>OZ038501.1:61384904-61517404 GCA_964036315.1 Acanthosepion esculentum
ACATGCGATTGCTTCAAGCTGGGATTGAAACCCGACTGATTTGACTCTCACCACTAGGCCATCAGTGCACGAGAGGAAGAAAAGGAATTTGTAACGCATTATATACAAGATATATGCATTACCGGCTACCTGAAGCCTCAATTCATAGTGAAGAGCTTAGCATTAAACATCAGCAACAGCGAACAAATTCCTATTCTTCCAAAAATGCTCAACCAATGAAAGGGGGCATATATAGTCATTCATTGACAAAAGTCAGAGACTCTCACCCCTAGGCCATCAGTGCACACTAGGGAGAAAGGTAATTTTTAACACATTATATACAAGATATATATATATATAAATGAAAGAAACTTTTGGGGATTTGAATAATCATTTATAGTAATTCATTGAGTCTAGAAGAATCCTCAACAGAATGCAGAAAGCACTGGATGGCCATTTCATCCTATTTGGGGATCATCATCAGTGTGCATCCACTACCGAGAATTGAACCCAGACCGTTATGATACAACGCAAGTGTCATATCACTGGACCAAAAAACTTCTATCACTTGTATATCCTTGCTTGATCCAGCTTCTAATGCTCTGGAAGGAGCAGCACGGGGAAAGAAGACATAGCTCTTGGGGCACAAGTTGTTGGATTTCGAATACTTGGAGGAGTATCACCACAAAACTTAGTGAGTAGTTGTGCTACATCGAGTCTAGTCAATTTCTTCTTCATCACCGAGACTCGTTAGTCCAGTGGTATAATGCTTGCGCTGTATTGTAATGGTTCATGTTTGATTCTCAGTAGTGGATGCTCACCGCTGATGAGTCCCAAATAGGACAAAACAGCCATCCAGTGCTTTCTGCATTCTGTTGAGGATTCTTCTAGACCCAATGAATTACTATAAGTGATATATATATATATATATATATATATATATATACACACACACACACGCACAGATATACATACACATGCACAGACATACACACACACACACAGAAATTAAAGACAGAAAAGGCTAGGAACAAGATGAGGTAGATAAATGATAGATATACCACACACCAGCCCACATACCTCCACAGATACACATGAATATCTGTATCATGTATCATGTATTTTAGTGATTCATGTGACTGTATTAATCCCCGGATTAGCTATATTCTGTACTACATATTAAAGAGCTTAGATCTGTCAAGAATTATCATAAAAATTACAAAAAACAAAGAAACTGGATAAACTCCTCGGCCTGGATAAAGACCCCCCCACATCACCCAATAAAGACTGTACAAAATTATCCATCTTGTTTTTGTTTTTTTAAATTGTGCTCATCGTACATCGAGAATTTCAGAGGAAGATTATTATTCCTTATTATTTCTATAATGACAAGATTGGCATTTCTCAAGAAATGAACTGCAGTTCTTGTTTCTTTAAAAACAATGACATAAAACAAAAGCATCAGCCTGAATTTCTGAAATGAGGAGTTATCATTATTCACACTACTTATATTTAGACTAACATCCTCATCTTTGTTGTTATCTATCTATCCATCTAATTATCTATCTATTAACAGACTTTCTTAATCCTAAACAGTTGATTTCTGTCTGAATTTTTAGGATGAGGAGACATCATTATTCATACAACTTATATTTAGACTATCATCCTCATCTTTGTTGTTTTCTATCTATCTATCCATCTACTTATCTATCTATTAACAGACTTTGTTAATGCTGACCAGGTGATTTCTGTTTGAATTTCTGAGATGAAGAGGTATCATTATTTACATTATATACATCCAGACTAATATCCTAATCTTTGTTGATATCTATCTATGTATTAACAGATTTTGTTAATCCTGACCAGTTCATTTCTGTCTGAATTTTTAGGATGAGGAGACATCATTATTCATACTACTTATATTTAGCCTAACATCCTCATCTTTGTTGTTATCTATCTATCTATCTATCTATCCATCTATCTATCTATCTATTAGCAGACTTTGTTAATGCAGTTGATTTCTATCTGAATTTTTAGAATGAAGAGGCATCATTATTCATACAACTTATATTTAGACTAACATCCTCATCTTTGTTGTTATCTATCCATCTATCTATCTATCTATTAGCAGACTTTGTTAATGCAGTTGATTTCTGTCTGAATTTTTAGAATGAGGAGGCATCATTATTCATACAACTTATATTTAGACTAACATCCTCATCTTTGTTGTTATCTATCCATCTATCTATTAGCAGACTTTGTTAATACTGACCAGGTGATTTCTGCCTGAATTTTTGGATGAGGCGGCATCATTATTTACATTATATACATCCAAACTAATGTCCTCATCTTTGTTGTTATCTATCTATCTATTTAATAACTGACTTTGTTAATGCTGGCTATGTGATTTCTGTCTGGATTTCTGGTATGAGGAGTCATCATTAGTTATGAACTCTCAAACAAGGACCTTCTTTAGCAGAATAACATGAGACTCAGACAAATGTACAAGGAGGGGCCATCAGGTCATCACCGAAATCAGAAGAGGATGAATCCAGGAAAGAAAACTGGATGTGATATGCATGAGGAAAGATGTGTATGCATCTCTAAAACAGGATTCAACTACATTTTAGAACTCCAGGGAAGGCTGGAAAGTATACAGCAGAAAAAATAAAAGAAACAAAAAAGATAAAGAAAAAAAATACATACAACGATTAAAACACCCTGTCTACAAAATGACACATGCAGCAAAACAGCCTTTTAAAACATAAGCCTCAGTCTGACCCCCTTTTTAAAGAAAATTAATTTGAATAAAAACATATACAATGATTAAAACACTCTAACAAAATGACACACACGCAACAAAACAGCTTTTTAAAACATTGTTGTGGTTTTGAATCAACCCACAAAAAAAAAAGGTGAGAAAAATTTTTAAATATAAAAATATAAAAAGTTTTTATTTTTGTGTTTTTACATCTAATTTTTTATTAACATGTCAAAGTTCCTTGTTTGTAGTTGTTAAGATGAAAAGTAATGTGATTTTTTTGCATGTGTGTGTTAGAAAAATAGGCAAGGTAGAAAGTGAGGAGGGAAGTGTAAGTGTCACAAAGCTTGGTGAGGAAAAGTGTATCTGTCACATAGCTTGGTGAGCAAGACAGGTGAATGAGTAAGGGAATTTCTTTGAAGATGCACCAGTTCATTGTGAACTGCTGCCATCTTTTGCTGTTTTAATGGTTTAGTCTGTCTAGCGACTTTACTTAAATACTCTTCTAAGTGATCACAAAACATGATTTTTATTGCCAGTAGGAACATGATCCATTGGTTGAAAAATGTTAAATATTTATTTTCAAAGGATTAATTCATTAACTGGAAGGATGCATGGATCCTTTTTTGTCATTTGATGATTGACCGTTTTGGTGTTTATTTCTGTTTTTACTCCACAACATAATCCTGTCAGATCCGCTTTTTAAAGGAATACAAGAATTTGTGGCATTACAGATTTTGCAAAAATACCTTTAAAATTGTATGTATCTGTATGAGTAAGAAGTATCTTCTTTGTCAATGTAATAAAGTGATTGTGTGTAATTAAGCAGTTGGCTTTCCCAGAGAGTGTCTCCACAGAGTGGAAGAGTCATATGTTATCATTATTATATCCTAGAGCAAAAAAGAAAGATTTATGTAGCTCAATTATAGAGTCCTGAGTACAATGCTACCTAGCAGCATGAAGTCCATTGGCAGGCAAGGTGAGGTAACTCCAACATACTCAATTCTTATGCTTTTCCTAGTTCTTCTATATACCATGTCCCTTCACAATGTTGATGATCATGGCTCTTTCTTGTCTTTTGTGGCCCTTAGTAATGTTTGTCTTTTTGCTATCTTTCATAAACCCTGTTCTGCTAACCATTTACACAAGCTTCTTAGGTAGATTATGCACTGTTTTCATCTGTTCTACTTGCCTTCAATGTCATGTGAGTGTCAAATTTTCTAAGCCCTCTTTCCTCATTATGTGCCCTGACAATTTCAACTATCTCTTTCTGATGCTACACATAGGTGTCCTTTTTGTTTCCATTTTCTATAAAACTTTGTCGTTACTCATGTTCGGTCCATGGTATTCTCAGCAGCCTACTGTAGAACAACATTTCTGTTGCCTCAAGTTTGATCTTTACCTGTGATGACATTGTCCTGTATTCACTGACATAGTTATTTTCATTAAATTGCAATGGTTTACAATTAAACACCCTCCCACTTTTTGAAGAATTGACAAAACTTGGTAGCGGAGGAGAGGATGTAAATTCAAATAGCCATTCCAGAAGAAAGAGGTTCAAATGATCTCACCTTGATGGCTGAAGTAGTTGGATATTTACCATCAGCACCAATGGTCAGTGTTTGAATCTTTCAATTTGAAAGTCTGGTGCAATATAATCTTCCAACTATGTGGCTGTTTGCCATCATAAGCAATGATTAATGAAAGCGAAAATAAAGAAAACGATGAAGAAAATATAAATAATAAAGAGAAAAATAAGAAAAGAAAAATAGAAGAAGACAGGAAGAGAAAAAGATGGAAAGAGAAAACTAGAAAAAAAGAAAGTGTGAGAGAAAAGAGGTAAGAAAAGTCAGTGAGTGAAAAAAGAAAGAGTGAAGGGAAAAGAAAGAAAGAAAGAAAGAAAGAAAGAAAGAAAGAAAGAAAGAAAGAAAGAAACAAACAAACAAGATTGAGTTATGGAGAGATAAAAAAATGAAAAAGACAGAGATAAAAGAAAGAAAATAGAGTTAAAGAGAGATAAAAATAAAGAAAGAGTTAAGAGATAAATAAAAGAAATAGATATTAGAGATGAAGGAAAGAAAGAGTTAATGAGAACTAAAAGAAAGAAAAGACAATGAGAGATAAAAGAATGAGTTAATGAGAGATGAAAGAAAGGAAGAGACATTAAAGATAAAACAAAGACAACTTAGTTATAAAACAAAGAAAGTGTCAATGAGAGACAAAAGAAAGAGACATTAGGGATAAAGTAAAGAAAGAATTAAAAAGAGATAGAAAGAAAGATAGAATGAGAGATGAAAGAAAGAGACAAAGAAAGTTGAAAGAAAGAAAGAGATAATGAAAGTTGAAAGAAAGAAAGAGTGAATGAGAGATAAAAAAAGAAAGAATGAATGAGAAATAAATGAAAGAAACAGAAAACGAGAGTTAAAAAAGAAATTGACAATTAGAGAAAAAAGAAAAAGTTAATGAGAGAAAAAAGAAAGAAAAAGTCCATTAGAGATAAAAGAAAGAAAGAGTCAATAAAAGAAAAAGAGAAGCAGAAAAATAAGTTAACTTTTGTTATTTTTATTAATTTTCTCTACTCAAAAATCTTCTATGGGGAATTTCTTTTCTTTTGTGCTTTTTGGGTAATATAACAAGAATAATTTACGTTCTAAAATGGTCATCATGTCAAAAATACATTTTTTTTTTTTTTTGAAAAATACTGAGACTGAGTGAGACAGATGTATACAGTTTTTAATTTCCAAGTGGACAACTTTATCTTCGAAGTGATTCACAAACATAGCCCACTTCAAAGAAAGACATTTTTAGAACAGCACAGAAACTAAGAGAAGTCATTGACATATAACTCCATCCATACTAAGAGTGCATTAACAATTTCAAAGGAATAGTTTTATTTGAAAATGTTTACATTTGAGTGATGCAAAGCACACTAAAAATGTTTCTTCTTAAATCTCTGATTCTTAATGAAAAAGAAAGTTCAGATTTGATTCAACTTTACATTACATGCATCAACAATATTTGTGGTTTACAAGTTCAGATCATGTTTTAGAAATTTATATTTTTTATCAATTTAACAATTGTAATTAGAATTTTTTCAACATAATACCTTTTTCTCTCTTCAAATTTACTATGTAAAATTATATATAAGATAATACAATGAATTTTTAAACAATTTCTTTTCTTTTTTTCGTTTTATTTAAATCATTTCCTCCTAAGCAAGGCAATAAAGACACTAAGACACAAGGGATTACTGGGTGTTAGAGAACATGAGAAAACGAAAACATTATTAAGCAGAGAGAACAATAAAAGAACAGGATTTGAAAAGGTAGAAGATAGTGACTGACATTGCATTTAAATTTTTGAGGATCAAAGTTGACTGGAAAGCAAGAAGCCAGAAGAGAGCTCCACAAGTATCTGTCATCTAATTAAATAAAAAAAATAAAATAAATAAAAAAAATAAAAGAAAACCAAGAAATGTTGATAATAGGTCAAATAAATAATGCCTCCTCGTTTTTTAGTAAATAGAGAAAATCTTTTTACTTACAAAGAGATGGTTGGCATCAAAAGATAAAAAGAGATTCAAATGTAATGGCGAATGTGCTACATTAACAATCTTGAAATAATTGTTTTATTGTTCGATCTCCTTGTTAATCTTTTCTCAGTTTCTTTTATTCTAAATAAAACCATGGTGCCTTAGTATCTTTATTGCATTGCTTAAGCTGAAATGATTAAAAAATAAATAAATAAAAATTATGTAACATGTTTTTAAACTAATCTATCATGTTGTTGTAGCATACCTACGGACAATAATGGGTATGTCCTTATTCACATAAATACAGTAGTAAATACTGTATGTTGGTCTGCAGTTGGAGATTCATCTCCAGCTGTGCTGATCAAACTCTCTGCTTCCAGGTAGAGAGGATCCCCAGATGAGACTGTCAAAGTCTCAGGAAACACCTACCCAACCCACTTTTATACGGGATCTACAGGGAATTTTTGGCTAAGCCTACGGTCTCAGATACCCCACATTAAATTCGGCCTTGTGCCACATCTGACCACATGGGGTGGTCGGTAGATATTCTGCATTGCGGAATTCACTTGACTCACTTCTAGCAGTTGACTACTTCTTCTACACACCGCTGGCGAATCTTATATGTCTTGTCCGTGTCCTAAGTATTATTGTTCATTACCAACCTTTGTGTGATTATTCTATTCAGTAACCTTCCCTAGGTTACAACACATAAAGCAAAAGAAAAATGAGAAATGGAGAAACAGGTCAACTAAATTATGCCTTGTAGTTTTTAGCAAATAGATAAAATCTTTTTGCCTACAAAGAAACGGTTGGCATAGCAGGATAAAAAGTAATTGAAAGATCTTCAAATGAAATACTGAATGTGCAACATTAACAATCATTTGAAAAAGTGTTAGCACAAACAGGATTATCAGCAAGATGTGGCCAGTCACAGAATCTAGAATCTCCTGGAACCATATCAATATGATGCAACTGATAATTCCTTATCCAAAATGGAACATGCTGCTTAATTTTGCAATCCAATCTCTATGAGGTGCATCCTATTTAACCAGATTCAAACTCGCACATAAAAGAAAAACAAAACATGTAACTCAAAGAGAAAATGACATAATCAAGAGGTTGACGTTCCACAATATTTCAAGCAAAAGATTAGGAATGAAGGCCCCATCAATACTAAGAGTAATAATAATTAATGGACTAGTTAACCTATTTTCCTGAAAAATTGTTTTAAGAGAAAGATTTTATAAATTTCAACTGATGATAGCACAGTCAATGAATGCCGAATGTTTCCTTATAAGGAAACAGATAATATTACTATTGCCATTACCATATATAAGCTACTGGGAGGTTATAGACAGTGGAGGAGGGGAAATCTATCTAAACTATCAGCTGTATACAACTGTTCTTTCAGATCAATGGCTAAAAATGGTTTTGAGTGAATGAAGCCTGTAGATCTTGTCAAAGACCATCCTTCTTCAAACTTTGTTGACTGGTGCTATAAAAGCAAATCCATTTTAGTTGCTGCCACAGTTGAAAGTTCTCAAGTAATGTGATTTCTGTTATTTGGTACAATTCTTTGTGATTTTGTAGCAATAGTCCATGATGTTCAGAGAAAGATGGTCCTTGCTAAGACCAACAGGCTTCATTCACTTGAAGCCATTTTTAACAAATTGATCTATTTTTCAAAAGCCATTTTGATTTTTTCAAAGCACTTTTTCTACTTCTGACTGTATTCTCCTGAGAAGCATTAAGGTCCAACTTCATGCCTGCAAAAAAACGAAGTGTCAAAAGGACGGCTGTTCCCTTAACACTGCTATTATTTTAACTACCTTCACTCCTCAGAAATGTTTATAGTTTTAAAAAGCAATGATTAGAATTGTAATAAAACCTGAACAGATAAAATTGAATTTATACATTTTCTTTGTTCTAATGCCTTTATCCACTGTGCCATGTGTCCTCAAGGATACATGGCACAGTGGATAAAGGCATTAGTTAGATCCGGTGACAGGACCCAAAGATTGTGAGTACAATACCTGGTTATGGCTGTGGAGAACTTATAGAGGGGAATTAACAGGAGATAACAGCCGAAATGTTGTGATAAATATGGCAACAAAGATGAGGATGATAGTCCGAACAATGTAAATAGTGTAAATAATACCTCATCTCAGAAATATAGACAGACACTATTTATTTATTAGATTGTTTATTGAAATGGTTGGCAAAGCATTGGCTATTTGACAATTGATTCAAACTTTATAAAAAGGTAAATAATAAGGATTTCCTTTCTTAGTTCAAATATTTTAATAATTTAGTAAATGTTTATAAATTTATGAATAAAAAATTGTTTTCATATTTATTTCTTTATAAATTGATAAATAATGAATTGCATTATTTTTAATTATATTAGTTTTAAAGTGTTGTAAATATTAATTATTCTTGCAATTAAACAATCTAATAAATAGTGTTTAACATTTTTGTTGTAAATTCTCAAGAACAAAAAATGTATGAATTCACTTTCATCATATGTTTAGCTTTTATTACAATTCTAATCATTACATTTTAAAATAATTAACATTGACAAGGAGTGATGGTAGTTAAAATAATAATGGTAACAATAGAAAAATGTCTTTTTGACATTCCATTTTTTTATAGGCATGAAGGTCCAAGTTTGCCCCATTTTTAATCATTGGTCTGAGAAAACAGTTGTATACAGCTGACCGTTTAGATATTTCTGAATGAGTTTGATTAGTCCTTACTTTTCACTTTCCTTTGGTGTCTAGGATTTTCTGCAGTTTTCCATCTGAGTCTGACATCGATACAGTGTCAAGAAATGCAAAATTTAGAAAACAAGAAAGCATATTTTTTGTTTGTTTTGTTTGTTAATTCAAAATTGCTTTGTTAAAAATGAAAAAAATACATTAGCAAGGCATAGCTTTGGAGCCAAGTTTGGTGCACCAGCCAGACATGGAAATTTCTGAGCCAATTAAATAGTTCAATATTTATGACATATCTGTCTCCCAATATCAAATTGTCTCTTCATTCTAAACCACTACTGACAGTAAGGTATCAACACTAATTCTCTAAGTTTGGCTACAAATCAGGTTAACTGGCATTTCTATTTCAGTGAACTTATGTCAGAAAAGCTCAGTTTCAAATCTAACACATTCTAATGTTATAAAGATTGGCAGGCTGAGAGAGTGAACAAATGGAGATATTTTTTTCGTTCATTCATTTTCTTTTTTTTTACTTTTAATATACAGGGTTATTTGATTTCTTTCTTAAAGAAAAAAACAGACTTTTCCAAAGTTAACACACAAAGAGTTTTATTAATTTGATTATAATACATTATGATTCTATTCACCCCAAGCAAGGCAATAAAAGCCACAAGAATGTAAGGAATTACTGAGAGCAAAAGTACAGTAAAAGAACAGGTTTCAAGGAGACAGAAAATGACAATTGATATTTCATTTAAATTTTTTTAAATGAATATAACTAGGTCACACTCACTTCCATTGCAGCAAAAATTTACAACTCAATGCTTCTCAAAAGAATACAAACTGAAGTTGGGAATGTGCCCTGAAAAAATCAAAATAGCTTTTGAAAAATAGATCAACCGTTGGGCAAATCCTGACTGTTCAGTGGATTAATGAGTGTGTCAGGGCAAAGAATCTATGGGGTGCCTTACTTTTTGTTGATTTCTCTAAATCCTTTGACTGTACATAGGGGGAAAAAGGAGAAGATCCTTCTGGAATATATGGCAGAGATAGTAGCAGCCATAATGATGATATACAAAAATACAAAATCTTTGATTAGATCCCCAGTCAGAGACACTAACTTCTTTGACATCAAAGCGGGAGTCATCCAGGATAACACCCTTACTCCTTTTCTTTTTGTTATCACCCTTCACTACATATTGAGAATTTCCCTTGACAAACATCATTATCTAGGTTTTACCTTATCTCCAAAAGTCTCAACTTGATATCCTGAAAAAAAATGTTGACAGATATTAACAAGTAGTACAGTGTATAAATGACCAAACCTTGACTAATTAGTCAAACAGTAGTATTTATTATACATTCAAAAGTTGAGATATGCTACCAGTTCAAGAAGACGACCAAAAGATTAAAATCTCAAAATTGATGTTTACTATATTTGGTTGCACAGAAATAAATGTTCTTTTGGTCCTGCAGTTAATGAAAATGGGAACTACTTAAACAGATGGGTCCTTTCATAAAAAAAATAATGAAAATCTTTCCAGGAAATAGTTTTAATAGCTTAGCATTCTTTAGACTATCCACAAGTTTCGATATTTGTTAAAATCAAAACATATTGATTATTTGTCGATTTAAAAGGGGGGGTCCTGTTTATAATATTGAAATGGTGTCAAATCAATCCCTGACTTTTACAGAGTTATCTGTACTTAGTATTTTTATTCACAAATATTTTACCTTGAAAATGTGCTTACATTATGTATATCTGCATATTTTTTTATAATTTTGTTAATTAATGTAAATTTTTGTTGTTTAATTAAAAATGCACAACTTTAATAACATATATATCTGTTTGTTCTTTAGCACTCTGCATCCTTTATAAATATTACTTCCCCTTTACTGTATATGGAATCCCCTTAAAATATAGGGTCTTATATAATAGTTCTATACATTTGAAATTGCAGTAGCCTGACTCCTAATTTCAGTCAAGATTGTTTTAGGTGTTGTCATAGAAGGATATGGCTAGACAACCAAGAAATTCAAATTCAACTTGCATTGACAGGTCTAACATTTTGCTTGGCAAAAATAGTCATTTACACAGTGCTAAAAGTTAATGACAAAGAAATCTTTTTGTAAAAAAATGAAACGAAATTCTATTTTACTTGTTTAAAATATTTTCTTTCAACAAAGCATAAAAATTGTATATATCTGTTCGTTCTTTATTCAAAAGAAATCTTTTTCTAAAACAAAATTGTTCTTGTACACAGATACCAGTGATGTAATCACATTTTCAGCCTTGACATTTGTAAACTTCTACTTGTGATCACTCTGTAAAAGTCAGGGATCGATTTTACACTGTATCAATATTATAAACAGGACCCCCCGTTTTAAAATGATAAGAATATCAATATTTTTTTATTCTGATAAGTGTTACTGTTTAAGAAAGGCATAAAAAATGCTAATCTACAAAAATAAATTTCCCTATTTTTTATGAGTGGACCCATCTATTTAACTAGTGTCTGAAAATGCAAAATATTGAACTTATAAAACAGTATTTAATCAATGTATGAACTATAAACTTTAATGGACTTGTGCTAAAATGGAACAGGGTTCTCTATACTTTCACTCACAAATAAGAAGACGAAAATAGATTTTTCATTTTTCAATCTCTAAATACCAGTAAAAATCGTCCTGGGTATGACGATAAACTACATCCATGTCCTGGGTATGACGATAAACTACATCCGCGTCCTGGGTATGACGATAAACTAAATCCGCGTTCTGGGTATGACGATAAACTACGTCCAACCAAAAGGCCGTCGATCCGATCAATCGGCTGGTCATGTCATGCCCCATCACATCTAACCCATCCCAAAACAACTACAACTTACAATTAACTTTCCCTCCCAAACCCTACACTAAATATACTAACACCTTACCTCTAAAATGTGATGGGAAACAATGATGTTGCCAGCTATACATTTTTGAAACGATGATGTTGCCAGCTATACGTTTTTGAAACAATGATGTTGCCAGGGATACATTTTTTTGAAACAATGATGTTGCCACCTATACGTTTTTGAAACAATGATGTTGCCAGCTATACATTTTTTGAAACAATGATGCTGCCAGGGATACATTTTTTTGAACAATAATGTTGCCAGGGATACATTTTTTTGAAACAATGATGTTGCCAGGGATACATTTTTTTGAAACAATGATGTTGCCAGGAATACATTTTTTTGAAACAATGATGTTGCCACCTATACGTTTTTGAAACAGTTGCCAGCTATACGTTTTTGAAACAATGATGCTGCCAGGGATACATTTTTTTGAACAATAATGTTGCCAGGGATACATTTTTTTGAAACAATGATGTTGCCAACTATACGTTTTTGAAACAATGATGTTGCCAACTATACGTTTTTGATATATCTAGTAAATACTGGATCTGGCATTAAATAACCCATAGTGGTTGATATGCCATAAAACCCCAAACAAACAAACAAAAACCAGTAAAAATTCAGTAACTTACATGTCAATTTTATATGTATTCGTGGCTGCCTAATACTAAGTGTGGTTTTATTAAGGGGGGGACCGTTTCTCAGTGTGCAGTAAATGGGGGTGGATAATAACAAAGGATCATAAAATCATTTAAGGAGTGAAAAGTGTGACATTGATAAACGGCATGGTCATAATAATTTTGGTGGGGGTCAGAAAATCTGCTAAAAAAAGCATCCTCCCACCCTGTGTATTAGGCACCTAAGAGTAGCATTATTTTCTCTTTTCCTTTTGCTGTTAAAAGGGGACAAATTAAGAATGTTTTTCCACCTTTATCCAACAGATTTCAGTTCTTAAAACAAAAACTAAATTCTTCTTTTATGTGCCATTTCCCTTCAAGACATTTATGGCTCTCCACAATATCCTATACTTTGTAACTGTTAGCAGTGTTTGTCATTTTACTATCCTTCCCACACCCTCTTCCATTCATTTACATAAACTCATTAGGTATATTAGCTACTATTTCACTCTGCCACTCATGCCTTGAATATAACCTTTGAGCATCAAATTCCCCAAGCCTCTTTCCTCATAATGTATCCCAGAAATTTCAACTCTCTCTCTCTGATTCTCAATACAAGTGGAGAGTTTTATACCGCAAAAGAAATTCCAGCAAAAACCAAACAGTCGACCTTGGTTCACCCCTGAATGTGCTACAGCCATAACTCACCAAAATCACTACTACTTCAATATCTATCACAAGAAATGAAATAATTCATCCCTCTCTGCATTCAGAACTGCCTGCTGCAAAAAAGTTCTAGAAAACATCAAATGCAGACCAAGTTGAAAAGAAACAAATTGGATCCCATGAATTCTGAAAGATCACCAACCAAATCATGAATAGAAGTAAAACAGCTGTGCCAACAATAATAAAAGGCCCCAAGATGATACCTTCCTTGACTGATAAGATGAACCTCTTAACCTCCATCATTACCTCTAACTCAACATTAGATGACATAGACCATCCCCTCCCCAAGTTCCCACATCTTACTGAGCACAATCTCAGTGAGGTGTCTAGACTTATAAAAGGCAATGACCCCAAGAAAGCCACTGGTCTAGACAAAATTCTAGTAGTTGTTCTTAAGAACATCAACCCAGAACTATCCCCAATTCTAGCAAAGTTATTCTGCTTGAAGGAGAAATCCTTCCCACACCTGTGGAAAGTGTCAAGTGTATGCCCAGCTTTCAAGAACATGGTCACGCAATCTTCCCTCTCCCAGTACAGACCCATCAGTCTCCTCAGTATCACCAGCAAGCTCTTTAAGGCTATAATCAATAAGAAGGTTGTGTTGCACCTAAAAACAGTATGGGTCCCAGTTGGCCCGACCCACTGCCACTAACTACCATTGCTCACAGAATCGGTGAGGCTCTTGACGACAAACACACCTCAAGGACCATAGCCCTTGATATCTTCGACAGATGCCTTCAACAAGGTGTGGCATAAAGGCTTACTACACAAGCTCTCCAGTTATGGAATCACTGGAAGTGTCTTTTCGATCATAAAATCCTTCCTAACAGGTAGGTCCCTGAAGGTAGTTCTCAATGACCTGTCCTCCTAGAAGTCAATGCAGACATTCCCCAGGGGTCACTCCTCAGATCAACCCTCTTTTTGGCCTACATAAATTCTCTGCATAAGAATATACTCAGATCATTTTTAAATATCTATGCCAATGATATGACTATATATGGGCACACCTCTAAAACTCTTGGTGGTCAGAGATTGGCTACTGAACTCACTTCTGATCTTGCAATGAGGTAAAAACTGTTTGGTTACATTCAATGCCTTGAAGAACAAGCTAGTTACATTCCATAATCACCGATCTGACCCTGGACTACCACCAATCTGGGTGAATGAAGATCCTCTCAGGGAAGCACTGTGCCTTGAAAGACTGTTGGGCCTCAAACTCACACCCAACCTCAGGTGGAACTCATACATATGATCCATTGCTAAGGATGCTGGGAAAATTATTGGTTTCCTGTACCGCTCCAGTAACTACCAGACTCCTCCTGCTATCCTCTATCTTTACAAGAGTCAGATCAGGGCAAAAATGGAGTACTGTTGTCATATTTGGGCAAGAGCTGCCCTGACCTCACTCTCCAGCCTTGAGAGAGTTCAAAAGCATCTCCAAGCCCTTATGGGTGATGAACTATTCTCCTCCTTTCAAACTCTCTCCAGGATGTGACAAGCTTCTCACTGCTCTACTGCTACTTCCATGGAAAGTGTTCAGACGAACTACATTCCCTGGTCCTGCTGAGGCAAACCTTCACAGCAATAACACACCATGCCACTTACATAGTAGCAAACCACCTGCATTCCCTCTGTATCCCATTGGTGAGAAGTAAGTTCCACTCAAAGAGCTTCTTCCTGCAAACCACTTCCCTGTGAAACCAACTCCCAATGGGATGCTTCCTTGATCACTACAACCATCTGTTTAAGGCTTGGTTTAACAGTTATCTTTCACTCCTATACAGACAAATGGCCTCCAAACGTAATGCTCTACCTTGAGTGGCCCTCGGGCCTTGTAAAAGATGAACCTCACTGTAAAAAAGCAAAAAAAAAAACATCTTTTTTTTCTCCCATTTCCCTGAAAACTTCCTCATTGTTCACATGTTCCGTCTATGGTATTCTCAACATCTCTGTTGCATTAAGTCTCCTCTTCATTTGTGAGAAAATTGTTCAACATTTACTACCATATAGGAGGACTGATATTACATAGCAGTTCAGCACTTTTTTCTTTGTTTTTAACAAAATTTTCCAGTTTTGGGAAAGATTCTTTCACTATTCCAGTACTATTCAGATTTTACTGCTTGAATACCTTAACTTTAAAGTTAGACTATGAGCTGTCTCTTTTGCCAATAATTATGTATCCTATCTTCTTATAATTAATAGTTAGTCCTTTCTTCGTGCTTTTCATTAATACCCTGTCTAAAAGTTCTTTCAGTTTCTTATGAGAATATGGTAGATGAATTTCCAAGAAAGATTATTGTAATGTTATGTTCATACACATTTATATACATGTCCATGTCATTACAGAATGTGAAACAAGGTGGAGCTTTAATGTGGGAAGCCATTCAAAAATTTCTCAAGCTCCCTTAGGCACTGGGTAATGACCTCAGCCCACTCCCTAAGGAGATGTACTTCATGGAGGGATGGCACCTCTGAGGCTTGAGCTAATATTAATTTCAAACTACTCGGCTATGTTAGTAATATTTGTTAACAGTGCCAGAGTAAATTTTTTATATGCAAAATAATTGTTTATTCACATCTAGACTCACAAATTAACATCAGTCATGGAGGGGCAAAATGGTTTTCAGTCATCTTCTAAGTCAACATTTTGAGGCGTCTCGATGTCTCATCAATCTGATGTGACATCAAGTACAAAGCTTAGTTTGGTATCTCTTAGAGTGAGCCTAGTACATGTTGAGGTCACCTCAGATAAAATCCTTTTAGATCAAAGATTCCTGATCATCATTAAATTTGATTCAGACCTCTCATATTTTCCAGCATGGATTACATACAGTGGCATAGTATGGGTTGGGGCCAGAGTAGCGATTGCCCCAGGCACTAAATTTTTAGGGGTACAAAAATATTAATTAGATTGAGGAAATATATATGAAACTAGAATTTATAACAGCTCAAGCCTAAGGAGGAGGTGCAATAGTTTTAATTACCATTGGCAGCCCCCCCCACCTCTTTCGCCGCTGATCACATACTACATTATTCTGCAGATGCCCAGTTTGCTTATTGTTCAATATTCTTGAAGATATTTGGAGAATACGGTAAACGAAATGAACTGCATTTGTAAGAGACAAATTCTATATAAGTTACAAATAAGTAACTCATTGTTCAGTCTATAAATATTGTGTAACTTATCTTCTTTTGTAGACAAATTCTATATACTAATTCAGACAATTGTTCAGTCTGTAAATATTGTTTTTAAAAAATGACATTTATTTCTTGATAATTTATATCTTATGAATCAATATAATAATATTGCATAACGAACTGGGGCATTTTTTGCCATTTAGCTAAATTATGTCTTCTGTAGATAAATATTAGGGCACAACCTTCACTATTTATAACTTTTTCAATTATAGAACATTTTAACAAGATATAAATCAATAGAAAAAATATTCTAAATTAATCAATAAATCAATATTTTTAATGTGTATTATAATGCATGTTAGAATGTGAATTTATGCTCAATCTACCATCTGATAACACTAACTTAGCTGCACTAGTAATTCATGAAGCACTTTGAACAGATATATCATACTCATTACATATCTTTTGCTACAAAAGTAGCAGCTGCAATTTTTGCAACAAATGAAAATCAATTTGGGAGCTCTTCTTTCAGCACATGCAAAAAAACTACTACTATTTTAAAAGGATATTTAAACTTTATTACTATTCATTTTTTTTAATAGTATTTACTATAAACTTTTTTCTTTTTTTCAAATTTAGCTTTTTAAGAAACATCTGGTGCTAGAACCTTGAAACAGACTCCAGAAAGCTGAGATGCACCTGAAACCGGTTAAAGGAAAATTTACAGAATAAAAGTATCCAAAGATGTCAATGTATTCAAGGAAAAGTTAAAGGTATTAAGTAAAAAAAAATTAATTATAAATCTGTTTAGATTAGAGGTCACCAATGTGACCAATATCGACCCTTGGAAGTTGAAGGAAATATTTTCTCTTCAAGAGATGGTGTAAAATGCCTTGGGATCCAAAGGAGGTCAATAAATGGCTGGTGATCAAAATGGAGTTGTTAAAAATCTTGGGAGTCAAAAGGGCAGTGATAAATACCTGATTTGGAAACAGAGAATGCAGACACTGAATCACAAGATGAACTCGTTAATATATGTGTAGATCTGAAAGCTAAATCGTTGTTCAAAAGTATTGTTTAGTGATTTGCTTTTTACAGTTTTTCAGCCTTTGTTTTTGGTTATTTAAAGCTGAAGCATATTTTTGCGGGGATTGTAAGAATACGTTTTTTTCAAGTGAATATTTTATCAAAAATATTTTGAAGATAATGATTTTCAGTCCTACTATTTAACCTATAGCTTGGGGGAGAAGTAATGGATTTGTACCTTTCCCAAGGGTATGTAGCAATCATGACTGGAATTCAAACATGGCTGTCAGATTTCTCATTCCAAGCCATTATCCATTACACCACCTGCACATCCAAGTTTACAGTACCTAGTATTTCTAAAATGTCATCCATCTCGGTACTAACCAGATTTAACGTTGCTTAATCAGTGTTTTAATGTGATAGACTCATAAGCTGTGACTATTGGAGTTATGTAAATAATATTACAAAAATACACCAAGCTTACAGCAGTAGTTGAGCCATTTTTACTCAAATTCCCAAAATTGTACAGGGCTGATGGTGGTTTTAGACATGTAGATGTAATTCTTGTGGATGTTGTGTTGGTAGGATTTTCTTTACTGGAAACTTTGGAATAAAATGAACTGACTGAAGGATTTAGAATAAATAATATATTTTTATTTATTTTCTTTAGAGTGATGAGTGAGTCCTTTGGTATTCGGTGTAGCAAAATGTCTGTTAATAAGGCATGTTAGCTATGCTGACTCCTACTTAGGATTGAACTCACCATCCTTTGCTAACAAATTAGACTCCTACTCCTCAGTTTAATTGATATATTTTAAGTAGTGGCAGTAGCTTATTTCCCTTCCTGCCAAAGTAGATTCAACCACTATGCAGTATTTAAGTTTTTTTTAATTTCTCCTCAGGGAATCTTTTTCTTTTGTTTGGTGAAGTGCTGTTACTCTGTTGATTGAACAAAATCTTGTTTTAACAAAGCAGATATTAATAGCAGTCTGGAGAAATGTTCATTTCAGTCCAGTATTTGAGAGTTTGTAAGTCAGACCATGATAAGGCTAGTAGTGATGTTAGAAATAGGTCAGGGCCAATCTACAGTACTTTTCTAAGTCCTAAACAGAGCAGAAATATCATTAGCAGATGACTTCTTAACTACTTCTTCACACATCACACATGGCTGGCTTCTCTGCAGTAGTGTTCTTTTTTTGTTTTCTTCTCGTCCATCTCTTCTGCTTTTAGCTACGAGGCATCAGTTTATATCCATTTTGATCAGTCTCTGAAACTCTGCTGTGAATGTTGGTTTCAGCTAACATCAAGTCTCATTGTGTCAATTTTTTTATTGGCCCAAATTATTTTATTTTCTGGCGCTCCTTTCTTTTTCATTGTTTTTACAACAGAAGTTATACGTAGAGACTTCCCGATGTTTGGTATTTTTCAGTCACTAATAACCTTACACGCAAGCCACCAATCTGACACTGGGTGGCATGCCACTAGCATTTACTGCTGGTGATCCACTAGCAGACTGCCAGTGTGTTCCTCTCAGCAATGTTACCACTGGCGAACCACTAGAAACCCGCCAGTGGCTGCCAACAGAGGACCACTGGCAACCTGCCAGCAGGTTACTAGTGGCTTGCATGTAGAGAAGTAGGCTTTATTCCTGCAAACTTCCGTCGTTTTTCGGTTGGGTTCAGTCTTTTCTTCTTCCTCTTTTTATTTGAGGGTTGCCTTCTTGTCAGTCGATGTTTTGGTTTGTTTTGTTTTACGGCATATCAACCTCATTGGGTCATTTAATGCTGACAACTTTTTTTTTTCTGGTAATATTTTTGTTTTATCAAAAATCTATTTCTGTTAATATTTTTTTCCTCAAAAATGTATAGCTGGTAATATTATTTTCCCCAAAACATGTAGCTGGTAATATTTTATAATGCTTTTTACCTCAGTTTCGAGTTTAACTATTTGCCCATAGCTGGGACCCTAATAGGTGCTACCACCCCGGGTCAGGGTGGACTTGGGAACACCAGCAATTAAGAGGTGGTTCCACGCTCCTCAAAACCTCTTGTTCAGAGGCCTTGCTGTTGGACGTAGTTTATCGTCTTACCCAGGACGCGGATGTAGTTTATCGTCATACCCAGGACGCCTTGTCAGTGGAGTGAGAAGTATAGAAAGAGAAGTTTAGAGAGAGAGAGAGAGAGAAGGAAAGAGACTAGGGTTTTAGAGGAAAGCACAAATGCTTTATTTTAAGTTGAATTCTTTTCTATTTTTGTTTATATATTTTGTTTTTTATTTTATTTTATTTTTATCAGGATTCACTACATTCTAATAAAGTAGAGGAAGAGCCTGAACTTGGAAGAGTGTGGTGACTTACAATTAAAACTCAAAAATAATTAAGGATGCCATGAAGGGGTCAATACTGTGAAATTTTTAGGGATCCTTGATGTTACAGTTTACTAATAAGGAATCAATACTGTAATTGGGATGAAAGGCAGAACACAAAAAACAATTTTAAATTTAGTAGCATGATGGATTTGTATTTGAAGCTATGATTAAATTGAAATGCAGGCCTCAGAAAAAAATATTTCACATCTCTTGAGTTCAGTTAGCAATTTATCCTTCCCTCTCAGAAAAAGGTAAATACCTGTATGTTACTCGTACAGGCTGGATGTTTTGTTCTACTGGTGTAATATGGAGGACACACAAACAAAATTTAGCCTTATTTGAATTTATAAAAGATGAAGCATTATTATTAATTTTGATGCATATTTACTGTCATCTTAATTTCTTTTAAAATTTAGTTGCTTTGTATTATAACTTTACACAAACCATCAATATACAGTGCTGGGTAGATAGCATAGATACAAAATAAAGTATAAACTTTCAATGATAGTTAAATAAAAATAGAGAATGTTTAACTTAGTGCTGGGCAAAAAAAATTGAGTGTTGTGGTAAATCAATCTGATTATCTCCCCTGTCTTATAATTTATATAAATAAGTCGCATCATCTTAGCCAAAACAGCAAGACTATTCATTTACATTCAATAACAGCACATTAAGCCAAAGTAGACTCAGAGCTTTCATTACAAGTGCCAAAAGGATGGTTTTCCTCTTGATACTGCTATTACTGTATACTCTCTTGGTAATTTTTATTGTTTTAAAAATAGTAACCATAAGAATGGTTTTATAATCTTGTAAATAAACAATTGAATATATAGTGCTTAACATTTTTGGTGTCTTGGCTTCAGTCACTTTCCCACCACCATAAGGTTGCCTCCTTTTGTCTTTTCTAGAAATACTGTCATGGTAATTGTTTGCTTCATTAGGGTATATATGGGGACTAATTAGGACTTCATAGACATTCTGAGTTATTATGGTGGATGTAGTAAGAATGGTATGTAAGAATGTGTTGTTTTGGTGTAAGGAATATTGTGGTATATTTGGTTCAGTGATTGTGGCTAGCTAAGCTTAATTATAAGACAGAAGATGACCAGCTTTTCCCCCCCATCCCCAATTTTAGCCTTGTGCCACATTTTTGTATTTTAATGCAAAATAAATATCACTCTTCGCCCAGGTGCCTAGTCTTAAGCACAGTGCTAGACTGGTGATGAGATCTCACCAATTTACAGCTGAGCATCCTTTTTTTCCCCATTTTCCTTAAAACTTTCTCATTGCTTACATGCGCCAGCCATGGTATTCTCAACATCTTCCTATATAATTACATTTCTGTTGTTTCAAGTCTCTTCTTCATCTATCAGGATATTGTCCAACATTCACTACTATATAGGAGGACTATATAGCAGTTCAACACTCTTTCTTTTGTTTCTAATGAAATTTTCCTGTTTCTTAATACTTTGCTCAGCTTTAAAAGGCATCTTCCATTACTCCAGTATACCTTTGGAATGCAGGATAAAAATAAAGAATAAACTTTTATAAAGATTTGAACATATGCCTCTTTTGCTGCAAAGAAACTTAAAGTGAAAGTTTATCGAAATTATTAATAAATATATTTATTGTTTAGTTGCATTATCTTTTGAGTGACTTCATAATTCTTTCAGAACTTTTTATCTTTCTCATGAAGATAATTTTTCATGGTGCCCTTTGCAACCTTCCACAGAACTGAAATTTCTTTCATTAAGATAATTGTGTAAAGATCAAAATAAATTATATCTTATGCCAAAAACAGAACAAACTTTTTGGATAACCTAATAAGGGCATCTTTAGTATGAAGCCAGAATTTGTTAACCTATAAGCTGCGTTATAGACAAGCGTATGGTTGCAAGACAGAGATACGACAACAGCAGAAATAGATTTACGTGATTTATTTCAATAGGAACATGTGGTTTTGGGACAGCTACCTTGTGGTATAATTCATAAGCCGGCTGCCCATCTGGGTTGATCTCTCATAGTAGTTCCCACTGGTTGGCATGGTGTTCCTCCTGCTGACTGCCCAGACTGACCGTGACAGATCTCTTCCTCGGCCTCCCGTTGACTGCTTTGTACTTCCCCGTGTGACCCTTTTTATGGCGTTTTTTATGGCGTTTTTTATGGCTTAATGGGCTCGAAAAACGATGCGAGTATAATTAGGAGAGAAGCATTTTTATTGGTCGAAAAATAGAAGCATTTTGAAATATTATTTTATTTTTCGACCAGAACTCGTGCGTCCGGCCTATGCGTAAACGACGATAATGGTCATTTTGTGACGGGGCCTTGTCCCGTTCACATTCGACTCTGGTTCTTGAGTATGTTAGTTTATTTGCCTGCAAATCAGCCAAGATATGTCTTATTTTATTTCATAACAGCTAGAACCAATCTTTCTGTATCTTTCATTACCAGAGAGAAAAACTTATAAATTATCTCCAAATATTTTTCACTGTGCCCTGAGTCCCATCAAACATCTGAATAAAATGCCTGTCAATGTTATACCATGATGGCAGACATAGAAAAGAATAAGCAAGCAAACACTCAGGAAAACTTCTCAGGCAGTAACAGCAAAAAGTTGTTATGCTTATGATCAACCTTGGCAGAAACATATCCAAAGAGAAAATTGTAAAAAAAACGAACAGTCACAAATCTGAGTAGCTGTGAATCCAAGGTATAGCAAGACAAACAGTTGCAGATCCAAGCTGTAGAAAGAGAAACAGTTGTAAATCTGAATAACCATGAATCCAAGGAATGGCAAGACAAAGAGTTGCAGATCCAAGCTGTAGCAAGATGAACAGTCGCAAATCTGAGTGGTGCTCTCCTAACCATCCCCCCCACCCCAAGAACACTAAGAAACTTATGTCTTATATACACATAACTGCAGATCAGTTATGATTCATTGAATGCCAAGCCTCACTACATAATAATAATGGCTGACAACTTGTATCCAAATATACCTGTTAACTCAGATGGTTAATCGATCCATGTTGCAGACTTCTGCTCAGTCACATTTGTGTTTGTTCAACACCCACAGTCCATCTATGGTTTATACTACGACTATGCTGATTCAACCTTAGTTACAGTTTCTGGCATGATCAACAGTCTGAACAAGGACAGTATGCTCCAACCCTCAATCACGATGACTTGTTACTTCATTCTAGCACAACTATTGATGTCTCCCAAATAGTTCTGTCTACCTAATTTCACTCACAAGTCTTGGGCCAACCCATGATATAGTTTTCAGGCACTTTCCAAAGGTGCTACACACTGGGATGTGGGAACATCAAGAAATCACCTTCCTGATAAGTTAATTATGGTGAGATTTGATCCTGTGTCTCATAGTCGGAAAGTGAACATTCTAACCACTCAGCCACATTGGAAAGCCTCACTATCCACTTGCAAATTAGCACAATGATTGCCATGCAAATTCTGTAGGGATCCATCTATGTAGAGAGAAACCTTCTTTATACAGCCAATTATTCAAGAGAACATAACTCTTGCTTACACCAGACACACTTTAATTGTGTTCTGTTTTTTTTTTCATGTTGGTCTGGTTCTCTTCTACACAAATATTTATATAATTCAAAGCTTTGCTGCATTAAACAAAAGGTCTATATATCTGTTCCTTCAAAATCAGATTTCCTCTCTTCCTTTCTAGATGGACGGCTTAAATCTGATTGGCCAAACTCATAGTAGTAGACATCTGTTTATCTTGCAAGATAAAGGTAGCACCCTGCTTGGTCAAAATTCAGGCATTTGGTGATGAAACTGGAGTGACCTCTCCAGGGCACAAGCCTGAGTGATGGTATATGATGGCCATGTGCTACCCAGAACTAAATGGTCCCCCTCTCTGTTGTACCAACAAGATCCAAAGGAATACTGGACATTACATTTGAGGATGACTTGGCTACAAGAGTTGACAGAAAGTGGTCAGTGTTGACAGCCAACTGCATTTGAGACTCCGCTATGAGTTTTCTATCTGGATTTACCAGCCTTTTCCATGTTTGGATATGTCTGTAAGGCAGCAGAGGTTTAAAATCAAGGTTTTCCTTCCTCTAGATGGACTGCCTCTCTGGGCTGTTGAGCTCCCTTTACGTGAAGCAGCTGGTTATGAGGCACCAGTTTTCTGCCTTTGCCCATTCTCTGGCTTGGAGATGAACTTGTCAAAGAATATTTGACATGCATGCCACAGAAACATTTTATAGACAGTGGGAGCTTGTCCCTATTGTCACCCCCAGTTATGACAACTTTTGGAACATATACAATGTATGTGTATAAACATTATATCCATTATGTGTTTTAAAAGCTAAAAAAATTAACAGTTTGTTCAAATATATAAAACATTAGGCAAACAAAAACACTAGAAAGGAAGACAAATTATGAAGTAGTACATAAATAAACCAACACAAATATCAAAAAGTTTGTTAATTTTAGAAAAAGATAGAAGTAACAAAAAAATGAAAATATATATTGTGATTTAAATCTAAAATACTTGTAGATTATGAAGTCATTATTTAACATATAATAAAATCATTTATACTTCCTTTTTGACAGTATTAACACCTAAACTATCAAGTGATAAAAAATGAATGAGAGTAGAAAATATATAATAATATATTGATAAATATAACTTTAGGAAACAAAATTGAAAACACCAACGGTCTGTCTTTTTGTCTGTTTTCCATCATTCTGTGATGAAGCTTTAACAAAAGTGAAACATGTTAGATTGATAAAAATTTCCTATTTGTTCTTTATCTTATCATCCTGTCAGATTTCAATGCATATTTGATCTGCATTTGATCTTTAACTTATATATATATATATATATATATATATATATATATATATATATATATATATATAATCATTATTCACAGTAAATTTACATCCAGGTTCTTACAACATATCACCTTTTATGGCAGATCTTCTGTTATCACATTGTGGGATATTTTAATAACAAAAGTGAGAAAAACATAGAGAAAAAAGTAAAAGAAACTAAATGAAATGGCTATCACATGTCAAACATGTGGTCCTTTATAAACACATCTGCGGCCTGCACAAAAGATACTAATTTGGTCATTTAACAGCTAAAACTGAAGTTTTTTTTATAATTTAGAAATTACAGTATTTAAGAAAATAAATCTCGTGTTTTTTTTACATTTTGATTTATTCTAATAGAATACCAAATAAGAATACCATTTACTGCCTGAATTTATTTAAAATAATTTTAATATTATCGACAAACTTTAAGTTAATTGTAGCAAATATTCAATATTCTTGGTGGCAGAGAAAACAGGGCAGGAACAAATTCTCTCTTTGTAGCCATGCCAGCAGCCATCACCCCCCCCCCCAAAAAAAAACAATATAGCAGCTCATTAATAGTTGTAAACAGAAAAATTTCTTTCAAAATTTCAAAAGTTTTGCTTTTCGGATTGAAGTGTCAGCCAAAAAAGTTTTAAAGCCATTATCAAAATTGCTTTATCTCTTTTTACTGTTAGCTGTAGTTTAAATGTACCAGTAATTTTTCAGATGCTATGTTATCAATTTCTTCTTCAATGACCAGTGCTCCTCCAGCTAAGAGAAAATGGAAAGTGACCAGCAACTTTTTTTAGTCTTTGTTGGTGTATTAATTTGCTGATGTGAGATATGCTGCCATAGAACTCTTTCTATGTTGGGTGTTCTCTTTTCAGGATTTGTTTAGTGTTGCCCAAAGCATTCGTATTTAAGCCCCACCTAATTTCATTTCTACTTTGATTGTTAGTGTTCAGGTTTAGGAGCCATATACAAGGACAGACTCTACTGTAGTTCTGAAAAAGTTTCTCTTCACTTTGTCCAGTAGATTTGATTTCCAGATTTTGTTCATTTCATTAAGCACTCTCCAGGCTTTTCCCAGTCTGATTTTAACATCATTCTCAGTGGAGGCATTATAGCTACCCAGGTATTTGAAGTCTACTACTTTCTTGATGTTTTCTCCATTCAGACTTTGCATGCTTGTTGATGTATCTTGATTTAGGTAGATGAACTCTGTTTTACCTGCATTGACATACAGTGCAATCTCCTGGGATATATTTTTGATGTTGTGAAGGAATAATGTTGCGTCTTTTAGATGGTCAGCCAGTATTGCTAGGTCATCAGCATAGTCAGCATCAGTGATCTTCTCAGCTGCTTTTTGGTTCAGTGTGAGTGAAGCCAAGCTGCAAGTCCTTATCTAGGGCTTTTCTCAGCACATAGTCAAGACAGATGAAGAGAAAAGGTACAAGTGTGTCTCTTTCAAGGACTCCTGCAGTAATATAAAAAAACTGTGTCTCTCCATCAGGTGAGCCTACTATAGAATGGGTGTTATACAGATGGCATCTACAGTTTCCTTAGGTATCTCATATGCAAGTTGTATTTCTTTCATCTTCCAACAATGAATGGAGTCAAATGCCTATGAGAAGTCAACAAACAAGAAGGTGGCTGGAAGGTTTTTGAATTATACGCCTTCCAAGATTCATCAAATCTGTTCTGATGTTGATCTGTTGGTGCAGAAGCCATTTTGGTTTTTCCTCAGTATTAGCTCAATTTCAGGTTTTATTCTGTTCAGAATAACCATCTATCTTACAATAAATATGAAGGCCCAATGCACATTTCAAAACTCAAGGAATTGTAGGCTAACTTGACACAGCAACAGACCTTTTTTTATGAAAATTCAGAAACAGAATGTTGCTTCTGTTACTGCAAGCTATAAACTCAGCTGAATGATAGCCATGAGTGAGATATCTTACAGTGAAGGAGATTTCATAAAG
Organism: Acanthosepion esculentum; assembly: GCA_964036315.1. Lineage (NCBI taxonomy): Eukaryota > Metazoa > Mollusca > Cephalopoda > Sepiida > Sepiidae > Acanthosepion > Acanthosepion esculentum. The sequence goes on from OZ038501.1 coordinate 61,411,489, forward strand.
CAATGCCTTGTAAAAACAGCTGAAATTTTATGTCCAGAGAAAGCACACTTATTCATAGACATTTTATTAACAAGGAACGCTGTTGCTGAATGGATTGATCTCTCATTCATGCGCATGTATAATGACAAAAATGTAAATGTCATCTTAGTTTGATGAAGTCCTCAAGGAAAAAATGTGTCAGACAAAAGTTTTTTTCCACAATGTCATAGATTTTCCTAAAAACTGTTCTTAATATATATATATATATATATATATATATATCTCATCTTCATCATTTTTGTACCAGATTGACATACACAGTAAACATCTTTGACTTCACAAGATTCATACACCCTACTTTGAAATATCATCTCTTGATTTGAAACTTGTTTTTCCCTGTCATAGCTTTTCCTAAAAACTGTTCTTAATATATATATATATATATATATATATATATATATATATATATATATATATATATATATATTATCTTCATCATTTTTGTACCCGATTGACATACACAGTAAATATCTTTGACTTCACAAGATTCATACACCCTACTTTGAAGTATCATCTCTTGATTTGAAATTTGTTTTTTCCCTCATTCGAGTCAGACAATTGAATCACACATCATTTCCACTCCGGAGTTACATTCGCAAATTTCTCAGTTTATGCACACTCAAGAAACTTTGCAGTTATTTCATGAACTAGACTGATCACATGAATGCCTTCCTATTTTTTAATGTGGCATGCCCATTCAGGATGTGGGTGATCATTGCTCTCCACAACCTCCTGTCCCTTGTAGCTCTAAGCAACATTATACTCTTTACCATCCCCAACATGTCTCTGCTCTGCCATCCATTCACATAAATAATAGCTAAGTTGCTCAGTTTCCCTCTTCTGCTCCTCCTGTGAGTATTACTTTTTCCAAACCGTCTTTTCTCATAATGTATCTCAGAAATTTTGTGTTTTTTTACACACACACACATATATATATATATAATTGAATGAAGACAAAAGGAAAACTTGTCCTTTTATAGCCATATTTTTTAATTATATCTGAAATTGTACACACACACACACACACACATACACACACACACACATATATATATATATATATATATATATATATATATATATATATATATATAAGCTGTCTGCATGCAATCTGTGAAGTTAACCTTCAAGATAGGACATTCAATGTAGACCTGTTTAACAGGTGTAATACTGGAGGAATCGAGACTTTCCTCATACACTCTCAGTTACGGTGGCTTGGTCATGTCTTGAGAATATCTGATGACAGGATACCCAAGATCCTAATGTCTTTGTATTTTTGGGTAAGATACAAAGACAAGCTGAAAAGAAACTTATCAGCTGTCAATATACCACATAACACCCTTGAGCGCTTAACCTTGGAGCGGGTAGAATGGAGATCATCGTGTTTTAGTGGACTCAGCAGTTTTCAATCTGCTATGCTTGAAAAAGCATTCTCTGACTTAAGTGAAGGAGTCAATGTTGAATTCCGAACAAGTGGTGGTCTATACAATCAGCAACATTTTAAAGCGCATTTGAAACTTGGTCTGCAGGTAGTACACGATCTTCTCTTTGCAGATGATGCTGCTCTATTAGCACACAGTCTAGATGACATTCAAACTATCTTTGATAAATTCTCTGAAACAGCGACAGCATTTGGACTCACTATCAGCATAAAAAAGACTAAGCTAATGTAGCAGCCAGTACCAGGCAATCCATCTCTCACAAATCCTTTCATATTCATTGTTGGTACAGCATTAAAACTGTTGAGGTGTTCACATATCTTGCATCAATGGTCTCTTCTGATGGAAAAATGGACAGAGAAATCCAATCGAGAATAGCCAAAGCCAGCACAGCAATTTTAAATATAGGTTATGGAACACCAAAGACGTGTCTCTCAGAGTAAAGATCGACAAAGTAAAGATCGACAAAGTAAAGATCGACTAAGTAAAGATCGACAAAGTAAAGATCAGTCGTTCTCTCAACCCTTCTCTATGGTACTGAAACTTGGACCTGTATGGCAAACACTTGACACCTTTCACATGCGCTATCTTTGTGCCATATGTGATATAAAATGGGATGACAGGGTCAAGAATAGTACAATACTGAAGAAATGTAACAACATCACAGGCACTGAAACCATTCTAGCAAAGATACAATTTAGGTGGGCAGGTCATGTTGTGAGAATGGATTAGCATAGGCTTCCAAAAAAGGTGCTGTATGGACATCTACCAAACTCCAAGTATTCAGTTGGACACCCACTCTTACGTGACAAAGACAAATTGAAAGACAACTTCAAAAGTCTCAACTTTGATCTGAAAATCTGGGAAGGCCAAGCATAAAACTGAAAAAAGGTGATGTAAGACATGTTTCATTAAGTTAAAGGGTTTTGAAAACAGTAGACTGAAGCACCGTGATCAGCTCCATCAAGCTCTAAAGCAGAGATGCCATCAAAATCCTGCTGTAATAAATTTCATCTGTCAGTGTGGCTTTGTTGCCTTCAACAAGGCTGGGCTAGTATGACACTTAAGAAAGAACAAATGAAATATGTCTTACCCTTACCTGATTTCCTCCATAATGCCCCCTGTTAGCATGCATAAGTGTAAAACAAAAGGCACCATCCACTGCTGACCCTCATTTATCGTTCATGATAGGAGAGTCCACCATATATATATATATATATATATATATATATATATATATATATATATATATATAGTATGCCTTGTTTTTGCCAATGTTTTCATAATTAATTTGGTATTAACAAATTTTTCATATTCTGTTTTCAATCTTCCAGAGAACTGAAAATTTTAATGAGGAATTCTTAAGAAAAATAGGAATTACGAAGAAATATATACTTATCATCAGAAAGGAATTGTTGAAATTTGTGAGATATATAATGAGGAAAGAGGGCTTAGAAAATTTAGCACTCACAAGATATATTGAAAGTAAGAGTATCATGAGAAAACATGGAATAGCCTTTTTAGCAAATCTGTGTGAAGAGGTCACAGAATAGAGATAATAAAGGACGGTAAAAGGTCAAAAGTCACTGAGAGCAACAAAAGCCAGGAAGTTATGGAAAGCAATGACCACCTACATCCTGACAAAATCAGTACAATTTTTGTTGCTAACCAACTAATTAATTGGCTAGGAATGAGAGCTACAAGGAAATTAAGACTTACAATCAAAAAGAAATTGTTTTGAAATTTCTGTGACATATGGAAAGAGGGCTTAGAAAGTTTAACACTAACAGGATTTATTGAAAGCAGTGAGTAACCGCAACCAATCTAACAGTTTGTGTGAATGTATGGCAAAACAAAGACAGAGAGGAGTGATTAATAGTCAAAAGTTACCTAGAGCAACAAAATATAGGAAGTTGTGGAGAGCCATAATCACTGACAAATCAGAACAATTTGGGGGGATAATCTATTAAAGTGGTTAGCTAGTAACTAGCCCAACAGTTCCCCTCTAAGTCAGAATCTCAGATCTAGTTTCATTTTTTTTCTCTGCAGAGCAAAAACACATAAAGCATCTCATTTTCACGTCGTTATAAGAATTGATATCATCTCGTCAATATGGTCTCCTATGCTAGTAAACATTATTTTCCCAATAGTCAAGGATATTTTTAGGCCTTTGATTGTTTGGCTTACTGCATCCATTGATTTATCAGGCTAAAGAGACAAAGAAAGAGAAAAAGCAGCCGCTCAACCATTTATAGAAAAATTCCAGTGTTAGGTTTTGAAGCCGCTCGCTTTATATATGTATACAGTATTGAAAAGAATGAAAGAATAATGGTTTTTGTTCATTTCGTGAGAGGAAAGGAACAAGAGAAAGATCTGGGGAAACAGGATTGTTGACAGAATAAAATATTCTCAAGCTCTTTCAGGAATCTGTTCAGAATAAATAATCTCCTGTTTCTGCAGACTGTGTTCAGATTCTTTCTGAGAAAGTGGTGTTATTTCAATCCAGAGAAAGTTGGTGAAATTCTATCAAAAATTTCCTTTGCATTTAGACTTTTTGTGTCAATTTTGCTTTTGTATTGAAAACGAAAAAAATAATCTGTTTAAAATTGACATGGTACAAACATATTTCTCATTGAAATGAGCTCAGTAATTTTGATATATATGTAGTGATGTCATGGATATATGTGATGTCATGGATATATGCTGTGATGTCATGGATATATGCTGTGATGTTATGGATATATGTTGTTATGGATGTTGTAATATCATGGATATCGGCTTGGAATGAGAAATCAGAGAGCCGGTTTTGAATTCCAGTCAGTTCCGTTACAATCACTTACAAGCAAATACCCTTGGAACAGGTATGTATCTATTACTTCCACCCCCTAGCTATAAGTTGAATACCAAGACAACCTGGGTCCTATAGCCTTGGTTAGCAACCAGTCTTCCGCGGAAAGAAACGCCAATCTACTGCAGGAAAATCTTCTGCCTAGTCAGTCTTGAATCAAAACAGACGTGATCACTCAAGTGTGTATCAGCTATGGGGCTTAACTGACTGACTGAATTTTGATTATATGGTGATTTACTAAGCATAGCTTAGTTGTGACACAATGCCAACAGTATGGGGCACCCATTGAGGATCAAACTCAATACTCAGTTGTAATTGAACTAGTGAGACAAGCTTGCTAACCATTATGCCGTGTCAAAGTGCCCGTAATGAATTTCTAAGCAAAGCTTAGTTGTAGCACAAGGCCGAAATTATGAAGCACCCAGTGAGGATCAAACTCACTACTCAGTTGTAAATGATCTAGCAGGACAAACTGGGTCCTATAGCCTTGGTTGGCAACCAGCCTACCACAGAAAGAAACAGCAACCAACTGAAGAAAAATCTTCTGCCTAGTCAATCAGTAATTGAAAAAGACATAATCATCTAAGCGTGTATGGCACTTAACTGACAGACTGAATTTTGATCTTCACATAAAGATACAAGTATTATATCACTCATGTAACAGAATTATATATACATCTATATAATAAAAGCAAATGTCGGTGTGTCACACTTTCAACTTTACTCATAGAAGTCGTAGACTAACATATCATACCATTTTGGAATCAGGCTGACTCCATGAGCAAATTAAAAACATTCTGGGCCAGATCTGGATCCACAATCCTGAAATTTTGGATTCCCAAGTTTTCATTACTGCAATTGTTTTTGGTGACTTTTTACATGATATTTTGTGACAAATTTTTTGAGCGATAACAATTTTTATAACTTGAAAATAAATTTGGTAATAATCAAAATTAATTGCAAAATCCAGCAAAATTCACCCATGAAATAAAAATAATTGTTTGTACAGAAAGTAAGGACCTACATACATCAAATTGTCTTTAAATTAAGTGGTGGCAGATGATTCATCATTGAACTTTTAAAAGGTAAGTTTAAATATTAATGCAATACATAAATGAAGCAATCAATTGTGAGTTCTTCTGTAGTTTATTGTTGCCTATCGCATCTACTCCTCCCCGCCTATTGTGATGAAGGCCCAATCAAGAGCCCTCTGCAGGAGCTAGCTTAAATGCCACCAGATAGGGCAGCTTTTAAGCTAGGTCATATATATATATATATATATATATATATATATATATATATATATATATATATATATATATATATATATATATAAATTCATGTCTAGGTTCTTATAATATTTCACCTCCTGTGGCAGATCTATTATCACAATGCTGGATACTTAATAACAAAAGAGATAAAAACAAACAAAAAGAAATTAAACGATATTGACTAGCTTATATACCCAAACATATTTATTAAAAAAAAAATTTAATGCGATATCAATCACTGTCTACTGTCTACCTGGTTACTCTCTTCTCTTTCTGTTCATCATTAATGTTTTTGTTCCTAATTCTTCAACACACTGTAACCCCTTGTGTTTTAGTGGCATATTTATTAAAAAAAAAACAAATTAAATTTAAATGTTTAAAATTTCAGCAACCCCTCTCCTTCATGCACACGTGTAGTCATATCAAGGTCAACATCACTTTACTCCAAGTCCTAAAGAACAAAATGCAATACTCAAAAGATTTTTTCCACTTTGTCATAGATTTTTCTAAAATTGTTATTGTTCAGATGTATACAAAATTCATATATCTTTTCCCCATAAGCTATTAACATAGGCATTATTTTGATTTAGAAAAATGCTACTTTAATTAAAAGAGAAAGCAATTTGCTAAGACAAAAGTGTATAGAAAGTGCTTTAATTGCTAGTTGATCTGCAGTAAATTGACACCCAGGTTCTTACAACATTTCACCTCTCTTTGCAGATCTTCTATTATCATAATGTGAGATACTTAAAAACAAAAGAGATAAAAACAAACAAACGCATCATGGAATTAAATGAAATTGGCTCAGCTATATATCCAGACTCATCTAAACAAAAACCATAAAAAATTTTAAATGTTTAAAATTTGAGTTTACGGATATTTTCAATGTTTCTTATCTATGTATGATCATAACCAACGTTTACCTTTTTCTATTCCCCCTCTCCTTCATACATATATGTAATTACATCAACAAAACATTAATTTAGTCCAGTGAAGAATGAAATGCATCGCACAATGCACCCACTTTATCATTAATTTGGCTTTCCAATTGTAATGAATATTCGTTTCTTTTTCAATTTTCATATTTGCATCTTTTTTTTTAACTCTGTTAGGGACGTGCACATTTTTATATGTGCTCACGTGTTCCTTCACAAACATAATTGCATATTTTGTAATTCATGAACGTAATTGTTTTTCAGTTGTATATTTTGTAACCCAGTCAGTCAGTTATTACCAGTTGCCATCCAAGGCTGTAGAACACGGTCTGTCCTGCTATTTACCCATAGCTGGGGGTAGAAGAGGAGGATTCATACCTTTCCCAAGGGTATTAGTATGTCAGTCAGTCAGTTATATGTCATGCGTGATACACGCTTAGGCAATCATGTATCTTTCAATACATGACTGACAAGGCAGATTTTTTTTTCCCACAGTAGGTTGCCATTTCTTTCTGTGGTAGACCAGTTGCCATCCAAAGCTATAGAACCCAGTCTGTCCTGCTAGTTACAAGTACAATGTGATATTTATTATTTACCTTTTATAAAAATTTATTATTTACCATTTTATAAATAAATAAATTTAAAAAGAAATCTTTTCATTCAAAAATTTATTTGGTGCACAATGTCCCTAAACAACCCTCAGCAAGTTTTGAATTCAGAGTTTCCTTTCACCTAGACCATTTGCCATTCAAGGCTATAGAATGCAGTCTGTCCTGCTATTTACCTATAGCAGTGGGGAGAAGAAGAGGATTCATACCTTTCCCAAGGATATTAGCACATAAGTGAATGTGATGGATTCAACTGAGATTTGAACTCGGCTCTCCGATTTCTCAATCTGAGCCACTATCCATTACTCCACTGTAACTACAATGCAATATTTCTCATTTCTCATTTTATAAAGAAATAAATATTGACAATAATTATAATATATATATAAATTATTTAGGATAGTGTAATATTGAAACAACTCTAAATAGTAATTATAATGAATGGGTCATGAATCTGATTACCTAGATATAAAATAGTTAGTGTAGACTAGCCTTGACCCATCTCCTCCCTTTTTTTTGGCCTTGTGCCACAACTATTGTATTTAATCAATATTAAATCATAGAAGCTTATGAAACTTTATTTTATTAATTTAGCTTTAGTGCTGAAAACGTTTATTTTATTATAGTGGATGGTTACAAACAAGAGGGGAGATGGAATGTACTTATTTTATTACCACAGATAATAAAGAAATTTTGTTTCTGTAACTCTTGTCTGCTTTCTCTGGTGTTACAATTTTATAACTTCTATGTTGTTATTGAGATTTAGTTCAATGTAAATCCGTCCACTGTCAACAGCCATAAACTGTCTCTTATTAACATCTCTAGTTACGTTGTTCGAGAATTGTCATCATTGGTCGACTGAACTTGCTTTGTTTCAATGACTTTTGTTTTGTTATTATTAGTTACTTTGTTCAATAAATTCATCAAATTGTGGGAACGTCAGAATTAAAAACAGTTGCGTGAATATAAAAAAAAATAAAAAATTAACATCTCCAAAATGTTGAAATTAAATAACAGAGCTGCAACAATGTTTTTCTTTTCTTTTGACTCTTGTTTATAAGACATAGTTGATCTTAACTATTTTTTAGACTCTAATTCCCTGTCTAATGCTCTGTCAGTTTTTACTGCCCTTCCCAGGGAAATATCTTCCACTGATCACCATGAGAGGCTGCATTAATTTATGCTCTCTATTTTCCTATTTTTTATGCCATGTCCCCAAGGAGAGAAAAAGGTATTTATTTTTGATAATGGAATGAGAGCCCGTTTTACAACCAGACCTGCATTCTTTCTTTAGAGATTTTTTTTTTCTGATGGGAATAAAGTGTTTCTATTTTTAATAACAAATGTTAAAAGTGTATTTTTTGCAAGGTTTCAGGAACCCTATTTTTAATGTGGGGCTGTTGTAGCTGTGAGAAGGTATAACTTAAAAGAATCTATTTTGAAAGAAGTTTGTGCTTTACTTTTCTTCAGATAAAAGAAATATGATATAGACATAGTTTATCTGATTAACTGATTACCTGCCATTATATCTACATTTGTCTTTGCTGTTCGCAGATTTTACTTTATTTTAAATATTTTTACTTGACCTTATATTGTAAGTATGTTGTCTTATGGCCATATCATGTTGAAACATTGGTTCTCATATGATCACTGAAGTTAAGCAACATTGAGCCTGGTCAGTACCTTGATGGATGACTACTTGGGAATTCCAGATGCTCTAAGCTTGGATGTGCAGGTGGTGTAATGAATAACAGTTTGAAATTGGAAATTAGAGAGCCAAGTTCCAATTCCAATCATGTTCATTATATGTACAAATACTCTTGAGAAAGGTATGGATCCACCTCATCTCCCCAAAGCTATAGGTTGATTAGTAGAATTTGTATCAGTAAGTCATTATTATTGCCAAAAATTCTTACAATCTAAAAATATTTTCTGGTTTTAAATAACCTGCAAAAGGTCGATAAGCCATAAAAACCAATCAATCAATCATGTAAGTACGTCTTTTCAAGTTCAAGAGCCGTTTTAAAGTTACAAAGAATAAAACAAAAAGAATTAAAAGTAAAAAAAAAAAAAGGACTAAGAGGAAAAAACAACTTTGAAAATATAAAGCTCTTTATCTTGTAATAATTACTTACAAATAACTTATTAGTCCTTCAGAGTTTGTCTATATTTCTGAGATGAGGTATTATGTACAGTATTTACATTAGTTGGACTATTGTCCTCATCTTTGTCGCCATATTTGTCACAACGTTTCGGCCGTTGTACGCTCCGGCCTTCTTCAGGTGGTTGGAATTTCGAACTGAACCCTTTATTTCGATCACTGTGCCATGTGTCCTCAAGGACACATGGCACAGTGGATAAAGGCATTGGTTAAATCCAGTGACGGACCCAAAGAGTGTGAGTTCAATACCCGGTTAAGGCAGTGGAGAACTTTCAGAGGGAAAATTAGCAGGAGATAACTGATAACTGACATCCATCAAACATGGCTCGTTGAACTAGAACAGTCTACCCCAGTGATTGAAATAAAGGGTTCAGTTCGAAATTCCAACCACCTGAAGAAGGCTGGAGCGTACAACGGCAGAAACGTTGTGACAAATATGGCGACAAATATGAGGACAATAGTCCGACTAATGTAAATAATATAAATACTGTTATAAGTCCTTGTCAAGGTTGACAATGGAATTAACAGCATTTTACAACTCTTGGGTAGATAAAGTAGTTTGTAAGAAAGCAGTTTGCCCACATCCTTACTCACCCACTATTTTCTCTGTCAATATTAATGGCATTGCAGTGATGAAACATTTTGTCAAGATATCTGTTAATCAGATGAGTAGAGAAAAAAAGAAATCCATACCTTTTTCCTCATCAATATGTTGTATTGTAGAATTCTCTAATTAAAACTAACGTTGTCTAGAGCTGTAAGTGTGAAAGAAAGAGTAGAAAATATGCTGGTCAGACCAACCAGCAACTACTAGAACTTTGTGTGCAGGTAGTATAATGGATATCAGCTTGGAATGTGAAATCAGAGAGCTGAGTTCAAATTTCACTTGCCTTCATTGCATTCACTTACACACAAATACCCTTAGGAAAGGTATGTATCTATATCATTTACCCCCAGTTATGGGCTGAATAGCAGGACAGACACGGTCCTATGGCCTTGGTTGGTGACCAGTCTACTGTAGAAAGAAAGAACAGGTTACTGCTTAGTCAGTCATGAATCAAAATAGACACAATTACCAAAGTGTGTTTCACATATGGTGCATAAATGACTGATTCAGAAAATTAACATAACCAAGCACATATTAAAAGAGAGCTCAGAATGTTTAAAAAAAGAGCCAATCACTGCCCCTGTAAAAGTCATGTGACACTGGCTATATGAAATGGCCAAATTCAAAGACCTATGCTCTTTTTATTTTCATAAGTTTATTCAGGCAGCACCAGGTAAATATTCCTTCACCACTAGCCCTAGACAGTGGCATCATGTTATGGAACAGATTAATGGTGGAATTTTATATACCTTATACATCATTATATGGTGGGTAGTTGGATCAGGTTATAGACCAGGTTAATGGATTTTTATATACCATTTTACTATATGAATTAAATCCTATATATATTTTCAACCAATAAAATCCCATCAGAAGGTTTGTTGGATAAACAATAATTACTAGGACAAAAACTGTCAAAATACATGGCAGGCATAATTGTAGTCCTACCACATGTTATTTTTGGACCATTTAGAAAATAACAGTAATAACTCCCTTCACCACTCCTGCAAAATCAAGAAAAAGATTTTTGTGAGCCAGTGTGAAATTATTTTCTAACTAATGAAAACCTTGTATTCAAAATGTTCACACCTCTGTGTGAAATTTGATTTTGGATTCACCCCCTTATGAATATAAAAATAGAAGCATACTGCTTCTTGAGGTTCAAAACAGTTATGAAGGCCAGTTTCATCTACACATGCATACAGACACACCCACACACATGCACACAATGAAGAGATGAGCCAGCAGCTGCCAACTAAAGCCTTGTCTACGAACTCACAAACACATAGTTTGAACATCATAAAGTAAGTTTGTCGACACATCTAACACTAAGAACACTTAATTACTTGATAAAACAAACTTTGCTGGAAGGAAAATTGAACATTTTATTGCTATTGTATATGTCTGAAAATAATATATAAATGTTATTTCAACTGACGTTCTGCTTCTACTTTTCCCTCAGAAAATAACCACTTTTATGTTTCATTTAAAAGATGTGTTGTTGTGTTGCTAAATGTTTGGAATTCCAACACTTATGTAGCAACAAAAACCTGGGTAGACAGATCCCAACAATACACCATTATATGGTAGGTTGCTGGATGATAAAATGAGGAAAATCCTGTTACATTTTTTTTTCTTTGAAAGGACTTCTTCACACTAAATAGCGTTTTTATCAATGGAATCTTATATATACATATATATACATATATATATATATATATATATATATATATATATATATATATATATATATATATATATATATGGGGAAGGAATGAAATACAACAAATGTCAATTATAATTCTGCATCAAGAGATATGCTTGAGATACAGGGACACTTTACATTAAATTTAAATTTTAAGTTTCCATCTTTTCGGATGATAAATTATATAAATTCTGTCCGATTGTTCTTTTTATCCAAGTGCTTTTGGCTATACATTTAGCCATTTTCAAGGTTGAAATATATTAACTGTTAACAAGAAATAGTTTGTTGTATATATGTATTTACATAATGTTTTCATTTTCAAAACACAGTCAAGATATTGTGTCCATGTTCATAGTTGATATAATTAGTGTTGTTTTTTTTGTTTTTATTAATAAGGTTTTGATTAGTTTTAGCCTTTTTTTTTGCATGCAAATAATTCTATTATATTTGTGTTGTCAACAAGTATGTTATGAATAGGGTCCAGTCGGTCTCCATGAGAATTTAAATGAGAACTAATTGAGCTATGGTCAGAAAGGTGGAGTGTGAGTCTTTGTGACCCTATTCATAATATACTTGTTGACAACACAAATATAATAGCATCATCTACATGCAAAAAAAGGCTAAAAATAATGAAGCCTTATTAATAAAAACAAAAAACCAACACTTAATAATATCAACTATGAACATGGACACAATATCTTGACCGTGTTTTGAACAATTGGACAGTTTTTATATAATTTATCATCCAAAAGAAAAATCAAAGCACCTTGTCTGTCGTATTCAATGAAATATATATATATATATATGTATATGTATATATATATATATATATATATATATATATATATATATATAGTATGGCTATAGAAATCAACACTATGTGGTGACTGTTAATAAAATTTGTTTTATATTGACATGGGTTCATCAATAAATCTATAGCCTGACATGTAGTTGTTAGCTGAATTTTAATCTGAAAATTTCTCTATATAACATTTGATCTATATAAATACTATTCACCATTGAATTGAATGCATTGACATGTAAGTATATTATATTGAAAAATAAATACTTCTCATGTAATGTCTTCATCTATTTATTTATTAGACTATTTAATTACAAAAATAGTGTTTAATACTTTTGATGGTTAGTCCTTTCTTCTTGCTTTAACTACCTTTTTCAGGAGGTTTGGGTCATACTAAGCTTACTACCCACCATATAACTGTGTATAAGATATATAAAAATCCACCATTAATCTGTTCCATAACATAATGCCGCTGTCTAGAGCTAATGGTGAAAAAAGATTTACCTGTAACTTTATGTTCAGCAATTAAAGTCCCAGAGGTCTCTACATAAACAACACTTCTAATGATGGGGGTTGCTACACAAGTCAAAACATGCTGGTTCATATTTCTTATGAGGATCAGCCGCATTTGGTCTGCCAAGATACCATCAGGCAGTACTGTTTCAGGACTATAAAAGCTTGGATATAATCTTCCTCTTTTTTCTTTTCATTCTAAAATGCAGTAGGTAGACAGCTTGTCCACTCTTCCCTTATAGGGAGACTTAGTCACCTAGCCATGTGGTGCATCTCCTACATGCATGTGCACAAACACACACTGCTAACACTATTAATGTTTCTCCTTTCCTTATCAGCTGGATGCTAACTCGTATATTTTCTCTCTTTTGTTATTTGTTCATTACTTATATGCATGAATATCTCCGAGTATAAATTTATTACTTTTGTCTTTTTACCTCTACACAGTGCAATGGGAAAATTGTTGCCATTTTATATTTTTAATTTCACGCATGTGTGTTGTTTGCTTTAGATTTGGTCAACTGCACAGTATAGTAGGGTCAGTTAGACACCGTCTGTGAGAAAAAGAGCACTACAACACAATTCACTCTGCCAGAAATTTGGAAACGGCATGCTGTACTGCTTGGCATTCGCACCAGAAGCTCCAATATGAACATTTTAGAGTGTTTGGGTGTCAATATGAGAACAGCGCAGAGGATTCAGAAAGAGTTGGATGAGTCTAATGGTGATTAGGAAGGTGTTTGGAGTGATCACTAGTGATGCCGACCTTATGCTTCCATTCATCTTCCCACAGGGCCTCAGACTCAACACAGAAGCCTGCATCAAATGTCTTGAAAAGGTAGTGCTGCTTTGGGTCAAGAGGGTGGCTGTTGGAAAACCTTATGTTTGGCAACAGGACTCTGCACCATGCCACACAAGCAGGAGAACCCAATCATGGCTGTCAGACAATTTCTGTGACCACATTACCCTTTACATCTGGCCACCTAACTCCCCAGACTGCAACCTCCTTGATTATTATGTGTGGGGCGCAGTTGAGATGAACTAAAGGCAAGGATTATGGCAGCATTCACCAACTTAAACAAGGAGACCATCAAGAAGAGTTGCAGGAGATTCCAAAGTCATCTGGAGGCTGTGGCTGAAGCCAATGGCGATTTTATTGAATAAATTTACTCTTTAGTATTTCAAGGTATTTTTGTGTAATTTTGGTAAATATATCTGTTAAAATGAGATGTCAGTGTTATTTTCATTTTTGCGTAATTTCAACGATAATTTATCCATCGCACTCTGTACAAATCATGACAACCCACCATTTACATATGAAGATTTTGGTTGCCATTGCTTTTAGTTGTGCTTGAAATAGTGACTGCAACATTCTATACACACGTGTCTGTCTGCATCTTTGTTTCGCAAGACAAAAACTTCTTACTAATTTCTCCAAACATGCCTACAACATTATGTTGTCATGGTTACTGCATCCGGTTTTCCTTCTTTCTGTCTTCTTTTTTTCTTTCTTTATCTGATGAGAGACATTGAATTTCAGCACATTAAGATGTAGTGTCTGACTTCTGATTTTGAAGCTAAGTTAATAAACAAGTGTTAAATTTATCACCATCTTTGGATGTGACATACATAACAAGCGTTTGACTGATAGGCAGTTTTTATTTTTATCATGTGGTTTTCAAGTCGTAATGTGATTTCAAATTCTCAGTTTTGCATCTAAAATGATGTACTCAATTTGAGGTCATATAAAAACCTCACCTCTCTATTTACACTTATTACAGTATTACAGAGGCAGACCGAGTACAATTACTGGTAGTCGATGGCATATCAAATACATATTAGCCTATCAAATACATCAACTTCTTATATAAAACCAAAGAGAATATTTTTAGCCATTTTTTTTTTGTTGGGGGAAGTCTTATATTGTCAAATACAGTATTTAAAGAAATTCTATCAATTTTATAACCAGATTTTATTTTTATTATCTAATTTTCTACTTATAATGTACCTTGGAAGTTCTAATGATAATGGTAATATTAACTGTTTCCTTTTAAGAAAAAAATTATTGATCAAGCAGCTAATTGTGCTTTTCTTCACTCCCTGGAATTCAGGCTGGGCTCAAAGTGTAGTAACTGTTCACCTCATTTTTAATGGTAGTGGTAATATTATACATTTGTTTAAAAAGAAATATTTAGCAATCACTGACGAAGCAAACAATGCTACTCAACTTTTCTTCACTCCCTGGCTATTGGGCTGAGATTAAAGTGTAGTATCTGTTCTCTTCGTTTGTAATAATAATTGTAATAATATCCATTCCTTTATAAGGAAACATTTGGCATTCATTGACCAAACAGCCAGTACTACTTGAGCTTGTTTTCACTTTGTGGCTATCAGGATGGGATCAAAGTTAAGTATCTGTTCTCTTCATCTCTAATGGTAATATTAACTGTTTCCTTATAAGGAAACATTTGGCATTCATTAACCGAGCAGCCAGTGCTACTTCCAATTGAAATTTGTAAAATCTTTCTCTAAAAACAATTTTTCAGGAAAATAGGTTTCCCATATCCAATAACTGTTATTGCTCTTTCCAGTACTGGTGGGATCTTCCTTTCTAACTCTTGAAGTAGAATTGTATATAATGTAATTAATAAAATATGTGGGTAGTGTAATGGTCATCAGTGTCGAAAGTGAAATCAGTAAACAAAGTTCAAATTCCAGTCTAGCCTATTGTGTTCCCTTTTATACAAATGCCATTGGAAAAGTCATACATCCATTTTTCGTCCCACCATCTATGGGTCAAATAACAGAGTAGACTGATTCTACTTTGTTATAGTAAACAATCTAAAAGAAAGTAAACTCTGAATTTAAAATTGTAGAGAGGTTACTGGGAAACCATTTCACTACCTTTTCCAAGAAGTCATGGCAATTCACTGCTAATAAAAAAAGCAAGCTGTAGAGAGACTTTGTCTTGAAGGGATATGGTATTAATGCTTTCAGGAAAGGCATGAAGCCATCTTTTATTCCCCTGCACCTATGAAATAAATAGCAGGGTAGACTAGGCTCTCTAAACTTGGATGACAATCAGTCTAAGAGAAAGACACTGAATTCAAAACTGTGGAGAAGACACCAAGAAACCACTCCACTATCTTTCCCAAGAATGTATGGCAATTCATAGATTATAAAGAAGAGGAATCTGTGGAGAGCCATGATCACCTATATCCTGAAGGGACATGGCATTTAAAAATAAATGTTTATTTCATAATAAATCAATATCCTATGATATAATGACATGAACAATTAATTAATATATATTATTGCATGATCAATTTATATATTAATGCCATCAAACTCCAAAAGAAAAAAATGCTAAAGCTTCACCCATTTTAAAGACTCAAAGGAGTAATAAAACTCAAGACACCAAACCTTTCTTTTTATGTTTAATTCTTTCAAAATTCCTTTACTTTTCCTTTCACCTGCTTTTCTTTTTCTCTCCCCCCACCCCGGTCTTTTTTTAATTTGATTTCTACTTTTCCTTCCTCACACCTTTCCTCTTGTTTTTCCTACTTTTGATGTCATGTAGACATAAACAGAAATGAAGTTGATACCTATATATATATATATATATATATATATATATATATATATATATATGTCAGTGTCATGCCAGAAGGTTTTTCTCATCAATTCATTCTAAACATGTACAAATCTACCATTCATCCATGCATGGAATACTGCTGCCATAAATGGTCTGGTGCCTCTTCTGTTCATCTCCAGGTTCTCAACAAACTCCAAAGACAGATCTGCAATCTGATTGGTCCTGACTTGGCATCTCAACTCCAGTCATTTTCCCACAGATGTGATGTGGCTTCCCTCTGTCTTTTCTACAAATATTTTCATGGCAACTGCTCTGATGAGCTATTTTCCCTGGTGCTCTGACTGAATGAATTTAATCGTGCTACTAGGTTGGCATCTAGGTCCCACCATTTTACTGTTGAAACAGTTAAATGTAACTGCCTCTTCTACTCCAACAGCTTTTTCTCTTGCACTTCCCAACAGTGGAACTCTCTTCCTCTTACTTGCTTCCCTGACAACTATAATCTTCAAAAATTTAAATGCAATCAACATCTTCTGATGCCTTGATTCCCGTTCTTCTTTTTATCCTTTCCTCAATCCCCCTATACCGAGTCTTTTCTCTTACTTTCACTCTCTGTACCCCTTTGCATACTAGTGATACTCCCGCATTACTTGGGGTGAAATGCTTAAAAAATAAAAAATATATGTTTAAATACATGTCTGATAACAGAACTCATCAATAGTTTTAAACAGACAAAACCACATATTTTGCCCTTAAAAAGGTAAATGTTTTCTTGGCCAACACCTCATCAGAAGAATCATTAGCAAGTAGTATAATGTTAACAAGAATCATGGGATAATAGACAGCTGGGAGGAAATGAGGAACTATGATTAAAATACAATTTAATATTAAAAAGGGGAGGAGAAAAGGGGAAAAATGCCCCCCACCAAAAAAACGCAGAATAAACAGTTCCAGTGAGTTTAAAAAGGAAAATATATCTCACATGCCACCCAATGAATAAATTTGTCTTTCTGCCGGCACAAAGACAGTCGGTGCAATTTAATGTATACTACGCCTAAGGTGTACAGGTACTTTGTCAAACGTTTTGCCCAAAATGAAAACCATGGATCTGTATACTTATACACATAATCTGAATTATCTAAGAGGTGTTGATCTATCCAGGCATATATATATATATATATATATATATATATATATATGTAAATATATATATGTAAATATTCTCAGATAGTGTATCTGTAGAAGAGACAAATAAATATATTTTTTCCTCTTGTCACTTTTTTTCCATATATATATGTGTGTGTGTGTATTTAAACATATATGTTAACTTCATTAATGTATTAGATTAGCAACTCACTCCAAATGAAATGGAATTCCTTAAACTTGGACCAAATTTTCATGTCACACAGAAACCTAATTTAATGTTTAGACAAACACAAATTGAAGCTTTATACCAACAAATACTTCTATTGGAACAAGACAACCATATTACTACACAGGTAGGTTTAAAAGAATTACTTAAAGCTGAATCTATTAAAAATCATTATCATAAAAATCTGAATGGAATTACAAACACTCCTTTAATAAAAGCAGCCACACAACTAAAAAATAACAACAGTATTGTTATCCGACGAGCTGATAAGACTAATACTTTCGTTATTTTAAACAAACATGAGTACCACTCAAAATTACAGGCCATTTTGGACGATCACAATAAATTTAAAAAGTTAACCAAAAAAAAACACTTCCCAACTTGAAAACCATATCAATAAACTTATTACTGCTAACAATGCTGACACAGGATCCGATAAACTTCAAAAGATTATAGATGACTATCAACCTGGCTACCTTTATGGAAATGTAAAAATCCATATAAAAGATCATCCCCTCCAACCTATCATTTCACAAATACCTACACCAGTATATTACCTTTCAAAAAACCTTAACAAATTAATTACTCCCTACCTTCCAAGTAAATATTGTATTAACTGCACAAATGAATTTATACAAATTCTTCATACTGTAAAATCAAACAACCAAATAATCGCATCTTTGGATGTACAAAATTTATTTACTAATGTCCCCGTCCCTGAAAAAAATTGACATCATTATCCATGATGTATACAATCACACTTCCCTCCCACCCATTAATATTAAACCCACTATTTTTAAAAAAAAAATATTATTAGCATGTAATAGTCAAGTATCTTTTCATGACCCCCTAGGTAATATTTATACTCAAATAGATGGTATTGCAATGGGTTCTCCTTTAGGCCCCTTTTTTCCTAATTATTATATGGCACATTTAGAAAATAAAATACTTAATGACACTAATAAACCCCCTATATATGTATAATACATAGATGACATTTTCGTTTTAGCTAAAAATATTGATCAAATGACACAACTTAAAAACAAGTTTGAAAGTTACTCCGTCCTCAAATTTACATTAGAACTTAATATTAATAATAAGCTTCCATTCCTTGATATATTTATTGATTCCAGCAGACATAAATTTATTAATTTTCTATATCGGAAATCCACTAGCATTAACGCATGTCTTTTTAATTATAATAGTGAATGCCTCCAATGATAGAAGTTAGCTGTTATAACAAACTTAATCCAATGCACACAAATGATATCTTATTCCAAAACTATATTCTATAGAGAATTACATAACATTAAACAAACACTTGTTAATAATGGATTTCCTAATTCTGTCATTCATCAACAAATTAAAATGTATTTCAATAAACTTAATAATACCTCTAACATAATTGATAATATTAATAATATTGTACATCAAAATAAACATAAAACTATTAACGTATACTATTGTAACCAAATGCATAATAATTACAAACATGATGAAACAACACTCAAAAACTTAATAGGTAAAAATGTTAAACTCATTAATAAACAAGTGAAGCTCATCATATATTATAAAAAATTTAAAACAATTAATTGACCTCATAATCTCTAATAACCCTGCAACCACACAACTAAATCCTCTACAAAAAACCACTGTAGTGTATCAATTTACATGCCCATTCAGAGATTGTATCTCTGATACTAATAATAAACCCACTACATATGTTGGTTTTATTACAACCACACTCTCCCGTAGACTTACCTGTCACCTTTTTGATCTTAGTTCTATTAAACAACATTTAAACAGAAAACATAGCCATGTACATAATGTTAAACAGATATGAGTTGATAGCACAATAATACTCACACATATATTTCAGCCTGTCATGTAGTATGACATCATAGAACCGTATCTTGAACTTATGATCTGCGTCTATTTTGCATCTGTTATCATCACATAGCAATCTTCTATGTCAACATAACAAAATATTATCTTCGATGGTGAATATCCTTGTTAAAATGTCTGTATGACCACTCTGAAGATGGCTCATGTGAGCCAAAAGCTTAGATCAAGGAGCAACTTAATAAAAAAATATCCAAATGTTGGACAAATTTTGTCTTTATTTTCACCCAAAATTAAAGCAAAGATGCGAACATTAGAACGGCTCGTGATCAGACATTCACTGTCTGTTATATTTAACAATATATGTTTAAATAATGACCTGCTGCCCCAATACACTAAACATATATATATATATATATATATATATATATATATATATATATATATATATATATATATATATATATATATATCAATTTATAACCAAAGAACTAAAGCAATCAATGGTCTAAATTGAAAAATCCTATGAAAGAAAAATTAAATGTGCCTCTGACAGGAATCAAAAAAACAATATAACATCCATAGATTATAATTATAAATTAAAATCAATTTTAAATGCAGCTTCATTTCCTGTTGAAGGCACAATTTTTCTTTCATAGGACTTCTCAATTTAGGTCAGTTGTTATTAATTTCATTGTTTAAATAAAGAAAAACAGGGATAGCAACTCAAACACATGAATGCATTAAAAATAACATTTATAGTAATAAGAAATACACACACACACACACACACACACACACACACACACACACATTTATACAAGTTTGGTTAAAGACAAACAACAGTTCTTTGACGGGGAACTTTTCTTCTTTTTTTTTTGGTGTGAGGGGGGGGGGGATTTTCCTGATTTCCGGTACATATTTAAATATAAATTGCTCAATGTCTGAATGAAATTTTAAGAAATTAAAATTCCACCCACTTCATATTTATATTAGTTAAAAGCAGGAGTCCTTGGAGAATTCAAATCATCAATTTGTTTTTGTCAAATAGAAATACCATTTACTAAAACTCTGCTCTGAATTGTAAAATAAAAAATGCAATAAAACTATATTATTTAATTAGAAAAGATTTTAATTGCTTTTATAAATAAGATATATTAAGGAGACTATTGTCTTAAAAAAAATAAATTTTCAATGAATGAATTTTTTTTATTTTTTAAAGTTGTAATTAGAAAAATTTACTATGTTTTAAATCTTTTAAACTTCTGTATTAATTTCAGCCTTTTAGATGATATTATTAATATGAAAACTATATTTACTAATTATAAATGGAAAAGCTTAATACAAATCATCAAACACCAATATTTTTAAAAGAATTTTGAATTTTTTTGTATGTGTATAACTGTGCCAAATTTTATCATGCACAACATTATCAGAAAATAAGTGTGATAACTATAGTAAATTTAGAGCCAACATTTCTAAAATTCAATAAGTCGAGATAGTTGCTCGCACATGCACGTAAGCAGAGAAAAGAGAAAAAGAGGCGAAAGGTCAGCCAGTATTTATACTCCCGGGAGAGAGAGACCCCTGTTGACGGGTTAAGGAAATGAGGAGGAGCTAACTGCGACATACATATTATTACACACACTTAATTAGGGATGTCCACGTGATTTAAAAATTTAATTTAATATTGTCAATAAGCAAAATACTTTGCTGTATTTCAAAAACTAATTTAAATTGACTGGGAGGAGGTTTTTTTTTGCTAAAATAGCTGATTAGTGCCCTTTTTAGTTCTCTTTTATCACAATGTAATTCTCTTTATCAAAAAATCTTCCATAGCTAAAATATACTTTCTGAAACTTTATTTGAGGAATATTGGCTGATTTAAAGTACAATTAATCTGATTTGAAACAAATATTGTTTACTTTAAACTTAAAATATTGCAGAAATGCATTTTTTAACTCGACAGCTGTGTTGACATGTTGACAGTCTGATTACAGATCTAATGTTGTTCTACTGAGACTTTATCTGTAAAACATAATAGAAGAAAATGATGTGAGCACCTTTTTTATATAATTTTTAAGTACTCAGTAATCTTTAAAATTTTGGAAAATATTCCCTGTAAACTTAGAATCGAGCATAAATAACTGCTCCATTTTTTTTTTACAGGTATTATGTGAGTGAATATGAAAATAACTAGAAAGTGGGACAAAATGTTACAGGCTTTGAGAAAGAAAATAGGTATTTCTCCCATAACTAATGAGATTAAAAGCCAATTCTTATGCAGCTCACCATGTACGTTACTGAACGTAAAAAGGGGAGATTAGAGCCGGAGACAAGATTTACCTCCCTTATTTTGTAGACGTCATAAAAACAAGCAAAAAATTATATGGTCTGTTTGTTCAGGACTAAAATATTATTTCATCAGTATTTGAATACTTCAGAATTCTCCTACAGATAACACCACGATCAAAAGTTTAATTTTGATACATAAATTCTTTGAGATTAATAAATGACAAGGCCATAGCATACTACCCCCGAACCCCACCACCAAGGGGGAGATTCTGGTTGGGGTAACAGGCAGTGCTTTGTAATTCTTGCTATCTTATGAACATTTGCTTTTTCTATCTACATTTATATACATTACAAATTAAACTAAACACAACTGACTATTAAAGGATTAAAAAATTTTGTGGATTTTGATGTCATTCTGGGATATTTTTTTTTCAGCCAAATCTATGAATTTGTTCGCTCATGCTAAATCTTGAAAAAACACGGAATATAAAATTCACTATTTTTTATCCACAATGTTGAATGTGTTAAAATTATTCAACTGTTTAACAAGAAAAATCACAATAAAATGTTGATGTCAAAAATTGCCACAAAACATTGTTGATTTATTTAAAATGGAATGATCTATTATGACATCTGTAATTTGTATTTAAATACATTGTATTTATTTCCAATTTTTCTAATTGAATTGTTACATATGATCCATTATTATACATAATTAGGTTACAATAAGGTTTGTATTTTATATGAATATTATCTTATGAAAATTGAGATGTAGTAGAGTGATGGTGGGGGGCCCGTATCATAGATTCAAGGTGGGAGTCATAGATTGTGTTGGGGACGAGATCCTTGTACCGGCCTTGGTAACAGATCTACTTGATATGACTGGAATCCAAGTGAAAGCACATCTGCCCAGAATTCCAAAAATGTTCAGTAGTAATATGATTTGAATTTTTTTTATTTTCATTTGTGTTCTTATTTGCTTCAGTTCTTACCAAAATGAATAGTGTCTTTGCTGATCAAGTTGCTTCTTCTTTAGAGAATTTATATCTTGATTTATATAATGATTACTATTATTAAAGCATCAGCATTAGGACTAGCAGGGGTAAGATGCCAACGTATCAAGGGAAACAACTCTGTAATTAGCAGTTAACAGATTTATTGTTTTTGAATAAACTTTTTTGACAATTAATTTGATAATTACTTAGTGCATATAAGTTTATAAGAATATAAATATCAGTAGCTTTCTGATTGTTGTCAGTTCACTATTCAAAACAACATCAAAGGGACTAAGTAACTGATAGATATTCTTTATGACAAACAATACGAAGGGAACATTCTATGCCTATGAATTTAATAAATGATTTTGCTATGAATTTCTCAGAATTTGTCAAAATACAACAGGAACCTGAAGGTGGTCAGACAGTAGAAAGGCTGAAATATTGTGACAATTACAAGCATAAATTAATATATATTAATTCACCAAATGTTGATTTAAAGTAATGATTCTGAACATTTTTATTCAAAGTAAAGGTTTATTTAACTAAGCTGATAGGAAATTATGACAAACTTGAACCTTCATCCCTGCAAAAAAAAAAAACAGGTGTCAAAAGGACTGTTTTTTCCTTGACACTGCTATTATTTTAACTACCTTAACTCCTCAGCAATGTTTATAGTTTTAAAAAGCAATGATTAGAATTGTAATAAAACCTAAGCATATGAAAGTGAATTTATACATTTTCTTTGTTCTTGAGAATTTACAACAAAAATAATAAACACTGTTTAGAATGTTGTAAATATAAAATTATTCTTGTAAATAAACAATCTAATAAATAAACATTGTTTAATGTTTTTGTCATGAATTCTCAAGAACAAAAAAATGTATAAATTCCCTTTCATCAGATGTTTAAGTTTCATTACAATTCTAATCACTGCTTTTTAAAATAATAGACATTTACAGTTGAGTTAGCTAGGTGTAACCATAAGTGTAACCATAAGTGTAAACATAAGTTCTATGCTAACAGTTTCTTCTATCGCACTTCTCACTCGTGGAACTCCTTTCCAGTTCCATGCTTTCCAGTTAACTTAAATCTTCAAATTTTAAATGCAATCGCTATCTACTGTCCTCCTGATTACTCTCCTTTTCTTTCTGCTCCTTAGTAATGTTTCTGTTTTCTAATTCTTCCACACCCAGTAACCCCAAGTATCACAGTGGCTTTACTGCCTTGCTTGGGGTGAACTTGCTTTAAAAAAATG
The DNA here is from genome assembly GCA_964036315.1 of Acanthosepion esculentum. Classification (NCBI taxonomy): domain Eukaryota; kingdom Metazoa; phylum Mollusca; class Cephalopoda; order Sepiida; family Sepiidae; genus Acanthosepion; species Acanthosepion esculentum. The sequence goes on from OZ038501.1 coordinate 61,435,774, forward strand.
GTTTTACGTTCGACCTTTGACAAGTGGACATGGTTTTATGCTTGACTTTTGACAAGTGAACATAGTTTTACATTTTACTTTTTACAAGTGAACATGGTTTTATGTTCAAATTTGCCAATCTCCTGAAAATGCAAATGCCATAAAATTGTCATAAAATTCAGAATTCTAATTCACATTTTCATTTCATTGACTACAAACAGTAAAAGCAAAGTTTTTACCAATGTTTCTACCATACAATCAATTAACTTTTCTATATGTGTATTGGGGGGGTGAGGCATGTGGGCCTGTATATATGTATAAGTGTGTGTGTGATTGTTTGAAAATGTGTGTGTATACAAAGAAGACTAGTCACACATGCAAATCAAAATCCTGATCCTAATAAATAATGTCATCCAAATTTAATGGAGGAAAATTTGCAATGATGTTGTCATATATTATGGCAGACTATATATGAGGAGGGTTACACACTGAAAGCAATACATATGAACAAACATAGACAGATAGATAGATAGATAGATAATGAAGAGATGTAAACAGATAGATAGATAGATAGATAGATAGATAGATAGATAGATAGATAGATAGATAGATAGATAGATAGATAGATAGATAATGAAGAGATAGATAAATAGATAATGGAGGGACTGAAATAGATAGATAGATAGATAGATAGATAATGAAGAGATGTAGACAGATAGATAGATAGATAGATAATGAAGAGATAGATAAATAGATAATGGAGGGACTGAAATAGATAGATAGATAGATAGATAAAGCAATAGGCTGAAAGTGACAGATATGAACAAACATAGAAATCTATAATTAATCTATAAATAGATAAATCTATAATTCAAAGCAGATATAATTTATTTTTGGCACTATTTAAATAGAGTGGTCCACTCATAAAAAATAGGGAAAGTGTTTGAGAAAATACTTTTTATTGATTAGCATTCTTTAGACCTTCCTTTGGCTAAAACACTAAATATTGCTTTATTATTGATTTAGAAAGGGAGTCCCTGTTTATAATATCGATACAGTGTTAAATCGATTGCTGGCTTTTACAGAGTTATTTGACATTGTTGAGTTGCAGACAAAAACAGACTCTTTTTTTCTTTTTTTGTGAGGCAGGGTTACAGAAAGATATCTCTAATAATGAACAAATAGATATGAAGGTTATCCCACTTGACTGCAAAAAAAACATTGCTAGTGTGTTCACCTAAGCCTATAAAAGGGCGTGCGTTTCTCTCCCTAGTCTCTTTTACAGTTTTTAGCTCTAGTTTTCATATGTAGTTGCACATGTAATTCCTTGTTTTAATACATGCATTGTCATTTGTTTTATATTTATTGTTTTATCTTACTCATTTTTTCTTGAACTCACATTGAACCCACCAATATTGTTTGTGGGATAAATTTACTAGAAGCCTGTAAATATTTACTCTTCAAAGTGTTGACTTCCGCAACATAATGGTGATTAATATTTACCCAAACATACTAGCATCTCACGATATGTCTTTACATAAAGAACAAACTTCACATAAATTAATAAAATTATGTATCCATTTTTATTCTTGATTTAAGATGAATAATTTTGAACCTCAAATGATTGTGCATGTGCCTCTGAAAAAATCCCATAAAAAGTGTTTAAAAAATGTCCTTATAAAATTTCAAAATTTGTAAAAAAAATATGCAGATACCAATGATGTTTTAAGTGACTTAAAAGCCAGTAACAAAGGTCAGGATCGTTTCGATGATACTGTTGGTGACGTGCAGGATTGTTAATTATTTAAGAAAGAATCAGTAGGAAATTTCAGTTGGTTGCGCGTCTTACTGCATCCCGAACAAATAAATAAACAAACTTTCAGATGCAATTAAAAAGACGAGACATGCAATTTAGAAAAAACAATGCAACATTTATATACATTTTAACAATATACAGATTGGGTAATCAGTGTGTGTCGTGTGTACAAAATGTGTGTGTAATTGTTTGATTCGTGAATGTCTCCTTGTTGATATTGTTCGTTAGTTCACTGTCTTGTGTTTATGTAATAAGAGTTTTTTTAGAGTGGTCTACCCTTAAACGTATTTGATGTTTACTTATCTTTTAGTAATGAATTATATTCACTGTATGTAAGCAAGTTGAGAAAAGTGTTCACAGAGTTGATTGATGAATGCTCGGATGTGAGTCAGCGAGGTGTCTTCGTGCGCGGCAAAATCGTGGTTCGTAGTGGCGTGGAGTATATTGTAACTAACTCTGCGAATTCGTGAGACTGACTGACTGCGGTTGTCTACGTTTGTTTTTATATCGTTTGGGTTTGAAAAAGTGGATCACTTGGTTTTGGCGCAATCTTCATTCTGCACGTGAACTTCAGTGATGAACCAATGAGATTGTTTGTTTCGCTTTGTTCAGTTTTTATTGGTTGAGGTTTTTTAGTACGTAGGCGTACGATGTGGATTGTGCTTTATTTAGGTTGGAAAGGTAAGGATATTGGACGAGTCCACAATACTGTATATTGGTATTATAAACAGTACCCCCTTCTAAAATAATACCAAATCAATATTTTTCGATTCTGACAAGCCTAGGGAATTCCTAAATACTAAAAAATGAGTGCCTCCCCCACCAAAAAAAATTTCCATAATTTTTATGAGTGAACCAGTCAGTAGTAGTGTCATATTTTTTTTATGCCAAACCTAACAAATCTATATTTCAAATATTCATTTTTTAAAATAAGAAATCGATTTATATAATTAAACGCTACAATAAAATAAATTCAAAATGCTATTTCCTCAACTGCTGCACAGAGATCAAAGATTAATTTTTATTTTATTTTATTTTATTTTATTTTTGGTTAGTCTGCAACGAACGTTCTATTTTTTTGTTCTTTGATTTTTTTTTATGTTTTTGTTTGTATAGAAAGAATAATTACACATAATATGGAACTTTTCAGGAGTGATGGTTACAATTACTTTATATTCCAATATTGCGTCACGGATAAAAGCTTTAAACAGAAAAATAACTTGAGAGAAATATCAACATTTCAAACATTTCGGAAAAATAAATAAAATAGCGCCTCAAGATGAAAACTGATGAGTTTTTAATCTAAGGGAGACAATCGTGGCTTACCAACATTAAAAAAAAGGATTCATTTTTGGTATAAAAAATCATCACTAATTTTAATTGCTCTTTGGTTTTTACAGAACTACTCAGAGCATCAGCCTATAACCGTTAGTAAACAGTGTGGATCATAATTAAAGGTTAATAAATAAATAAATTAGGTTTGAACTCGCATTTCTTTTGCTATAGGAGGAAGCTCGTTTTTTTTTTATTAAAAACAAAAAACAGTGGAATAATGTGAATTGTGAAGTTAGTTCAATTTACCTATGTCATAAAATAAAATGAACATGTGACATCTACTCAACCAATTAAAAGAAAACAATGTAAGATTTAAAATCAAAACAATTCTGCATTATTCTGCTTCCAGAAAATTTCTAATTAAGTTAAATAAATATAAAAAATTTTCCTACCTGTTACTTCCACTGACCTAGTTATCAGTATTTACTGTCCCCCCACGAGGGATAGATGTGGCACAAGGCCGGGTTTAAAGTTGGGTATTCCCGAGCCCCAAAAATGCCCGTAGATCCCGTATAAACGGGATCGGGTTGGTCAACCTCTCCGAACGAGACTCTGCCCTTCGACGGAGCCTCGTCCGGGAGAGTTCGACCGTCTGTCAACTCGTCAACTGACCTAGTCATCACAGCTCAATGAAGGAAAGACTGGCTTTTATCATTCAATACATCCTCCAAAAAAGCTGATAACATATTTCATCAGAACATAAATGCTCATCAATGAACTTCATTTATGAACTTCACTTTTTGCCTTTTCTTACACTCATGCAACACCGCACAGTAACTCTACCTTGAATGGCTCTTGCACCTTACATCGAGAGAACATTATTATAAAAATAAGCAAGCATAAAAGGATCACAAATCATATTCATGCTTCAATTAAACAGCCTTTAAAAAAATAACAAGCTTCTTGCTTTCCAGTCAACTTTGACCTTCAAAAATTTAAATGCAATGTCAATCGTTATCTTCTGTTTTCTTAATTCTTGTTCTTTTGTTGTCCTCTCTAATTAATAATGTTTTTTTTTTCTCATATTGTCTAACACTCAGTAACCCCTTGTGTATAAGTGGCTTTATTGCCTTGCTTGGGGTGAAATGATTTGTTTTTAAAAAATCAAACCTGGCTTTATATATCATTTTTATACTTAAATAAAATAAACTATCTTAAAAAAAACAACCATAGAACAATTTTAAAAATAAACAACTTTTAAAATATAAAATAGACAACCTTTAAAAAATAAAAATAAACAGCTTTTAAAAATGAAAAACAACCTTTCAAAAAATAAACAACCTTTTAAAAAGTAAAAGTAAATAACCTATTTTTTTTAAAAAACATAAACAACTTTAAAAATAAACAACATTAAAAATAAATGATCCTGAAACAAAAACAACTTTAAAAAATAAACAGCCACAAAAATTTGACCATTTATCAAATTTATACTTCAGTACATTAACAATCATAAAAAATTAAAAGTAGCTATTTATCTAACTATTTATCTAACTAAAAAAAGAAAACATTTAGATAAGTTTTTTGAGGAAAATAGTGAAATTTCCCAGAGGAATATTTTGGATCATTTATTAATGCATACAATTAATTTATAAACATAATTATTTCTAACAAATTTTCTTTTAATTCAAGATGGAAACCTATAAATAAATATCTGCTAAATTAACAACTGTACAAGGAGTTGCTGAAAAGTTCTTGTCCCAACCAAGAGGCAATTAAAAAGTTCTGATGTTTGGTCATTTGGTCAAATTTTGGAAAGTGGGTCAGGCTGAAAACTTTTCAGCTCCATCTTGTATATATTAATAATTTGTTTAAAAAATGCACACACAATTTTCATAATTTTTTATGCATTTGAGCTACACAAAGTTTATTACTGAACTAAATTTATGAAGTTGATAAAAATTGAACACACTAAAAGATAGTGGGATAAACATGCATAGACAAGACTTCTTTCATGCCTATATTATGCGTGTCAACATATAAAAATACACTTAACCAATTTCCACTTGGTAAATTGTAAAAGAAAAAGTAGAATAAAGAAATTTTTTAAATAACTTCTAATATTTTTTGTAATAGTCCAATAAATAGTTAATTAGTTCAAATATAATTATTTTAGTAATAGTCCATTAAATAGTTAATTAGTTCAAATATAATTCTTTTATTAATAGTCCATTAAATTCTTAAATGGTTCAAATTTTTTTGTAGTAGTTAAATTTTTATTATCTTTTTAATTTTATAAAAATTGTGAAAAAATAGGTTAAAAATGCTTAATTTTCTGTTTTCTAGAGAAATAGTGTAGATCGACGGAGTTCTCTCCCTTTGACCTTTTCCCGCGTTACTTTCTCAAACTTTATCGTTTATATAAATAACGTAAATATCAATATAAAATAAATGAATAAATAAGAATAATAATTAATAAATAATAATCAATAATTAATAAATAAATAATAATAATTACTATATTATATAAGTATTATTATATATAAGATGAAAGAATTGCTGCTAACAGTGGTAAGGTAAATTCCTGGTTGTTTCTATAAGTTAAGCAACATAATACTTTGCCAATATTGAATGACATCTATTTCACAGAATTAACCCATTAACTGCGGATGACTTGAATTTCCGTCACGGCAGTTTTATAGCCAAGCTACAAAAGAAGAAAATTTTAGTTGTCATTAAATGAGTCATGTAAGTAAAATTGCATGACTTTTATGCTGAACTGAATGTTTCCTGACATACCATTGTTAATAATCTCTATGCATAAGCTTAACATTCAACTGGTGGCATAGCTAGACTATGTGCTGCCCAAGGCAGACTTTGAGTTTGCTACCCATAACCCTACCCTCACTCTCTCAAAATACAATACAGTGGAACCTTGGTTCACAAATTTAATTTGTTCCTGAAGGCCATTCGTAACCCAAAATGTTTGTAAACTAAAACTATTTTACTAATAGGAATTGATGTAAGAGAAAACAATGTCAGAGTACAATAAACTTGATAAAAAAAAGCACAACACAACACACGAATGTATACAACATGGCAGTCAACTCAAAGATTATTCTGTTCAGGTTTAACTCGGTTTGGCAATGTTGTTCGAGAACCGAAATTTTGTTCGATAACCGAGGCATTTTCATCTCAAATTTTCTGTTCAAAAACCAATTTGTTCAACATGGGAGGCATTCAAGAACCGAGGTTGCACTGTATATTGCACAGTCACTCCCACGTGCGTGCGTGTGTGTGTGTGTATTTTTTATTAACAGGCCCAAAAGATGAAAAATAGAGCAACATATACCGTCAAACAAACTTCTGTCAAGGAAAATAACTGAAATTTATATGATAGCAACCAAGATGTGTCTCCCACAGTGGTGCTGTGGCATTAAAAGAACACATCCTGGGTCCATTCACATTGACAACAATGATAAAACAGCCTTGAATACATCAATGGATAATGTTTATTGGTTGGCAAAGATAATAATGGCTTAAATATGTACAATGCCATAGTTTTAGTTACTGGAAATTGAAAAGGTCCTTCAACAGTGAATAGTGTCCTGACATTAAAACCACTTTCATTATCAATACAGGCTTATACAGCAGACACAAAATACCACCCCCATAAATGTGTCACCCAGGGTGGACCACCCCACCTCTAGCTACGCTACTGCATGCAGCTGAAGGTTTAATTATATATTCCTATAAAGAGGTTAATTGCCATCATCAAATAAGAGACAAAATTAAGATGAGAATACCATTTGGTCTGGAGTTATTGATTTATTTGACTTGCATTTGTTTATTTCAATATAAATTTTCATTTGTAACTTTTCATATTGATTTGCAAAATGCTAGTTAAGTGGCCTCATTTTAGAGTGTAATTATAGCGATTTTAAGCAGGACAACATAATTGTAGTTGTTTGGTTTGCTCCATCTTTCAAAATTTTGAGGTTCAAATTCAAAAAACAGAAAGAAAAAAAACATTTTTTCTTACCAAAATAACTTACTGTTTGAAATATTCATCCAACATGAATAGAAAGTTGGGTTGAAATTATCCTCAGCATTTAAAAGAATATGCTTGTATCAGCATACACATTGATTCTTTAGAGTAAAATGCATTAATGGGGTGCTTGGAAAGAGATAATAAATATCTTGTTTTTCTCCATTCTCCAAGGCCTACATTAGACATTAGTATATCCTGTGGGTAAGGAGAGAGAAAAAGAGAAAGAATGTTTATGTCTTTTCTTTTTATACAGCTTTATATGATGCCACCTAACTGGCATTAAGAGAAGCTTTCCTGCGAGACAAGGTGGGGTAATCCCACATACCAATAATTTTCTGGCACTCTTGGTTCCAGAAATGTGTTGGATTATCCATTTTGGCAGACCAACAGAATTCATGTAATCAGTGATGTAGCAGGGCAATTTAAACTACTGAGTCTCCTTAGCCATGAACTGTTATAAATTTTAGTAATTTTTTTATCCAACAATATTTTTGCTCTCCTAAAAAAGGAGGAACAAATTGTCCAAGGGACCGACTTCACAAGACATCAAGTCTTTCTAACTGCTGATTGCTGATTTTCCCATTGCTTTTATTGACAGGGGACAGTTGACAGAAACCCGGATCTAGACAAGTTGCAGAGAGGCCTGTATCTGAATATGCTAAGCTGTTCTGCTACTAACAGGGAAAACCTAGGTGTAACTGGTTTTGACACACAATCTGGGGCCTCTTTTGCATCAGAATTGACACTGTGTGCCACAAAAAGTTGAATAGGTCTAGTGAAAAGACACATCCTTGTCTTTTGCCCCTTCCTATTTTTGGATATTTACTAAAGTCATTCTCTATCCATATGCAAGCAGCTTGCTCCCAATAAAGTATTTTTGACTGTAATCAGTATGGAATATTTAGATTATGTGTAATGCTGTGCCTTTCGTATTGTATATATTGTACACAGATACAAATAAGTATTAATTTTCTTTTTAATTATTTCACCCAAGCAAGGCAATAAAGCCACTAAGATGCAAGGGCTTACTCATTGTAAGAAAATATGAGAAAAAGTAAAACAGTATTAAGGAGAGAGAACAATAAAAAAAAATAGGAATTAAGAAGACAGAAGATAATAATTGATATTGCATTTAAATTTTTGAAGATCAAACTTGACTGGAAAACAAGAAGAGAAAGATTTCTTAATGACTTCACCTTAGACTGTTACATCTGGTTACTTATATTATCATGCTGAATGCTTGGACTTTCACTTTATACATTGTCCTTTTATTTATATCTGGCATGTAGATGTAGTAGTAGACATAAAATGCTTGCAAATATTTAACAGAAAGTGGCTCTTTTTGAAAGGATGTTACTTGAAGTACATGAAATGTTTAATATCTAAATAACTATACATGCTTAAAAGCTGAAACTTTGCAGATTAATAATTTGATATTTTAAAATATCTTTAAATATGGTGTGATTTTTATCTTTCTCTGTGAATTTATTTGAAGTTAGTATCCACTCAGTAGGGATATTGTATCCTATTGATAATTTCCATTAAAAAGCTATTTTTATTTTGTATGAAAACTAATTATTGAGCAGAATGTTTTGATGTGTCCACTTAATTTAAATCTAATTCATTTATTTCAACAAATGTTGATTTATATGCATTTTGGTTTTTCTTCACAAACACAACAAATTAACAACACTGATGGCAATAATAACTGAACCTTCTTTGTTTATACTTGATGTAAATTTATCCAAGATGTGTTCAAAGTCAGTTAGGCAGTCTTGGACCATTGTGCCTGAAAAAAAAATGAGTGTAAAAAGGACAGTTTTTTCCATGACACTATTTTTTTTTTAACTACCTTCACTCTTCGGCAATGTTTATTGTTTTAAAATGTGATGATTAGAATTGTAATAAAACCTAAACATATGATGAAAGTGAATTTATACATTTTTTTTTGTTCTTGAGAGTTTACAACAAAAATATTAAACATTATTTATTTATTAGATTGTTTATTTTCAAGAATAGTTTTATATTTATAACATTCTAAAAACTAATACAATTAGAACTAATTCAATGCAATATTTATCATTTGCACATTTATAAAGAAATAAATATGAAAACAATTTTTTATTCATAAATTTATAAACATTTACTAAATTATTAAAATATATGAACCAACTATAAAGAAATATTTACCATTTTTTATATATTTTATTACCATTGGCAATTAGCTGATATTTTGCCAACCATTCCAATAAACAATTTAATAAATAATGTAAATAAACAATCTAATAAATAAATAGTGTTTTTTATTTTTGTTGTCAATTCTTAAGGATAAAGAAAATGTGTAAATTCACTTTCATATGTTTTGGTTTATTACAATTTTAATTATTACTTTTTAAAACTATAAACATTGCTGAGGAGTGAAGGTAGTTAAAATAATAGCAGTGTCAAGGGAAAAACCATCCTTTTGACACTCCGTTATTTTGTGTGTACAAAGGTCCATATTTTCCATCAGTTTTTTTCTCTCATGAGATGTTTATTATCAAGTGCCGTATTGATTCTATACATAATGATAGTTAAGACATCAGCAGTGAACATAAAAGAGTAAAATCCATACTATTTGTCACTGAGGTGGTTGTTTCTGTTGAGGTGATCAACAACTTTCTTGTCAATAATAGCCTCAAAATGTTTGCTGATGTCAATCTGGGGGCTGATTGGGCGATATCATGACAGGGATTAGTACTCACCCGCATTCTTGTGTTGTCTTGTGTTGTGTTTTTTCAGTGACTTCTCTTTCTACATGCAGCAGAACACGATCCTTGACACATGTATTTTTCTTGGTTCATGTATTTCCACTTAATAATTTATATGCTTTAACAATCTGGTCATCCTTGTGCTTCTTACCCTTGTTAATCAAAAACAGATCATAAATCTTGTTGTGGAAATGAAGAAGGAATAACCCAGAAGGCAGAACTTGTCGTTGTTGTTGTTTCTGCTGAAGAGGTTAATTTCTTTTTCATCTCAGCCAATGTAAATTTGAGGAATGCATTGTATTTTGGGTAAATAAATGTATTTATTTACATATATACAAAGCCAGTATACTACCCGTTGCTGTTTTAAAAGGCAATAGAGTGGGGAAGGAAGAAAGAAAGAGAAAGAGAAAGAATGTTGGTCATGGCTGTCGGTTGATGTTTTGTGAAGACGGTGGCAGTGAAAGGATGAAAGTTAAAAAGTATTGCATTCAGTCTCAGTCTGCCTGCGGCAATCTTGACCAACCTCTGCATGTCAACATCTCAACCGGGTCTTTCTCTCTCTGTCTTCTGTGGCATTGAATCAAGGAATTTATATCTGTTCTATCGGCTCAAAATCACAGTCTGTGTTTTTTAGCGGGAATTATTTCTACTGGTCAATATATAAAGTTCATTTTATCATTTAATACCAAAAACATACGTCAAGCCATGATCTACAGAGACGCGTCTTCGCATTCTGCCTTGGGTTGTCGAGCAGTCAACATCTGGTTTAGTGTAAGAGAGACAAAATCTAAAAAATAAATTATTGTTTTACTAACCAAAGATGCCTTGTCTAACTTTAATAGAAATTGTTCAGTGGTGTCTTCTTCATGTGGCCCCCAGGTCACATGCCATATCTATAATACCTTAGGTATACCACAGGTTCCATCAGATGTGTAATAAAATCATCTGTGGATCAAGTTTCAGGATTAACAAAGAGTTGAAACCATTATTTTTGCACATTTTAACATACAAAAACCGAGTTCAAGTTCTGTCTTAGTCTGTTGCATTCATTTTGGATTCATTTTGGACTAACACCCTTTTGAAAAGCATAATTTTGTTCTCTTGCCTCTATCCATAGGAAAAATCACAGGGTAAACTGGGATTTCAAGCCTTGGATGGCAATCAAATTAAGAGAAGAACAACTTTGCATTCCAAAATGTGGAGAAGAAAATAGGAAGCCATCCCACTATCTTTCCCAAGACATGACAATTCACAGATAATAAAGAAGAAAAAGAATCTATGGAGAGTCATGATTACCTTTATCCTGAAGAGGCATGGCATTAAAAATAAGCAGGGTAGACTGGACTCTCTAGCCCTGAGCGGCAGCCAGTCTAGAAGAAGGAAAACTCTAAATTCAAAACTGTAAAAAAGGCAACAAGAAATTACTCCACAATATTTTCCAAGAAGTGATGACAATTGACAGATAATAAATAGTCCTGATCGGGAGATTGGAAGTTTTGAGGAGCATGGAACCAACTCTTAATTGCTGTTGTTCCCAGGCCCACTCTGATCTGAGGTGGTAGGTTATGTTAGGGTCCCAGCTATCGGGAAATAGTGAAATCCCCAAACAAAAACAAAACACTATGAAAGAATAAAAATACCAGCAATATATTTTTATATAAAAAAAATGTTTGACAATACATATCTGTAGTGAAATTACCAACAATGGTCATTTATAGCAAAATTACCAACAACATAATTTTAAAGAAAAATGACCAGCAATACATTTTATATGTAGTTGAAGGCATACAATTGCATTCAAAACATATTGAGTTGAAGCAATGAAATTGTGTTCAAAATATTTAAGATTTCAGCATTAAATAACCTATAGCATCCTGCTACCACTTGTTTTTGACTACAAAAATCTGTGCAAAAAGTGGATCACAGAGCCTTGATAATTTTCTCACTTCTGATTGGTCAGTTAATATTTAAATCATGTTCTCAACTACGTCCGAATAACATCGACCTAGTTCCTGACATGAACAAAAATACAATTCTGCCAAAAATCTGTCGATGCCTTTCAGAGCCTATCATGTGACTACATTTATTATAAATACCAGACACAAGTTTGTTCTTCCTCTTTTAATTTATCTTGCCTACCAACAATGTAGGACTTTAAGAAAAAGCATTTCGACCCAGTTCGGGCGAATGCTATGAAATGCCATCACGCATACACACATACATGTATGTATGGAACATTACAGAGCATTACAAGCAACAGAAACTTAAACATTACAGAACTTTACAAGCAACAAAAACTTAATTACAAACATGACGGAACATTCACTCCTTCAACTCTTCTGAAGCTAAAAGTTTATCAACATATTCTCAGCTTTCCAGAATTCTTTCAACTCTTTCACAGTGAACATTTTGAGCGGCAAGTTCTATGAGGTCAGATAAAAATATTTCCTTATTAAAGACTTTAATTCCAGTCAAAGGGAAGTAACTCCTATTAATTATGCTTGTATATCATTGACATACATAAATATGAATATTGTTTGTAAAAACAGTTTTTGTGTTCCTTCTTATTGTTTCATATTTTGTGGTATTTTACGTGAATATAAATTCGAGAGGTCACACCAACTAACAGACCTCTACAAACCCATAGAGGTTGATATACTGCTAAACAAAATCAACCAACCAACAGATAATAAATAAAAAGTAAAGGAATCTGTGGAGAACCATGATCACCTACATTATGAAGGAACATGGCATTAAAAAAAGATTTTTATCACCTGGAAAAACCTAGTGAAGGAAGCAGAATTTTTAATTCATGGTCTTATAAATCATAAATGTCAGACATTGCATATTCTAGAAATAGCCTAGAAACCGTCCTTTGGGCAGACTTCAGGCTATCCTGCAGAGGGCTTTCAGGTCTTTGGCCTTTTACCTTCAGGGTCCTATGTACGTAAATGTTATAAGAATTTAGAAATAATAGAAATAAAATTATTTTATCTTTATTTGACACCCTAATTCGGCATGATCTTTCTTCGTATATGGAACCAATCTCCGTGTAGTTTGTTTACATTTATTTTGCGCGCGATTTTTATTTTATTTTAAAATTACCATTCTTTATGATCCATTCACATAAATAAATTACTCTTAAAAGACATTAGGGAACCTGAACTATGTAATATTCCAAATACATCACAGTACATGTGCTAGAAAAAACATATGAGCAACGTACTGTGCCCTACTTATGGTCAATTAGATACGATACCAATTGCAATTGTGATGAAAAATGAAATTAAAGTTAAACCTTTAATAAAGCATTGTTTTTTTAAACATTTCACTTTGTTTTAAATTTAACTTTAAATGAGTTATTTATTTAATTTTTAATCACGTGTATCTACAGTAGTTACTTACCAGTTACTTCATGCTGTTTATGATTCGCCGACATCAAAAAAACGGATGGACACACATACACTGCACTTTTATTCATATAGAAGATTCATGGGAAATCCAAATTTTCTTTTTTGTTTTCTTTTCAACTGGCTTAAGATGATCCTGTATAGCTGAAAATTAATGCATTATACCTTTTTGCTAATTCTGAGGGGCTTTAATAAAAAGCCTATTTCAAAAGATATCTTTAAAAAGATCATTTACACACAGGGAGGAAGCTTCTGCAGAAAGATTAGTCACCATTTTTTAAAACTTCTAAACCATAATTGTACACAGTCACTGAATCTGGCTACATGACATAAAGACTCTTTATTGTCTGTGCAGTATTACTTTGTTTATTAAATTCAGATAGCATGCAATAGTGAACAGGATACTCATTAAAATCTTGTCTCCTACAGAAATACCTGAATTATAAACACTGCAAACCTAAAACATGTTGAACTAAATCTAGGCCTTGTTGTTTACCATTTAACTTTGATTCAGAAATAGACAATTGGGTTCATATATGTATATTTTAAATTTAGAATTACTAAATAAATAAAGTATTACTTTATTCAAATGTTTTCTTTTTAAACCTTAAGGAACAATCAATTTTTAACAGAAATACTCAATGCACTTCAGAGGTGGAAACATAAATTATTCAGATATTTTCTTTTTAAAATTTAAGAAATAATCAATTTTTAAGGAATATGCTATATGCCTTTCTATTTAGATAATTACTATATGCCTTTCTATTTGGGCATTATTAGCTTCCTTTCTATTCAAACCATTTTTAGATGCTCTTCTATTCAAAACATTATTAGATGCTTTTTTATTCAAACCATTATTATATGCCTTTCTATCCAGGCCATTATTATACACCTTTCTTTTCAAACCATTATTATATGTCTTTCTACTTGAGCCATTATTATATGCCTTTCTATTGAGGCCATTATTATGCACCTTTCTATACGAACCATGATTATATACCTTTCTATTCAAACCATTATTAGATACCTTCCTATCTAGATAATTATTATATGCCTTTCTATTCAAACCATTATTATATGCCTTTTTATTCAGGCCATAATTAGATGCTTTTTTATTCTAACCATTATTATATGCCTTTTTATTCAAACAATTATTAGAAGTCTTTCTATTCAAACCATTATTAGATTTTTTTTTTATAAAAACATCTACAGGCAATAAAGATTGGAAAGGATAATGGTAACAATTAGAAGAAAAAGGCAAAGAGTGAGAAATAATCAGGAGCTGGCACTAATGGATCATGTTAAATGTCAGCACCCATGGAACTTCCATTGGTTGAGATAGTCAATAATTTTGGTTAGAGTTTCAAAATGTCAGGACACATGCATGTCTCATTTCTGAAAATTTTACTTGTAGAATTATTTATTTTTAGCTTTTATTTGATGTTAATGTCTACTGAATGGGTGAAAAATCTTGCAACACATGAAGGAATCTTTATTTGGCAGCCAAATTCCAGGAATGATATTCACATTCTCTTTAGAAGAAATGTATCTTCAGTACCATGTACATATGCTTGCCGACAATGCTCACCTAGCAGGTACCTGTCCTGGAGATGCAGTTTATATACAGCTTCATATACAAACTGGATGACTGACTTTAAACTCTCTCTCTCTCTCTCACACACACACACACTAATATATATATATATATATATATATATATATATATATATATATATATATATATATATATGTATATATATATATTAATGTATATCTGGACAGCAACTTTTCTTTTAAACATCTTTCATATATATATATGTGTGTGTGTGTGTGTGTGTGTCTGTCTGTCTGTCTGCAAGGAGGTATTAATTTCTGTTTGTATATTCTTCATCTATGTCTCTCT
This sequence comes from Acanthosepion esculentum, assembly GCA_964036315.1. NCBI lineage: Eukaryota > Metazoa > Mollusca > Cephalopoda > Sepiida > Sepiidae > Acanthosepion > Acanthosepion esculentum. The sequence goes on from OZ038501.1 coordinate 61,450,955, forward strand.
CTCTCTCTCTCTCTCTCTCTCTCTCTGTGATTCTGGCTCTTCTTCTTTCTCTCCCTTTTTCAGACCTTTTTTTTTGTTAATATACTTTTCTATACTCCTTTTTTTCTTTTTGTTTTACTGTCTACCTCCTCAAATCCACTTATTATCTTTTTCTTTATCCATCTCTGAATTTGTTTTCAATCACAAACATTCATTTATCTGGCCCTTTCTCTTTCTTTCCATCTGACACTCAGACACACACACGCACACATGAAATGAAATACACGTTTATTGTTATCACTTTCTTTTTTCCATCACTCCTTCTCTGTACTTTTTCATAAATTCTATCACCTATCCTTCTTTTTTGTCATTTTTATTTTTTTATTTTTTCTTATCTTTCTTTTTTCTTTCTTATCTTTTCTTCTTATCTTTCCTTCTTTCTTATATTTCTTATCTTTCTTTCTTTTTTGACTTTCTTTCTTTCGTATATTTCTTTCTTATCATTAATTCCAATTTTCTTTGTTTTTCTTTCTTTTTTTATCTTTCTTTTTTCTTTCCCATCTTTCTTTCTTTTTTATCTTTCTTTCTTCCTTTCTTTTATTTCTTCTTTTATTTCTTTCTTTCTTTCATATCTTTCTTTCTTACATGCTGCCTTTGTCAGTTCATTACATATTACACTATCTTTTTTATTCTCTCCCTTTTTTATCTACTTCTCTTTTTCTCTTACCTTCTCTTAATCACCCTCTCTTTCACATGGTCCCTCTCTCTTTCCTTTTCTTTCATCATCTCACTCCACTCAATTTAGCCTCAATATCACTGTTTTTCTCTTCTCTAACTTTATCCCCACTCTCTCTCTATTTGTTACCTTACCGGCAACTTGTTGCTCTTATCTCACACTTTTGTCCACTGATCTCAACTGATACAAGAGAGTAAAATTACATTCTAATCTAAAGAACTGTCATATCCAGGCAATTCTATTTACAAAGACATCATGCTTTGTCTCAGGTACGAAGATAAAAAATGTTCCTAGCACTTCCTTGTTCTATAACATTCTTACAAATTTACACAAATATACTTGTCTGAATACTAATAAACCTTCAACGGTGCCTTGCATGATAGTCTTGCACGACAGCATGCATGGCACCATTGAAGGTAGACATGGGAGAGGGCGCCAATGCAAAATCTGGTTGGACAATATCAAAAAATGGACAGGTTTGACTGTACCAGAATTGCTGATTGCTGTGGTTAATAGACCATAGTGGAAAAGAGTTAATATGGCTTCTGCATTCAGATCCACCCTACAAGAGGATGATGATTATGATGATAATAAAACTTACATCTATATAAACAAAATACATATACTTAGATTAGCTAGTCTTACAAGTATATAATCTAGATGAGTTTAAACTTAGTAAATACCTATGTAAATATACACACACACACACACATATATATATATATATATATATATATATATATATATATATATATATATATATATACTCTTGGGTGTATAAGTTCTGAGAACTCAAATTTTACATCTATACAGTCATGAGAGTACCTGGTATAAAGGTATATTTAGCAAAGCTAGTTTCACAGGGATAGAAAGTTTCATGACTTTCATAACTTTGCACCATAATAGGCAAAACAGCTTGACTGTTGTAAATGACATCACATTTAAGTGAATTGAAATTGTTTTCAGCAACTGAAGGAATGCTGGAACTATCCAAACATAGTTTCATAAACAGACAAAAATTCTTGATAATGACTTTGGAAAGTTTACCAAAGCAAAGCAACTTAGTTGGAAGTTGGAAAAATGTTATAAAAAATTGTACAGACAATCCTAATCAGCAAAACATGTTTAATATATATATATATATATATATATATATATATATATATATATATATATATATATATATATATATGAGATAATGATATATAAATTTTTATATATCAAGAACAATATTGTGGGAAAAATGTATGACAATGTGAAAAAGTTTTCATGTGAAGTGTTTCGTCCTTTAGGACTTCATCAGACTAAATTTGCTACATTGGTGCAACTACACACAAATGAGGCATGCTGGGAATTTTAAATTAAAAGATTTTTAGATTCTTTTTGTTTTGCTTCCATCACTTTTGTTATTAGATATCCCACACTGTGATAATAGAAGATCTGCAAGAAATGGTGAAATGTTGTAAGAGCCAGGGTGCAAGGCAGTCTCTAAACATTTTTGTCTTCATGATTTGTTTTCTCCTTTGATAGGAGTAAAATTCTCAGCATCCCTTGTCATGCATATATGTAGTCAAACCAATGTAACAAATTTAATCTGATGACGTCCTAAAGGACAAAATGCATCACACAAAAACTTTTACCATGTTGTCATACATTTTTCCCCAATATATATATATATATATATATATATATATATATATATATATACCCAAGTTTAGGATTGGTATATACGGAGTGAAATCCAATAACCAACAATTAATATTCTTTAAAGAGTGCTCAATATATATATATATATACATATGTATATATGTATGTGTGTGTGTGTGTGTGTGTGTGTGTGTGTGGTGGACTCTCCTATCGTGAATGATAAATGAGGGTCAGCATTGAATGGTGCCTTTCGTTTTACACTTATGCATGCTAGCAGGGGCTATTGTGGAGAAAATCAGGTACAGGAAAGACATATTTCATTTGTGCTTTCTTAAGTGTGATACTAGCCCAGCCTTGTCCCCTCATATATATATATATATATATATATATATATATATATATATATATATATATATATATATATAAGGGGAGACTGAGGTCAACATCGAATGGCGTCAGTCTGTTTCATGCTTAAATGCAATCTTAGTACCATGTGTGTTATGTTTTTGCTTGACTACCTATATACTGGTCAATGGTGCATTATAGGTAGAAATATCACTCTTTCATTTACTTATATTTACCCATTTGGTTAATTAATACACATATAAAGTTTGTCACTTAGCTGACTCCAGAGTTTCATAGATGGACACTCCAGTAATCACTCCGTCCACTTGTCAGAGGGCTATCAGCAATTCACAGTTTATATTTTTTATTTTCCTTTATATATGCACTTTTCATTGGTGCAAGATTGATTTTTTCTTTTCATACTGTCTGTGTGTGTGTGTGTCTGTGTGTGTGGGCATTCTCATGCAGCTGCTTGTGCATATGTGTATACATGTAGAATGTTGTAGTTATTTCTCCTTTCTGTTGTTTTTCTTGTCACTTTATACTCTCTCGTTATTCATTTTATAGTTTTTCTCTTTTTCTCTTTCTTTCAGTTGTAGTAATTTTGACATCTGGTTTTCCAGACATTCACAATATATATTCAAAATTTTTATGAGTTTTCTTCAATAGTTGGTTTTTCATGCAACCCATCCAAGAAATCCTTGTTGGTTTAGTCGTCTATATATCGTCGAGATTTGTACAGATATTCCGATGTTTTTCACATCTGTCTGGATACACTTTGTACTTGATTTCAAGTTGACTGAAACTTTCTAAGATTGTAGCCACCCCTTGTGTTGAAATGTTCCTTGGATAGCCTGATTGTGCTAGTGTTGATACAGTACCAATTTCTTTCCATTTAGAAACAATAGATAATACAGTGGGATGGAGTAGGTTAAAGTACTTGGAAATTTTCTTATAAAACTGATAAGCCAGCATATGGTTGCAAAAGAAAGAATAAAAACAGCATGTATTGATCAGCTTTCAGAATATATACATTACACTCAATGCCAACATACATAGCTGTGTGAAAAGGACTTATCTGATATGAATTCACCAGTATGAGTTCACAAGGTATACACAGCTGGTAGCAGAAGTTGAGTGTTGTTGGCAGGATTGATCTACCTATCTTCTAGGTAAAAATTGACACCAGTGAGGTGTGTGGATGGGATTGAGTTGGTCCATTTGGCAAATCAGTAGCCGAGGTCATGGTGATGATGATGTGAGAGGCCTGAAATGGATTAGTGAAGCCGCAAATCTAATGTTACCGACCTAGAGGGTGCAAGTGTGAAGAGTTTGTGTGAAATCACTGTGGCAAATATGTGTCAGTACAGATGCAAAAGAGGCCTTGAATCACATGTATTACATCTGGGTTTTCTCCCGTTGATAGCAAGGCAGCTTGGCGTGTTTATTTACAGGCCTCTCTGCAACTTGTCCAAATCTAGATTTTTGTCATAAATGTGACAGGAAAGCCAACAGTCAGCAGTGGGCAGTTGGCAAGACTCAGTTTCTTGTGAAGTCATTCCCTTGGACATTTTATTGCTAAAGTTTGTGCCACTAGACATGCTGTGGTTTCTGAGGCAGTGTTGTTTTGTTTCCTTCCATCTCTTTCCCTCTTCTCTGCCTGTTATCCTGTAGTTTTTGGTTACGTGTTTCCTCCAACCTCAATACACGCTTGGCATATTTTACAAGTCATGAATATGACCTTGCCCATACAGAGGGTGCCAGTAGATTGTCTCTGTGAGCCTGGTGTGGGTGTTTGGAGGAGGGTGGATCTTGAGTGGATATGTCTGTTTGATTAGTTGACCGAAATCACAGTGTTGAGAGTAAACTGCTGTCAACAGCTGGTCTTTTGGCCACATTTTGCGTCAGTCATTTATGAGGGGCTTTCTTTTAAGCAAACCTGGTGACTCCCAGATTCATCTTTTTTCTTTGGCAGCAACATTCTTGATTGGGTATTGCATTTTAGATTTTTACAGGGGTTTACTTTGTGGACCAGATGTGATACACAGAAGACAAATTTTTTACTCTGGGTTTTACTTTCTCCCATCCAGCGAACATGTAGGGTGATTCAGAAAGAGTTCTAATTTGCAGTGGCGTATAACAGTCTTGATCATTTTCTTTTTCAAGTCCTCGAAGGATGCTTTAGTTTTTTGCCAGGAATTAAAAATGAATGAACATTGAAATTGTGGAATAAGTATACAAGCTGTCTAAATTAATGTTGGGCATTACAAGATTACATGACTCAATTATAGCTTTTGTTTTGACCTAATTTGCAGCAAAATTTTTATCTTTATTGGAGGTTGAATATTTATGCAAAATTATTGTTGCTAATTATGGAAATAAAATAATTAATAATACTAATTCTTCCTCTTATTTAATATCAATTCATAGATTAAACTGGTTTTACTGATGATAAATTTGTTTGCAGTTAAATGTCATCAAATCAAATCCAGAACAAAGAATCTTGAGGATCAAAAATCTTTGCATAAAACTGTATATGACGTACAAATATTCACACACACACACACACACACACACACACACACACACACACACACACACACACACACACTTGTGTATTTGGACAGCAATCCATCTTTTATACAAGTTTCATTAAAAAGGACTGACAAGATATTGTGTCTAAGTTTTTTATTTAATTTTTCTTGTATTCTAATTTTCTTTTTTTCTGGACATGAATTATGTAGAAATTGCCCAAATGTTTTGCATGTCCAAACAATTTTCAGCTATACTTTTAGTCATCATCAAGGATGATTTTATTTTTACTTTTAACTGAGTGTATGGATTGTTTTATGTATGTAGCCAGAGTTATGCTATACAACATCCCTAACAAGAAGACTCACATTACAGCTCTCTGACCACAGCTCGGGCATCATTTAAATACACATGGAGACCTACCAAACTCTATCCACAACACACTTGTGGATAATACGAATATAATAGCTTCATCCACATGTACAAAAAGGCTAAAAATAATGGAAGCATCATTAATAAAAAAAAAAAAGTCAACACTCAATAATATCAACTATGAGCACGGCCAAAATATGGTGACCATGTTTGGAAAATAAAACATTCCTATAACTCTAAATACATATATAAAACAATCCATAGATTCAGTTAATTAATAATAAATATACATTTTTTTCTCGCCAGTAGCACAACTCTCAGTTTCATGCATGATTCAATCATCAGGTGCTGATTAGCACTTTATTAGAAATCAATATGCAGGAAGAAGTGCTTCTCATATATATATATATATATGTGTGTGTGTGTGTGTGTGTGTGTGTGTATCTCTATATTTATCACTCTCTCTCTCTCTCTCTCCCTCTCTCTCTCTCTCTCTCTCTCTATATATATATATATATATATATATATATATAAGTATATATTGAAGCAATCGCATGTCTAGTCACACTGATGAGCTACGAAACTGTCTGTGTGTGGATGACTATATATGTATATATATATATATATATATATATATGTGTGTGTGTGTGTGTGTGTGTGTATGTATATATATATATATAGTATCATACATTGAGTGCTGGTGTTAATAAAATAGTGCTTGATGTGAAATAACAGAGCTATAAATTAAATACTAATAATAAATATACATTTTTTCCTCACTGGTAGCAGCACAAATCTGAGTTTCATGCACAACACAATCTTCAGGTACTGATTGAAAATTAACTGTTACAAAATTTATATTTATATATAATTTATTCGAAAATTATAACATAAATATGTTACAAAATCACTACAAAAAATATACATATATATATATGCCCATATTCCACATTCCTTCCGTATTCCTTCACTGAGAAGTAAGTTCCAGTCTAACAGCTTCTACCCACAAACTGCTATTCTGTGGAACTGACTCCCAAAAGGATGCTTCCCTGATGACTACAGTGTTAACCTGCTCAAGGCTAGGGTTAACTGCTATCTTCTGCTCCTATGCACAAATTGACTCCTAACATAAACCTCTACTTCAAGTGGTATATGTTTGTGTATATGTGTATGTATATGGGTGTACACATATACACAAACATATACATGTATATGTATATGTTTGTGTATATGTGTATGTGTATGTATATGGGTGTATATTTATATGTATGTGTGGGTGTTTATATGGTTGCGCTCGACTGTTTGTGTATTGTTTATCTGGATGTGTCGATATGGGTATTTATATATGATTAGATATTTATATATATATGTTGGTGTGTCATTGTATGTGTATTTGTATGTATGCTTTAGTGTCTTGGAGTGTATCATAGATACAAACTAAAATCTACTTTTGTTGATAAAGTACCTTTAATTGCTTACAGACCTTTGTTCTTTTCTTAAATTATGATTAACTTTTAATATATTTTATCATAATGTTGTTGGAATATTATTAGAATATAAGTTGGTCTATGTATGCTTATTTCTTTTTCCTTTTTTATGCGTGTGTCTATATGTTTATGTATATATGTATATGTGTTTGTATATGTATGTGTGTGTGCGTATATGTGTATGTGTGTGTATGTATATGTGTATATATATGTATATATATATATATATATATATATATATATATATATATGTGTATATGTATATATGCGTATATATATTTGTGAATATGTATGTTTGTATGTGTGTATGTATGTATGTATATGTATGTCTGTAGATATATATGTGTATATATCTATGTGGAGTTGCGTATGTATGTGTGTATATATATGTACTAGCGGATGTGTATATGCATTTTTATACTCATGTCGTTTTAATTTACGTTTGTTTAATTTTTCATGTATACACTTGTATTTGTAAATGTCTATGTATATATTTAGTTTATATGCATATATGCATGCGTGCTTATGCATGTACATCTAGATGTGTATGTATGTATGTGTGTGCTTGTATATAGTTGCATCTTTATATGTATTTCTTCACTTGCCTTATTTACTTTTCTGCGTCGACGTATGGGTCAATATATTTATATGTGCTTATCTATGTGTATGTTTATGTACGTAGGTCTGTATATGCGTACCTATTATGCTTATATATGTGTATGCGGGTGCATGTATTAATTTATATGCGGATGTGCGAGTGTTCAATTATATGTGGAGGTGGTTATTTACTTTTGTCTGTAAATGTGTCGAAAACTATATGTTTTCAAAAATGTATATATATATATGTATGTATATGTGTGTATATATATATATATATATATATGTATATATGTATATATATATATATATATATTTATATATAGTTATTTGTTTAAATTTTATCTATGTATATTTGACCGGTTTAGCTATTTTTCAAGTTTAAATTCGTTTAATAACATATTAAGCCACGAATAGCTTCGACATCTGACCGTCTAGATCATATTGAATGTAGATGTATATGCCTGTGTGTATCGATGTGTATGTGTAAGTATAGTGCATTTGCCTATGTGTGGTTTGATTTTTTGTATGTGTATGTATATATCTAAATACGTCCGAGCGCTTAACATGCCGTTGTTCGTATGATTTCACGTGAGAGGCGACTAACATGTTGAAATGAAACTAAAAATGTATACATCTCTGTCTGGGATTCCGAATACAACTTTCAACTTAATTTCAATGAAAATATAAATTAAATAGCATATATATCTTTTATTTTTATTTTTATATTTTTTCTCCTTGGTAATTCTACAATTTAAAACTTAATAGAGATCTGATTTAGATTTCTAAATAGGTAATTTTAATTTTTTAATTTTTTACTTTTAATTTTAATTTCCAATTTTATAAATCTTTTAATATCTAGATAACCTTGCTTAGTTGTCAAATTTTTCGAATCATCCTATACTTGTTTTTTGATTGGCCACTCTAGCTTATGTAACAGCGTTTACTCTTAGCTAAGGATCATTGATTAATTTGAAACTTTGAAAACCATTTATTCTATATTCTATATTATCACTTGACAAGACACAAGAAGTGTTGAAACAAAATGGCTACTTTTGTCGTGATTTTATAACATATTTATGTTGTAATATTCAAATAAATAATTATATCTGCTCTACTCTGTATTGAGCACTCTTTAAAGAATATTAATTGTTGGTTATTGGATTTCACTCCGTATATACCAATCCTAAACTTGTATATATATATATATATATATATATATATATATATATATATATATATATATATATATATGGTGGACTCTTCCGTCATATTCGATGAATGAGGGTAAGCAGCTCAGTTCCTAGGAACCAACAGTCTAGACACCATAACATATGATTTGATTATAGTGGTGAAGGCTTTGTGCAAAACCAACCACATTTTATGAAGGGCTGAATACAGAGACCTGGTGCACAACATGCCACAAGGTCCCCAAATGACCCTCCACAGGTTTTGTATTCAGAGTTGACCTTTTCCTAGACCAGTTACCACCCAAGGCTATAGAACCCAGTCTGTCCTGCTATTTACCCATAGCTGGAGGAAGAAGGCTGAAGAAGAAGATTAATATGTTTCCCAAGGGTATTAGCCTGTAAGTGAATCTAATGGATTCAAAAAGACTAAAATATACTTGAATACATTATTGATAAAAGTATATTTATGAATGCATTAGTGAGCCACTTCTCTTAAAGTTTTCATAATTTACTCCTCTGTTCACACAGCATGCTAACACATGCTTCACTTTCTTTGATTTTTTTCCCTTTTGCCAAACATACAGCATAGCTACTAAACATGTAATACAAATAGCTAAGTATGATTGCATTCATGCATAACTTAATCCTGTGTACAAAGTTTATTTGATCACATGGGAGGAACATGTGTGCAAGGGCACAGATTGACTTAACATCAACTGAATTTGTTTTCCTTCAGGAACAAGTGCTTCTCACTTGCTGCACCTGAATCTCTTGTGAGCTGCCTCTGTGCTTATTAATACATTCTGTTTTAATTATTAATAGTATTATTTACAAGCTTAATGAAAAAACAATTAATACACATTCTTATATATATATATATATATATACATATATATATATATATATATATATATGTATGTATGTATGTATCAATGTATCTATCTATATATATATATGTATCTGTATATATATGTATATATCTATCTGTATATATATGTATCTATATATATATATATATGTATATATGTATCTTATATATATATATATATATATATATATGTATATATGTATCTTATATATATATATATATATATATGTATATATGTATCTTATATATATATATATATATATATATATATATATATATATGTATGTATGTATCTATGTATCTATCTATATATATATGTATCTGTATCTGTATATATATGTATATATCTATCTGTATATATATGTATCTATATATATATATATATATATATATATATATATATATATGTATATATGTATCTTATATATATATATATATCTTATATATATATATATATATATACATATATATGTATGTATGTATTTATATATATATCTATATATATGTATATGTATCTGTATATATATGTATATATCTATCTGTATATATATGTATCTATATATATATATGTATGTATATATGTATCTTATATATATATATATATATATATGTCTTATATATATATATATATTTATATATATGTATATATATATATGTATATATTTGTATATGACGTACAAATATTCTGACACACATATATATATATTTGAAAGAGAAGAGAGAAACGTTTTTGTCTATCATGTGGATTTTTTTATATATATATATATATATATTTTATTTTCCATAATTTTGCTACACGTTTTTCTGGTCTCGGTACCTTCTTCAGGCAAAGAGTGGATATTTCCACATATTATTAAAAGGAAGTAATTTTCCTTATGTCTAACCATGAATTTTATTAAAAATCTGACATTTTTTGTTTTTAATTTAAACATTATATTTAGTGGATATACATGTAGTTGAGTAGACATCCTTGTATTTTTAAATAATGAAATTCTATGTCTACCGGACTGTGCTTTTAAAAGAGTCTTAATAAAAAAGATGTGCCTTCTGGCAAGCTAAATCTCTTATGAACTGCATTTGTGCATATTAGTACAGCTACATTCTATCTGAATTATTATCCATTCAATGTAGTTCTATGACTACTGGCCTATGCACTTAAAAGTCTTAATAAAGAAGATGTGCCCTCTGGCAAAATTTGAACCCTGTGTCTGCCCATGACAGAGAAAGTCTTTTGTGATTGAGTTGTAACGGTGGTTTTGACTACAAAGGGAACACATGTTTGAACCCTACCAGAAGATATATTTTCATTATTAAGACTTTCAAATACACAAGCCAGTAGAGATAGAATGATACTGTTTAAAAACAGAGATGTCTCTTCAAATAACATGTATTCATTAAATATAATGTTTAAAGTAATAATAATAATATATATATATGTGTGTGTGTGTGTGTGTGTGTGTGTGTGAATAAGATATATTTAAGCAGTAAGTATTAATTCAAACAGGTTTGATTAAAAAGAATCAATAAGGTCTATTTGTTTAATTTTTTTATATTTGTCCAATTTTTGTATAAGGCATTGTGTATTGTGATAAAAAAAAACAAGACAAACATGAACTTCAGACAGTTTATCCACAATTTTGGTCCCATTGCATGTAAATTATTAAAACTTGAAAAAAATAATAAAAATTAAACAGACAGACCTGTCATTTGATTTTAATCAAACGTGTTTGTATGTAACACACAAACAAAAAATCTTACACAAATGTTAAGTTTATTAATATATATATATATATATATATATATTTGAATTGGACATAGTCCGACAATTTATTTAAAGACATTTTATAATATTATAAAATGTCTTTAAATAAATTGTCGGACAATGTCCAATTCAAAAATATATGACGTCATTTGTTTACATTTGATACACTAGAGCAGATATGAATAGAAGAGATTCATGGAAGATTTAAGTTTAAAGATAGTAAAATCGACCTTGCTAACCAGACGCTTCTTTGTGGCCGAACGGTTAAGACACATCACGTGAAATGATGGTTCTGTATAGGATACAGGTTTGGTTCCTGTCGGAGAACGAAAATTTTCTATGAAAATTTCTCGGACATTCAGTCCGGTAAATGTTATTTAATACTGTTTATTATAAAACAGAGCATTTGCTTAAATACTTGTATCTATAAAAAGAACGTTAAACATATTATAAAATGTCTTTAAATATATATATATATATATATATATATATATATATATATAAATGTTAATAAAACATCATCACTATATAAGAAATATATTGATATTTAAGTAAAATATTTTGGAAAGGATCAGATTCAAGAAATTCTAAGAACAAACAAGATAAAATTCCGCAAAGTGGATATTCCATAAATTTCTATTCAGTTTCATTTATAATGAGGTGTTTAAGTAAACTGTGATATTTATTAATGAAATACACAAATAAACATAATGAAATAGAAAATTTACTTAAATATGCTTCCTGATCGATTTGTTTTTTATGGATTATCAACCATTTGAGGGCTACTTAAAGCTGAAATATATTTCGGATTGCAGGAGGTCACTTACAGTACCCGGTGTTCCCAAGTGGTACTTCATCTAAGTACTGACCAGGCTTAATGTTGGTTAACCTTGGCGATTGAACCGTAGCAAGGCAATGATCCTGACTGAGTCATATTAGGGCATGAATCATCGTTTGGTGACTTCAGGTATTGAGAGACCTAGTTATCCTAAGCAAAGAGGTAGGGATATTAGATGCAGAAATATATATATATATATATATATATATATATAAAAGTGGACATGGAAGTCAGCACTTAGAGGTGACAGTCTGTTTCATGCTAGTGCAATCGTCAGGCGACTAGTAAAGTGGTTTGTGTGTGCTTATAATGATAACAGTCTGAGTGTGGCTTTAATTAGACATCCACACAAAGACTCACATGGTAACAAAGAACTTTCTATTAACCAGACATTTTGGTAAGATTCCTGTCTAAGTCTGTGACATATGATTCTAAAATAACATTTCCCAATTCTGTCTGAGTTTTGCAGAATTTTGGCAAAACTAGTCGCCTGACGATTGCACTAGCATGAAACAGACTGTTGCCTCTAAGTGCTGACTTCCATGTCCACTTTTATATTTACACACACTCTATCTCTGATATTGAGCACTTTATCCCATAAATATAGCACACATTAAGACTATATTTCTTCATATATATATATATATATATATATATATATATATATATATATATATATATATATTTGGAACCTGATAAAAAAGGAAGGCATTAGGAAGATCTGAACATAAATAAATCAAGTGAGATTCAGTAAAATCTTGAATAACTGAATTTCCCTGCCTTGTCCCACAGCACCAAAGAAGTCATGATTAATGTCTTTGTGGTCAAAAGAAATTAGCAACTCTCTTGTAGGACACAGTTTCAGGTTGGGTGTTTCTTCCCCCTACACCAGTTTCTTGGTATTTATCGTTGTTCTATGCCTTGTATCCACTTTGTTCATTCGTTCTATCACAACTGCACATATCATATGATGTGCCCCAACAGAACTCACTCTCTTCTCCAAGATGGTCCACTTATAATTGCCATTTGCCAATCACTTGCCTGGATGACCAACATACTAGACATACGGTCACCTAAGAATCGAGCACCAACATACTAAGATGTCCCTCCCCAATTCTGTCCGACTCCACTAATGTTATGTAAAGTTGTTAATGACCCAGTTTCTTGTGGTACCACAAAGAAAGGTCTCAAACTGAAGTCCTACATGCCAGACAAATACAAACCCTCTTTTGTCAAGAATAAGGCAAGTCTTGTTCACCATTTCTGCCATTCGACTTGGGTTCTGGTTCACTATGTCTGCTACTCTTTGCCAAAATTCTGCAAAACTCAGACAGAATTGGGAAATGTTATTTTAGAATCATATGTCGCAGACTTAGACAGGAATCTTACCAAAATGTCTGGTTAATAGAAAATTCTTTGTTACCATGTGAGCCTTTGTGTGGATGTCTAATTAAAGCCACACTCAGACTGTTATCATTATAAGCACACACAAACCACTTTACTTGTTCATGTTAGGTAGTTTCTGAGACCACACTGCCAAACATTTTTGTCAAAATTCTAGCAGCAGCTAAGTTGACAACACACCTGCATTGTGACTATTAGATATCTCTCAATGCCTCAAGGGGAGAAAAGTATTTACTGAAGTCGAACTGCATGGGTTGTGATGGTTGCAACTTTTATATTTTCACATCATTAATAAATTGTTGATAGTTTTATCAACAGTTTGTTATTTCTGCTAGAAATTCCCCACCCTTCAGGAAGGCTGACCATATTAAGAAAGTTTCTAAGATCAAAACATCACCTACCAGTTGGAGTAAATAAAAAGACATGCCACATAATTCATCCCAGCAGGTACACTAACGGACACAGGTCCAGTGAGGGAGACAAACAACAGAAATAGCCACCCCCAATTCACTCATACTTCACTGAACTGTTGTTATACTGGGAATTCTGATTACCAGCTAAAGTTTACATTAAGTATAGAGTGACTGGAATTGCTGATTATATCGTGTTTAGGTCATTTTGGTCCCATGATAATGGAAAAGGGACTGTTACATCTGGTGCAGTGACCACCACAGTGTGTTACAGAACAAAAACTGGTGTTTTCAGTGTGATTTGACTGTAGGCCCACTTAAATATACTGTCGCTTTTGACAAGATTGGTAAAACAATTGTTAAATAATTTCACAGAAGTTTGAAGTTATTTCAGAGAGACCCTCACCCCCACCCAACCAAAGAAAAAAAATAAAGAAAACAACTTGAAAAAATATTTTAACAACTCCAAATTGCTAATTTTTCCCAGTAAAGGATATCGACAAATAATCAGATTAGCTTAATTAATTATGCTGTAATTAAAGCAATAACAATCATTGCTAACTTTGGTATGAGGAATTTTATTTTTTGTTTTACATTTCTTTTTGTCATTTACTTTTTTCACTTTTCACTCTTCTTTTTTTTTCAGCCTGTTATTTTTTTGTCCTTTTACTTCTCTTCTCTCTGTCATCTCTTTTACTCTGTTTAATGAATCTCTTTTCCCTTTCCTTCTCTCTGTGTATCCTTCTTTTTCTTTTTGCCATTTGCTCTTCGCACTTTCTTTTATTTAATCTGCTGTTTTCTCTTTTTACTTCTCTCTCTCTCAATTCTTTCTTTTTTTTTCTGTTTAATGCTACACTTTTTCCTTTCCCTCACTCTGTATATGTTCTTCCTTTTTTTCTTTTTACCTATAGTTTTCTTTCTCACTGGATCCTTTCACAAATCTTCACCCATTTTCACCACTTAATTATTTGCCAATTTCTCTGAGTGCTTTCTTGCCAATTAATTCAGCTATTTTCCTTATAAAAATAACTAAGCAGGAAATTGCAAAACGTGATGCTCAGAAATGTGTGCTGAATAGGTGAGTTTCATTTCCATGGCTTTGGAAAAAAAAACGGAATAA
The DNA here is from genome assembly GCA_964036315.1 of Acanthosepion esculentum. NCBI lineage: Eukaryota > Metazoa > Mollusca > Cephalopoda > Sepiida > Sepiidae > Acanthosepion > Acanthosepion esculentum. The sequence continues at coordinate 61,466,242 of OZ038501.1, forward strand.
AAATCCCTTTCCTTACAGTCAGTCAAAAATCTACATTGTACAAGTTGTATCAATGAGTATTGAACCTGTAGATCCCTAATGGAATATAGGGCTACAGCTTCACTGTACTTGGTGTTGCTGTTGTTGTTTCCATTGCAAGAACTAATTTTTATAGGTTGCTAACACCAAGTCAAAATGGTTTTGTATTAAGAGTTTTCCTTCTCCTAGACTGGTTTCCAACCAAAGCTAGAGAGCTCAGTTTGTCGTGCTATTAGCCTTTAGCTGGTGTATTTATGTGAAAGTAAATGCAACAGCCTTTGATGGAATTTGAATTTGACATGTCAGTCCATACACAATCAAGTTTTTTTTAATTATTATTTATTCCTATTATGTTTATATGGAAATGGTTCTATTGTTAGACAATTGAACAGAAAATAAGATCATTTCAAACTTTTATTAAAATACTGTTGAATTAAATTAACTACCCTAATACCCATAAAAAAATGACAGAATTATTCATACAAGACTTAGAGCAATTCTGCTTAGAATTGGAGCATCTGTGTGTTCTACTAATAACAAAAACATTGCTCCCTGGTCCTTTACCTGGGTTCAGTATAGTACCTGTGCACTCTAAATTCAAAGCATCACATCCCAATCCTTTGCTTAGTACAGTATAGTATCTGTGCATTCTGCCTAAACTAAAAATGTCACACCTCCATCTTCTGCCTAGGATCAATCACATTTCATTCTTTCTAAATTCAAACTATAACTCCTAATTCCTCTGCTTAGTATAGTATCTGTGTACTCAACCTCTTCCCAGGATCAGTCACTTTACATTCTGTCTAAATTCAAACTATAACTCCCAAATCCTTCTGCTTACTATAGTAGCTGTGCACTCTGACTAGGCTCAAAATGTCGCTCTATCCCCTGCCTAGGATTAGTGAGTTTGCATTCTGTCTAAATTTAAAGTATAACTCCCCATTTCTTCTGTTTAGTATTATATCTGTGCACTCTACCTAGTACAAATCTTGGCCTAGCCTGTTCTGTTCTTTTGTACTAATGCCCTTGGGAAAGGCATAAATCTATCCCTTTTCCCCCAGCTATAGATTAAATAGCAGATCAGACTAGACTCTGTTGCCTTTGTTGGCAACCAAGTCTAGGAACTCTGAATTCAAAACCATTTGGGGGTGAGACTAGAAACTCCTTCCTGTAAAAACCTGCTACAGAAACCACAGCAGCAACACCTAACGTGATGAAGCTTAATGAATATGATGCTTGCTTACCCCCAAATTGGATATTTGAATCCAGGCAGAATTCACTGGTTAGTTTTCTATTTTCTTTTAGCATGACAAATGTTATCAGAAACATACAAAAAACATAACACAGTTTATTATTATATATATTTTTATTAATAAAATGAAAACATCTCAAGAGAGTTTTATATTAACTTTGTACCTTGCTATATGATACTGGCTGAAGAAAGCTAGAGTTTCATTCTATAACTGGGAAAGGTATATTTCCAAAGGGAAACAACACCATGGACTTGTAAGCTGCTGGAGGAGGCAGATTTAGCTGCAGCCTTAAAAAAAAGCAACCTCATGTGGTGGCTGCTGTAAATGAACTGAATTTGGCTGCCATTTTCATCACTGTATGCAGTGACATCATGACCCACATGACTTATCTCCACCAAAAGGAGATAAGTTCCAAAGGTGGTGGTGTGTTTATTTAATGGCATATCAGCTCCTTATGGGTCATTTAATGCCGAAATTTAATTTTCTTGGGAGCTTTGGTAATTTTGTTTTTTTACTAATAAAAATCTATTGCTGGTATTTTTACTATAAAAATGTATTTTTATACTTTCATAGTGTTTATATCCCAGTTTGGGGGTTCACTATTTGCCCATAGCTGGGACCCTAACAAGTGCTACCACTCCAGGTACAGGGTGGACCTGAGAACAACAGCAATTAAGAGGTGGTTAAAATGCTACTCAAAACCTTTCAATCAGAGGTCTTGCTGATGTAGTTTATTGGCATACTCAGGATGGGGCTCCAAAGGATAAGAAATATGAGTTCAAGTCTTGTTAGAGTCAGCTTATTTATTTCCAATCTATGCTGCTTACCTAACAGTTGCAGAATATAAAAATAATCAAGTGCTGTAGGAAAATACAAGAATAAGATGAAGGCAAGGGGAAGTCAAAAAGTAATGATAACAATTCAGAGATAAAATTATTATATTTGTGGAAGGTTGAGGAGGGTGAAAATTTGACCCAGTAAAAATATTCAACTCATCCAGAATGATAAATGAAAAGAAGAAAGCAGATAACGTAAACTTTATCTGCTTTTTTCTTTTCCTTTTCTTTTTAAATTCAAAATTTTTTATATCCCAGAAATTGTTGTGTTGATTAAAAAATCATTGCAGTTTTTTTTTGTTTTAGTCAATGTAATATAGTAACAACTCTTAGAAGCTTTATTTTACTAATTCAGCTTTTAGCACTGAGAAACGTTTATTTTATTGTGATGGATGGTTACAAGCAAGAGGGGAGATGAGATGTACTTATTCTATTATCACAGTCCAGTTTCTTTTTATGAAGATAGTTTTCATGTAACAGGAAATAGACTAGGCACAGGAAGAATTCTTAACAATTTGGCTTTGGACTGTTACATCCATTATTCATGTTATCATGCGCATTGATTGGACTCTGACTCCTTTCATTTATACCACAGTACTTGATTGGCAGTTAGGTCTCATCATTTTACAATTGAAATTACTATAAGTTATATAAAAACATTGATTTTTCTTTTTAGTCCATGTCATAGCAACAAGTAGAAGCTTATGAAGCTTTATTTGATTCATTCTGCTTTAGTGCTGAAAAAAACGTTTATTTTATTGTGATGGATGGTTACAAGCGAGAGGGGAGATGGGATGTACTTATTTTATTATCACAGTCCAGTTTCTTCTTATGAAGATAGTTTTCATGTGACAGGAAATAAATTAGATACAGGAAGATTTCTTAATGATTTCACTTTGGACTGTTACAGTCATTATTTGTATTATCATGCACGTTGCTTGAACTCTAACTCCTTTTATTTATACCACAGTACTAGATTGGCAATTATGTCTCATCATTTTACAATTGAAATTACTAGATGCAACCATAAGTTCTATGCTACCAGTTTCTTCTCTCACAGTTCTCTCTTCCAGCTTCTTACTTTCCCTTCAACTTTGATCTTCAAAAATTAAAATTTAAAATTTTTCTTTACAAACACTAGATATCCATTGCTTGCTATAAAGTGTAAACAAGCAACAAAAAGAAAAAATTAAAGAAAAATTAGTCAAAAATTAATCATATTAATTATTATAATTTCAGTTAAATTAGAAGGAAGACTTGGGTGATTTTTTCCAAGTTTTATTCAATCAAATTTTGTAGTAGAATTTCAAACAAACAGTAACAAATAGTAATGATAAATAGTTAGAATTGAATAAGAACTTTAGGTATTAAGCATAAATAACTCTGTAAAACCATGGTACAATCCAGACGGTACTGTTTGTGTCTTATGGCAACATGTTAGCAAATACAGGAAATAGACCTATTTACAACTGTTGTTATACAACAGTGTAGTCTTAGCACATGTAACTAGAATATTAACATATAAGATTAAATTAAAATTATAATACAACAGTAATACTTCATCTAAGACATTCAGACTATTTAAAATTATTACAGCCATTACTATTATGGGGAAAATTAAATAAAACCAATAAATAAAGTAATAATAACAAATTAAAAAAAAATCATTTTCCCATGATGCAAATAATAAAGAAACTGGAAAGGGTTTCTGGTCACATGTGTGATTTTATGACTCCTCCCCCACTTCCAGAAAGGACAAAATCTTTCTCTTTCCACTTTCCAACAAGATTGTTCAGATGTGTTTTCAGTAGCCCTACTCATGAAGTAGAGATTCAGTCATCCCAAATCAGCATGAGAATGACTTGAGCTTGACCATCTTTACCTGTTCTTATCCTTACTCCCCATAAATAATTTCTGAACCAAAAAGGAAAACGGACATACTCAAGAGACATTTAACTTGTTTCAATACAGTCAACATAAAAGAAATAAATGTCCGTAGCAGAAACAATGTCCCAGACGAGGACACATTCCACAAATGGGAAACAGCAAGTCCTGTATTTACCCAAATTGAAGACTGAGAGCTAGAGTTTCATTCTATAACTGGGAAAGGTATATTTCCAAAGGGAAACAACACCATGGACTTATAAGCTGCTGGAGGAGGCAGATTTAGCTGCAGCCTTTAAAAAAAGCAACCTCATGTGGTGGCTGCTGTAAATGAACTGAATTTGGCTGTCATTTTCATCACTGTATGCAGTGACATCATGATCCACGTGACTTATCTCCACCAAAAGGAGATAAGTGTGTTCTATGTCCCTACACATCCAACTTCAGACAGTTATAGCTACAAATATGGAAGCTACTTCCCTATTTTGAATCCAAACTGCTTATTTAAAGTTGCAGAAAATTAATAAAATCAATAAAATTTAAATGAAAAGAAAATCTAGTCTATTGGATTGGCCAAAAACTTTGCTTATTGAGCAGAAAATTTACTTAATAAACCAAACAAATTTTTAGCCAAACCAATACAAAATGAGAAATTCAGAAAATTACAACTACATTTTACTTTCTTGAATCATTTCAGAGAAAAATTAAGAGAAGAAGAATTCAATGTAAATTTTTGTACAAAACAATTTATATTTGTTATATTTTTTACTTACCTTCATAGTCACTGATACAACCTACAGTGGTCATTGGAGCAGTTAGCAAAAATTTGTAAAATATGAAAAATATATCAAAAAGAAATATATTCTAGCCTTATTTTGCAGTTGAAAATGTCTACTTTTAAATCCTGGGAAATCCTGTGTAAATTAAAGCCTAAGAAATGATTTCAAAGTTAGAAAGTCTGTTTCTGTTACTCACACAGTTATATTATGGCCATTTTGAATATTTAATGAGATCACATGATCTCATTAATATAACATTGGGTTAATTCTTTGATTATAAGCTTTCAGAAAATGTATAATTTGTTGTCCATCTTCTCTTCAAGTAATATGTGATTGGTTGTACTAGTTTATATATGGTACCAGTACAACAAACTCTCATAAATAAAACTAAATATTGTTTTTTTCTTGCAAATACTTCAGTATCCTACCATTTGAACACTCTCCATGATGTGTAGTTAGCTTTATCCAACAGAGTAAATTAACTAAACTTTACAATTATAATATTTGTAGGTCTTTTATTTTAAAAATCCAAACATTCAGAAATCCAAATAATAATAAAGAAAAATAAAGAAAAAAAGGGTATGCCTATTGAATAAATCATTTGTATTTAAAAACGTATGTACATGAATTCAAAAGAGTCAAAAAGGAGTAAAAATAGTCTTTAGTTGAGTTAAAGTCTTTGGGTAGCTGGTCCACAGAAAAATCTATAGTTTAGAAAACACTCTTACATTATTGGTCCGAAGAAAAAGTGTGGTTGAGAAAAGACTTATTGTTAGCAAAGATACACTTCGTTTTTTGTTGTTGGAGATGATTCATTTGAAGTCATCAACACATTACTGTCAGTGAAGATTCACTGACTGTCAAAGTTGTTATTGTTTTAGCTGATTCCTTCCTTTCACATATTTCTTTCAGTATAAGCTGGGGAGAGACGTTTGAATCTCTGTTATCAAAATTCAAAATCTGTAGGTTTTTATAAGAAAATTTTCCCGAAAGTAGGCTAGAGAAAAATAGGGTTTTAGCTTTCTCTGATTGATCAAATATTTCACATGGTGATGTTAATTTCTAACCAATAGATACTTTGATTTAAATGGTGTGTATTGTATTGTGGAGTCTTTTTGGTATGTTTGTAAATATTGTCTGTTATTGGATAGAAAAGAAAGTTTAGGCTTTGTATGTGGGTATGTAATTGTCTTAGAAATAAGATTTATTTCTTATATATTTGTTTTTATTGTCATGTTCTACAAAGAGATGCTCAGCATCATATTTTTGGTGGAGGGCTTCTTGGTCAGGCTGAGAATTTTCAGCACTCTTTGTACATCTGCCACTAATTGACCCCTCATTCATTTATGCTATTTTATTATAATATTATTTCTTCATCTCTTTGCCTGAGACAAGTTCAATTGGAACGGTGGTTGCTTTGAGATGAGGATGATTACCGTTATCCAAGAAAAGTGCTTTCAGACTTGACTATTATTTGTATTGTCAGATAAAATTATAAATTTTTTCATAATATAATTTACTCAGTGTAGTTACTTTAATGTGAGTCTATAATTACTACCATTCTAGAAAATATGTTTTAAATGATTAATAGATAAATGCAAATCTATTTTCTTTTGTAATAATTTCCCCCAAAGCAATATAAAGCCATGGAGACGCAAAGGGCTACAGATAGTAAAAGAAACTCAGAAAACACTATTGAGGAGAAAGAGATGAAAATAAAAAATCAGAATTCAAGGAGATAGATGACGATTGATGGTACATTTAAAGTTTTGAAGATTGTAAGTGACTGGAAAGCAAAGCAGCTGGATGAAAGTTTCATAAGCAAGAAGTGCATAAAAAGAAACTATTAAAATAGAACTTAATTTACATCCAGAAATTTCAACACTAAAATGATAAAACCTAGCTACCAGCCTAGCACTGCACTTAAATTTATGAAATCAAGGTATCAAAAAGGAAAGCTCATCAGAACAATTGCCATAAAAATATTAGCAGAAAAGGACAATAGGGCGGTAAGAAAATGATCAAAGTCAAAAGGCCAAGTCAGGACTGATAGCATTACAGATCCTTCTTTGGATTTGTGTGTATTGGGCACAGGGTTGCCCGATTGAACTTCAAGTAACAAATTTAACTATATTTGAAAGAACAGCACTATGAAATTTCATACTGACTTTTCTCTTTTTAGTAGTCCAAGTTAACTCTGATTGAGTGTCCTCCTAAAAGTTAATTTTTAGTTTATTAATCTTCCATTAGTACAAATTTAATGACAATATCCCAACATTGTTTTTATTGTTTGGAGGGGTGTAAAAAGAATGAATTTTCAAACATGTGACCAATGTAATACTGTACCAAAAACAGCCATGTGTGTGTGTGTGTGTGTGTGTGTGCGTGTGTGTGTGTGTGTGTGTATTTCTAATGTCTCTGAAATTTTTACTATTTATTTATTCTTCACAATAGGAGTGGATAGGTTCCCCTATTATCTGGTTCACACTTATTCCTTGTTTCCTGTTTCGGATTGAGTTTCTAGTTCCTTCTAAATTCTACTTCAACTCTATACTTTCAACATCTCCACCTTAACTCTAAAATTTATACTGGGTTTCCAGTTCCTTCTAAAGTTTTTCCTTCTATTTCACTTCCAGTAGTCCCTTGTATCTTAGTGGCATAATCGCCTTGCTTGGGGTGAACTGATTGATTAATATATATATATATATATATATATATATATATATATATATACAAAATATATCCAACTACTGAACAAATTCAGCAGTTGGATATATTTCACAAAAGCTGTCTTTGAGAAATTTGTGGAATAAACCTAAGCGGCAGGATGGCCAATGCTGACCTTTTCACCATGTGTAATATTGATGGTATTGAATCCATTCTCATGAAATCACATTTATGCTGGGCTGGTCATGTGCTACGTATGCAAGACAACAGAATACCAAAAATGCTCATGTATAGTCAACTTGACAGTGGTCATCGAAGCGTGCGCCGACCATTGCTTAGATACAGGAACAAACTGAAAAGTAACCTCTCAGCTGCGAATATAAATCATGCTACCTTTGAGAATACAGCAATTGATCGCAATGAATGGAGGACTACTTGCTACAATGGCATCAAGAACAATGCAGCATCACACATCACCAAGCTTTGTCAAACTAGGGAAAGGATTAAAATATCTGCTGCTGTCCTGGCCATACACTCCAACAATCCACACTCTTGCACAATCTGTGGACTTCTTTGCAAATCACTAGCAGGACTGAAATGTCACTTGCGACTTACACACGAGGTTAAATAAACACGGTTGTCAGAACCTCATACGTCAAAACCGACGAGAGAGTCCATCATATATATATATATATATATATATATATATATCAAGTCAAGATCCAGAGCTTTTATTATACTAATTCACATTTCTCAGTGTGACTGGAGTAAGCAGCAGTTGGCTAGCTCTTCACTCCTTCTTTCAAGCATCCCTGTCAAGTAGACTAATGTGGGCAAGACCGCACTCCTGCACATCCCAATGCAGTCCTTCCACATCTACGTAGATCTACCACTACCTATGTGACCAGGAACCCTGGACTCCAAGACAGTCCTGATGCATGATGAAGCTTGTTTGTATATGACCAAACCATCTAAGATGACAGGTGTTCAGCACTGATGTTATACAATACAAAGCCTTGTTAATAACTTGGATGAGTGGGGTTCATATTGATGCTTGGCACTGCAGATCCAGTGAATCATTGAGCAGTCATTGCAGCAGAGCTGCTGCAAGACTGACACACTTGGTGCCCAAGTTCAATACCATGGAGCAGTGCAGATTGCATACACACAGAAAACAATTTGCCACAAGTCCTCAACAATACCTGTGATACATGTTTGGAAGAGTGAGAATGGATAGGAGCTTTTTGAATTTCCCCCATGACACAGAACACCTGGTTATTATGGGAGCTCACAACCACCACCTGCACAGATAAGATAACAGAAACCAGGCTCACTATCCATTTTGAACCATCCAAAGTGACTTTGGTAGTGGGCCTGCCATCAATAGAGCAGATGTAATGTGGGTGGCTTAACTGTTAATAGCAAATGTGAATGGAATCCTTGAGCCAAGTTCATACTCATGTTGGGACAGTTTGTGTTCACTTTTCCCTAATGCCCTTGAGAAAGGTATGAAACCATTTCTCCCCTCAGTTATGGTCAAATACTAGGACAGTTAAAGACATTCAGTGCTGTAAGGCAGTCCATCTTGGGAGTAGAACTAGCAACCTGGGCCTGTAAAAATTAATTTCTTCATGAAAGTGAAGTTGTATCACTTGGTGAGGTTGTGGCTCTCTGCTCAACAAAATACCTTGGGAATAAACATTGTATTTGTAAACAAAAATAAAATAGATAGCCTTCTATATTCGTTTAGTTTTATTCATCAATCTTAATCCTTTGTTAGTAATTTAGGTCATTGTTACAGCATTAGTACTGTAGGGCTTAAACCATCCTTTGTCGGGGTTGTTATAGCATGGAGTTCACAATTAACTGTAGTGCAAGGTTGTGGACTTTATGTTCTCAACGAAATTCAAAGGAAGGAAGGAAAACAAGGAAGGGAGATAAAGAGGGAGGAAAGATTAAAGAAAAAGTTAGAAAGAAGGAAGGAAGGAAAGAAGGAAGGATGGATGGAAGGAAGATATATATTCTTTTTGTTTTATTAGCCAATCTTTATCCTCTGTTAGTACTGTGAGGCATTGTCATGGCATTAGTACCATGGGGTTTTAACCCTTCATTGTGCAAGATTGTTATAACATGAAGTTCACAATTAACCACAGTGCAAGGTTGTGGACTCCATGGTCTTAACTGAAGTCAAAGGAAGGAAGGAAGGAAGGAAGGAACGAATGGAGGAAGGGAGATAAGGATAGTTGGAAAGAGCACAAGGAAGGGAGGTAAAGAGGGAGGGAGGGGGGAAGGATGAAAGGAAGGAAGGGAGTTAAAGAGGGAGGTAGGAAGGATGAAAGGAAGGAAGGAAGGGAGGTAAAGAGGAAGGAAGGAAGGAAGGAAGGAAGGAAGGAAGGAAGGAAGGAAGGAAGGGAGGTAAAGAGGAAGGATGAAAGGAAGGTTGGAAGGGAGGTAAAGAGGGAGGGAGGAAGGATGAAAGGAAGGTTGGAAGGAAGGAAGGGAGGTAAAGAGGGAGGGAGGAAGGATGAAAGGGAGGGAGGAAGGATGAGAGGAAGGGAGGTAAAGAGGGAGGGGGAAGGATGAAAGGAAGGAAGGAAGGAAGGAAGGAAGGGAGGTAAAGAGGGAGGGAGGGAGGAAGGGAGGTAAAGAGGGAGGGGGAAGGGTGAAAGGAAGGTTGGAAGGAAGGGAGGTAAAGAGGGAGGGAGGAAGGATGAAAGGAAGGTTGGAAGGAAGGAAGGAAGGGAGGTAAAGAGGGAGGGAGGAAGGATCAATTGTACTACTATTCAACTGTTTTTCACATTCCAGCCAATGAACAAGAAGATTACTGTGATCTTTGCATACATTTTTGCTAAAATTATTACAGTCCTTATAGTCATGTGCTTCTAATTCATACAAATATTATTAATAAAAGCAGAAGTTCATTGTAGTTACTTAACAGAGGTATTCGGAAAGCTACTTGACTAATCATGTCACTTGCTAAGAATTAAGTTAAAATATTTGGTGGATTATTCAAAAACCCAACAGTGCTAATGGCAGGTTAAGCAAATATAAAAGACAATTTTTTTTTTTTTTCAACACTTACTTTTTCTGAACTACACATTTACATTTTGTTCCAGTATCATTTGACATTTTTCAGACAATTTCATAACTCAATACTCCCAAACCTTTTTATTCTTCTCTTCCAAAGGAACTATTCTCAGTGCCTTTTGCATTTTTCCAGAATTTTTCCATGAAGAAAATATTGTTAAGCCAAAAATGAATGGTAATTGTGAATACAGTAGATGAATAAAAACTTATCAGTCAAGCTGTTGGTAACCAAATAACAATTCAGTATAGCAATATCTTGATGGAAAGTTACATTTCTGTTCACTAACTCTTGTTATAAGCACACGTATGGTAGCATGAAAGAACAAATGAAACAACAAATACTAATGGTGAGGTAAAAGGAAAAGAAGACAAGAATTGTTAATATAAAATTCTTTGTATTGCTGATATAGGATTATTTCTATGTGGGCAAGGAAAGCAATTTGAAAGAAGGTATAGTTGGTAAGACCTGGAGTTAATACATTTGTTGGATGAGTTGACCGAGACAACAGGTGGTGATGCTGAGACCTGGCAGGGCATCAACAGCTGGACTGTTTGCCATGATTCTCTCTCAGTCATTTTTGAGAGGCTTTCTTAAAATGTGGTGGCTCCATTCATAATTGGCTTTTTATATTGTATTTTAGAATTTTGAGGGCATTTGTTTTGTGGGTCGGATGTAATGTGCAAAGCACCTGCACAGAGGATGACTTTTTCATTTTTGATTTTGCTTTCTTAGTGTTCACATCCAATCAACATGTAGAGTGAATCAGAAAGAGTTCTAATTTAAAGCAGAGTATAACATTCTGAACAAATAGTTTTTGCCAGTTGCCATTTTCAGTTCTCCAAAAAGAGGCTCATGTTTGAGAACTTCCCTCTAATATGCAGCATCACGTTCTTTGAAAGAAGATCTGCTTTTACTCTGGTTATTGGTAGTACATTTCACTTACTATTGTTGTACAACAAAAACATAAAACCAAACATAAAAAAATATTCATTAAACTCATCCACAAACCCCTCCATCAAGCACTCTCCACAACATATTCAACAGAAACACAGTAAAAATCAGCTCCAGTTCCACCTAGAACATGAAAAAAATAATAAAAAAGCAAAACAGAAAAAGAACCAACACATTACTCCCACAAACCTACTCCATCTGTCATAGCAGAGCAAACCAGGAATGTCCCTTAAATGATAATTGCTTGCAAAACAATATAATATACCAAGCCATTGTAAAAACAGCAGATAATGAAGAAAAAATAAATATAGGTGTAATTGAAGGACCCTGAAAACAGAGGAACTATGCACATAAAACTTCCTTTACCAATAGTACACACACAAACAACACAACCCTTTTTAAACATATGGGAAATCAAAAACAAAAAATAAATTACACCAAAAATATAATGGAAAATAAAAAAAATTATCAATAAAATCAAAAACTGTAAACTTTCTTGGATGGAGAAAATAGCTAAGATCACCTTCCAAAATTACAAAAAAAAACTATAATCACCTTCACAAATTACTAAATAAGCAATCAGAACTTATCTCAAAATGTAGATATGAAAACAAATTTTTACGATGTTATATAAAAATCAAAAACTAAAAATGAATACCTCACCAAGAAAAATGCAAATATATGAACTATATACAATGCAGATAATGTAACATACTTTAGACAAAGCCAATACTTTAAGCTAAACAAATAAGATAAGCAAACCTCCAAAAGAGAAATTAATAAATAGAATAAAATAAAAAATAAATAAATAAACAAATAAATTAATTAACAAATTAAGTAAAAAAAATTAAGTAAACAAACTATGAATAAACACATAACCACAACTAAGTAAATTTAATAATAATAAACAACAATAAATAATTAATAGATAAATGCAAAATAACCTAAGCAATCAATAATAAAAAATAAGTTAAAATTTAACAAACAACACTATACAATAGCTACAAAAACCACATTCTGATCCACAATTATTTCTATTCAGTAGCCTTTAGAGTAATTTGAAATATAACCGTTGTTGCCTAGCCAATAATCATTAGGATACTACAATAAACTGGAAATACCTGAACCTATTGGCCGGCATATATAAATAGCCAAGCCACCCACATGGTCTGAAGATGGCATATAAGCATGAAAAAGACTGTCACCACTCGGTGTTGATCTCAGTATCCACTTATCCTTTTATATATATATATATATATATATATATATATATATATATATATATATAGAGAGAGAGAGAGAGAGAGATAAAAGTTAAATTCTATATTTTAAGCTTCAGCTTCCTTAGGCTATTCATGAATATAATCATTTTAATTTAGCACCAGGGATTCCTCTTCACATAAATCTCATAGCAGTCACTGATTTGGTGTACATTCAGGTTTAAACCAACATGACAGTTGGACTGTGAAACTCTTTAGCCCTTTTATTTTTTCTTTTTCATTTTTCTCTAGTCGTTCACAACATAGTCAGCTGGTGTTAAATATGCAAGGGACGACAAAGGCACATGCGAGAAATGTGTTCACTTTTAGAAATGACTCATACACACTTCGAGCTTGCAAGTTCTTCACTCAGTCTTCCTTGTGCAAATAATTAATATGAGACCACTTGTTACTGGACACATTAAATGGTGGGGAAGGAGACAAGAAGAGTAAGGAAGTAAACAGATTGTAAGCTAAACACACACACACACACACATATTTGTAAGTATGAATATACATATATCTGTGTGCTTTCCTGTACATGTCCATATCTACTTACAAGTCTATATACACATTTGTTCAGATGAATTCTCAAAGTATATCGATATTAATCCGATTTATATGTGCATATATATTGATAAGATACTAAATAAAATACACACACACACACACACACACATATATATATATATATATATATATATATAGATAGATGATAGATAGATAAAGGTATAAATGTAGATATATACAGATATAGATGCATACATATATTTATATACATGTATCTATAAATCTGTAATGCTCCATATATAAAAAGAAATCAGTATTTTATAATAATAATTCCTCATTTCAGAAATTCAGACATATATATATATATATATATATATATGAAGAAATATAGTTTTAAGGTGTGCTATATTTATGGGATAAAGTGCTCAATATCAGAGATAGAGCGTATGTAAATCTAAATATAAAAGTGAACATTGAAGTCAACACTCAGAGGCGACAGGCTGTTTTCTGCTAAAATATGCTAGATAAAGGTATAAATATAGATATATACAGATATAGATGCATACATATATTTATATACATGTACCTATAAATCTGTAACGCTCCATATATACAAAGAAATCACTATAATATAATAATAATTCCTCATTTCAGAAATTCAGACATATATATATATATATATATATATATATGAAGAAATATAGTTTTAAGGTGTGCTATATTATGGGATAAAGTGCTCAATATCAGAGATAGAGCGTATGTAAATCTAAATATAAAATTGAACATTGAAGTCAACACTCAGAGGCTTTCTTTTTCGCCTCTGAGTGTTGACTTCAATGTTCACTTTTATATATATATATATATATATATATATATATATATATATATATCGAGTTCATCCCTAGGCACTAAGTAGAAAAGCCACTAAGACACAAGGGGTTACTGGGTGTGGAAGAAATAGAAAACAGAAACAATACTAAGGAGCGAGAACAAAAGAAGAGTAATGAAGAAGACAGTAGACAGCGATTGACATTACTTTAATCTCCAAAAATTTAAATGCAGACTTGAAAGCATAGAACCAGAAGAGTGCTCCACAAGCAAGGACCTTGTACTGTGCTTAAATTCATAAAGTCTAGGTGCCATAGCGAAGAGTGATATTTATGCTGTAAATACAGAAATGTGGCACAAGGCCGTTGGAGGGATTGGGGAAAGGACAGTCTTCTTCTGTCTTAACTATAACTTAGCTAGCCGCAAACACTGACCCAATCGTACAAACCATATTCCTTACACCAAAACAACACATTCATAAGTACCTTTCTTACTACATCCACCATAATACCTCACTGTCTCTATGAAAGTACTAACTAGTCCCCATATTTACAATTCAATGTCTGTGGGGGGAGGTGAATAAAACAACAATTCTCAAAATCTAGCCCCAATGAGTATTTACAATATAGTGAAGAGCTCATCCAAACAGTTGTCATGAAAGTATTTATAGAAAAGACACAGGGAGGCAACTTTACAGCAGTGGGAAAGTGACTGAAGCGAAGGTGCCAGATCAGGACCAGTAATATTGTTGATTCTTCTTTGGATTTTATCAAGGATCTCTAGATATATCAGGTCTGTCTGAAAAGTAACAGGACTGCTAGTGATATGCGAGCTATAGACGAAAGAGGGATAAGCAAATTGTGTTATCATCTAAAATTATATCTTGGGAGTATATAACTGTAATTTTAGCTTTCTGGAACCATTGCATTTTTTTTTCACATGAAAATCATTGCTCCTTCACCACAAAAATGCACCTGTTCACAACACCCTAAACATCTGGCAATTTCTGACTGAGAAGAACATTACTGTACTGGAACAATCTTTCTATTCAGGTGATCTTGCTCTGTATGACTTTTTTTCGTTTCCTCAAGCTTGAGCAGATTATCAAGGACACCTGTTTTGAAGGTGTGGAGCCCATCGATGGGGCCACAACAACAGAGCTGAGGGGCACCCAAGTAGAACCCTTCAAGTAGTGCATAGAAGTGTGGCAGAGAAGGGTGGAAAACTGCATTAGACTTGAG
Source organism: Acanthosepion esculentum (assembly GCA_964036315.1). Taxonomy (NCBI): domain Eukaryota; kingdom Metazoa; phylum Mollusca; class Cephalopoda; order Sepiida; family Sepiidae; genus Acanthosepion; species Acanthosepion esculentum. The sequence goes on from OZ038501.1 coordinate 61,481,556, forward strand.
GAGGGTTACTTTGAAGGGGAACCATATAGTTTGTTGTTTGAAATTGAAATAAATTTTTTGTGATACCAGTCCTGTTACTTTTCAGACAGACCTCGTATACAAGGAGCATTGGACTATATGTGGCAGCAATATTTTAAGCATGGACGAATGGTAGATATACAGATATGTAAGATAAATTCTGGAAAAGAAAATTGTCAAGCACAACACAGTGAACCAACTTTCTTAGAAGATGACCTAGCAACTGAAGCAATATACTCTTTCCACTTCATGTCATTCATGAACATTAGCCCAAGTAGGCACAACGGGTCACTCTCCTGGAGGTTAGCATCTGCCATGCTGATGAAAGACAGGAAAGGATCTCTCATATGACTAATAGGGAGCAGTGTAGTTTTGAAGGTGTTACAATTAACAAGCCATCCTTTGCCTCAATTAACAATGGACTGGATGTCATTTTTGACATCAGGTGATCAGAATTACTATTGTGGCAGGAGTAAATGGGAAGGTTATTAATGAAAATTAAAAACAAAGTAGAACCAAGAATAGAGCCCGAGAAGAGTGGCTATGCATTTATATTATAAAGAGTGGCTATGTATTTATATACACTACTGGCCAAAATCTTCACCAGCTAGTATTTAGCCTGGTTATACAGTATTCAAATATTCCGTATTAAATTCCAAAATGTTTTTAATTTTTATTTTTCATATTTTTTATTTTAATTGTTTTGATGCTATACTCAAATAAGTGGTTGAGTCTAACAATGCAAAAATATATTTTTTCTTTACTTCCTTTGGCCTTAAGATTTTGGCCAGCAGTATATATATATATATATATATATATATATATATATATATGAGTGTGTGTAAGGCATGACATAATACACACTGTTTAAAAAAAAATGTCTATTTCAAACACAGGCATCCACTAAAAATCTGAGCAAATGACCAAACCTTAAATTTTATGATAGGACGGTCATCTTGGCTGGGTCAAAACTTTTTAAGCACTCACTGAAAATCAATATATATATATATATATATATATATATATATATATATATATATATATATATTTATATGTATATATGTTTACTTAGTTGTATTGATGTGGGTTTGTGATCCTGAGTATCATACCTTTGCGATCGTCAGATAAATTTGTTCGTCAGAGTTTGTCTGATGATTGCAAGCGCATGAAACCCAGGGTTATAAACTCACAACAATACAACTAAGTATGTTAGCTTTATCAATAATACTGAGCGCTTTCCAATAAGTACCACTCATATATAATATATAAATAATATATAGAGAAATTACATATATATATAAATATATATATATATATATAAATATATATATATATATATAAATATACATATATATATTTCTGATACACTTTGTGTGTGTATATATATATATATATATATATATATATATATATATATAGATAGATAGATAGATAGATAGATAGAAGGTGTGTCAGAAATACTGTCCATAATTTAATGATTGACAAAAATACCAAGGTAATTGCTATTAAAAAATGTATTTTATTGTTTCACTGTTTTTAAACAAAGGGCTACATTTTTTTGCATTTGGTTTTAAAAATGATATCCTTCAAATGGACTCTATTCTCCATACATGTTGTACAAATTTTCCCTCACCTGAAGAGATATTTCCGGCAGTATTTCTGACACTTTTTAGTGAATAGCTTCCTTTAATTCTTCAATGATTGCTGGTCAATGTTTGTAGAACCCAGCTGTCAAGTAACCCCAGAGAAAATAATCACAAGGGGTGAGATCAAGATTGAACTTCAGATTGGTGTGTAAAATTCTTCTGAATGCTCAATTGTTTACAGGCTGAATGTGTAAGAGATTTCAGAACATTTTCTGGATTTTGAGCACTTTAAGGTTTTCCAGGTTGCTTTCTTTTTAAGCACTGAACTTGTGGCCCTGAAATTTTCAACCCATAACCATATCAATTTTCTATCCAGAACAGCATCATTGCAATGTCACCAGTCATGATGGCAACTGATGGTATCTGAAAAGAAAATAATAAGACATTAGCTAAATGAAAACATCATTGCCACTTGCCTAAGTTCACTAACACCACACAGGTGATAGTTTAAAATGTCAGAGGTATTTCTACAATGCACTGTGTGTGTATATATATATATATATATATATATATATATATATATAGTCAAACCTAATGAGCCAGACACACCTACCAAGGTTTCACTTAGGCAGATCGTCAGGTTTGCTCTACGCTTGTATTGAGCTCTTTAGTTAGTTGTTTACTCGTATCGGGGTTTTTTCTTTGGGCCTTGAACCTGTATCTGTGCGATTATTTTCGACAGACTTTCATGTTCCTGGCTCTTTCTTTTTTTAAAACCTTCTTTTCCTTCGTGATTGATTTGGCTGTTGTTAAATCAAGAGTTCGAAGGTTTTTCGACACGAGTATAGTTACCTATATTTATATATATATATATATATATATATATATATACATGCACCACACAAGTGAGCAATGAAAAGCAATCAAGATGAACATCCTACCAAAAAAACTTAGGTTTGATCAGTTGTTCATATTTTGGTTAGTATGTCATGCCACAAACTTTTCAGCACACTTTCACATGTGCGCACATACACACATACACACATACACACACATATATATGTGTGTGTATGTGTATGTGCATGTGTGTGTGAAGTATACATACATGAATACTTTTATCTTTAGTTAATATATACATACTTTTGTAAATCTGATCTGTTACTTGACCATGTATAAATATAGACTTGTGTATGTATATATACATATATCTGCTTAGAATCACTAATGTACATATATATATATATATGTGTGTGTGTGTGTGTGTGTGTGTGCACATATCTGTCACGTGCAAACACTTACCTATACATGTGCATTTGCAAATGTGTGCCTAATTATGTGCATATTTATTACTGAAAGTATGTATGCTTGCGTGCAGGGTCAAGCAGAGAGATCAGAGAACATGTATCTACAAAATATGTATATATTCAAATTTATTCAATTATATATGTATTTATGTATGGCATGTATACACAGTTATTATTTCCATTATTATTTTTGGCACAGCTAAATTGCTTATATATATATATATATATATATATATATATATATTTCATCAGTCTGCTAAGTGACAAAATTTTATACTGGTATTAATCCTATATACATACATATGTGTGTGTGTTTGCATGTATAGTTAAATTCATATGCGTGTGTGTGTATGTGTACCTTATTTTTCTGTAAATTCATGTATATATCAAATTGGACGGTTTTGATCAGTTACTAAGTTTTGCCTTTAGCTTAGAGTGCAGTAAAACTTTCTTTGAATTGCCTTCACTAGCTCTTTCTGTGTTTCATTGTAAAATGTGACTACTGAAACAAGTTAAAATCCAGAGGCATGGTTTCAAGGGAGATTTGGTTTCATACTTTTTCTAGACTTAGATTATGAAACAACAGGATTGATTCTGACCTGTTGTCTTGGCTTCAGTCACTTTCCCACTATCATGCCAAACATCACAATCCTGCATCAAGATCAGAAGGTTATTAGGGTGGCATTCTGTGTCATAACATAATCGTCAATGTAGGTAGTTGCTGGGTGACTAACTCGTCTTGCTCCATGGCTGGGTGTCCAGAACATTAGATCACTTGCGAGGTTTTGTTTTGCTCGCCAGAAGTGTCATGGAAAGCACATTCTGTGTTCACATAAGATTGAAGAAATATCAGGGATCGGTCCATAGAGCTGTGATTTAGTTGGATGTTGTATACAGGATATGTATGTCCATCTAAGTGTATGTCCCATCAAGCTTAGACTCTAGGGTTTCAGTTACTGTCCAGGTAGTGGCACCATACATTAACACTGCTTCTCCACTTGAGGTTGTCTGGTTGTTATGGAAATAATGAGAGATTAGTGATAGGCTTGTGAGAATGCATCTGTGGGAAAGTGGGAAAGATGCTGCAAAATGGAGAATAATTCTTCCCCTACAAGACAGCATAAATGATCTGGTCTTATCTGACTCTTGTGAAGGAAAAGCATGGCAAAAGGTGTCAAGTACTTTCTGGAGTGATAGAATGAGCCAACCATTTAGCAAGGGATTATATAGGTCATTGCTTTACAAAAATAACTCACACAAGTTAAGGCTAACTGTAGACATTGGGGAATACTTTGGTTTTTCTATCCCACTGAAATGAGGCAGGGCTGTTCAGATTATCCAGTTGAATCATTTTGCAAGTCTTACCAAACAAAATGTGCTGAAGATCAAAAAACATTTTTTTTAATCATTTCACCCCAAGCAAGGCAATAATGCCATTAGGATGCAAGAGGTTGCAGAGAGTGAAAGACAATGAGAAGATGTTAGTGAGGAGAAAGGGTAATAAAGGTAATGATAATATTAGTCGTTTCCCTATAAGGAAACATTTGGCATTCATTCACCAAGCAGCAGTACTGCTTTCGGCTGAAATTTTTCAAATATTTCTCTTAAAATATGTTTTTTAGGAAAACCAGTTTCTCAAGTTCAGTAGCTGTTATCACTCTTTCCAGTATTGATAGAGGTTTCCTTCCTAACCTTTTATTTGAAGTAATGTGGAATGTCAACATCTTGATTACGTCATTATTTTCTCTTCAAGTTACATTTGCTATGCATTTTAGTTGTTGCTAGTGTTGGTAGTCTTCAAGTGATGTGGTTTCTGTTATTTGGTACAGTTCTTTGTGATTCTGTAGTGCCTGTCCACAATGTTCAAAGAAGGATGACTTTTGCTAAGACCCTCAAGCTTTACTCATCCAAAGCCTTTTTTCACCATTGATCGGTTATATACAGCTGACAGTAAAAAGTTTAGGGTGGTCAGGGTTGAAATATGATTCAAATGAGCAGGATGACAGAACAGTGAGTTTGGGGGATAGTGAAATGGCAAACCTTAGTAAGAACTACAAAGGATAGGAATTTGTAGAGAGCCATGATTGCCCATGTCCTGAAGAGACATGACACATAGAAGAAGAAAAAGATCTGTCTCTCTACATATATACATACTCATATCTTTAATCTATAAGATACTGTTTTTTCATGATGATGTTTACCATCATGAGTTAGGTTTGCTGCTGAAATACAAATCTTTAAAGATAATAATTCTAAATACTTACATGTCTGGTAGCTGATTTAGAGAAGAAAATGGTATATATATATATATATATATATATATATATATATATATATATATATATATAGGGGTTGGATAAAATAATTGAAACACTTGTTAAATTCAAAGAAAATTTATTTAATATAGAGTTGGTCATCCTTTAGCCTCACATACAGCTTTAATACGTCTAAGAATGGAATCATACAGCTTCCTGACTTCATCCAGAGCAATTTTCAGCCATTTTTCCATTAACACCTGCTCTAGCTCTTTAAGACACGATGGTGGAGGATAGTGGCTCCTAACTTGTTGCTCCAAAATGCACCACAAATGTTTAATAATATTGATACCTGGAGATTGGGGAGGCCACTCCATATGTTCTGGCTCACTTTCATGCTCTTCATGCCAATTCGTAACCACTCAAGCGGTATGTATTGGAGGATTATCGTCTTGGAAGATGCAGTCACCATCAGGGAATAAAGTCTGGGCCATTGGATGAACATGATCACACAAAATGTTCAGGTAATCTTTACTGTTGATTCTACCATGCAGTGCAACTATTGGACCGAGACATTTCCATCATATAGCGGCCCAAACTATCACTGATCTACCACCATGCTTCACTACTGGAAGAAGGCAGTCAGGGTTGTAAGCTTCTTTGGGCTGCCTCCACGCTTAAACTTGCCCTGAAGTTGTTAAAAAAGAATAACTGGACTCATCTGAGAATATGACTTGCTTCCATTGGTCTGCAGACCAGGCATTGTGATCTCTGCACCACTTCAACCACTTCTGAATGTTGCGAGTGGAGAGAAGAGGTTTCCTTACAGTGGCTCTTCCATGATATCCAGCCTTATGAAGCTCACGACGAACAGTTTTAGTAGAAACTGGACTATTCAGATGATTATTCAACTCAGAAGTCACTTTGGCCGCAGTAGTCCAATGATTTTTCGCCACATTGCGTTTCAATGCACATTGGTTCCTGTCAGTAAGTTTGCAAGTTCGGCCTGAATTGCTATGCTTGCTAGAGGTTTTACCCTGTTTCTTGAATTACGTCATAATTCTTGATATGGTAGCTCTTGAAAAACCAAACAGTTTAGCAACCTTAGTGTTTGAGGCTCCTGCCATGCGAGCTCCAACAATTTGCCCATTTTCGAACTCAGAGAGGACACGCATTTAGCTTAAAGTTTACTAAATTCTAAAAGTAAATAAGACAAAGACAGTAAATTAGATAAATAAACGTATTTACAATAGATATAACCTGAAATTACGAAGTTTTAGTTAAAGTTCTTAATATAATAGGTCTTTGAAATATAGGAGTTGAATTTGCACCTGTTCCAATTATTTTGTCCAACCCCTATATATATATATATATATATGTGTGTGTGTGTGTGTGTGTGTGTGTGTGTGTGTGTGTGTGTGTGTGTGTTCTGTTTAATCATTTCATCTCAAGCAAGGCAATAATACCACTAGGATGCATGGGGCTACAGTGAGTGAAAGAGAATGAGAAAATGTTAGTAAGGAAAGGACAATAAAGGAAAAAGGAGTCAGGAATTTTCGAAGATTGTAGGTGGCAGGGACATTTGGATTAAGCCAAATACACTCCTGATCAAAAATTTAAGACCACTTGAAAAATTTTATAAGAGACTGTTTGTCATGGATACATTATAAATTTTTTCTTACTTAAGGTTACTAATTCTATAATCTAAAAGGTTATGTAGACAAAAAGTTATAATCCAATCAATTTATTCAGAAATGGACATTTTTATAAAATGAGGCATTTTACACTTGATCAAAATTATAAGACCAGGGGGTATAAATTGTTAGATCTAGGGTAATTCCATTGTTTTTAGTTCCATTAGAGATTAGCAATCACTGCATAAAGGTGTCACCATGCCTAAAGCAAGCAAACTTACCGAAGTTGAGCGTGCTCGAATTCTAGATTTCCATAATCAAGGTTTGTCACAGTGGGTGATTGCAGCTAAGGTAAATCACAGTAAAACTGTGATTTGCAACTTTCTAAAGGACAGTGCGAATTATGGAAATGCAAAGTCTACTGGTAGGCCCAAAAAATTTTCCCGGCATTGAGTAAGAGAATGAGACGGGTTGTTGTGAAAGCCAGTGGAGTTTCTTCTAGTCAAATTAAGGCAACCACAGATGTTGATTGCAGTCCAGTAACCATCAGATGACACTTACGACAAAACAGCATGGTAAATAAAAAGCACAAACAAATTCTTTGACTGCTTCCGCATCACAAAGTGAATCGTTTAAGGTTTGGTTGTGAATACCAAACATGGGACATTGAGAAGTGGAAGAAAGTCCTGTTTTCTGATAAGAAAAAATTCAATCTAGATGATCCTGATGGCTTCCAATGATATTGGCATAACAAAAACATGCCTCCTGATATTTTATCCACACATCATAGTGGTGGAGGGTCCCTGATGGTATGGGGTGCCTTTTCTTACAGAGGGACAATGGAGCTCCAGGTGATGCAGAGTCGTCAGACAGCAGCTACAAAAAGCATCGTTGGTGACAAAGGGCCATCATTTGTGTGGGGATGGATGGTTATTCCAACAGGATAATGCTGCAATCCATGCTGCATACTGGATCTTGACCTTTCTACAAGAAAATGGGGTCCATCTCTTGAGACATCCTGCATGCTCACCGGATTTGAACCCAATTGAAAATGTTTGGGGATGGATGGCAAGAGATGTTTATTGAAATGGCAAACAAAATTCAACAAAAAATGAAGTTTGTGAAGTTATCTTCAGAAGCTGGAGCAATATTCTCGCAGCTTAATGGAAACACTAATTTCTAGCATGCCCCAAAGAATTTTTGAAGTCATCAAAACCAGTGGAGGTAGAACTCATTATTAAATTTGGTTGTTGAATGTTTTCGTACACTTTTTGTAGAATTTTTGTCTCTAGTCTTATAATTTTGATCAAGTGTAAAATGCCCCATTTTATAAAAATGTCAGTTTCTCAATAAAATGTTCAGATTATAATTTTTATCTACATAACCTTTTAGATTATAAAATTAGTAACCTTTAGTAAGAAATGTTTAAAATTTTTCCATGAAAAACAGTCTTTTTAAATAAATTTTCAAGTGGTCTTAAATTTTTGATCAGGAGTGTATTCATTCCATGACACCATAGCCCTTGATTTTGTGGAGAAGGTTAGCATGCCAAACCATGTTGAACTTCTTTGAGATATCTAGAACTACAGCTTGAGCTTCACCATTCTTATCTAAAGCTTGATAGACAAATTCAGTGAAAGTAGTTAACACATTGGCAGTAGACCTGGCAAAAATGGAAGCCTTATTGTTTATTCTTAAAGTAGGCCATATGAAGTATGCTTAACCAATTCAGTGTTGATTAGAGTATCGAGTACTTTGCCAAAAAAAGGTAAGAGACTAATAGAGTGATAATTTGACGGTCAGAATATTCCCCGGAGTTCTTAAAAACAGGGACTCTATTTTGTGATTATTTATTATTATTATATATTTTATTTATTTATATTTTTTAATATTCCAGACATGGGAAACATGTGCAAAAATACTTGTATGCCCAATTAAATCACTTATGGTCTTTGATCCTTCCCTTCCATATCCCTAGGCATAAATCAGCCTAATGGTTAACCCTGTGCATGTGTGTGTGGGTGTGTGTGTGTGTGTGTGTGTGTGTGTGTGTGTGTGTGTGTGTGAAGAAAAGATGGAAATGAACACTAAGACAGTCAAATATCAAATGACAAAAAAATGGTTTCGGAGTCAGAAGAACTGTGCATCCTTCTGGTTAATAAATTAATCCTTTGAAAATAAATATTTAAAATTTCCAACCAATGAGTTACATCACATCCCTACTTACAATCAAAAACATGCTTTGTGATCCTTTGAAGAGTATTTAAGTAAAGTTTCTAGATGGACAAAACCAGTAAGGAGATAGAGACAGCAACATATGACTGCAGATCATGACAGCTGGCATGACTTAAAAGAGACTCCCTTACTCATTCACCCTTCTTCCTCACCAAGCTACACGATATTTACACTTTCCTCCTCACTTTCTCGTTTTCTCACACATGCACATGAAGAAATCACATTTCTTTTCATCTGAAACAATTACAAACAAGGAATTTCACGATAATTGCTCCGAGGAGCTGTTTTCGCTTGTCCCTAGGCCTTGTGAATTTAAACGTCCTACGAGGCTGGCATCCCGTTCCCACCCCTTCACCGTTGAAACTGTTAGATGTAGACGTCTCTTCTACTCCAATAGTTTCATGTCTCGCACATCTCGCCTATGGAACTCCCTTCCCTATTACTGTTTCCCTGACAAATACAATCTCCAACGGTTTAAGTGTAGCATCAATCGACATCTCCAGTTGCCTTGATCTATCCACTTCCCTTCTCCACATCCTTTCATCTTTCATTCCTATCTGCTCTCGCTCCAAATCTTCTGTAACCCCCTTGCCTTGATCGACCCACTGTCTTTCTCTTTCTCCACATCCTCTCCTTTACCACTCCTATCTGCTCTTCCTCCAACCCTTCTGTAACCCCATGTGTGATAGTGGCCTCCAGCCTTGCTTGGGGTGATACGCTTAAAAAAAAAAAAAAAAAAAACTTTAACACTCATACATGCTGAGAAAAATTAGGTTGTAAAAACATGAAATTTAAAATATTTTATATTTAAAAATCTTTCTTGTCTTTTTCTTTATTGTGGGTTGATTCAAATCTCCAACATATGTATGTATATATTATTTTCAAAATAGTGTCATCATAATGGTCATCCATGCAACTATTAGTTTCGTGTGTATTTGACAGAGTCCAAATGTAGACATACATTCAGTTTATACTCATTTGCAAGTATCCACCTGGAAGGCAGCCCCTTTTTTTTTGAGTTGGGGTGTCTTACTTTTCTAATGTGATTTTTTTTTAATCATTTCACCCCCAGAAAGGCAATGAAACCTGCTAGGAGTTACTGAAAGTGAAAGAAACAGAGGGCAATAAAAGAATAGAAGTAAACAAATGACAATGATTGATGTTGCATTTAAACCTTTTGAAGATTGTAGTTAACAAGAAAGCAAGAAGCTGTAAGAGAGTTCCACAAGCGAGAAGTGCAGGAGAAGAAATTACTCACATAGAACTTACAGTTACAACTATATGCATATTGATGTTGATTTCCCAAGGGGAGAATGATTGCAGAAGTCCCTCCGCCATACACACACACTTATAGACGGCAGGACACAAAGTGCATTCTGGGATATTTTTCTTAGCCAATAAAATGGGATGGCTTGTGTTTTGACATGACTCAGTTCAGATCTGCCTTAACTACTAGACAGACCTACTGTATTCATTTGTCCGACCTTGCTTTTGTGTACAAACACCAACTAGTTTGTGAATTCTTTTGCTTTCTTACCAGTTTGATTTACTTTAACTATATTGTTTGCTTGCTTGCATGATTGTTGCTGTTTCATGTTTTTTGCCTTTTTTTTCTTTTCATTGCAAACTTTATTAATTCTGAACGTGCTATTTATCTTACACTTTAACAATGGCTTCCAACACATCAGCTACAGCTAGGCAATTTCAACAGGGAAATTATGAGATCCAGCTACCAAACTCGTACTGCATTTAAATTTATGGTCAGTGTAGAAAAGAGGAAAAATTATCATGAAAATATTTATAGAAAAAAAGGCACAGGGAAGCTATGTTACAGTGGTAAGAAAGTGACTGAAGCCGAGATGCCAGGTCAAGATGGACAATATTGCAGATTCTTATTTGGATTAATTGCTCTGGCATTAAGCATTGAGCACGTTTTTAAGTATATATTCATACTGATTCTTATGAGGGGGATTTATGTTTTGTTTCATCAATGTGTGTGTGTGTGTGTGTGTGAGTATGTATATATATATATATATATATATATATATATATATATATATAAAAGGTAATAAATGCATTGGTATATAATCCAAGTGGATCCAAGTAATATAAAATATTAAAACTGATCTACAAAAAGAGGTATATATGAATAAGCTATATTTATCCAGCAAGTATTTATCCAAATAAGTTTCATTAAAAAAAAATAGTCTGTCTGTTTAATTTTTGATTGTATTATTTCAATTTTCAAATAAGACGTCGTGTATTGTGATCAAAATTGTGGATAATCATTCATTGTTGTTTTGTTCAAGTACTTTAAACCATGTCAGTTATTTTCAAGAATGTGGTAAGCAGAATTCCTTTGTCAACATCCTGTTATTCTTTGGAAAGCTGAAAGTTTGAAATAGTCTAAGTTGACATCATGTATAATCACTATTGGGGGCTAGGCCACACCAAAGAAGAATGCGATTTTTTATCATATATATATATATATATATATATATATGCATCCATTATATATAATGTATACATACGTATATATATATGTGTGTGTGTGTGTGCACATTATATACATACATATGTATGTATATATATATATATATATATATATATATATATATATATATATGAATAACATATATATATATATATATATATATATATATGAAGAAATATAGTCTTAAAGTGTGCTATATTTATGGGATAAAGTGCTCAATATCAGAGATAGAGCATGTGTAAATATAAAAGTGGACATGGAAGTCAGCACTTAGAGGCGACAGTCTGTTTCATGCTAGTGAAATCGTCAGGCAACTGCCTGACGATTGCACTAGCATGTTGCCTCTAAGTGTTGACTTCCATGTCCACTTTTATATTTATATATATATATATATATATATATATATATATATATATATATATATATATATATATATGCACAAATTATATATGTGCATTTTATATATATGTATATATATGTTTGTGCAAATTATATGCATGTATATATATATATATGTGTTTACATTATATATATGTGTGTATATATATGTGGGTGTTTGTGTGAGTCTAAAAGTCATAAGATAACAGTATTTATTTCAAGGTAATGTTAGATTTTGCCACCATAACTTGACATCATGGAAATGTTCAGATCTACATCACTTGTGCTCTGGCATTCCTTTGTCTTCATTGAAAACACAATCCATTATTTTTTTTTTATTATTTACTCTATGAACCAAAAACTGTGTATCAAAGACAAGCAGCTTCAAGCATCCCCATTTCACTGAGAAATTCCATGAAGGAGTTGCCCTGACAATATACTAGGTTGACTTAAAAAATTTTCTTATGCAAAATTAAATATTACTTGTTCCTTTGATATTTATCCTTTTCTTGGAATCTTCAGGTAACCTCATCTTATGGTAATGAAATAAAGAATCATACATCATCTATCTATATATAAAATTCTGTGACTTCCATTAGTCCGTCCATCACACCCTCTAAAATAGCCATACATTGACCAATCAAAATCAAATTTGATGGAGGAGTGCAACCAGTTAAGAGGGTACAAAGTACAGTTGGTTTTACTAGGGTGCATAGCTTAGTACAATAAATTTTCATTAATTTTTGGAAAAATTAAAAGTTTTATTATTTAACATACAAAATACTCCCACTATTTTAAAAACAATTTAATGATTAAAGTAACAAATATTTATTTAATAAAAATGCAATATTGTTTTTCCATATATTTTCTTTAAGTTTTTATATTTACAAAAATCCAGTTTCTTGTTCACCCTGTGTTTGTAAGAACTATAAACAAATCACAATGTCAAACACATCAAAAAGTTGAAATTTGACTCCAGAAAGAAATATTTACACATGGTCAGTTGTATGTTGCATACTCAAGAGTAAGAAATCCTAAGAATTTTTCTTTCTGTCAGTTGGTTTTATATATTTTTCTTTCTGTCAGTTGGTTTTATATATATATATATATATATATATATATATATATATATATATATATATACACCCAAGTTTAGGATTGGTGTATATGGAATAAATTTCAATAACCAAAAATACTATTCTTAAAAGAGTGCTCACTACAGAGTAGAGCAAATATAATTTATTCAAAAATTATATCATAAATATGTTATAAAATCACTACAGAAATAGCCATTTTGTTTAAACACTTCTGGTGTCTTATCAAGTGATGGTGTTGAATGTAGAACCTACATTCAGTACTATCACTTGATAAGACATTTTATAACATATATATATATATATATATATATATATATATATATACATTCAAATGAGAGAAAGAACAAATGAAGTAAAACTCGTCTGTTCGTAACATTTACTTTTAAAAAAAGTGCTCAATACAAAATAGACCAATATATTATTATTTTATTATAAGATATTATAACAAAATCATGTGTAGTGATTTCAACATGTTTTTTTATATCTTATTATTTATTTGTGTGACATGTTTTGTCCTTTAGGATCTCATCGGGCTAATGTCCTGTTTCTAATGATGTAACTATGTATGGGCATGAAGGGGAGCAGATGCTGAAATTTTAAACTTTTAGATTTAATTTTCTTTTATTATATATTATTATATATTATATTCAATTATATATATATATGTGTGTGTGTGTGTGTGTGTGTGTGTTGGGATCAAATACACATCAAATATGGATTGGAATCTGACAGAAATGTTTATCAATCTAACATGTTTCACTTTGATGAAGCTTTAATAAAAGTGAAACATGTTAGATTATTAAATGTTTTCAATTTGTTCTTTATCTTATCATATATATATATATATATATATATATATATATATATATACATATATATATATATATTACACAATATATTCAGTTATATACATATATACACATTGTTATACTTCATCACTACATCTCCAATGCAAAGAGAAAAGCATACAAAATGCACAACCACAACAAAGATAACAACAATATCCACAACAACAAATTAGACAAAAACAGGTACATAATACTACCTACCAACTCCATACCAACCAGTATCCAAAACAACTTATCCCATCTAAACAACATCAAAATAGTCGCAACCACTTCCAAAACTATTATGGATATGATCTAAACCAACAACACCCATAATAATAATAATTCAGACACAGGCATATATAAAATAAATTGCCAGAAGCGTTCTTCACAATACATTGAAGAAACATGCCGAAATTACAAGAAACATCTATGAACTCAAAAGAGACCTTATACATGGCATTTTATCAATTGCACTCGTCATACACAGAAAAAGTACAACCACAATTTTGATGTAAAAAATGATTCACTTATCAGAAGAGAAATTAATTTACTCAGAAGGAAAATTCTCATGAGTGCCACTATAGAATCTTATCAAAATATAAATCTACACCCTGGTTTCTTTCCAATCTCACCTTTTCTGAAAGAATTAATACTTTCCCAAGCCAACATACATAACCACAAAAATGTTAAAAAATCAAAAGAAAAAATTGAAATCCATTACCCCAAGTTTTTGAAGATGTACAAAACATAAGTCCATCCCAAACCATAACAATCTGATCACAATTTAGACATTATTCATTTATTAAAAAAAAATTTCTTGAATATTACTCACTTATTTTTCTCTTACCAAACTTTGAATTATGGCACTTTGTGTCCTTCATATATTTTCACTGACCTTTCAACCACCTCATGAATATTCATGAATGTTCACAAATTTAAAAACCTTGATAAACCAATGACATCTTTGCTCTTGTATATAAACATGTACAACAAAATAAATTCTTACATTTGTCTTCATAAAAGATGTGTTAGCTAAGAATAGTTTTTCCTCTTGTCTTTATTCATGTTGTTATATGTACAATTGTGTAATGGTAAGTTACCAGAAAAATCATGTACATTAATCTAAAGCCAATTGGAATAGTGAAGAAGATTGGAAAAATAGATACAGATAAATTTGATGGAAAGCAGGAAAACTGTTGCTTTGGCCATGATTTTCTGGATAGCCAAATAAATGGATAAAAGAAATGCAATCAGTGAAAAAAAAAGAAATTTGAATAAAGAATTGTATTGAAAGGGATGGGAATAGAATTGAGAAAATAAAAACAAAATTCAAAAAGACAACAGATAATAACATTCAGAATAGAACAATAATAGTTTATACAAAATCAACTCTTCTTTTCATTATCATTATTGTAAGCCATTGTTGAA
The DNA here is from genome assembly GCA_964036315.1 of Acanthosepion esculentum. Taxonomy (NCBI): domain Eukaryota; kingdom Metazoa; phylum Mollusca; class Cephalopoda; order Sepiida; family Sepiidae; genus Acanthosepion; species Acanthosepion esculentum. The sequence continues at coordinate 61,496,815 of OZ038501.1, forward strand.
ATATTTACAAATAGAAGTGGTTACTAGAAGAATGAACTTTATACCTTTCCCATGGCCTTAGTCTGAATTCATAAATACAGACTGACTCTGGTTCACTGGTATGATTTCAAATCTAAAATTTTACTTTCTTTAGTAACTTGATTAATTTTATATCCCTCCATTTTCCTTCTCTTATACAACACTCAAACCTAGGTTGAATAAAGAAAATTAAAATCATATATAGCAGACATTTTTTATTTTTGTGGAAATCTATCCAAGCTTCCTGCTTTCCAGACAACTTTGATCTTCAAAAATTTAAATGCAATGTCAATTGTTATCTTCTGCTTTCTTAATTGCTGTTTCTTTTATTGTTTGCTCTCTTTAATAATGTTTTTATTTTTAGGAAATGGTTAATATTACCATTACCATATGATCAACAGCTGCAAAATATGTATAAGAATTTATGTGAAAAAATACAACCCTCTGCTTCTTACCACCACCTATAGGTGAAGACATTATCAATCAAGGAGGTATTTGTACACAACTTTTTTGAAAAGCCTTGATTCTGAGCCTATTTATGGTGATGTTGTGTCTGACTCATGGTAATAACAAACAGATGTTCTAGAAAAAAGGATAGAGAAGTGAACTCATCCTCTGGATTATTTACAACCAATCAGAAAACAGTATTTGAGTCTTCACTTTCTTAAGAACATTTTTCTCTACCTAGCTTAATTTTTATTAGGTGCTCAAACAAATTTTTTTGAACAGGCCTTTACATTTGTTTTCCTTTTTACATAAATTATTGCAAATAAAAATTATTTCTGTTTCAATTTCACACTGATATACTTCAAAAAATAACTTATTGATTGGACAGAAATTTTTTTCATTTTGATTGGTTAGAAAAGATTGTGCATAGTGTGTTCAAGCAAAAGATAGTTACAAGTATATACTACCACATGGATGTTATCAGTTTGCAATCATTTGATTCACATCAAGAAATACCAGAGGGCTGAACTGAAATTATCCTACTTTTATTGTATACCTAATAAGTTAATTAATTGATATTTTTTCTATATGGGACATCATCATATACATAGCCTCCAAGAAACTGATTAAGAATGCTGAATCAAATATTCATTTAAGTTTAGAGACACTGAAAATAAAATATAAGAAAATTAAATCAATTTAAATGCATGCAATATAAACTCAGAATAAAAAAAAATACTGAAGAATAAAGTCAAATCTTGATTATTTATAAATTTTGATATACTTCAAAAAATAACTTATTGATTGGACAGAAATTTTTTTCATTTTGATTGGTTAGAAAAGATTGTGCATAGTGTGTTCAAGCAAAAGATAGTTACAAGTATATACTACCACATGGATGTTATCAGTTTGCAATCATTTGATTCACATCAAGAAATACCAGAGGGCTAAACTGAAATTAATGTCTATCGTTTGATCTAAGAAGTGTTAACTACTGGTAACCCCAATATGTACTGGGTTCATCCTAAGAGATACAAAAACAAACATACTCAGAAAGTGAAAAGATTTTAACCCTGATGGTTGGCGTCAAAGCTACCAAGTGCAGAATTAGGCCTCAAATGATGTCAATGGGTTCATCAACATAAACAAGGAAGTGAACCCAGCCAAATTTAGTATATATATGCACAAGGCAACTGGATAACTGGAAGTTATATAAGCACCTCACCTATGAGGAGAAAAGGAGAAACTTTCACAAACTTGCAAAAAGATCAAATGTTCAAAGAAAAACCAGAAACCACATGACCTTGATTTAGCTGATGTTAATTTAACAGAGTCCAGAATTAAATAAATAATTTTTTATGAATGGAAATTGTATTCTTATTATCCATTACTAACACTACACACAGATAAATAAATCTAGGTGATAGATGGTTTATTTTTCTCTAATTGTCACCAGAAAAGGTCATAACCACTATGTCTTTTTTAAATTTTAACATACCTTATATCAATACTTTTGGTAGCACATTTTAAAAGGATTTATTGCGATACAGTCTGAATTGAATGCTTGTTGCTTGAATGGCACTTGGAATTGAATTCTGTTATCTTTCATCTAATATTGTTCTATTAATAAAAAAAATTAATTTTATTAATAAATGCCCATCAAGTCAATTCTAATAATTAGAATTAATAATATAATAATAAATAAGCATTATTATTATAATTACTAGTTTATTCCTGCCATCATTTTGGATGGCATGTATGAGGTCTGATCAAAAAGCATCAGGACCAGTATTATAAAAAGAAAACTACAACATATATCAATACAGCATTTAATTTCCTTAGAAGTAGTCCCCTTCTGAAGCCACACATTTTATCTGGCATCATTGCTGCAATGGAAGCATTCTTGAACATCCTTTTTGGGGGATAGTGAAAAGCAGTCTCGTTGCATTCTCTTGGATTTCCTTGACATAATTTATACATTTTTTGTCCTTGAGAATTTACTACAAAAATATTAAACACTATTTAGATTGTTTATTTACAACAATTATTTTATATTTACAACATTCTAAAAATGAATACAATTGTATTAAACCTAATCCAATGCAGTATTTATCATTTACAAATTTATAAAGAAATAAATATGAAAATAATTTATAAACATCTACTAAATTATTAAAATATGTGAACCAAGTATAAGGAAATCCTTATTATTTACTATTTTATAAAGTTTGAATCAATGGACAACTAGCTGATGTTATGCCAACTATTCCAATAAACAAATAGTGTTTATTATTTTTATTGTCAATTCTCAAGAACAAAGAAAATGTATAAATTCATTTTCTTATGTTTAGATTTTTATTACAATTCTAATTATCACTTTTTAAAACAATAAACATTGCCAAGGAGTGAAAGTAGTTAAAATAATAGTGGTGTCAATAGAAAATCATCCTTTTCACACAGTTTTTTTGAGGGCATGAAAATCCATGTTTGCCATCAGTTTTTTCTCTTGTTTATTATCAAGCACTGCATTGATTCTATGCATAATGATAGTTAATACATCAGCAGTGAATGTAAAGGAGTATAAAACATACTATATGTTGCTGAGGGGATTGTTTCTGTTGAGGTGATCAACAACTTTCTTGTTGATAATAGTTTAGTGATTAGCTACTTCAATAGCTAAATGTGTAAGGTTTCTTATGGGAACATTTTATAGCACGTGGAATAATGGTGGTGTAAAAAGTACATGCACAAAATAACAGGCCAACTGATTTGCAATGCAAAAATAACATTTATTAAAACAAAATTGACAAAAGGAAAGTTTAAAATGAGTTTCTTTTGTTAGACGTAAATTGTATACACAGTGAAATGTTCAGTGAGAACTTACTTTGTTGGTTTGTTTTATGTGAAGCTTTCACAGGCCTTGTAGCTTCAGTGTTGAAAATTCATGTCAGCTGTTCAAAAAGGGAACCCAGAAAAAAAGGGAAGTTACTCTAGGGTTCACATGTTTTTATATTCAAGAGCTGCTGGCGATAAGTTTTATTTAGAACTACTACTGCTACTATCTTTAATGTTACTACAATAGTCTCAAAATTATGCTGGTGATGCTAAGGAGGTTGATGTCACAAGGTGTAGTACTCACCTGTATTCTTGTATTATGTTCAAAGTCAGTTTTTTCAGTGACTTCTCTTTCTACATGCAACAGAACAATATATTTGATCTATGTATTTTCCTTGATCCATGTATGAAGGTATAAATTCACTTTCTTATGTTTAGGTTTTATTACTATTCTAATCATGGCTTTTTAAAACAAAAACATTGCTGATGTGTGAAGGTAGTTAAAATAAAAGGGGTGTCATAGGAAAAAAATGTCCTTTTGACTTTCACATTTTTCATGCATGAAGGTCTAAGATTGCCAGTTTATAAATATTATCTTTGAAGCAATTTTTTAGACTAGTAAAAAAGAATTGCAGTTAAAATGTTATTTATTGAGCAAAATGACAATTTTAAGTGTAATGAATTAAAAGGAAAAGTTCTCTATTGCTAAATGAATTCCCATAAGAAAAAATAAGCAATACTTTCTGAATATTGCATAGCAATACATTCATTTCTCATATACAGTGTAACCCGGATATAAGACAGTTGTCGGGACCGGAGAGGAAGTCTCTTATATCCGTGTTTCTCTTATATCCGGGTTTGGTATATTATATATACATTAACACAGGCTCTAATTTGGGACCAGTGAAAATCTCTCTTATATCCGGGTTTATCTTATATCCGGGTCACACTGTACTTCAATATTATAGTTATTCAGTCTGATTGCAATAATTTCAATATATTTGTTCTGCTTGGTTTCATTATATTTTCACATGTTTATTCTTTAGTAATGATCAGGTAGAAACATATTATTTTATGAGATGAAAGATAAAATTTATAATAAAACTAAATTATATATGAAGAATAAATAGGAAAAGAAAAATAAGAATAAGAAAACCTATTCAATCCACAAGCAATTGACCTAGCTTATCTCTATATAATAATTACTGCCGGCATTTTTTTTGTTACTTCCCTTTAAAATAAATAAGCAATAAATTCAACAATCATGGTATTTTTCTACAGATAATCACTTGAATAACATGAAATTCAGGATTTTTTCACTTCCTTACAATAGAGAGCTACACAGTGTTGATCTCACTGCAACATGAGTTTTGTTGAAAAAACAAAATATTTTGCTTGTTTTCTTTTTAGCATTGCACTATGTGAGACTGAAATTAAACCTGGAATTTAAATTGGGCCTTCTTTTGAAGATATCATTGTAAAGTGTAACAAAAGAAATATTCATCCTGTTTTTTATATTCTGTCAAATCCTTTCTGATTAAAAATTGTTTCATGTAACCACCAAAATTACCAGAATTTGAGACATCAAAGTTTATGCATTATATCAACAGCTTTCCTAATGTAATATTCTCAGGTGTCATATGAACAAATTTCATATTATAATATTGATATGAAGAGAATTTATTATATAATATTACTAAGACCTATATTTATAGATTTCCCACTATAATATGTTGAGTACAGTAAAAGCAGATTATAATAATACTCAGGGTCAATGCAAGGTTCTCATACTTCCCAGAATTTATGATACAGGGTCCCCCCCCCACTCCACTACATTTCAGTTTTCATAAGGTAGTATTCATTTAAAATACAAATTTTATTGTAACCTAATTACATACAATGGATCATATGCAATACAGGTGAACAACTCAACTAGAAAAATTCAAAATAAAGACAATCTAGATACAAACTAGAGACATGTCATAAGAGATCATTCCATTAGAGACATGTCATAAGAGATCATTCCATTAGAGACATGTCATAAGAGAGCATTCCATCTTAAATAAATCAACAATGTTTTGCAGCAATTTTTAACATCAACTTTAGATTTTTCTTGTTAAAATGTTGAATAAGCTTAATGCATTAAACATTATGGATAAATATAGTAAATTTTATATAGTGTTTCTTTTAACATGAGCAAAAAAATTCATGAATTTGAACCCAAAAAATTCGAGAATGAGATCAAAATCCACAAAAATTGTTCATCCTTTATCTTTTTGAGCTCTGACCACCACTTTACCGTTGGTAGAGAAAAATGACGTAATGCCCAGCCACAGGTTGAGCAGTAGTAGAGAAAAATGACTTAATGCTGAGTCACCAGTTGAATGGTGAATAAACACTTGTAACTATTTTTATATCTACCATGAAACATTATATACCAATTATTTGCGAATTTTGACTCAGGAGCTCAGGCAGAAGGGTTAAAATTGTTCAGGAATGCAGGGCTCAAAAGGTTAATAGTTGTGCTTAGTTTAATTTATAATGTATATAAATATAGGTAGAAAAAAAGCAAATATTGATAAGATAGCAAGGGTCACAAGCACTGCACAAAGGCCCCAATCAGGGTCTCCTTGACAAGGTCGGTTGGTGGGTGGGGGTTGTAATATGCCCAGGCCCTGTGCATTCAGGATGTTAGCAATCATTACTCACTGTTAAATCAAGAAAGTCAAGGTAAAAGGTTGAATTTTTTTTCAAGTGGAGGTAAGATTTTGAATTTTTTTAAAATAATAATAATATAATAATATTGTTTAGAATTGTATTTTGTCTGGAAATGACTTTTACAGGCATGTTTTATAAAAACAAATTATTTTTGTTGATATGCCTCCCACCACACACACACATATACCAAGAGGTACATGGAGGTTTTTTTTTATCATTTCACCCTAAGCAAGGTGGAAATGCCACTAGTTTGCAGGGGGTTACAGGGAGTGACAGTAAGAGAAAAGACGATATAGGAGAGACTGAGGAAAGGATAAAAACTGAATGGTGTTCAAGAAAATAGAAGATGGCGATTGACATTGCATTTGAATTTTTGAAGATTGTAGTTATCAGGGAAGAAAGGAAATGGAAGGAAGTTCCACAAGTGAGAAGTGCAAGAAAAGAAACTGTTGAAGTAGAAGTGGTAGTTACATTTAACTAATTCAACACTAAAAGGGTGGGACCTAGATGCCAATCTAGTAGCATGCTTAAACTTACATAGTCTGGACACCAGGGAAAAAAGATCATCAGTAGCCATGAAAATATTTGTAGAAAAAACAGAGGGAAAACACATCACTTCAGTGAGAAAGTGACTGAAGATTAGATGCCAAGTCAGGATCGATTACATTGCAGATCCTTCTTTGGATCTTGTCAAGAACCTCGAGATGGGTAGTAGGAGCACATGACCAGATATGGCAATATTATTCCATGCAAAGATGAATGGTAGATTTGTAAATGTGCAAGATGGACTCTGACAAGAAAAACATTCTGGCACAACACAGTGAACCAACTTTTCTTGCAGTAGATGCAGCTATTGATTCGATGTTGTAGTTCCACTTCAGGTATGTTGAAAATGTTAGCCCAAAATTTGCAATGTGTTGCTCTCCATGAGTCTAACATCAGCCATGCTGATAGCAGGCAGGAAAGTTTCTCTATGATGGTTAAATGAGAGCAATTTCATCTTGGAGGCATTAAAATTTACAAGCCATTTCCTGCCCCAGTTAACCACTGATTGGCGGTCCTTTTCAAGAGCAGCAGCCAGGTTAACTTTGTCAGCTCTAATGTTTTTTGCTACTGAGACAAAAGTAAATGGTAGTGTCATCTGCATAAGTGGGAACTGATGACATCAGGGAGATCCTTGATGAAGATCAAAAGCAGTGTAGGACTCAGGGGGCCACTTGTGTTCATGTGAAAGGACCTGGTAGTGAGCCCTTTCAAAATGACCTTCATTTCATGATTTGATAGGAATGATTGGATTAAATTAAACACACATCCAATAATACTGTAGACCTGGAGATTGCATAGAAGATCAGTGTGTCAAACTCTGTCAAACAATTTGAGATATCTAGAGCCACAGCTTGAGCTTCGTTAGTATTATCAATGTACATATTCAGTTATGGCCGTTAGCACATCAGGTGTAGATCTGGCAAAATGGAAGTCATAGTTTGTCAGTAAATCGTGAGAGATAAGATTCTTAACCACTTCAGCACTGATTAAAACCTTGAATACTTGGCTGGAAAATGGTAGGAGACTAATAAGGTGATAGACGGGTCAGAAGGTTCTCCAGAGTTCTTAAAAACAGGAACTACAGAGGAGGATTCCAACAAGCAGGAAGCATCAAGGTAATAGTTGTAGAGTTTGGAGACAACTGGAGCCAGCTCGGAAGCACATTTCTTTAGGATGATGACTGAGATTCCATCACCTCCACTTGCCTTTTTGAGTCTAATTTAGAAATAATATCTGAGGCCTGTGATGTGGTTATGTACATATCACTCAGTAGAATCTCTGTTCTAGGAGGGAAATCTGGTGTGGATACTACAATTGAGTCAAGTGTTCAGTTGGAAGAGAATTTCTGAGCAAAGCATTCAACCTTATCTGCTGCAGATCTCAGGACTTCAAACTGACTGAATAGAAGAGGGACTGAGGAGTTGCTGTTGTTCAGTACACTCTTGCAGAGCTGCCAATAATCTCTAGGACCAAACTTGTGATATACTATATGTTGTTTCATTTCATCAGCAAACAGTAACTTTGCTTCTTTGAGGATATGCTTGCACTCATTACAAGCAGAGACAAAGAAACATCTGTTGCAATCAGATGTGTCACTCTGGTACAGCTGGAAGTGATTCCTGTGGGCTATAGCAGCCACACATGCAAGTGAGAACCAAAGAGATAAATGTGGCTTAACTTGGTATTTCCTTGCTGGAATGAAAGTGTTGATGCTGGCTTTCACTCCGCAGGAGACCTCAGATGCACATTTATGAACAAGATGATTAAAAACAAGCATTCCAAGTGACGTCACAGAGGAAGTCACAGAACAAGTCCCAACCCGCATGTTGGTAACAGAAAGATATTGTTGGTAGGAGGTTCTTGGCAGGTAGGGAAGTGGGAGCAGATGTTTACAGACACTACTACATGATCAGATGTGCCAAGAGGACAGATCTGCAAAGTACGACATGAGCCCAAGGTAGAGGTAAAAAAAAGATCTGGAAGAGAATTGTGTCCATTAGGGTTACTGGAGAAACACATGAGGAAGTCCACCACTTGCATGAGAGATTGAATGATTGAGAAGTTAAGGGTCTGGATACCAGTAGAGTCAGTGACAGAATGTTTAAGCCACATGGCATGGTGGGCATTAAAGTCACCAAACACAAATATATTTCCAGATGGGTGTAGGGAGATGGCCTCATCTATATTATCTGAAATACTATCTAGCCTGCAACAGTCATGAGAGGAAGAATAGATAGCTGACTGAGTTAAATAGAAACAGATGGAGACACATGTAAGAGTGGTGTGGAGATTAAAGAAAGAGTTCCCTAGCTAGCAGGAGATGTTTATGGCCATAAACTCCCAGGCCAAGCATAGACATTAGAGTCCTTCCTAAGGAGAGAAAGATAGCCAGGAATTGAGAAATCAAAGAAGATTGAGGAGTTAAGTTTAGTTTCACAGAGAGCTAGGATGTCTGGAGACTTTTTGAAGAGGAACAATTCTACACTCCAAAAGTTGGTACAAATACCACATATGTTGGAGAAAGAAATGTTGAAGTGATTTTTGTTGAGCTGGTTTATATCTTTGGTATCTTATAGTCATGGTGCGTTGTTTCTGTAAAGAAAGGTTCAGGGTAGTAGTAGCAGTGTCGGTTGTCTAATGTAACATGTGCAGATTGCAACATAGTTTCACCTTGGGGTTGCCCACCAGAGATGCTTGCAGGCACACCCTTCCATGCACAATATAGCACTGCAAGAACCCTGATATTATGCAACTGTTGATCAGAGCAGCCTCTCAATACACTATACAAGTGTTTGGGATCCTAACTACCAGTCGAGAATAGCAACCAGAAAACTACCAACCAGATGTCCTCAGTATGAAGAGATGTTGCCATCATCTGCACATATCACAAAATATTCATGACAGTGTAGAATTACCCCACTTACTTTCCTAAAGAAAACACTGCTAGGGGACAATTCCTAAGCTTATAAATAGGCAGTGACATTCTCTGTCATTCTTTTTTTCCTTTTTCACAGGGACGATAAGATGTAGGTTGAATGAGGAAAATACTTTCCCATTGGGGAATGCGCATGTACACACCTTTCACTTCATTTTCTCTAGGACTTTCTCCTATACCAAAGTACACACACACAAACAATTCACTAGTCCAAATGTTTCTTTCATTCATGTTCATTGTTTTGCAACAAGCAACAATATTCTATTGTCTATGTATATCCTTCTTTTGTTAATAATTACTTATCTTTTGTTTATATATATATATATATATATATATATATAGTTTTATTATTACTTTGTTCATTTGTTACATGGACTCACATGGACACCATTTTTGTTGTGGGATAAATATATCAGGAGATACGTGTTTTTGACTTAAACACTCAACCAGCAAATACTCCTGCAACAACAGCGCCACTATTAAGGCCTGAAAAAAGGAAAAAAAACTAGAAACCCTTACCTAAACAGGAAACAACGTATGAGTCTCTACTACTGTTCAAGAGAAGGGGAAGGAGTATGAACTGGGCGAAGGAAAAAATGAAACCTTTCAATTAGAAACAAGATATGGTCCTTAAAAATTATTTTTTGTCATGTCCTAATGAAATGCTTATGGTAATTTTAGCTTTAGCCTAATGGATGCTTTTAATGGCATATCAGTTGTTAAGCATGTATGGTATCAAGGAATATTTTTTATAATCTTGCATTTCTTATTGTTGTTTAATTTTTTTTGTATGTATAATATTTATCAATAATTTTAATTTATTAATTTTAAAAAGAATATCTGGAGTTAAACACATTCTTTAAGTATTATGTCTGAAAAATATTCTGTTATAAAAATATTCAAATATCTCCCATCATGCTTTATCAAACAAAAAAGTCAAATTTTGCATGAAGTTGTGATAACTACCTCAAAATCAATTGAAGAACACAATTATAATTCACTCTTGTTTACTGCTATAGTAGACAATCAATCTATAGATGACTTCTAGACCTGAAAAGTAGTGATGTCTTTACAGAAAATTTTTATTATTAGGTCAGAACAAAAGTTTGTAACATATTTTGCATGTATGTAGTATTGTTGACTATAATCACGATCATAGTCAATGTGACCTACATGCACCTTTCCTTAGCTACATAGTATGTGATTCACCAGGGCTACATATGGTTTTGAATTGTTCTTCTCCTAGACTGGTTGCCAACCAGGGTTACAGAGCCAAGACTACTCTGCTATTTAACCCATAGTTGGAGGTTTGGAAATTCAGTGTTGTCCTTCTCCTAGATCGGTTTCTACCTAAGGTTATAGGATCTAGCCTGTCCTGCTACTTACCCATAGCTGAGGGGAGAAGAGGAGATGGATTCATACTTTTCCAAAGGGTATTTGCAAGTAAGTGAATGTAACAAACTCGACTGGAATTCAAACTCAGCTCACCAATTCCTCAATCTGAGCCGCTATCCATTACTCCAGCATAGTATATTTTAATTGAATTTCAAAAACAGTATTTAAGTGTCTGTATATAGATTGTTATGGGTAAGAAACGTACAAGTGCATTGGTTGTTATAACAGAAGGAGGAGGAGAAAGCAGATAAATTGAAATGAAGTACCTATCACGTATCAGTGTCTTTCTCTCTTTCCTCTTTGTTTCTTTGTTTCTTTGTTTCTTTCTTTCTTTCTTTCCCCTTTCATTCTGACCACTTTTACATCATGTACATGCGGATGAATGGTGATAGTGAGTAGATATGCTTCTCTACACCATCAGTGGCATCGGTGGACAAACACTAGACCCTTGATTTTTATACAAGTCAACCCCCTTGGCGGAACATGTGACCAATGAGAGACACCAAGGCACCAAAATTCAAGATTTGGCAGTTGAAGAACAGCAACCGAATGAGATGGGTGCCAACTCCTGCTTTACATCTATCTAGAAGACCGAATAATGCAGTAACCCAAAAGAAAACTTTGATTGAACCAGTTTTATCCTATCCAGGAATTACAGATATGTCTCGAGCATTAACCTCAACGATTGTTAACATCTGCTTGATAGACACTGAACTCTGAAGTTATTCATGGGCTTGGACACTCTGTGATTATGAACTTATCCCTCAGAGTCAACCTTTTTATAAGAACTGTTGATATGTTGACTCCAAAACACAATTAAGTAATATGTGGATTATCTTGACATGATTGAAATTTATATGTTATATGCTTCATCCACTGCATACAAAACACAAACAAATTCCTTCGTTTTTTATCTTCTCTTTTTCTGTTCTCACATTCATGTTATTAAATTGTTTATGTTAAATTGACTCCACATGTTCACTGTCATTTTTTTTTTTTTACTGGTTATTGTATTTTGTGTATATTGTTCCTATCCTATATACATCCCTTACTCATAGGGATCCAGGAAATCATATCCCAAGCCAAATTCTCACATACCGGCTTAAATACAAATTTTATTTACATCTGAAACCTAAGCCATGACAAGATTCGTGGGAGAAAATTATATATAAATTTTTATATACCAGAACAATGACAGTGAAAAAGTTTTTTCTGCATAACATGTTTCATCCTTTTGGACATCAAACCAAAGTTTACATTGATGTAACAACATATGCCCATAAAGGGGGAGGGAACATTTAAATTTTAAACTTTTGAATTTAATTTTTGTTTTTCCACAAGGAATATATAGGAGAAACCTCAAGGAATTTAAATATAAGACTATATGAACACAAAAATGATCTCTTATAAAACAACACACACAATGCATTAATTGCCCACCATAATGAGTCTGACTATAATTTTGATTTTAAAAATGCTACTTTCATTAAAAGAGAAAGAAATTTACTGAGATGAATTTGTATAGAAAGTGCCTTAATCCCTACATCATCCACAGTAAATTTACATCCAGATTCTTTCACCTTTCTTGGCAGATCGTCTGTTATCACAATGTGGGATATTTAATAACAAAAGTGATAAAAACATAAACAAAAAGAAACTAAATGAAATTGACTGGACTATATGCCCTAACACATATTAAAAAAAAATGATTAATTTAAAATTACAATTTTTGCAATTTCAAAAAGGTTAAAATGGCAATGAATTTTGATCAAGTCTGATGCAAAAGAAAAATTAGAATTTGACTATTCTATGTTTATTTTTATTCTACATTTTCATTTCTGAAAATTGGGAACAAGAATATTTTTTACCAAATGCACTTGAAAGGTTCAAGACCAGCATTATTAAAATATTAAACTTTAATTACAATGTAGGGATACAGAAGGCTATTATCTCCCTTTGGTGGAGATAAGTCATGTGGGTCACATGACAGCTGTTTAGTGACATCACTCAATACATCGACCAAAGTAGCATCCAAATTCAGTTCATTTACAGCAGCCACCATGTAAGGTTGCTTTCTTTTAGCCTTAGACAAAGGGTTCAGGCTGAGGTTAACTCTGTATCCCCCCAACAGCTTACAAATCCATGGTGTCATTTCCCTTTGGGAATATATCTTTCCCAGATATAACATGAAACTCCAGTTCACAGGCCTTGATTTAGGGAAAACCCAGACTTATTGTTTCCTGTTCATGGAATATGTCCTCACCTGGAACATCGATGATTCCAGCCTGTTTGAATGTGGAATCCTAAACATGGCTTCTCCAGACACAGGTGTATCTCCATCTTCCATCTTGTTTCTCTTTACACTCTGATTTTCTGTGTAGATCCATGTGACATATTATTCTTTGCATGGGACATGTGTATATATGTATATATAGTTTTGTATATGTCTTAGTGATATAAGATTCTCTCTGAGAACAAAGCATGTCTGTCATTCTTTTTCTTTTTCAGCCATTCCATTTTGTCCTTGAATTACAGAGTTATTATATCATGGATATAATAACACCGATAATGGGAGAAATCTTTCTTCCATAGTTCTCTCCTATTACAACAATATCATATCTCTCTGTCCTATTACAACAATATCAAATCAAAGAAATTCAACTGTCTAAAACAAAAACAAAGCAATAACATTTTAATTCATCTTTGGGGGAGAAAATTATATATAAATTTTTATATACCAGAACAATGTTATGAAAATTTGAAGGAGGAATTTACACCTGTAATAATTGCCACAAGGAATACATAGGAGAAACCACGAGGAATTTTAAATAAAAGATTATATGAAGACAAAACCTTTTACAAAACAACATAATCAATACATTAGTTGCTCACCATAACATTTAATTAACTTTATGAATAGGTTAATGAGCCTCTGTCCTGTTTCAAGTATATTATAACTTTTCTTTGTGCAACAGCAAGTCTCGCAATGTTCTTTCTCCCATTCAACTGCTACTAGATACATTCTATTCACAGGTAGTATGGGTAGGCAAAGACATTTCAAAGATACTTCTATGAGAAGATACTGAATTGTTCTTGGCCCAAGAAAGGATTAAAAATAATTCAGATATTAAGTCAGATTTTGGCAAGTGAGTCCAAGAACTTTAAGCACCCCACTTATATTACAATCTTTACCCAAGTGGAATCTGAAGGACTTCAATCTGACAGCATTACATGTAGGCCTTTTCTTATCACATTCTTTTTATCATGTTTACTTTTTGTTTTATTTCATTTATTGTAATACAATTATTTTATAATTTTATCTCTTCTTTCATTTTTTACCTTATTCACTGGTATTAAACCAATTAAATGCATAAGTTTTCAATATTATTAGAAGAAAATATTACTTTGTCAATTTTTTTACACAAATTTTAAAGCAGTGTAACTTTTATTGAAAACAAGGTTTCTATTCATTGCTATATTTGACTGAGTGATTCATTCATTCATTTTCTACATCTTATCAACTCTTTGCAGGTTATTTAAAGCCAGAAAATATTTTTAGAATATAAGAATTGTTTTTTTTTAGATAATAATTGTTTAGATATACAAGTCTTACTAATTAACTCAGAGCTGGGGAGAAAAGAGGTGGATTAATATCTTTCCCAAGGGTACCTTTTTCCAAGGGTAAACATGATAATAAACTCAATGGGAATTAAAACTCAGCTCTGTGATTAACAATTCCAAGCCATTATCAATTGCACCACCCACACATCCAAACTTACAACACCTGGTATTCCAAAGGAGTCATCCATCTCGGTAGTAACCAGGCTCATTGCTACATTTGTATATAGAATGACAGCTGTAGGGATACAGAAGGCTCTTATCTCCCTTTGGTGGAGATAAGTCACGTGAGTCACATGACAGCCGCTTAGTGATGTTATGTGATACAGTGATGAAAGTGGCAGTCAAATTCAGTTTCATTTTCAACAGCTAAATGGTAAGGTTATTTTCTTTAGCTCAGGTCCCCATGGCCTGGGCAAAGGTAAAATCTGCCTTCCCAGCTGCTTGCACTCACATGGTGTCATTTCCCTTTGTGAATATATCTTTCCCAGATATTGAATGAAACTCCAGCTCACAGTTCTCAATTTGGGAAAACCCAAGACTTGCTGTTTCCTGTTCATGCCCTCACCTGGGACATAGATGAATCCAACCCATTTGAATCTGCAGTCCTAAACATGGCTTCTCAAAATGCAGGAGTATCTCCATATTATATATAAGACCCTTCCATCTTGTTTCTCCTTACACTCTGATTTTCTATGTAGATTTATGTGAAATATTATTCTCTGTGTGGGATGTGTATATATGTATATATAATTTTGTACATATGTTAGTATTATAAAAGTCTCTCTGTTATTTCTGTTTTTTTTTCCTTTCAGCCATTCCATTCCATCTGTTAACTACGGTGTTATATCATAGATAAAATAATGCCCATAATGGAGGAAATAAAATGGGAGGATAAATCTTTCTTCCATGGCTTTCTTCTCTTACACAGTAACACTTGCATTAATTCTTGACTAATTACAATTCATTTTAATTGTTTTTAATACACAACATACAGTTTAAAACTTACTGAAAAAACTTTTAAGCCTAAAAAAAAGTAAAATTTGGAGATTATTTAACTTTTTAAGCCCTAATGTTAATTAGGTGGCTTTCTTTAATTCATATCTCTATGAATAACTGATTTTGATTGTTTTCATTGGATAACTGTGAGGTCGTTCACATCATACTAGCAGAGATATCCTTGTGTTCATAGGAATAAAAACATACAAGGAAATAATGCTAAAAGCATGTTAAATTGTAAATTAAAATTATATAATTTTGTTTATTTCTGTGTAGTTGTGTGTGTATTTTAGTTATATGTGTTTTAAGGTTGCATGTAATAGAGGAAGAAAGTCACTTTGACTTATGACAAGCAAGTTACTGAAAATGGACATCTTGACCCTTTGAGTTTCAGTAGCAAAGAGAGTGAGTTTGGCGATTTTGGTGTGAAGAATCCGTATTTCAGGCAGGAAAGTTTTCTGTTGCAAGCTGGGAGAACTTTATTATTTTGGTTTTATTTATTTTATTTTAAACAAATTTTTAATGTTATTTGTTTTATTTTATTTTATTTATAATATTTATTATTATTATTTTATAGTTTTATTTATTTATAATAATGTCCCTACAGAACATAATCATTTTTTTTAAATTTAAGAGTAGGATAGTACAAATTCTTCTGTCAGTGGTGAGTGTAATGATTAGGCACAACTCTGAAGCTATATCATGCATAAATATGTCTTTTGACTAGAAAGATAATTATTAATTTATCAGCTGTTTTAATTATTAATATTATAAGCATGTTTGGAAAGTTATTATGCATTTTAGTACTATGAATTATGAGTCAAACAACAAAGGCAGAACCAAGGTTGAATGGGAGAAAATTACACCTAGAATTAGTTTATCATCTCTTCTATCTGACAATGTGTTGTCTATAGTGCATTTCACAGAGTATAACGGTAAATTTGCAAAGAGAGAATTTACGTTCCTTTTGAGTTTTCACTTAAGAATTAAATGCTCCACCATCTACCTTAGTCTTTTAACCAGGGATGCCAACCTTTCATTATTGCATCACATTGTTACAGGTGATGAAATTTAAAATTTGCAATTTTATTGGTCCTGACCTGGCAACTTGGCTTCAGTCACTTTCCCACTGCTGTAATGTATCTTCCCTGTGCCTTTTCTATAAATTTTTTCATGGTAATTGTTCTGACAAGCTTTCCACCTTGGTACCTGGAACTTACAAATTTACGTGTAGTACTAGATTGGCATCTAGGTCTCATCATTTTACAGTTGAAGTGGCTAGATGCAACCATAAGTTCTATGCTAACAGTTTCTTCTTTTGCACTTGTGGAACTCTCTTCTGGCCTCTTGCTTTCCAGTCAAATTTGATCTTAAAATTTCAAATGCAATGTCAATCGTTATCTTTTGTCTTCTTAAATCCTGTTCATTTAAGGTTCTCTCTCCTAAATGTTTTTCTTTTTCACATATTCTTTCACGCTCAGTAACCTCTAGTATCTTAGTGGCTTTATTGCCTTGCTTGGGGTGAAATGATTAAAAAAACATAATTCTTTTTTTGCATGATATAAAAAATATAGAAAAAAAAGTAATCACAAAATGGGAAACTGGTGCCAACACCAAAATTCTATCCATAGAAATCCTTGCTTTGTGTCTGGTGGAATATGGAAGAGTATTACAAACTGTAGGAACTTGGAATTACCATCACTGCTAATATTTATTGCTAACAATTTGATTGGGTAAATGAAGCACTGAAAGATGCTATTCTCAAGTGTGTCAGGGCAAAGACACACTCTGCACAACAAACCTAAGAAGAAATAAGATAATTAAGATGAGAGGTTTTTCTTCTTCCATACTCACCAGATTTAGCACCTGTCAATGTTCACTTGTTTTGATCACTGGTATACAGGTCTTGACTTATGACCATTCATAGTTATGACGCAATCTCCATTAATCTTGTTTCAACCTATGCCATTTGCTTCATACATACCATGCAAACAGTACAGCAGAAGAATACACAGCACAGTGGATGACTGCATTGTCATGTGCTAGAGTGAGGAAGGCAGTGCGGGTCAGTTTCTGGTCATGCACCATATTGGATTGTTGTGCATTCGCTCTCTTTCATCAGCATGTTCCGGCTTACCTGGAAAATCATATTATAACACATTATAGAAAAAGAACTCTGTGGTAAGTCGAGGAACCCTGTATTTTATAACTGGTAGAACATTAAGAAACAAAACATTGAAAACAATCTTTCAAACTTTTTTCGTGGGGAAACCTAGCTTTTTTTAAATGCAAAATTGAAAATTTTACATTCTTGCTGCAGTCATTGAAAATGAAGATGATTACATTTTTGATAAATAATATTTAAATGAATTTAAATTATATTTGCTTTTATATACTTTCTGAAAAAAATAACTATTATTAAGAAACAAAACATTGAAAACAATCTTTCAAACTTTTTTCGTGGGGAAACCTAGCTTTCTTTAAATGCAAAATTGAAAATTTTACATTCTTGCTGCAGTCATTGAAAATGAAGATGATTACATTTTTGATAAATAATATTTAAATGAATTTAAATTATATTTGCTTTTATATACTTTCTGAAAAAAATAACTATTATTAAGAAACAAAACATTGAAAACAATCTTTCAAACTTTTTTCGTGGGGAAACCTAGCTTTCTTTAAATGCAAAATTGAAAATTTTACATTCTTGCTGCAGTCATTGAAAATGAAGATGATTACATTTTTGATAAATAATATTTAAATGAATTTAAATTATATTTGCTTTTATATACTTTCTGAAAAAAATAACTATTATTAAGAAACAAAACATTGAAAACAATCTTTCAAACTTTTTTCGTGGGGAAACCTAGCTTTCTTTAAATGCAAAATTGAAAATTTTACATTCTTGCTGCAGTCATTGAAAATGAAGATGATTACATTTTTGATAAATAATATTTAAATGAATTTAAATTATATTTGCTTTTATATACTTTCTGAAAAAAATAACTATTACTTTCTGAACACTCTAACATTTCAATAAATTCAACTTAGTTTTGTTATTTAGTTCTTTCTTGTAAAACATCTACTTTCTGAACACCCTAATAATTAAATACATTTAAACTTAGTTTTGCTTTTAGATCCTTTGTGTTAAAGCATATCTACTTTCCAAACAACCTAATAACTAAATATATTTAATCTAGTTTTGATTTTAGGTTCTTTCTGTTAAAAATGTATTTATTTTCCAAATGCTTTAATATAAAAAGTTAATAAATAATAAAGTTTATTAAATATAATTTAATCTGATCATTGCCTGTATGCACTCTTAGTATTTGTTGTGTGAATATATATGTAATCATTAAAGTGAATGAAAATATTGATATATTTAATAAATTCTACTCTTTTGATATCACAGGTTTCAACTATTTCACCACTCTAGAATATGAACCTAGGTTCATTTCAAACCATGGATCATTAATAAAATTTCCACTGGCCACCTCTGACCTTCTAGTTTCTGTCATTGAAAATAACCAATGATGGTCAAAAGTGCATGAATCATTACATATAATACACATAATTTCAGAAGTTCTTTTACAAATCTCCACCTCTTGTGATATTAAAAAATATATATACATAAATATATTTATTCCTTAGCTGTTATAAATACAGTGCTCAATGTTATGAAATAGAGCTATAACTATATATTAGTGAATATACATAATTTTTATTTTATTTTTTTTTATTTATTATTTTTTAATTCTTCGACTTTCGAACTTATGAATTTGACCAATATAACTTATTAATAGTTATTTCTATATTCTAAATAGACAAGTTTGTACACACAATTTTGAATCATTATCAACAGATAATAGTCAGAATCTCCACACCTAAAGATTGCATTAACTGGATGAAACTTTGAGTTGTGTTATTAACATTGGAGAGTATGTATATTCACTAATATATATCATCGACTCTCCCGTCGAATTAGACGTATGACAGTCAAACAGATCAGTTCCTAGAAACTGAGAGCCCGACGCCGACACATGAGATTTGATTATAGTGGTGAAGGTTTCGTGCAGGACCATCCACACTTTTTGAAGGGACGAATACAGAGACCTGGTGTACTAAATGCCACAAGGTCCCCAAATGACCCTCCGCAGGTTTTGAATTCAGAGTTGTCCTTCTCCTAGACCAGTTGCCATCCAAGGCTATAGAACCCAGTCTGTCCTGCTATTCACCCATAGCTGGAGGGAGAAGAAGAGGATTCACACCTTTCCCAAGGGTATTAGCACATAAGTGAATGTAATGGATTCAACTGGAATTCGAACTCGGCTCTCCGATTCCTCAATCCAAGCCGTTATCCATTACTCCACCGTACCTCCACTATATATATATATATATATATATATATATATATATATATATATATATATATATATATATATATATATATATTAGTGAATATACATAATATATACATAATTGTATAATTTTATATATCAACAAACAATATATAGAAAAAATATGACAAACTGGAAAGGGTTTTTGAGATGCATTTCATCCGTTTGGATTTCATCAGACTGGGCTTTGTTGACATTGCCTCATCTACACATGCACATGAAACTAGAGATGCAGAAAGAGTCAAAATTTTTAAAAGCAATATTTTTGAAAGAATTTTTTTTCTCAATCTATCCAAATTCATCTGTATTCTTTTTCTCTCTCGTTTTGTGCATATGTGTAGACCTAATAATGTCAACAATGCCCAGTCTGATGAAATCGTGACGGATGAAACGCATCACAAAAAAACTTTTCAGTTTGTCATGTATATATATATATATATATCAAGCAATTAATAGATTCTTTTTAATCCAGCATTAGTTTTTTATGCTATATTTAGTGGCCATATGTATTTGAGTATATGTTTTATAAATGGTGAAATTACTGTCTCCTGGTCTAGGGATCACAAGTCTTAATAAAGAAAATGTTCATCCTGACAAAAATTGATCTTATATTCTCTTTTTAATCAGCAGAAACAAATCAAAGCCAAGCATGTTTACCATTTAGCCACAAAATGCCATTACA
>OZ038501.1:61522404-61909904 GCA_964036315.1 Acanthosepion esculentum
ACTGAGTTGAAATTAGTAAAATAGAATTAAGAAAAAAAACCGATACAGTTAAAGCAAAATAAAAATCCAGAATTCATATGAATGACATGGATCACATTCTCTCTCATGAATGTAGATTTGGTTGAAATAAAATTCATTTTTCTAGTGACACTGTCTGATCAGTGACACATTTCAAAGTTGAAGTTTTCCAAACTGTCTTATATATTTATCACCTATTTGTAAATACTAGTTGAATACTCATCCTACAGAGAAAAGGTTATCATAGAACTTGTCTTACTAAAATTTCTGTTGAAACAACATTTTCAGCAAGACATCTATTAAGTTATAAGTTATTTTTATCATTATGCTAAGTCCACTTGAATTTTCTACTCTGGACATAATCACATAGAACTAATCATGAGAGAAACATTTTAATATTTTTCTAATATTCATATTAATAACTAGTGTACTCGTGCCATCAAAAATGATGGCAATTATTAGAAAGCTTTAATAGTGAGATGCAATGAAACAAAAGTCTTGAAACAACATATTGGGATTCAAGAAAGTGGAGATAAAGAATTAAAAACTAAAATAGAGACCAATGAATTGTTTAATTAATCTGTTTTCTTTATATTTTTTACATATTCAAGAGTATCTATGATTCATTGATTACTTCTGGTATTATATAAATCACTTTTTGCTTAATATCTTTTCATGTTAAACATTTTATGTGTTTAATATAATAGCAAATGGCAAATATCTCTCGGAAGAAAAAGATTAACAACAGAATGACAAAGACAGCAATAATAAAGCCTACTTCAAGACCAAATTGAATCAAGACGATTACTTAGTAGATAAAGGTATCTGAGTATCTCACATGAAAGGCTAGAACAAATAAGACTGCAATCTAAGAGATGTAGGAGTAAAAGAACTGATTAATTAGATGGTTCATTTTGCTTGAAAACTAATTTTTCAGATATTTTATTTGCATAGATTATCAAAACAAATAAGGGAAGTAATCACTCATAAATTTATTAACTTGATTTACCTCCCTTCCCACAGAACAGAATGGGACAGAAAATGTATAAATAAATGCACATTGATAATTACTATATGGTTTGATGATAATAAAAACAAATTCAGCAAACTTACTATTTTTTACTTGTTTAAATAATTTGGTACAATTTTATTGATTGATTGATCCAAGTTTACAGCACCCATCTAGGCACTGACCAGTCTTGATGCTGCTTAACTTCAGTGATCATATGGGAACTAGTGTTTCAATCTGATATGGCTGTAAGCCCTGGTACAGCTTTTAAAAACTTAATTCAACAGATTATTTTGACTTATTTAGAAAATTCCATAAAATCTTTTTGGCTCCATTTAACTAATTCCTAGCAATAGCAGATGACAACAATACTTATTAAGAATGCTGTAGTTTTTCTAACTTAGGACTGAAATTTGACATGGCAGATATAAATTCTTTCTCTACAAACACAAGGTATTTAAAAATCAAACTATCAACAGAAACATTGTTTATATATGGCAATTTTTCAAACTTGAATTAGAGAAGAAATATTTAAAATATGCTTTAAAAATTATGTACATTAAATATTATTGTTAATGTTGTAAACACTATTTGTTAGTCATATGTACATAAAAGGCTGGTGAATATTTATTATGAAATAACACTGCAGGCTGTTTTGTTCTACTGGTGTAAGATACAAACAAATTTAGCCTTACATGAATTTATAAAAGATTAATTTTTCTGGAAATCATGATATTTTTCCAAACTTGAAAAAAGCACAATCATTTAAATGAGAATACAGAAAGTTATATTGAAATCAGTTCAGGCATCTTTGAGAAATACATCTTGATTCATTCTTATATCAGTTCATGTAGTGTAAAGCAGGAACACCCCAAAGAGCTTGGTGTTTCCGCTTGTATTAACATAAAAACGACAACTCAGTGGAAACCAAATCCATTCCCTTTTATTCAACAGTAATTTTTTTCCAATCAGTAGTGAGATCATGCCCTTTACACACATACAAATTTAAAATTAAAAAGAAAAAAAAAAATTAAAAAGCACACAAGCAATGGTGCTTCCCATCAAAATCAACTCTAACCAGCAGTTTCAAAGCTGCCATCTCTTTTCCAAGGGTCTACTGCTGTTTTTTTTTCTTCATAATATATAATTATAATAATACATATTTATTTATTTATATATATATATTGTATATGTATATAGATAGGTAGGTAGATAGATAGATATATTTTTATGATCATCTCATACAACAGGCATACACAACCATTTTCTCACAAGAATTTTGTAATATTTTGTCATTAAATATCAATTTTTTTTCTTTTTCTTCAGATAAATTATGTTCAGATTGAAGCAACAGAATGAAAATAAGCAAAAAAATAATAATAATAATTGAGGATTTATGGAGATCTAATGGAGAAAGAAAATTTCCAATAAACACCACTCTTTCAATGTTTTTTTTCTATTTGCATTTCAAATATTAGCCTGAAAAAAGTGATTCAAGTGGGCCTTTGTTTTAAATTATTTTTCCAAATGATGTGACAAGTATATATAGTTTATAACCAACTTACAAAAAGCTAACAATAAAAAAAATTGCTGCTCAATTAAAAAAAGAAAATTGAATCAAATAAATTCAGATCCTATGTGACTTTTTCCCATGATCCTCCAAATCCTTTTCATTAGTTTAAAAAGATATTATGCAGCAAAGAGAGAAGGAATGATTTTAAAATATAGACTTTTCTTTCGTCTATATTTGGGTATCATTGTTTTTATGAAAACAAATGATCAGTAAGAGAAAGAAACCGTTTCTGCTAGTTTCTAATCAAATTAACAAAATTTACTAACTATGCACTTAAACTAGCCAGCCATGAAATGATCAATGAGTCATATACACGACTGCTAATATATTTGGAGTATTTTTCTGATGAAGATCAAGGCTGAGAAAAATATGTCAACAAGTTAATACACAAAGAACTGTTCATACTTTCTTGCTGTTATGAATTAAATCAATTATATTTTAACTGCAGAAATAAAAAATCTTTAAACTTTTACTTTTTTTGTCCCTGAAAGAGTTTGGTTATAAGCCTCAACATCTAAGGAAATGGGAAAAAAAACTCAAGCTTCTCCAACATGAATTTGTTTTCCCAGGTATGAAGTCAAACCAGCTATTCAAGTTTATCTGAAGCAGATTTGTGGAGATTTCCTCCACCTTGTCTACCAAAATGCCCACTAGGTGGAACTGTTCAGTATTATAAAAGGATGGGATAAAATTCTTTCCCTTGGGTGGCCGATGACTAAATTTTAACTCATATACACACACAATTCCTAACAGCAAAGCCTATGATTTTTTTTTTCCTTTTCAGCTATCTGTGAATACACAAGTATATTTTATCTGTTCTTGTATGGTAAGTAATTATATAAAAATATATAAGTTAAATTCCTCCACATGTTGAAATTTATTCCTTTTTGAAAAGGCTTAATTGAATTTTCTCAACCTTGACCATTACAAACTACTGCTCAGCTGTACAACAGATTAAAAGATTTCGCATTTGTATGTCAATGAGGGTCCCATAAACTCATTAGGGTCATAAGGACACTGCATATACTTCAGCCACTGCAGCAGTGATGTGTCTTAGGCAAGATACACATGGAGCTCATCCTTCTTCAGGCTGGTTTTGAATTAATTTTCTTTCTAGACTGGTTGCTACCTCAAGGAAAGAGAGATCAGTCTTCCCTGCTATTTAACCCATAGCTGGAGGGTGATGGATTTATACCTTTTTGAAGGACATTAGCACAATGGCGAATGAAACAGAATATAATTTCTTCTGACTCATTCGTCAGTCTTCATCAAGTGTACAAGCCACAAGAAAAAAAAGGTAAAAACCCAGTTTCTTCTAATTTGTAAATTATTATTTTTTTTTACTCACAGGTTAGAAACCTGAAGAATGGATCAGTTAAAACATGTTATCCATATCAAAAACAAAAAAAAAAGATTTTTCTGAATAACAGTTGAAAGGTTGAGGACTTTTCTCAAAGTTATAGACCTAATTCATGTGTGTATGCAATAATCTTAAAGTGTCAGGTTCCATGAAAGCATTACTACATAACATCCATTCACTTTCAAAATGTTTGCCAATCAAAATAAGAAAGAATGCTGTGTTGAGATCAACTTTGGCTGTTACCAAAATCACACACACGATTCAGCTCAATAATAAATAACAATACAAACAGAATTATCATAACTTAAGGATTTTGGCACTTATCATTCTTTAAACATTCTGATGAAGATTGTCCTATAAGATTTTACAGCCAAAGTCAGCTCACTACATATATAATATCAATTGCCTGCTTTAGAAAAAAAATGTTATTCAATACCTAGTGTAAATTTAATGACATCTTTTATATATAAATATCTAACAAAAATAGCAGGTCTTTCCAAAGAAAATGGAAATATGGAAGAAAAGGCACCATAAAAAAACATTTTCTCTGGAATATACGATGGGTTCAGACCCAGAAAATACAGGATATAAATATCTTTGTACAATAAAACAGATAGGATCTGGAATTTGTGCTTAGTTAATTCCCCAGTAAAAGATTTCTAAGAAACTTGAAACTTTTGACTGCAACAAGCACAAGAGTCCAAACTATCGCTGAGGTATGCTACAACAAATCATTCAGCGGTTTCACATTAGATAGGGAAACTACTGGTGGATAAGTCAGTATTTTTTGCATAAACTTACTTCTACCTCTGTTGAATAATCGTTGCATTTAGTGTATGAAATTTGTCTGCATATGTAACAACTATTGAAGAACAAAGGTGGTATTTATTTCGTTTGGTAAATTTCTTAGGTTCATAGGGAAGTTTAATAAAGAGGAGAAACTCTTTGATCATGACAACGTAGCAATCTAAAGGGACTAAGTCAAAGAATATGGCGGAAAGACTGAAGCACTTTGAGGGATTGTTTTTTTTGTTTGTTTTTTTTCAAAAATATAATTGTAAGAAATCAACAACTAAAACTGTGTATTTCGTTTTTAAAATCTACAGACATTCAGAAAGGCTTGGGTGTATATTATAACTTTATTCCCTCCTCCCTCCATCACTCATTCTTTCAAATTGGTAATTATTTTTCTGTGACCTCATATCTTTGGAATGACCTTTTATTTAATTTTTTTTCTTTCATTTTGTTTTTAATATTGTCATTATTCTTGTTTTCAGAGGAGACAAGTAGGAGCAAAATTCAAGAGCAAGGAAGTACAAAAATCTATCGATACTTTTTTTGCAACAATCATGAACTAAACAATTTTTAATAATAAAAAATCTTCACCGAATATGTTATTCAAACTACAACAAAAAGAAATCTGTATATTTCATTGTCTTTTTAATTAATTAATTTTGTTTTTATCTTATTTATTTTAGTGAAATTTTCTTTCTTTTTATTTGTGTTCAACAACCAATCACTGCTGGTTAAAAAAGAAAAAAAAAAGAAGTCTTTATATTGAGTCAGGTGAAATTTACGTTTTTTTACTGCAAGATAATTTTTTTTTTTATTTTAAATAATGGAATGCACTGAGGCTAGGGTCAGATTACGAATAGATGAAAAAAAAAATCGAGAGAAATAATGACAAACCGAAATTTAAGTGAATATAAACAACAAAAGATGTTATGAAATTCTTTTTTAACCCTTTCACGTCCAGAGCTCTTAAAAAAAAATTCCATACTCCCAAAGAATAAAAAGTCATTACCTACATTAACCAGCACTTTAGTTATATATATATATATATATATATATATATATATATATATATATATATATATGGTATATTTAGGCAGCAAATATTCACCCAAACAAGTTTGATTAAAAAAAAATGACAAGGTCTGTTTGTTTAATTTTTTATTATATCTTTCCATTTTTTGGATAAGTTATTGAGAATTGTGCTCATAGTTGTGGATAAACTAATTCTGGAGTTCATATTTTATTTTTCTTCAACTACTTTCGGCCATCACAGTCATTATCAAGAACCGATGTGGTATGTGTGCAGTAGTTAGAATTCCTTTGTCTACAATATTTGAAAGTACTTGAACAAAAATAAAATATGAACCTCCAACAGTTTAACCACAACTATGAGTGCAATACTCAACACTTTATCCAAAAATTATAAAAATATAATAAAAAATTAAACAGACAGACCTTGTCAGTTCTTTTTAATCAAACTTATTTGGATATAAAATTTAAAATGTATATAAAAACAAATAATTCAATGAAAATTTTAATTAATAATTTAAGAAAGAATTGGTAATTAATTACAGTAAAATTTAACAAAACACCAGTTTCAAAACCCCTGGGCTAAATCTTAGACTTTTTTATTTACTTTTATTTAATACTAAATTTCACCCAATAAAGGCTTGAAATCCACTTATGGTAGAGTGTTACAGTCAAAGTGATAATGATGAATAAGTTGTGTGATATGAATAGAAGAGAAGTTGGTAGACAAAGTTGTCGCAATGTTAATAGTTCTAGTTAAAAAATATAACTGGGTGTGGGGACTATTAAATAAAGTGGATTCAAACTAAAATTTTCCCCTGTAAATGCTAGAAAAGAGGAAAATCAAAAAGCTGAGGCCTTCAAATAAATCATAAGATCAATTAAATAAACGATGGTTAGAATAATCAGTTATATTCATCTTAATTTTGTTTTTTGTTTGTTAATTAATTCAACCCAAGTAAGGCAATGATGTCACTAAGATGCAAAGGGCTAATGGGAATGAAAGAGAATGAGTAAAATTTAAAAGGAACTAGAAACTCAATCATAAACAGGAAACAAGGGATAAACTTCTACTCCTGTCCAAAAAACTGGGGAGATGTGAATTTGACAATAGGCAAACCTACCTATCTACTATTATTTTTTAGAAACTTTGTTGGCACCATGCAGTATAGAAATGGTTAGTAAACGCATTTTGCAGACTGTTATTATTGTGATGAGTTTAGTTCCTCGGTGCTCCACACTTGATACTAAGCTAAAATTAGTAAATGTCAATGAAGAAAGCTTTGTATTTGATTTATTGTCCTTTAGATAGATCAGTTTTGAAAGAACTGGTACATTCAAGTTTTAATTTTTAGCAATATTTCCTTGTAAAAATAAATCTATACTTAATAAGAAGTAGCCAAATCGATCAGGTCATGTGTTGAAAATGAGTGTCCAATAAAAGAAGGCCTAGTTGCTTTGTGATAGACACCAAATGTGAAAAGTAAGAGAGGACGAAAATTAGTGATGAAGGAGTTGAAAGAAATTGGCCTCACATTAGGTAGAACACAGACCAAAGCACAATGGAAGGATTAAGATTACATCCTTATGTTCCAGCCTGGACAAAAAGGATTAATATAACAAAGGTTTTGATCAAGAATCACATTATAATTCTTCTTGTTACTTCATTCTTTAGGTAGCTTACATGTACATTATACCCTGCCATTACCTCATAAATGATGGACTATTTCATTTTGATTGTGAGAAAAAATGGAAAAGACTTATCAGAGATGCTGTTTGGTTTCACTGAGAAGAAAGAATGCGAAAAGAAAGAGATGGCGATAACGTTCATGTGTTTTATGTCTGCTTCAGTGAAATGGAAAAGTTATCAATTTTAAATCTTTTACCCTCTTTTTTAAATAAGGACCTGTGTTCATATTCATGATTGTTATTGCAGTATTTGGTTAAAGTTGTTAAGCTAAAATATTTAAATTTTTGGACTTTGCATTATTAAAATGACTTTCCTTTCCACTGCATTCTTTTTCAATGCCACTCAATTGCAGTATCCTTATTGTTAATTTCACTCAAAGTTGCTTTCTGTTGCCATAGCAGGATGTGACAACACAACTATGAAATTCAAAATCACTATTGTTCAAGGATCAGAGTTACCTTCAGTGGCAGGATAAACTTTTTGTACAACAAATGAAGTGACATACAGGTGATAAATGTTAATGATGCAATAGTGGAATTTCCACAGGTATTTTGTAGTTGTGGAACTTCCAGTAACTTATTTAATCATTCATTTGTGATACATCAGAAAATTAAAATAGGAAAACCATGAAATTTTCATGTGTACTACTAGTAAAATTAACTCTGACACGATAATGTTTAAGATTATCTTTCATAGGCAAAGAAAAAAAAACTCCATCAAACAAGAATGAAAAGAAAATAACATATTTCATTGTTTTTCTTGTTTGCTTTTCTCAAGGTGAATTTTTAACACAGAATATCACTACTAATCTGAAATTTAACTGTTACACTGTGGCTATATAAGCAAAAGCCTCTATGTAGATACGTGTTCATTTTTTACTTCTTGGTATGATTTTTTATAGGGTTAAAGAGGGGGGGTTAAATAACCTATAAAACCATATATAATTTTATTCATAAAATATTACAGAATTCTAATGTTCAATAGAAAATAAATATTGCTATCTGGAACTGATTCCACATATCTTCTTTGCTAATCCCTCTTCTCCTGATAAATCTTCATTATAACTAAATATATCTGCAGAAGAAATTTCATCAAAAACATCATTTAAATTGCTTAAATAAGCTGTTGCTATTAGAGATGACACCATGTTGAATTTTTGTTTTTGCTGCAAACAGGTACAAATTTCCCTGAATAAATTGATGAAAGCTAAAAATAACCCAGATTATGACATAAGAATATGTAAATTTGGAATTCCAGCTAATTTCATACAGGATTTCCAAATTACATCACCAATCAAATTACATAATGTTTTGTTGTGGCGGGTGATGTTCCAAGGTCACAATCGTGGCCAGCAATATTTTATCATTCAGCCATGATTGTGGCCTTCCACAGCATAATCTGAACTTTATTGTCTATAGAGTTAAATATTTGATAAAGTATTATTCCTGCAAACAGAGAAAGGTAAGGGTCATGATTAGGCAAAGTAAGGGTGACATTAATATCCTAACATTTTTTTTATGCACTAGTTCAAACAAAACAAAAAAAAAGGCCTCTATGAATTATATTTAAGTTTTATTTTATGCTCTGGTCATGAAAGGGTTAATGAAAATAGTCTTATTTCAAAGGGACACATATATAAAAAGTTACTTTAAAAAATGTTATATACCAGCATATAAGTCAATTTGGCATAAAGACCACTAAATTTCACCTACTCCCAAATAAGGCAGCACCATTTACAGCTGTCAAAAATTTGTATTTGTTAACAAGCAGAAGATAAAGGGAATTGCAGATACTGATGACATAACACTGACATGTTGCCATTTTAATATGTTGAAAAGTTTATATACAAAAATAATTTTGGTTATGATAATAATTTTATCTTTATATATGCTGATCAATTACAATATTTTGTTCAACAGAAACTGTCAAATGCTACTGGTATTGTATTGACTTTTTAGCATTTGCTCTCCTGACTACAAAGATAGCTTAAAATACTGGTAATTCCCACAATTCATTTTTTGTTTTTTTATTATCTTTGTTACTATAAATATAAAATTGTATGTTATTGGCTAGAGTTTTACTTTCTGTAATAACAGTAACAGATTTGCTATCACAGTGTTGAATAGTTGGTATTTGTGAAAAAAAACAAAAAACAGACGAGTGTTTAAGCTTGTAGTGAAGCTTTATTCAATACAATTTGACTACTGCCCATGAGGTTCAACCATTTCTTTTATAGTCAAGTAGTTTGAGGGGGAGACAACTGTGTTTGCCTTTCACCATTAATTTTACGTGTAGAAGAGGGAATAACATATTTGAAGTATAAATAATTAAGCACAACTTTTATTAAAGAATTTGTTTCAATAACAAACAAAAAGAGTTGTATCTAAAAAATGAAATTATAAGTTGTAGTATTTGGCTAGCATGGTAGAATTAGTATGGTCATAGGTTTATAGATGACATTACTTTTCTTTGGTATATACTACAGCTTTGTACTGATCAACTTCTATTTGTTTTGGGAGAGAGATTTTTGGGTGCTCTGTGGTCTACTTCAGTATTTGAGATCTATTTTATATACATATAGAATACAGTCTACCTCAGTATTTGAGGTCTACCATATATGTATAACATGTAGTCAACCTCAGTATGTGAGGCCTACCATATATGTTTAGAATGCAGTCTATGAGAAGGCATGGTGAAGTAATGGATAGCAGCTCGGAGTGAGGACTCAAAGAGCCGAGTTTGAATTCCAACCAAATCCATTATATTCACTTACATACTAATACTCTTGGGAAAGGTATGAATCTGCTTCTTCTCTCCCCCATCTATGGATAAATAGCAGGACAGACCAGGTTCTCTAGCCTTGGATGGCAACTGGTCTACTGCAGAAAGAAATGCCAACCTACTGCGGGAAAAAAATCTGCCTCATCAGTCATGTATCGAAAGATACATGATTGCTTAAGTGTGTATCCCGCATGGCACATAACTGACTGATATATGTTATTTGTATTGTGGTAAACCATATACTACAACAGAAACATTGTGTTAGACTTCATACTTCAATAGAACTGATTTATTTTAATGTTTAAAAAATTGACTTATACACTGGCATATGTAGTATGTGTTAAAATTAAATTTGAATTTTAAGTACATGAGAACATTATTATTGAGTGAAAAATTATTAATTATTCTTAAAATTATAAACATAAATAGTTTAGTGATTATTATTATTTTCCCATTAAAAAAGAAAAAAAACTTCAGGGTATTTTTTCCGTCCGATTCACAACATTTCATTTTTGTAGGGTGACAAAATTTCAGATAAAAGATGAACAATTTTTTCTTTTAAGTCAACTGAAAATGCTTGATTTGAGGCACACACATACACATGCACACACATTAAAAAAATTTCAGTAAATATCTTTATTTTACCCCCTACCCCTAACCAAGGGTGTTTTTTTTTTTTTCTTTTTATAAATCTTTAAAGACAGGAATGTCAAATAATATCTCGTGTTACAGTTTCAGGACTGAGGAAAATACACAGAGAAAAATACATGGAGGATATTTTTTTTAAATAATAATTTTTTTTTCATTTTTTTTTTTTTTTAATCTTTCTGTTGTTATTCAACAGTTTTTCATTCTTTATTCAATTATAAAAAAATCATTTTAAGACATGAATGCTAGCTGGCTTCTTCATCTGCCACAAAATCAACACCAATCCTCCTAGACGCTACCATTGATATAACCCAACACCTCCCTGGACAAATACAATCATTGAATAAATTAAAAAATGTCTCATAGCAGGTAGGAAGCTGGGTAGACTGTCAGGCAGGCAGAGTTAATCTTGAGTTATGAATGCAGGACATGTGCTCTAAAATTGAAGTGGAATTTTCAGGATGTAAAAAGATTTTTTTTTCATATTTGTGTCCCCCACCCCTTCAATTGGTTGTACCTCTTTATTCTTTGCAAAATCAGAAAAGTAGCCAAATAGTTGGAAATTGTTCCTATGAATTACAATGGATTGAGGTCATAGCAGAAAGTTAAATACCAAGAAAAACAAATCAGAATAACAAATGGTCACAGTGGATGATAAAGCAAAAGACCAAATAACTAATATATAATTATTATATATATTAGGTGCCTAATATAAGAGGAGTCTTAATAAGTAGGGGAGGATATTTTTCAATGTACAATAAACTGGGGTGTCTTAATAAAAGTAAAGATAAAAGATCACTTAAAGGGTTAAAAAATTTAGAAGTTTTGTAAAGAAACGTTTTTGTGGGGCAGGGGGTGGTTAAAAATTAAATTTATCAAAAGAGGGAACATGGTAATTTTAGAAAAAAAAAAAAAATTGAACCCACGATTTTTTAAACAATGCAATCATAAAAGCGTACAAGTTAAAACTTGAATTAAATATAATAATTACCGTTTCCTGTTTAAGCTCTGGGGGGAGTAAAGTGCAAAATTAATAAAAGGGAGGGTCTTAATCTCTAAGTAGGGAGGGTTGGAAAAATTCCAAAAATATAAAAAAATAAACATTCACTCCTCACTTCTATTAAGTACCTAAGGGTACTAAAATAAATAACTATTTTCTTATATATGTGCAAGTTATATATAAGTGTATACTGTATATATGTATGCATAAGAAAGATAACAGAATCCATATATATATACATGCATGCATACATACATACATACAAAGTCTATGTAGTTTGTTTGTAATGTATTTGTGCATGCATATGTATGTATATGTTTTTTTGAATTTTGTTAACTAATTGATTGGATGAATTTTATATTACAAAATTATTACATCCTGTTTCTATCTGAATCAGCCAAATTAATTTATGCCAAATATTTAGAGTGAATTATTATTAATTTTTGACAAGTATTTATTTCATTTTATTTCTGTCACCTTTCATTGCAACTCCCAGATTGTAATTCTATAATCAAAGAAAACAATGTGAATCAGATTTAAGGAATGTATCTCTGGTGAGATTTGAACTCACATCCCTTGATCTTTAAATCTTGTTCGAGGTTTATTCTTTATTTTCAAGCTGCACTACTTGCTTAATAATTACATAATGATGATCAGTGATTTGTGAAGAAAAAAAAGCAACAGAAACAAAATCAAAGAAATATTAGTCCAAATGAATAATTAAGTGTTTCATCTAAGAGATTCAAATAGTGTAATATAAATAGTAAAAAAAGAAAAGAAAAAAAATACTATCAGTCACCCAGTCAAGAGTTTAATGCTATACTAATCCACTGCCCCACAATGAACAAACATACATATACATTCATGACTATATAAATATGTGTAAATATATAAATACATACACACTTGCACACGCAGACACTTCATGGTAAGAGACACTGAGAACAAATTTTCAGGGAAAACTGACACAATTAATGTCAGAGTTTCTTCTTGCTAATGCAGCCAAAAGCAAATATATTATGTACAAGGACAATTGAATAACCAACCACAGCATTGTTAATTCTTCAGGCCCAAAATATAATGAAACCAGCCCCAATGAGTGGACAAAAATAATATCAATTTAGCAATCAGCAACATTCAGAAAAATAATAATTCTTGTCTGTTTAAGCAAACAAGTAATAACAACTAAAGGTGAGACAAACAAATTGTAGTTGTCGGGACACCGTATCTGAAGAAAATAAATTAGAAAAAATATTGCAGTGAATAAAATAGAATCGTTTAGAATTAAAAAAAAAAAGACCTAATAAAGAAAATACTTTAAAAAAATTAATACAAATATGAGTAATATTTACAATTAAAATAGGGTGACTAAAAAGTAATTAAAAAATAAATTTAAAAAATCAATTTGCAAAATACTTTTTAAAAAATATAAAAAAATTTTAAGAAACCTATCTATTGTTGCTGGGTAGTTTTAGTTTGTAATAGATGTTTAAAAAAACAGTATAGACACCAATATGGTGTTGCTAAATAGCATTATTCAGTCTGTCTTATAAGCATAAAACATTTTCATACCAAATCAAGTGCTGTAAAAAAATTTACTAGTTTTTAAAATTAATTACTGGTAAATTAAAAAAAAAAAAGACAACAAGTTAATCAGTGTGGTAGTCATTTAACTTTTAGTGATGTTTCTGTGTCGGAATTGCTAATATTTTTACCACAAGCAATGCCCAACAGCTAAACCTTAGCACTAGAAGTCAGTTTTCTCACGACAAATAACTTTTGGATGCCTTTTGTAATCATCTGGAAAGGATTACATACCAGAGTACACTGTATAGAGCACAGGTCTTCAAACGATGCCCATATCTGCCTTATCATAAAATTATTTTATCTGGCCTGCAGCAACTTGAAATAAATGGCTTGATTTTCTCATCTGCAGTTAAGTAAACTTTTAATTTGTTAGCATATTCACTAATCTTTTATATTTTTAATCATTATAACTCATTTCTCTGTGTAAAATATACAATATGGTACTTATACTGAAAAGTTTGGAGACCGCCGACTTAGTGGTATCCTCTTACAAGACATTAGGAGAGAATTTGATTATGCTAAGTACTCTAGAAACTTAATGTTATCCCCTTACGAGACATTAAAAGAGAATTGAGAATTGAGTATTAGAGAAAATTAATTTCTTTGTTAAAATGTAAGGCATTAACATAATGCCACTTGAACTGTAATTTTTTTAAAAAATTTATGTGCAATCTTTTTTAAAAATTTATATTCATCTATTGTTGGGCATATATCACTGAAGATTATATACATGAAGACAGAATTGGTAAAAACAGGCAAGCAGTTTGTAAATTATTTTTCTGACTCAACTAAGAAAAAAATGATGATTAAAGTAGTCATTTGGTAAGAAAACAGATTTTTTTTCATTGACTAAAGATTTTCTTTCTTTTAAAGTTTTTAATACTGGACTCTCATTACTCCCTTGTTAGGAATGTTTTATCTGTTTCATGTGTCTGCATATGAGATCTGAAGGCACACTTGCCAAGAAGGACTTCACCACAATGATTGCAGTCAATTGCTTTCTTGTGTTTCTTGTGCAAAGAAAGACAGCTGGAATATGCAAATGTCTCCCGGCATACATCACACTTGTAAGGTGTGGCCCCAGTGTGGGTCCTCATGTGCACTGTAAGTGCTGATTTCTGTGTGAATCTTTTGTTGCAACACAGACACTGGAATGGCCGTTCCCCCGTATGTGTTCGCATGTGGGTGATGAGGTTACGCGAGATGGAAAATGTCTTGCCACACTGCTCACACTTGTAGGGTTTCTCGCCTGTATGCACACGTTGGTGCACTGTCAGGTCACTGGAGAGACGGAATGTTTTGGGGCACCACCTGCAAAGGTAAGGCCTCTCACCACTGTGAATGCGCAGATGGGCAACCAACTGTGAATTTTGCATGAATGATTTTCCACAGACTTGACAAGAATATGGGCGGTTGTTGTTGCTACTGCTGGCCATGGGTGGTGGTGATTGTTCCTGCATTACATTTGGGGTAATGTCGCGGGTACTATTTCTTGTAGACTTGCTGGGGCTGCAATTTGTATTTTGATCTTGGGTATTTTGCTGATAATTCCCAAGAAGTTTGTTTGATGTTGCATTATACTTTCTTGATCGGTTAACAGTGGCATTGGTAGATTGATTAAAAGAGTCTGATTTATCATGATTCTTCATGTGCACCTTTAAGCTGTGCGAATATGCAAATGTCTCACCACACTGCATGCATATATAAGGTCGTACCCCAGTGTGAGTTCTCAGGTGCACAGTCAGAGCTGACTTTTGGGTGAAACGCTTGCTGCAGTGCTGGCATGGAAATGGCCTTTCTCCTGTATGTGTTCGAAGATGGGCAGTTAGGTTACGTGAAATGGAAAAGGCTTTTGGGCAGAACCTGCATTTGTAAGGTCGCTCCCCAGTGTGCGTACGAACGTGCACTGTCAGGTCACTGCGCACACGAAATGCCTTTGTGCAACAACGGCATCTGTAAGGCCTCTCACCTGTATGAATGCGGTAGTGTGCATTCAGGTGTGCTCGTTGGCTAAATGACTTGCCACACACGTTGCACACTGATTCGCTTACTTGCGAGGAAACATTGAGAGCATCTTGAAGTTCTAACAGGTTCTTTTGATTTGATACATCTGAGGTCTCAAGTGTTTCTTTGCTATATTCTTCTACCAGAATACCTTTTCCTGGTTGATTTGGAGTGCTCCTGGAACATTTTGGTTGTTTACTCCGCAAATTCATTCGATCAGTGATACGGAACCGTGTTGTCTGTGACTGATAACTGTTCATGCCATTTTCTGGTAATGTCTCCTTAGAAGCACCTCCTGCAGAAATGTCTTGGTCAAAGTTAGGCAAATTCAAACCTGCTTGCACCTCTACCAAGTCACCCTTTTTTTCATCATAAGACAATGATAGATACTCTTCAGGTAGCTTACTATCATAAGTCACTCGAGATTGATTGCTAGAATATCTTCGCCGTCTCCCTCTATTCTGGTTCTGAGGTTTGTGTATTCGCCGATGAACACTAAGCATGCTAGTATTAGCAAAAGTCTGATTACATTCATCACATTTGAAAACTTTACCAGCTACTGATTGGTCCTGAACCTTGCCAGCACCTGTGGTCATGTTATGCTGGTGTTTGTAGTGAACATTGAGGCTGTAAGAATAAGTAAATGTCTGATCGCAGAGTTGGCACTTAAAAGGCTTTGCTCCTGTGTGTGTCCTGATGTGTACAGTAAGAGCAGACTTCTGAGAGAATTGCTTACTGCAGTATTCACATATGAAGGGGGGCTCACCCATGTGTGTTCTCATGTGAGCAGTAAGGTTCAATAAAATTGGGAAACTGTGCCCACACATTTCACATTTGTAGGGACCTTCATCTGTGTGGCTGCAAGGATGAACTTTGAAATTATTTGCATTTTGGAATGATTTATTGCAAAATTGACATATGTAAGGTTTTTTGTCTGCATGGGTTCTAATGTGGGCTTGCAGTTGGCGTTTCAGACTGAAACCCTTTCCACATTCCTCACAGGAATATGAACAAGAAATGCCATTATCGTTTTCCAATGAAGGTTGGAATTCTTCTTTCTGGAAATTTTCGCTGTAGTCAGCACTAGAAGCATTCAAATTCATGTCAGAAGGTGGATATATCATTGCTTCTGGTGAAAGTACCTGGGAAACTTTGGACTTTTTGCGGCGACTGCTAGAAGTCTGATATTGTATGGCCTTTTTCACATTGTCATTTGAAAGAGCCGGGTCAGCAGATGGGGTTGATTGTCCTTTGTAATCATCATTTTCATCAGTCAAGGCTTTGAACTTGAGAGATTCCATTATGTTAATAGCTTCAGGCTCTGCTTTTATAGTAGGTGCACCATCATTGTTAATAAATCCCTGGTTACTAAAAACAACATCTGACTGGTCTTTGACCAAACTTCTTGCATTCTGATAGCTATAGTGACTTTTGGCAGGGGATAGATAATCAGGCGTTGTGGATGCTGCAATTTGGGAAGGACTGGAGCAACCTTCAAGCTTGATCTTCACCACATTATCAGAGCCTTGTGAATTATTTGAATGTTCTTCAACATGGACAACTAGTTCTGAGTAATCTGCAAATGCTTGTCTACAAATGGTACACCAAAACTCCTTCTCCACAAACTGATTATTTTGGTGACGTTGTTTATGCTGTCGGAGGCTAGAAGAATGGGCAAATGATTGTGGACACTGCTCACATTTGAAAGGTTTTGACCCAGTGTGAATGCGCTGGTGTACAGTGAGGGCAGATTTCTGAGAGAAGCGTTTGGCACAGATATTACACTGAAATGGTCTTTCACCTGTGTGTACCCGCATGTGGGTGGATAGGTTCCGTAGGACCGTGAATGTTTTATCGCAGATTTTACAGTGGTAGGGACGATACCCTGTGTGAATGCGGGTGTGCACATTAAGGTCGTTGGAAACCCGAAAAGCCTTTTGGCACCAAGTACACTTGTAGGGTTTTTCACCAGTGTGAATGCGAAGATGCACAATGAGCTGGTGGCGCTGGTTGAATGAGCGGTCACAAAATGTGCAGGAGAAATTGCATCCACCACCATTGCTAGCATGTCTGGTAATTATGCCACTTGTTTCAGTAAAGTCTGCAGGCAGCTGTTTTTTTCTCTTGCTATCATTTTCAACCTCATCATTCAGATAAACTACAATTTGGTTGTTAGATTTTTGACGACCAGTTCTGCGTTTCTTGACTGGATTCACTGTTAACAGAGGTTCAGAATTTTTTAAATCTGCTTCCTTAGCCAAATCTTCTTTTTCGTATTCAGATTTAATGATTGTGTTTTCTTCTACATTTGTTGCAGCTGCTAAATGCTGCTTGTCATTTGAGATACTATAATCAGTTCCTGACCGTGGAACCAAAAACTTTGGATCTACTGAAGAATTCTGAAAACTTATTTTCGGAGAAATTTCTGGGTGAGACAACTTGAGGTGAGTCGAGAAGAAATAATAACGGCCAAATGTTTGAAGACAGTACTGGCACTTGAATGGTTTGAACCGGTATTGTAGAGAGTGTGTAAGTTTCTGATGTGGCCTCAAGTTAGATGCATAAACAAATTCCTTGCTGCAAACATTACATTTGAATCGCTTCTTGAATTCATGAATTTTCTGGTGAATAACAGATGCCTGTTGTTTTGTGAACCTCCTAAAGCAGTGCTGACAGTTAAATTTACGTTTCTTCTTCCAATGTTGGACCATATGTTTGCTAAGGTTCTTGAACAAACCAAAACCATGCCGGCAGTGCCAGCAGATATAAGTTTTGGGCCTGGCTTTAACTTTTCGAGAAATCATGGCATGATGACGCTGGGACAGATGTTTGGCATATTTGAAATATGAATTTAGTTTTCCACCAAAACCACCACCTTGATGGCTACTGTTTGCCAGGGATTGTTCTGGTTTTTGCTTGCTGTCAGAGGCAGTATTCACGCTGTCTTCAAATATTTTATCCAGCTCTTCCCCATATTCTGCAATTTGAGCATTGTATCCTTCTGAGGAAATCTGATCAAGAAGTGATTCAGTCTTACTTTGCAGTGTTTGGTAAGGGAGGAAATTACCTGCTTTTGCAGAGTTATCTCCCTTTGTATCAAATCCAGCACTTTGGTCGTCAAACTTAGAAAGAAGGTCAGAATTCTGCAACAAGTCTGAATAATCTAGGTTTGGCATTGGTTGATCTTGGAATTCTGAGTACAAATCAGAAAGTAAGTTGTTAGCTTTACCCTTGCCTTTTGAAACTGCCAATTTTTTCTTTGAGTTCTTCTTGGACTTTGGATTCGTCTGAGAGGCTTGTTTTTTGCTAGCATTAGAATTGGTTGGTTCTTTCAACTGGCCATCTTTATTAGCTGATTTTTTTTCAAGAAGCAATGGGTCAAGTTTGCCATTTTCATTCTCATGTGACTTCATATGCTGTGCCATGGTGCATGCACCAATGTACATACCCTCACAATAATCACAACGGTACAGTTTAGAATTGCGCAGGTGGGAATTAAGGACATATGAGTAAGCAAACTGCTTGCCACAAGCTTTGCAAAGGTAGGGCTTTTCACCAGTGTGTATACGGCTGTGTGTACGCAGGGCACTCTGCTGTGTAAAGGATTTACTGCAGGTCTCACATTTGTAGGGTCTTTCACCAGTGTGGATTCGCAGGTGTGCAACAAGATTCCGTGAAATAGCAAAGCCACGATTACAAAACTTGCACTTGTAAGGCCGCTCACCTGTGTGGGTTCTTGCATGGACCTTCAGATCATACTGACGACTGCACTGTTTTCCACACTCTGTGCACATGAATGGATTTGGGCTCTTTGAATGCTTATCCAAGTGTTTGGCAAACAGCTTGGAATCACAGAACACCATACAACAAAGGTTACACTTGTAGGTGTGTACCATAGAAGGGGTATCATTGGCTGAAGCAGTCACTGCAGATACAGTGGGGGTACTGGTGTCAGTCAGTAAATCCAGCTGGGAGTTATCCATCATTGACATGATTGAAGGCATTGAAGATGATGCCATCATAGTGGATGCTGATGACATAAAAGAAGAGGGAGAGTTTTCTGACTTTTGAATTTCCTGCAATGGTTGAGAGTTACTGACATCAGTGGCTGATGGCAGAAGGGGGTCAGTATTTTCACTGGTATTGTTCAAAAAGGAAGTGGATGCAGTTGACGGTAGTGATTTTAGGGCATCATTTAGAGCAGAAGTGTAAATGTCCTGATCAAAGAGTGAGGCAATATCCAATTTACTGTCAATGAGACATGAAGACTTGGAACCCTCTTGCTTGATGGGGATGCTGTCAGGAGATTTAGAGTCATAGAGAGATTGAAAGGCAGGATTATCATTAATAGTTGGCTTCTCATTTAAGTGTTCTTCTAGTGGTGTGCTATTGTCAACAGGGTTATTGAACCCAGTGGAATTATTTGGATAATCTTCCCAGGTGGTGCTGTCACACTGGTCAAGGAATTTAGGTTTTTTGTCAGATGCATTATTCTCAAAGTAAAAAGATCCACCGAGACTCGACGAGGAAAAAGGACCAACATCTGTGTTCTTAGGATTGTCTTTGACCTTTTCAGTAATTGAGGCTAAGCTTCCAAAAATGTTCTCATTGTTGACTCTGGTTGGTGCACTTGAATCAATACTGAGTGTTGACTGAAATGTTGGACTTCCCAGCACTTCATCTTTATCTGTAATTAATGAGTGGGGCTTCAACCGGCCGAAAATATGATCTGAAGTGGATTTGGAAGTCTGAAAGCCCCTCAGTAGGCTGGGTGGCTGATACAACTTTGCTGCTGATCCAAAAGTAACAGTGGAATAATCCTGGTTGATTGTCTTTGATAGACGTTGACCATTGCTTATCTGAGTGGCACCAAGTGATTTTGCAATGATTTCCCGTAGGTTGTTATATATTGAAGGAGGTTGATTGGGATCTGGATCTTTTTCTGAGTGTGGGTCTGTTTTGTCAAGTGCGTTGTTTCTACTACTCTCTGAGATCCCAGCTTCTATTTTTGTTGTAACTTGGGCCACAGAACTCTCAGCTGTTGGCATTTCTGAAGAAAAAGTCTCTTCTTCTTCTTCCTCCTCCTCCTCCTCCTCCTCTTCTACCTCCTCCTCCTCATCATCATCACTTTTCTCAGAGTCACTGTCCTCATTGTGGGACTTCCAGTGTTCGGCTAGGACTTCAATTTGGTCAAACCCTTGGGAGCAAATTGAACATGAATAAAGATTTTCCTCTTCTGGTTGTGTGTAATCTGAAAATCCTAGCACAGTGTCTTGCTTAAAAGGTTTACGCTTTCTCCTACTTCTAACACCTCCTTGATGGCCACCACGTGCTCGTTTGCAGTCACCCAAGTGACTAGGAGTAGTTGTAGGTGTTGTAGGAGTTACTGGTGTGGTATTGATAGCAGTGCTAATGTCCTGGCTGCTGTCGCTATTTGAAGACCCACGAGTGTGTTCTTTAAGATGCATTTTTAGACTGTTGGAATATGCAAATTGCTTGGCACAAAAAATACATTGAAAGGGTTTATCACCTGTGTGGATTCTCATGTGAACATTGAGGGCTGATTTCTGTGTGAAGGCTTTGCCACACAGTGTGCACACAAATGGCCTTTCTCCAGTGTGGATGCGTGTGTGAGCAGTGAGGTTCCGTGAAACAGCAAAGGCTTGGTCACAGAATTTGCATTTGTAAGGTTTCTCCCCTGTGTGTGTTCGGAAGTGCACCTTGAGGTCAGATGCTGTTCGAAATGCCCTTCTGCACTGTGAGCAGACATGTGTCTTCTCCCCTGTGTGCACTTTCAAGTGTATCTCAAGTCGGGACTTATTGGCAAATTCTTTGCTGCAAAAGGAGCAAACAAATGAAGATTCACCCATACCTGCTGATCTGGTTTGAACAGGTTTTGTTTATACAGACAAATATGAGGAAGAAGGAATAACTTTGGCATCGGCAAGGAGAAAATTAAAAAGGGAGAAAAGAAAATTGTATTTATCTTAGCAGCAGTATAAGGCAACTTAATAAACTTTGAAAAAAAAAAATTTTTTTTTGTTCTTTTAAGCTAGCTGCTAATTGCAGTCTGTGGTTTATGTATATAAAATTCACATTGTGGCTTCAGAGAGAAAAATAAAGTCAGCCGCCATTGAGTTTTAGTTGATAGAGCATTGTATCAAAGTTTCTTATTCCAGTTCTTAAATCCAATGTCTTCATTCAATGCCATCTCAGTAGTATAAAGACCATTAGAAAATCTTTCAGAGCATCAACTCATGGCTTGATCTGGAAGAAAAAAATAAGAAAAAGGTATGAAAAAATGCTTTGTTTTTATATCATATTCTACATTATTAATATTAATGGTCTAATAATAGTTTAACAAGTGAATATTGGAGTTTTAATAGCTCAAGTGGTGATTCTTCAATTCATTATGCCTAAAAAATTCTTTCAATACCTCACATGAAATAATTAATAATCAATATACATGTCAGATCAATTTTAAATAAGTTGTTTTGGATTTAAAACCAGCAAAGTTCATGTACAGCATAGACAAGCACTTAATATGCAATCAGTTCAGCATTATTATACATTTGCACCCACCACAAAACACCATATATTTACTTCCTGCATTCTTAAATTTACTTTGTGACATTTAGATTGCATGTCTGGAATTATGTTTTCAATCAAGAAAATCAGCATCAATTCATTCTATACACAGACATTGCAAACTAGTGAATTCTATTCTAGGGTCATAGAAATTTTTGGGCCTCAAACATCAAACTTTCTCTCCCTTGGATCTAGCCGAGAGCAAATAATTTCTCCACTAGCATTCCAGCATAGCTTCCGCATGATTGCAAGAATTGTAACAATATTTGTGCATAATAAAAGGCATTGCTTTTATTCAATCCTATGTAGGAATTCTGACCAATAAAGGTGTTTTCAATTTAATACAAATTCAAGAACCAATGATATTAAACAAGATATAAATCTATGACAATTTGATTCCAAAAATGATAGAATTTTGAATCTTTGATTCTACATCAAACTCTGCAAAGTAATCCTCCATCATATCACAATTTGTTGGTTCATGTATTGCTGTAATTTTTTCATTGGCCACAAAGCTTACACATGATTTTTGTTTGCTAGGGGTGCAAAAGTATAATAGCACCGTCAGTCCCTAGTCCATTCATCTATGATCATGATCACCCTCACTTATCACTCTTCATGGTGAAGAGAGAGATGGTCCTACCTCTATTAATTATCATCTATGATATTGAAATGTAAATCTTAACAATGTAAGCCATCTTGTTTTAATATAACATTATTTAATTTTAATAGAAGGAATAAAAATTTGAAATTTTATATTATTATTAATATTATTAATAATCAAAGCAAAATCATGGCACACAGAATATGTTGAATGTGCTGGCTGCAAAAGCTATTGATAAAGTGACCAATTCTCAAAGGACACTTTGAAGCATGACCTTGTGACTTACTTAGCATGAAGTTACTCTTTCTTTTATAGAATTTAATTAGTAATGTTATTTATTTAATTAAATCCATTTCCGTTTAAAGATAAAGATAAAGTAAAAGAATAAAAAATACAACTATTAAAGAGGAAGAGTCTCATTAATTTTGCATAGAAAATCTATTTTGTATCAAATTTGGAGAAAAATACAAAAATAGAAGCTGATGGGAACTTATTTAAATACAAGTAAATTGATTATTAAGAGCTGAATAAATCTTCATTTCTGACGAAGAACACAGAATTAAGAGTTGATTTCTATTAAACATTAAAACACAACCCATTTTTAAACATATAATGCTCCTTAATAGAGGGGCTTTATGAGAATTAACAAAATCTTCAATTATAAATGCAGATCAAAGAAAACAAAGAAACAATCCCAAATCTTTTCATAAGAGGAAAATACAAAATGCTTTTAACAATCTTTTATTCAAATAAAGTCAGTACCACTACACAAAAATATTGTAATAATTTAATTATCTTCTTTGAAGTATGGAAAACCAAAAGTGATAAAAAAACTGCTTTCTTTGTGTGTACAATGTGTCACCAGTTAACAAGCTTATTGAGAGATCAGCTGCAAAAGTCTGCATAAATTGACTGGAAGTACTCAGGAACTTAATTAAAATATTTCTTAATGTTCCATATATACTAATTACAAAATCCCAGTATGTAAAAAACATTTTCTTTTAATACATCCTGTCCAATGGATTTTGTTAACCTTCACATTTCTCAATTAAAACAGAAAAAAAAAAAAGATCATTGTTATTACTTAACATTTTAGAAGAATCCAGGGAGCATAATAATAAATATATATATCCATTTATTTAATTAAATTAGTTAATATTTTGAACACTTATTAATTTAATTAAATAAATCTTTTAAAAATAAATTTTTCAACAGATTTTGTTTTCTTTTCACAACCCAACAACAAATGTCTACAATATAAAAAG
The DNA here is from genome assembly GCA_964036315.1 of Acanthosepion esculentum. Lineage (NCBI taxonomy): Eukaryota > Metazoa > Mollusca > Cephalopoda > Sepiida > Sepiidae > Acanthosepion > Acanthosepion esculentum. Next base: position 61,546,356 of record OZ038501.1, read on the forward strand.
CAACTATAAGCTAAAATATTTTAGTTTTATTGCAGGTTATATTTTCTGTTTGAGGGCATAACCTTCTTCTTCTATGAGCCATATCCATTCAGAATGTTGGTGATTATGGCTCTCCACAATTTTTGATCCTTTGTAGCTCTTAATAAATTTTGTCTTTTTGTTAGCTCTCCTAAACCCTGTTCTGCGATCTCTTTACTCAAGCTAGTGAGGTAGATTACCTGTTGTTTTCTTGTCTCAAATTTTCCAAGCCCACTTTCCTCACTATGTGCCCTAGAAATTTCAACTATCTCTTTCTGATGTTAAGTATAAGGCTCCTATTTTGTTTCTGTTTTCTCTAAAACTTCTTTGTTGTTCATATGTTCAATCCATGGTATTCTCAGCATCCTCCTGTAGAACCACATATCTGTTGCTTCAAGTCTCTCCATCAGTGAGTATAGTGTCCAACATTCACTACTATATAGGAAGACTGATATTATGCAAGAGTTCATTACTTTTTGCTTTGTTTCTAACATAAATTTTCCTGTTTCTTAATACTTAGTTTTTGGAAAGTGTCTTTCATCATCCCAATGCGCCTTCAAATTTCAGCCTCTGCTAAAACATTTCCCAGATATTTAAATTGTTGTAATTGTTTGATTTTGTTATTTCCAATCTGTAATTTGTATGTAGGACTGTCCCTTTTGCTAGCAACATTGCATTCTATCTTATTGCAATTAATGTTTAATCTTTTCTTCTCACTTTACTCTACTATTTTCTGTAGGTGTTCTTGTAGTTTCATTTTTATGTCTGCTATCAACACTGTGTCATCTGCATATCTTATGTTGTTAAGGTAGTGGCTGCCAATAATGAACTCTGGTAGGACTTTTAATTCTCTCAGAATCACCTCACTATATAAATTGAAAAAGTCAGGTGAGAAGAACCATCATTGTCTTACACCCCTTTCTATTTTTGTATATTTACTAAATTAATTTTCTATCCATATGCAGGTAGTTTACTACCAGTATAGGTTCTGGATTATTCTAATATCCTCCCCAAACATGTCATGGTTACCTAGCAGTTCCAATAGTTCTTTGTGATGTATCACCAGTACCTACATCTAATAACATTTTTAATAAAATTTTAATTGAGTTAATCCTTTTGAACATTTATTTTCAGAAAAATATAAATATTTTTTGCATCCTAATATTATACTAAGATTTTATAAAATAAATAAAAGTTGGCTTTGTTGAATAAAAAATTAAAAAAATTTTTTAGAATCTATTTTAATTACAAAAAACTTTTCTTGCAAATGAATAAACATTGAAAATTTTATTGAAACCTGATAATTAGCTAATTTTTTATAGATTTTTAAAATCAAAGTGTATTTCATTCCACTATGTTATTTTTACAGGTAAAAAATGTTTTAAAGTATAAAAAACTCTTAAATGACAAGAATCTCTGATTATGTACACTAGACAATTTTTATATCAGAACTTTCTCCAATCCTTCTTTCAAAGATTATTATGATAAAATTAATGTCTTACAAATTTTGGGATTTTATACATTGTTTTGTTTACAAATGTATATTTCAATACCCGATAATGGCATCCTAAATTTCCAGAAACTGGTTCTATAAAGGCAGATAATCTTTAAGAACCTATTCTGCTTATTTTCTTTTCAATCTGAGGATGGAAACAAATCACTTTAGTATCAAAAAGAATTAAACTATTTTGATAATTTAATAGAAAACATTTATTTATTTAGATATTTCCAGATTAAAATTCTGTTCTCATCATATTTCTGTTCAGAAGTAGGATGCTTTTTTGTCTTCAGCTGTATTATGGTTTCTTAGCTATATTCAAACTATTGCAATCCCAAAGGTCCAATGGAAGACCTATCAAATTTAAGACTAGAAGATTTATCACATTTTTAACTTCAAGACAATTTATTTTTTCAGAATAAATTGTGCATCACAGAAAACCCTCTTTCAGTCTCCACAGAACTTACAGCAATGGTATTAATTTTATTTTTAGCCATTATTTATTAGCTATTAATATATATAAGATTATTTTTGTATAATCACCAGTTCACTAAGCTTTTATAATTTTAAGAATCAGTTCATGCAAACTGGTAGGATGCCACCACTGCCAATACCTAATATAAACTTCTTTCATTTATGTACCATGTCCCTTCAGGACATAGATGATCATGACTCTCCACTTCCCCCATCCCTTGTAGTTCTCAATAAGTTTTGTCCTTTTGCTACTTCTGCCATTCACTTGATTAAGCCTGCTAAGTATATCACATGTTGCTTTCCCTTGTCTCTCTTTTTCTCTATTTGCCCTGTGAGTATCAGATTCGCCAAGCCTTCCTTCCTTTCTCATTACGTGTCCCATAAATTTCAGCTGCCTCTCCAAAATCTCATCATTGCTCACATGTTTGGTCCATGGTATCCTTAGCATCCTTCTGTAAAACCATATCTTCATTGCCCCAAGTCTCTTCTTCACCTTTGAGGAAACCGTCCAACATTCACTGCCATAAAGGAGGACAGATATCACATAGCAGATGGTAATCTTTTCTTTTTTTACCAACAAAATCCTCCTGTCTAGTAATACTGTCTAGCTTTTGGAATCTATCTTTGGCCATACCAATATGTCTTCGGATCTCAGCGTCACACTTACTGTCCTCTGTACAGAACACTTCCACACTTGCTTGATTTTAGTATCCCTAACCTGTAAATCTCATTATTGGGCTCATCTTTTTGCTGATAACCATTCATTCTGTCTTCTTGTAGTTTATGCTTAGTCCCTTCTTCTCACTCTCCTTTGCTACCTTCTGTAGGAGGTTTTGTAATTTCCTTACCATCTCTGTTATCAGCACTGTGTCATCTGAGTATCTTATGTTGTTAAGATTGTGGCCGCCAATGATGAATTCTGGTAATATTTCCAGTTCTATAGCTCCATTAATCAGTCACTAAGTTATTTTCTTGGTTTCTTTATGTCTTTATATTACCTTTAAGCTAAATTGTGAATTTGTTGGCATTCTTCCCTGATAAGACAAGGATTGTTAGAAACTAATGCGGTGACCCTTAAAGATGTGATGATCAGGGTTATCCCACTCTTTGTTCTATCATCCATTTATACAAGCTTTAGATAAGTTACTGAATGTTTCTTTCTGTCCCTTCTTGTCTCCAATATGACTTGTGAGTTTCAATTTCTCTTTCGTCATTGTGTCCCAGAAATGTCAAATGTCTCTTTCTGATTCTAAGTATAAGTGTTCTTTTTGTTTCTATTTTCCTTAAAAGTTTCTCATTGAACACATGTTTCATCTATGGTATTCTCAGCATCCTTCTGCAGAAACCGCATCTCTGTTACTCCAAGTCTCCTCTTCATCTGTGAGGAAACTGCCCAGAATTTACTGAGAGAAGAAAATTGATATTACATAACAATTGAGCATATTTCTTTGTTTCTAACAAAATTTTCCAGGTTTCTTAATACTTTGTATAGCTTTTGGAAGGCATTTTTTACTGTTCAGATGAACTTTCAGATTTCAGCATTACATTTGTCTGTTAAATCACTTCCCATACAATAAATCAACAGTAGTATGTCGATTACAAGCTTTAGGAAATATTCAAAAGCATAGCAAATGGGTTCCTCAGAGAGGAACATTATTTGGCGTTTAAACACTCTTTGCTATACAGAAAAAACACTCTTTGATAAAGAAAAAAAAGGTTATTTTTAGATAAGATGGTCATGCTTGATGAAAAATATTATTGCAAAAATTCCAAATGTGGAAAATCATAAATACAGGGTAGCTTTCAACATCACAACCTAAATCTACTAGTAAAGAAATTTTGTATTTGTAGTTAGTTTATTACTGAATATTTATGTTTATCACATTAAGTGATAATTTTTAAATTGCTTGTCATCAAATTCAGCCTCATCTTGAACTCAAAATACTATCAAACAGACAAGTATGGATGTGAGTAAATCATTGATAATTTTTCTACTGTTTTACGCTTTCATGACTAGATTATGCTTCCTTTTAAATTCATCAGATGAACATTTCTCTAGACCTTATGAATTTAAGTGCAGTACTAGATAGGAAACAAGGTCTTATCATTTTACAGTCAAAATGGCTAGATGTAATTGTAAGTTCTTTGCTAACAGTTTCTTCTCTCACAATTCTCACTTATGGAACTCTCTTCAAGATTCTTGCTTCCCAGTCAACTTTGATCTTCAAAAATTTAAATGCAATGTAAATTGTTATCTTGTCTTCTTCATTCCTGTTCTTTTATTGTTCTCTCTCTTATTAATAATGTTAAATACAAAGAAAAATCTGCAGTCTGAATTGGCCTCAGTCATTTTCTTACTGCCGTAATGAAGCTTCCCTGTGCCTTTTCTATAAATATTTTCATGGTAATTATTCTGATGAACTTTCCCCTATGATACCTAGACTTTATGAACTTAAGTGCAGTACTAGATTAGCAGCAAGGTCTCATCATCTTATACTTAAAATGGATAGATGTAACAGTAAGTTCTATCCTAATAGTCTCTTTTCTTGTATTTCTTCTTTCTGACTTCCTGCTTTTCAGTCAACTTTAAACTTCAAAAGTTTTAATGCAATCTCAGTCATTATCTTGTCTTCTTAATTCCTGTTTCTTTTTCTCATATTCTCTCACACTCAATAACCCCTTGCATCTTAGTGGCTTTATTGCCTTGCTTGGGGTGAAATGATTTTAAAAAATTGCTCACAACCCAATTTGTATTTACTATTCAAAAGGTGAACTCATACCTACTATAATGGATTATGACTTTTAATCAATAATCTAATTTCTTTAAGTGTAGATGCCACAGTTTATGAATAATTTATCTAGCATATATGAGGTGGGGAGTGAAAAGTTTTTGTACTGACCAAGAAGAGATTAAAAATAAAAAAAAGATGTTTGGTCATTGGGTTAGATTTTGGAAAATGAGACAGCTGATTAATTTTCAACACCTCCTCACAATAGTTTACCAATGTCATCAAAAAATTAATGAAAATATTCAAGTAATTTTGTAAGTGAATTGTACTCATGAAATATCAAACTTTTATTGCATTTTATTTTTTATTTTTAACAATGACACTGCAACCTGGTGTCACCAATATAAAGGAGATAATTCTAACTAACTCCGTTGGGCACTAAAAGTTAAAAGACAAAAAATATATAAATACATCTAGTGTAAGATGAATATAAAATTTCCCAGTGGTATTTCTTTAATTTAATATTGAATACTCAGTTGAAAATTGTTTTTTGTACATATCATCATCATAGCTATGTCTTTTTTTGGGGGCGGGGTGTCAGGACCAGGATTAATCTTGCACAAAGCAAGGTGGGTTTTGCCTAACAGGGATCTCAGTTTAGTTCTCCACATATGCCTGTCACTAGCATCAGTTAGATCTAGGCCCAATTTCTCCTTATCCTTCTGAAAAACCATCTTTCCAAGTCATTATGGGCCATTCTCTTCCTCTGCTGCCCTCAACCATCACCTCATGGACCTTTTTGATAGGCCCCTCACTATGCTCAACATGCTCAGCCCAGTGTAATCTATGGCTACACACTTATTATAAGCACATATATACGTATGTCATAGACAATAAACTTCTGTAATCTATCTATATATAAAATTCTGACTTCCATAAGTCTGTCTGTACATCTCCCCACCCTCTTAAATAGCCATACATTGACTGATCAAAACCAACTTTTGGGAGAAGTGCAAACAGGTAAGAGGGTACAAAGTACAGTTGGTTTTACTAGGGTGCATAGCTTAGTACAATAAATTTTCATTAATTTTTTTAGAAAAATTAAAAGTTTTATTATTTAGCATGCAAAATACTTCCACTATTTTATAAACAATTTAATAATTAAAATAACAAATACTTATTTAATAAAAATGCAATATTGTTTTTGCATATATTTTCTTTAAGTTTTTATATATACAAGAGCCTAGTTTCCAGTTCGCCCTGTGTTTGTGAGAACTATAAACAAATCACAAGGTCAAATGCATCAAAAAGTTGGAATTTGGTTCCAGAAAAAAATATTTATGCATTGCAAGTTGTATGCTGCATACTCAAGAGTAAGAAATCCTAAGAATTTATTCTTCACTGTTAAAAAGGAAAAAAATAAATTTTCTTAAAAATATTGTTTACCATGAAATTCTATAAAATTAAATTAAAGAAATTATTTAACCATGAAGTAGGGTTTTTGTCAAAGTATTTTTCCAAACAAATCAGTTTATTCAAATTTCATTGAAATATTGAGAGGATTTCAACATGCATCAGTGTGTTGCAAAAAAATTCTAGTTTTATTTGGTTAAAGTTAATTCTATGCAAAATCATGGCAGTACAAGTAATAAGCAATTTAAAAAATCTTTATAAAAATCATCTTGTCTTCTTAATTACTGTTCTTTTATTGTTCTCTCTCCTTAATAATCTTTTTTCTTTTTTTCTTATTCTTTCATACTCAGTAATCCATTGCATCTTAGTGGCTTTATTGCTCTGCTTGAGGTGAAATGATTAAAAAATATATATATATAGTTTTTTATCTGAAATTTTCACTGTATAATCAATACATTTTGATCTGAAATTTCTGCTGTATAATCTTCAATTTATGTGATCTATGGAGAAACAGTGGGTCAAGAACATGACAAGAAAACAAGATTGCATAGAAAAATAAATATTTGTTGCATAAAATGCCTTTTCCATCATTGAGCCATGGATATTCCTATGTATGTTTTGTGTGAATCTGAGCTGATGGTCAGCTATTTACATCAAATGTAAGTCATTAAATTTCCTGTAACTGTTATTAGTCTATTTGTGTTATGGCAACAGAAGGTACAAATGTGTACAATTAAACTTAAATTTAAATTATACAGTTATTGATAATCTGGTATTTTTACTAACATACCTTATTAAACTTTTAAACCTGAAGCACCATTATAGTGCTCAGGTATCTAATTACCATCATACTGACAAATCAGCAATGTACCTTAATCCATAAAATAGCTTGAAATACAGTATTCAGTGTACTCTTAGAAATAGTGTAAATCTAATGGCTGCATCCTTTGTTTAATTATTTCCATAAATAATTCAGTGTTTTTGTGTTTGTATGAATATAGATCAAAGACACTGAACAAGTTGTCAGATGTGGGTATTGCCACCATTACCTTTATGTAAATTGAAGATCTACTGGCTGGTAGCACTGGCTTACCAAAAAGAATTACACCAGCCTAATATGTAAATAGAATAATGCTGTTTATATGAAAAACTTTGTCCTGCATTTACTAGCCAAGATAAAACCTGCATAGTCTAACATATAATTAGAATAAAGCTGTTTATATGAGCAACTTTGTACTAGCCATTTGCTACTCTTCCCTGCTGATTTGTTCTAATTCACAGGCAGTTCTGAGATAGTAAAACTTACCCAAAGCATTTAAGCCAGTGGTTAGTTTTCAGGGTTCAATGGGTTAATACAAATAACATTTTTATCAATTACAAAAAAGAAGAAATGAAGAAATGGAGTTGCTGAAGAAATAAATAATAATTCAATGGTTTTGTGTTTGTATAAAGATGGGTCAAATTCACTGATCATGTTCTGTCAGATGTGAGTATTGATAATTTTGTGCAGATTGAGGACCTATTTAATGGCAAGAATTGCACAGCCTAACATGCAATTAGAATAAGGCTGTTTATATGAGCAATTTTGTACTGGCCATTTGCTGCCTTTCACTGTTGATTTGTTTTGTTAGTGAGGAGAGTTGCAAATATGTTTTGTTAACTAGCATTAAATTCACTGAACCTGTTTAACCATTGAACTATTTCTTGGATTCAAGGCTCATCTAACTTACAAGAATTTTCTACATTAAGAGAAAATTTTTAAAGACAAAAATTTGAACCAAGTTTCAGAACAACAGCTAAAGTGTGATGACTATTTTAATTCCAGAATTAAAAATAAATGACCAAACAATTATTCAAGTAAGTTGTTTTCTTTGTTTATTAAACTATAAAGTTTCTTTCTTATCTATAAAAAAGCTAAAAGTTTTTGATTTTGGTTACCAGTATGTAAGTAACTGAAACAATACACGATAGCCAGAGTTAATGAATTAGAAGTAGATAGGTTTGCCTATCATTTGGTTCACACACACCCTAGTCTGTTAAACAGGAATAGAGGTTCATCCCTGTTTCCTGTTTAGGATTAGGTTTCCAGTTCCTTCTAAAGCATTTTTTCTTCTCTCTCACTTCCTGTGTCCCCATGCATCTTGGTGGCATTATCACTTTGCTTGGAGTGGTGCTTCTTACTCTGTAACCCTCTACCTCGAGTGACTCTTGGGCCTTGTACAGGGTAGAGCACTCCTAAAATGCACTAACTTCAAGAATGCAAAAAGGAAAAGAAATCCAGGTGATTTGATAATACCGTGAGGATCAGCATTCATGCTCAAGTGAAGATACTATGCTCTTTCAAGGAAAGGTAACAATTAAATATTAATTATAAAGTATTACAGATTGACTATCCTTCATCTAAAATTCACCCACCCCCAAATCTGAAGGTTTTTCAGTTGCTGACATGACTTGCCACAAATGGAAAATTTCAGAAAGCACTGGGAAGGTTCCTAGGTGATGTACAGCTGTTGTAACTGAACTCATCTACCCTGGTCGGGGGTTCCCCATCCTAGCTATGCAGCCTACATTGGCGCCAGTTTTTTGTTAGCAATTATTGCAACAACACATTCATTTCTGGATTACTTATCAGGTGTTTTGTGCTCAGTAAAGATATTATTCAAAATGTCAAAACGTCCTGCATTTATATATTTTTTGTAAATAGTGATCATGTTTTTTGTACATGTGCAGAAAGTACAAAACATTATTTTTATGTGAAATCTTAATTTCACCACTTAAAAATCTGCGTCAGCATTACATGACTAGTGTCATTACCTGTATCTGTATGTACACAAAATTTATTAAATTTTATATAAAATTATTATTTCTATAAAACTACCTTCCAGATATATATATTAGCTGTGTTATGAAATTATTAAGTGATATTATGTTTATGCTTGGGTTCCTTTCCCAAGCTGCCCTATTTTATAGATGCTATATACAAATTAAATAGCCTGTATTCTAAAATCTGACCACCCCCCCCTGAAAACCTGTTTAATTTAAACACATGTATTCAGCCTCTACTTTTTAAAAAAGATGACATTGGGAACTCTTGCAAACACCTAGACATTTATTTTTTTGGAAAGATGGAAAAAATTCTCTTTAGAACCTGATGTCCATGTAAGCTGTTCATGAACAATGAAAATGTGTATTATTAAATGTGGAAAAATGAGTAACTTTTAAATAAATTTTCATAACAGCAAAAGTTTCAGAAAACGAGTTTTAATACTAATTTCTTTTTGCAATTTCAAAAAGATTAAGACTGCAATGAGTTTTGATCAAGTATGATGCAAAAGAAAAATTGGAATCTGGGTAATCTATGTTTATTTTTATTCTTCTTTTCCACTCATGAAAATTGGACACAAGAATAATTCTTTTACTAATGCAGTTGAAAGGTTTAAAACTGGCATTATTAAAATATTAAACTTTAATTAAAATATCAAATCAATAAAATACAGTTGTCTAAAAGAAAAAACAAAGAAAAAATATTTGAACTAACTTTTATGGGAGAAAATGATACATAAATTTTTATATACTAGAACAATGTTAGAAAAATTAATCACAAAGTAGAAAACATGAAACAGGAATTTATTCTATTACCTGTAATTATTGCCACAAGGAATAAATAGAAAAAAACTCAAGTAATTTAAATAAAAGATTATATGAACACAAAAGGAATCTTTTACAAAACAACACACAATACATTAATTACTGGAATGAACATAATTTTGATTTAAAAAATGTTACTTTAATTAAAAAACGAAAGAAATTTACTAAGATAAAAGTGTATAGAAAGTGCTTTAATCACTAGATCATCCACTGTAAATTTGTATCCAGGACCTTACAACGTTTCACCTTTCTCAGCAGATCTTCTTTTATCACAATGTGGGATATTTAATAAAAAAAAGTGAAAAACAAACAAAAAAGAAAATAAATTAAATTGGCTAGGATATATACCCAAACATATTTAACTTCTTCTCCCCCACCTATGGATTAATTAGTAAGACTTGCATCACTAAATCACTGTTATCTCAACAAAAAAAAAATTCTTACAGTCTAAAAAGATTGCAGAGTTGATAAGCATAGAAAATGAATAAAAAAAAAACATTTGAAAAAAAAGATTTTTAAGATTAAAATTTCAGTGTCCTCTCTCCTACATATACAAGTGTAGTTGCATCAATATTTAGTCCAATGAAGTCATAAAGGAAGAAACACATCACATGAAAATTTTTTCAACTTTGTCATTAATTTTAATTTTCTTAACTTTTATAAAAAAAAACACCACATAAAACAAATAAAAAATAAAATAGCTAATAATAATCAAATAATAAATAATAAAAGTGGTTAATTGAAATCACTCAAACAATATTATATTAATGGAAAGAACTGTTGAAATGTTATAAAGTAACAACAATATCTTAGAATTTCACAAGAAAATGAATTAACTATGCAAAAGAAATTTGTAATTTGATTAATAAAACATTTTCAGACTATAATCAAAAAGAGCAAACGAAAGACATATAATGATATAATAAACATATACTTTCCTATTTTTTAAGACTATTATACGCTTAATGTGTTAAGCTTTCCATTCTTTGTTTAAAAAAAAAAACAATTAAATCATTTAAAATCAGCAGATGCATAAAAATAGCTCAAGAATTTTGCACCCATTGAGTATGTTTAGGCAAAATGTATCACCTGTCAGTTTTGTCCTGACTAAAACCAAAAGGTGTTAGGGTTTAACATAATTACATGAGTGCAGCTGCTGAAGAACTGAAAAAATAATGTATCAGATATTGAATAATTTAACTCAGTAATTATAAACAAGCAACATCAACAGATGAATTATTATCCAGCTTTGGAATAGCAGATTATATAACTGAGCTTACTTTTGTTGGTAGAAAGAGCATGGTATGTTTGTGCTTGTAAGTTTATGAAAGCTCCATCAGTGGTAGAAAGAGTAGGATATGTGCTTGTAAGTCTATGAAAGCCACATCAATGAGTATAGATGAGCATTTGAGAAGAATTTGTTACTGTTCCAAAAAGCAAGATTAACATAAAGAAATGACATAATTCCCAAAATAAAATTCTTTCTCCAAAGGACAAATATTTATTCATAAAATATATTATGATAAAGCAGCAAGATAACAAGTAGAAAAAAAAATTACAGATAAGTGTCTAATTGGTAAAAAATACTATCTAACAGTCAGATATGGCATTTTGGATTGGCTAGTTTTATAGAATAAACTCACATTTGAATAATAAGATATTCACCCACACAGATTTGTATACATTTATTTTTTTTTTGTCTTATTCATACATATTAAGTGTGTGCAAAAGTTTCTATCAGAAACTAGTTTTCCACTGTGTATTAAGTTTTTAGTTTTCAAAAAATAGTACTATGAATTTTTGTGTATGCTTAATGTGTATACATAATGGTAGACCACTTGCTTGAGGATGAACAGGCTGTGGTTGACTACATGGTTACAGCCCCAACCACCAGTAAACTGATTGTACCTGAGTGATTGTTTAAAGTCATACATAACTTGTACAACACCATGTGAACTGTCAGCATCAGACAGCCTTGATCCATTGACAAGAACCAGACAAGATAATTGAAGACTCTGTGCCGCATATGATTCAATTCACCGGTGGTATTATTAATGCCCAAATTATATCACCATGATATGACCATTGCTGACAGCACCAGGTGTTTCCAAGTGGTCTCCCTCCTCTAAGTATTGAATAGGCTTGACACTGCATTACTCTGATGATCAAATAGTATCAGGTGCCTTCAGTGGTTTCTTTTTACTATAATCATATATTGTTATTATTACTGGTCCTGACCTGGCATCTCGGCTTCAGTTACTTTCTCACACCTGTAATGTACCTTCACTGTGCCTCGTCTCTAAAAATTTCATGGTATTTGTTCTGATAAACTTTTCTCTATGTCACCTAGACTTTACGAATTTAAGCACAGTACTAGATTGGCAACAAGGTCTTATTTTATAGTTGAAATGGCAAAATATAATCATAAGTTCTATGCTAACAGTTTTTTCTCTCACATTTCTCTCTTGTAAACAGACTTTCAACATCTAACAAGGCTATTTATATGGAAATGTTAAATGTTAAAATCCAGAAAACAAACTCACTATGTCCCATAATCTCTCAAATTCCTACTCCCGTACATAACTTATCTAAAACTCTAAATAAACTGATCCAACCATACTTATCTATTAGTTCCACCAATGATGTTCTTGATATATTACATTCTAATAAAGCTAACAAAGGTATTGTAGCCTTGTTATATGTTGAAAGTTTGTTTACTAAGGTTTCTGTTAAAAAACCATAGAAATAGTAATATAATCACCTAAAGTTCACACCTCCTAATATTAGACTAAATATTTTACATAAACTCTTACTGTCTTGCACTACACAAGTATCATTTTACAATCACTATAATAAAATTTACACAGACTGACAGTAGTTTAATAGGCTTGCCTCTGGGTCCTACTTTATCTAATTTCTACATGAACCATGTAGAAAACAATGTCTTTAATAATTTAAAAAAAAACTCAATATATGTCAGATATATTGACAAAATTTACATATTAATAGAAAACAACAATGAATTAAAAACCCTTAAAGAAACATTTGAAAGTAACTCAGTTCTATAATTCACTTATGAACTTAACATTAAAAATAGAGAAGTCATGGGTAAGATGATAAACTACATCTGGTAGTAATTGTCTGACCAGGAGGTTTTGAGGAGTGTGGAACCACCTCTTAGTTCCTATTGTTCTCAGGTTCACCCTGACATAGGATGGTAGCACCAGTTAGGGCCCCAGCTATGGGCAAATAGTGAACTCGCAATGGGGTCAAAAAATGAAAATATAAAAATACATTAGAAAAAATACCAGCAATACATTTTTATAGTAGAAAAAAAAAACAATTACCGAAGCTCACAAGAAAATAAAATTTCGGCATTCACTGACCCATTGATATACCATTAAACTATAAACCATTAAAAATAGAGTCCCTTTCTTAGATGTTTTAGTAGATGCTAACAATGATTTTATCATTTCAAGATATAAAAAAAAAAAACACTAGAAAAGGTCCATGTCTTCTTAATTTTAAAAAAGTTATTGATCCTAACAAAACCTTAAATTTTATCTTTCTCTATAAGGAACCATATATTGAAGTGTGCTTAAAAGAAAGAGAAAAAAAATTTCAGTTTGAATGATGTCACCTTGAGTGACTTGAAACAACAGATTCCAGGAAATCTGAGAATGCCAGAATTAACCTAAAACAGTTGCATAAACATACACAATCCTTGAGAACAAATGTAGCAACAATTGAAAGTATTAGGGAAAAATAAATAATATATATCTATAAAACAGAAAATGTCTGTGTGCGTGTCTGTATGCTATTTATGCACGTCCATATTTCTCAGAGGATTTTGATGAAATTGTACACACATGTTGCAAATTTACCAAATAAATCAAAACCAACTTTTCAATCTCCAGCCTCCCTGGATTTGGCAGAAAAATCAATAAAACTGAAGGTGGGTACAATTTTTTGCAAAAACCAAGGCAAAGTTACACAGGAACAAGATTTTTACTGGATAAGCTGATGTTCTTTGCACTTAATACAAAACATAGTTCATGTTATGAGGTTGATGTAGAGTGCTTGATAGTTTTCCTGCGACATTGGCTTCACACAAAAAATTGAAAAAAAATTGGGTTTTTCATACTACTTAAAATAAAAACTTGAATAACTTCCTCATTTTTTATCCAATTTTTTTCAATCATGTCACGAAAATTTGCCATCATGCAAGAAATAAGATAGTATGGTTTCAGTCCCACTTAATTCCCTGCTTATAATGAAAAAACACAAAAACTGTTCAGAAAGCCCATTTTTTGGGGGCCATAACTCCCTTGTTTTTCATCCAATGCTTTCCAAATTTGCGATGTAAATTATATATGACACACAAATTGTTTTGCGTGAATGTTTGATTTAGATTATTTCAGTTAAGTGCCCAAAATCTGTGACAAACTAGGTCCAAAATCGGTTTTGCCATTTAGCCAATAGTTTCTTTATATGATTCCAACCTAAATTGACATTCACACAACCTTCGATACAAAGATTATTTGAGAATGATTAATGAAGCATTAAAAGGGAAAAATTCATGAAGAACCTTTCATTAACCCCAGCTTTACAGTAAATGTGCAAAGAAGGAAGGAGGCGATCATGCATTTGCACTTGCAGTTGAATCAAGTTCTGATGCTTTGACACTGTTTTTGTTTGATTATTAGATTTGTGAACAATGCCATACTATTTGAAAGTTATTACGGCCATAGGAAATTTACTGAATATCTAAAACATTGAAACAATTTAACCCAGAGCAACAATCGCACAAGGTTTTATCAATGGAATTCCTTTATTATATACAATTGCAACAATGTACACCCAGGTAAGACCGGTACTTTGTCTAGTCTACATAAAAAATACAAATGTCAGTGTGTCACACTGTCACACTTTCAACTTTTCTTCTAGAGGCTGTAGCCCAACATATACCATTTTGGAATCAGACTGACTGAGCAAATTAAAAATTCTGGGCTGGATCCAGACCTGCAATCCTGAAATTTGGGGCTCTCAAGTTTTCATTACTGTGATTCTTTTTGGTGATTTTTTATGACAAATCTTTTTGTACAATAACAATTTTATAATTTGAAATTTGGGAATAATCAAAATTAATTGTGAAATCCAGCAAAAGTTATCCACAAAATAAAAATAATCGTCTGTGCTGAAAGTAAGGACCTACGTACATCAAATTATCTTAAAATTAAGTGACAGCAGAAGAATTATCGTTGAACTTTTAAAAGGTAAGTTTAAATCTTAATGCAATACTTAAATTCAGCAATCAATTTTGTATTCTTCTGTAGTTTATTATTGTCTATCACCTCTACTCCTCCCTATTGTGATGAAGGCCCAATCAAGAGCACCCCACAGGAGCTAGCTTAAATGCCACCCGATAGGGCAGCTTTTAAGCTAGCATAAAATAAATATGAACTTCAGCAAATTTACCATAACATAAAACAACTAATCTGGAAAATGAAATACACTATATATATATATACATATATATATATATATATATATATATATATATATATATATATATATATATATATATATATATATATAGAGAGAGAGAGAGAGAGAGAGAGAGAGAGAGAGATGCTTATTATATGGACCCAGAATATCAGGAATGGATGTTTGGTGGTCGGGTAATAACAGAAGTTAAACTTTCCCATCAATAACATAATTTTTTTACCTTGTTGCAGATATCAGCTTAGCAGCAGTTTGGCAAAATGACACCTGACATGAAAGTGCATACAAAACAGAAGGGTGTTATTGAATTTCTTCATGCAGAAAAAAAAATTACATCCATTGATGTTTACAACCTCCATATATTCAAGATTTGGTGCTTCCCAACATTCATCTGTTTTGAGATGAAACATTTAGAATATTGGATGTAAGAAAAATCATACCCACTGTTTAATGCTTTTTTGTTTTTTATATCTAAATTTGACTTTGTACAATATTGAGAATTGGTATTTATTAACTTAGAATCAGAAAGAGACAATTTAAATTTATTGGATATAAGGAAAGAGGGCTTGGAGAATCTGAAACTCACAGGATATATTGAATGCAAGAGTGACAGAGGAAAGCAGCAAATAACCTACCTACTGAGCTTGTGTAAATGGTTGGCAGAACAGGGATTGAGAGAGATAACAAAAAGACAAAATTTATTCAGAGCTACGAAGGATACGAAATTGTGGAGAGCCATAATCACTGACATCATGAAAGTACACAGCACATAGAAGAAGGTTATGCCCTCAAACAAAATATAAACGGCAATAAAAGTCAATATTTTAGCTTTTTGTTGTTTTTTTTATACTGTAGACTTGTGAAAAAAAAATATCTCTTAAAAATTTATTTTTAAAAGATTTATTTACTAAGATCTAGAAAGTTGTGAAGAGCCATGATCACCCATATTCTAAAGGAACACAGTACATAAAAAATGAATTTATTAACCAGTAGTAAAGATAGCCACTGGCTAATATTTTATCATAGCATTAATAATAAATATTTGAATATTGTATTATGCTTATAGATTAAACAAGCCTGGTCATTACCATTGTTATATTTTATGCAAACATCTGTGAAGTCACTCATATTTGATGCTATGCAAACAAAAATAATTTTTGTGATTTTCAAAGTCATGTACATTTTTCAGCAAACATGCCACTGTCAAATCATCCCCCTGTAGCTCTGTAAATAATTTCCAAGAATCATACATGAATGAACTCTATATACACATAGAAATTGTGTGAAAAATTTTGTATTATTCATAACAAAATAATTTAAAACCTTGTCTCTAACTACTATACCATATTTTATACTCATAAAAGATAAATAATATAAAAACAATTCACACACAGACATATATATTCTAAATAAACGGTGGAGTAATGGAAGGAGGCACAGTGGAGTATGGATAGTGGCTCAGATTGAGGAATCAGAGAGCCAAGTTCGAATTCCAGTTGAATCATTACATTCACTTACATTATTTACATTATTCAGACTATTGTCCTCATCTTTGTCGCCATATTTATTACAATGTTTCGGTCGCTGTACACTCTGGTCTTCTTCAGGTGGTTGGAATGTCAAACTGAACCCTTTATTTCGCTCACTGGGGTAGACTGTTCCACGTGCCATGTTTAATGGATGTCAGTTATCAGTTATCTCCTGTTAATTTCCCTCTGAAAGCGGGACATGCCCTTGTCCAAGAGAGAATCCAGTACAATAATTGAATAAAACAGACTACAAGCTCACATCTCCCAGAGGCTCGAGGAGTTCTTCAACAGAATTACTAATGAAGAAGACCAGAGAAGGATCTAAAATGACCTGGATAAATACTTCAGACATGAATTCGATGTAGTCAAGGCTTGCAAAGTACAAAAATTAAATAGATTGAAAGATCAGAAGGTGACACACAAGGTCCATTACCCACCAGTGAAAGCAGTAGTCAACATCAGCCAATATCAGCTGAGTGCCTCTGAGGAGTCAGTATTGAATAAAGGTCTCAACTTCGCCACAACCATCAGGCGAGTGCCATACTTGGACATCATTGCCAGAGTCGAGGAGGTGGCCTTGAACATCCCTCAGGCTCAGGTGGATGAACTGAGATGGAAGGTGAGACAGACCTTGGAGAAGGCCAAGCTGCCCAGGTCTAACATAACAAAACTGGAGAGGCTGGCGATCGGATCCCTACAGAGGAACAAAAACATTATCATATTACCGGCTGACAAAGGCAATGGGACTGTAGTGATGGACAAATCAGATTATACAAGAAAGCTGGAAGACCTCATTAGCAATGGTAGCTATAGCAAAGTAAAAAAGGATCCTACAATGAAAATGGAATGCAAACTGTCACAGATACTAATCAAGAACAAGGATCACTTCGCACCTAAGATGTATAGACAGTTATCGCAGCATTACACCAAGCTACGTCAAATATACTATCTCCCTAAGATTCCCAAAGACGGTATTCCACTCAGGCCTATTGTTAGTTGCCAAGGTTCTGTGTGCCACCCTCTGAGTCGCTTCCTTGTAGATATAATTGACCCATTGATCGGAAAGTCTCCTTCATATGTCCGAAACTCCACCCACTTCGTGGAAATAATCAAAGATGCTCCCATCCTATCCAACCAGATGGTGAGCTTGGACGTGGTGAGTTTGTTCACCAAGGTACCTATGGAGGAGGCACTCTCAGTAGTCAGAGATAGATTGGCCTCTGACTCATCCCTAGAAGAATGAACCAGTATTCCAATAGATAATCTGATGGAGATGTTGACTTTCTGTACACAAACAACACACTTCGGCATGGGATCACACATATATCGACAGGATGAGGGCTTAGCAATGGGCTCGCCATTATCACCAGCAATGGCGAATAAATACATGGAATACTTTGAGGAAATGGCATTAGAATCCATATCTCTAAAGCCAACTCTATGGTTAAGGTACATAGATGACACCTTCATACTCTGGCCACACCAGGAAGATGTTCAGGTTCTACTGGACCATGTGAACTCAATAAGATCTTTGATACAGTTCACAATGGAGAAAGAGAGTAACAACACACTCCCATTCCTGGATGTTCTAATATCTAGAACAGAGCATGGGTTCAAGACATCTGTATACCATAAACCGACATTCACCAGACAGTACCTCAATTTCAACTCTCACCATCCATACAGCATAAAGAAAGGGATCCACACTGCTTACAACACCGAGCAAAATTCATAAGTGGTGACCCAGAGACATTAGATAAAGAATTGGTCAGTATAAGTAGTACCCTACAACATAACAACTATTCTGGGTACATGGCAGCAGCCAAAAAAAACTGGGATAGGCGAGTACAAGAGGAGGATAACAATACTCAGAAAACAGTCTGCCTGCCTTATGTGAAGGGGTTATCAGAGAAAATACAAAGGATCTGCGGTCCATATAACATCAGGACAACCTTCAAAAGCTTGACGACACTTCGCAGATATCTCTCCTAAGTTAGACCCCCATACAGGAGAACATGTCTAAAGACTGTGTGTATGCTATCCCGTGCAGCTGCAGAAAGAAATATAAAGGGGAGACAGGCTGCCCCCTTAAGGTAAGGCTTCAAGAACACCAGAAAGCTGTAACATGAGGGGAAGTGAAAAAATCATGCATGGCTGACCACATATGGAGAGAGAAGGGAGATCACCGCTCTCTGTGGAATCATGTTGAGATCATAGACAAGGAACACCATTGGAAAATTCGTAAACTTAAGGAATCAGCACATATGCCAGGCCACAAAAATCTCCTGAGCTGACCAAGCATAGAAATGAATACAATATGGGAACCAATAATAAGGAGTGCCAGAGAAAAGCGATTATAACAACAAAAGTTGCAATATGAGCTCTGGTAAAAACATGAAGATAACAACAAAAATTGCAATATGAGCACTGGTAAAAAAAATTGTTGCTGAAGACATTAGGTTTATAATACCCAGAAATTCATAGAAGGACACATGGCACAGTGGATAAAGGCGTTGATTAGATCCAGTGACAGGAGCCAAAGAGTGTGAGTTCAATACCTGGTTAAGGCAGAACTTTCAGAGGGAAATTAACAGGAGATAACTGATAACTGACATCCATTAAACATGGCACATGGAACTAACCCAGTGAGCAAAATAAAGGGTTCAGTTTGACATTCCACCCACCTGAAGAAGGCCAGAGCGTACAACGACCGAAGTGTTGTAATAAATATGGCGACAAAGATGAGGACAATAGTCCGAATAATGTAAATAATGTACATAATACCTCAGCTCAGAAATATAGACAGTTACATTCACTTATGTGCTAATATCCTTGGGAAAGGTATGGATCCTCTTCTTCTACCCCCAGCTATGGGTAAATAGCAGGATTCCATAGCCTTGGATGGCAACTGGTCTACTGCAGAAAGGAATGGATATCTAATGCGAATTTTATTTATTAATCCAACAGATTTTATTACTTAAATGTTATTTTTAGTGGATTCTCATATTTGAGTAGATGCTCTATTTATTAAACAGTATATTTATTCATTTTTGTCTACCAGTTCGAATCTTCAGGCCAGTAGATGAAAATATATAAATATACTGTTTAATAAATAAATGAATCAACAACTCAAATACAGGTATCCACTAAAAGTAATGTTTAAGTAATAAAATATATATATTTTCATGAACTCACCCCAAGCAAGGCAATAATGCCACTAAAATGCAAGGGGCTTTTGGGAGTGAAAAAGAATGAGAAGACTTTAGAAGGAACCAGAAACACTATCCTAAGCAGGAAACAAGGGATAAAGCTCTACTGTTCAAAAGACCTGAGGGGAGTGTGAACTGAACAATAGTTGATAGATTTTTTTAAAATAAAAAAAATCTAAATAGTAAATAAAAATTTAAGCAGAGATGTTAGAAATACAGCATTGAAGTAGACTTTAGAAGGGACTGTAAACCCAATCCTAAACAAGAAACAAGGGATAAACCTCTACTACTGTTCAAAAAACCAACAAGGAGTGTGAACTGGACAAAATATATTGAATTAATATATATATATATATATATATATATATAATTATTTATTTGAAAATTATAACATAAATATGTTATAAAATCACTACAAAAATAGCCATTTTGTTTTAACACTTCTGGTGTCTTATCAAGTGATGATGTTAAATGTAGAATAAAGGGTTTTAAAAGGTTCAAATCAATCAAACACCCCTCATTAAGGGGAAACGCTGTTACATAAGCTGGAATGACCAATCAAAATACAAGTATACGAGAATTCAAAAAACTTGACAACGAACTAAGGTTACAATAATTATTTAATGCTTTAATATTGGGTTAGACTAAAATAGAATTTATTCTAACTAATAAATATTAAATTATACGATAAAATTTGAAATGAAAAATTACCCATTTTAAAATTTAGATTTAATCTATAAAGTTTAAAATTATAAAATTACTGAGGAAACAAGAAAAAATACATGTTATTCTATTTATTTTGTTTTTATTGAAATTAAGTTGAAATAAACATTAAGATCAAATGTTGCTCCGAACATCATGACAACATAGATACATTTGAATCATAAACAGAGGCAGAGGAGGATGACATCTTGCAAAAAACAATACATACACAATCAGATTATAATACATAAACACGCAGACATATTTAGATATATACACACACACAAAAAGGTGACGAGACAGGAAATATCCCCACGACCCTTAAAAAAAAAAATCCCAAAAAACCCCACAAACATACACGATGAAAGGTACACACAGACACCAATAAAGATGCGTACATACATATACATACATTGAGAAAGACACTCCGATACACCAACCAAGAAATATTCAAGTTTGAAAGTGTTATTGAATGAATTCTAACCAATTATTAAAATATAACTTATACGGGCAAATAAAAATCAACATGGGCAGAACAGAAAACCAAACATTAGGGAAAGAAAAGGACATTAAAACAGATAGACATGGATAGAAAAATAGATATATACGCATAAAAATAACACCATCTAATATCTATCTATATATCTATCTATAGATATATATATATATATATATATATATATATATATATATATATACACACACACACACAGTTAATTGAAATTTAATTCCAAGTAAATACTTATTATCATTGAATGCAGTGCTCAGTAAACTCAGGTTAGAGCCACATACAGAGCAATGTTACGTGTTTTAAATCAATTCTGTCAAAGCACAGAAACATTATATTGCATGTTTGATTATCATGAAACTTAGTTACATGTAGGCTTGTTACATTTTTAATAAGATCTAAGCAGTGTAATATTTCAATACACATATACACATACATACATATTATGGCTCAGGGTGAACATCAGTCAAAAAAAAAAGTAGAAGTTCTAGGGTGTGACACTTTCATACTCAGTAGTGTTCATAGAAGATTTGTCATTTATAACTTTAAGACAATTTCTTTTGTCAGAATAAATTATGTTCATCACAGAAAACCCTCTTTCAGCCTCTGCAGAACTTACAGCAATAGTATTAACTATTTTAGTATTATATATCAGCTATTAATATATAAGATTATTTTCAGATAATCCAACAACTGGTTTTATAATTTTAAGAATCAGTTCGCGTGAACCAGTAGGATGCCATCACTGCCAATATGCCTTCGAATTTCGGTCTCACATTTTCCTTCCTCTGTTAAAACAGTTGAGTAGACATTCTGTTTACTTTTAAACAGTATTTCATTTTTATCTACCAGTCTGAATATTCAAGAAATCTTATTAAAGAAAAAATGTGTCCTCCAGCAGGATTTGAAATGGCATTCCACATTGCAAGATAAACCTTTGTTAGATCTGACATGCTTTTAACTGACTTGGCAACAAAAAGTGTCATTGATTAAACAAGGTTCTACACTACCTTTTAAATCCATCTTTCTTGTTCAGATTTCCAAAAATTCATAACTGCTTATTTTCATATCCAGAGGGTGCATATTTTCTTTAATAAGATTCCTCAAATATTCAAACCAGTAAATGAAAATAAAATATTGTTTAAAAATAAATGGAGTGTCTACTCAAATATGGGTATCAACTAAAAATAATGTTTAAAGTGATAAAAATAAGAAGTAGAAGTACAAATACTTTCTTTTTTGTAATCAAATGTGTCAAGTCCAGTCAGCACTTAGATGAGGGACTTCTTGGAAACACCAGGTACTGTAAGCAAAATCTACCATTTGTCTGTGCATCGAATATTGGCTGCCATATCTGGTCTTGTGCTCCTGCTATTCATGACAAAATCCAAAGAGTCTGTAATGTAATCACTCCTGATCTGATATCTCCACTTCAGTCACTTCCCCACCACCATAATGAGTCATCTCTGTCTTTTCTATAAATATTTCCATAATAATTGTTCTAATGAGATTTCTTCCTTGGTACTTCAACTGAATGAATTTAAATGTACTTCTTGAGTGGCAACTAGGTTTCATTACTTTTCTTTTGAATTAACTATATGTAACTGTAAGTTCTATTTTAATAGTTTCCTTTCTCGCACTTCTTGCCGGAGGAACTCTCTTCTGGTTTCTTGCTTTCTACAATCTTCAAAAATTTAAATGCAACATGAATTGCAATCACCTGTTTTCTCGAATCCTGTTCTTTTATTGTCCTTTCTCCTTACTAAAGTTTTCTCATTTTCTTTCACTCCCAATAACCCCTTGTATGTTCATAGCATTCTCATCTTGCTCGAGATGAAATTATTAAAAAAAAAGAAGCAAACTCCTACAATCTGAAATATTTTTCAGCTTTAAATAACCAACAAAGAGTTGATAGTCCATAAAAAAAACAAAAACAAATCAATCAGTCAATCAATTGTCATCAAATGCACCCCATTTCCAACTTTATTTGTAGTGTTTATGGCCTATGGCCATATCATGTTGAAACACCTGTTTCTGTGCTCACCAAAGTTAAGCAACATTGAGCCTGATCAGTACCTAGATGCATAACTGCCTAGGAATACCTGGTGCTGTAAGCTTGGATATGCAGGTGGTGTAATGGATAATGGCTCAGAATTGTTAATCAGAGAGCCAAGTTCCAATTCCAATTGAGTTTGTTATATTCACTTATGGGCAAGTACCCTGGGGAAAGGTATAAATCCATCACTTTTCCCCACAGCTATGGGCTAATTAGTAAGAACTGTATGACTAAACCATTATTATCCCTGCAAAAAAAAAAAAAAAAAAAAAAAAAATTGTTACAATCTAAAAATATTTTCTGGCTTTTAATAACCTGAAAAGTATTGATAAGTCATAGGAAATGAATCAATCACTCAACTGTAATGTTTATTAAAAATTATTGAAAATCTAAAACTGATTTCATGATTTCTAGGCATAGATTATCCTAAATATTATAGTGTACAGTAATTGTATGAACTGACAAACTATTGATTTCAGAGTGCAATATTTTTTATGAATAGCTTCATATAAACCAACTTCATCCAATATTTTTAATGAAATTTTTTAAAAGTACATAGAACTTATTGAAATCAACAGCTTAATAAAAAATACATCCAAACTGCATTAATGCAGATGCACATATAATTGATACCTGCATATGTATAAATATACAACTTCAGTAAAATACATTTCAAAATAAGGTTACCAAGTTGAATATTTCAACAGTACTTGTGGGATGGTAATGCCATTGTAGGTTCAAATTCCATGGGTAGTAAGCAAATTTATTCCTACATTTTTTCTCGCAAATACTTCATCTAAAGTATTCACAACAAAAATTTATAAAATGTTTTTTTTAAAAAACATTGTGTGTAAAATCAAGCTTTTCTGTGCCCCAATCTCATTTAAATTTGGATATATTGTGATGGTACAATGATAATGTTATGATGGAGGATCCTACTATATAAAAACAAGGTGCTAACTAAAAGCTATGTGAATTTGAACACTGCATGCAAATGCCGAATTTTTTTTCAAATATGATTTAGTGTGATCCCACTTTTAAAAAATATCATTTTATGAACTTTGATGATCATCCCATAATTACTCTGTATTGAACAACAATATATAAATCTTTATATATGAATGGCAATTTGGGAGTTTATACTGTATGTACTTTATACAAATTTAAGCAAATGTATATATTAAGCATGCATATATATATATATATATATATATATATATATATATATATATATATATTGTGGAAAATGTATGACCAAGTGGAAAGAGTTTTCTTGTGACACATTTCATCCTTTAGGACTTCATCGGACTAAATTTACACATGCACATGAATGAGGAATGCTGGGAACTTGAAATTTTAGATATTTTTTTTTTTATGTAGACAATTTCATTTAGATTCTTTTTCTATTTTGGAATATTTTACAAGCCTTTTGTTTCACATCCAATAAAATTTACATATGAAATGAAAGAATACAATTCCTTACCTTTCTTAGATATTAAGCTACACCGTGCTGACAACAGTTTAAAACTTGGTGTCTGTTGGAAATCAATCAACAAAAACGATCTAAAAAATTTATATTCTCATCATAACAACAAAATAAAATCCAGTATAATCATCAGATTCTACTTAAGAGCACTCAAAATTTACAGCCTTCAATATTTACATAAAGAAGAGAAATACATTGAAAACACTCTCAAGCTTCTTCAGTGTCCTAATTATTTTATATTCAATGTGAAACAAAAGGCTCATAAAATATTCCAAAATAGAAATACGAATCCTCCTGACAAGCCTAATAAATCAAAAGAATATATTATCTTACCAACTAACTCTATCGCATCTACAATAGGAAGGAATCTATCTAAACTCAACATAAAATTTGTTACTACTACATCTAAAACAATAAAAGACTTAGTCAATACTAAACAAGACAATAAGCCAAACCTGAAGGAGGAATTTACTCAATTGGCTGTAATAATTGTCACAAAAAATACATAGGAGAAACCTCAAGGAATCTAAATAAAAGATCATATAAACACAAAAGAGACATTTTACAAAACAATACATCAAATGCCCACTATTACAAGACTGACCACAATTTTGACATAAAAAATATCACTCTGATCAAAGGTGAAAACAATTCACTATGATGAAAATGTCTAGAGAGTGCCTTGATTGCAAGGCCATACACAATGAATTTGCTCCTGAACTCTTACATTTCATCATTCCTCGCAGAACTTCTATTATTACATTGTGAGATATCTACTAACAAAAGTGATGGTAAGAAAAAGAATCTAAATGAAATTGGTTAGATAAAACAAAAAAAACCTACAATTTAAAATTCCCAACATCCCTTGTTTGTGCACGTGTAGTCACACCAACATAACAAATTTAGTCCTAAGAAAACTTTTCCCAATGTTAGCTTTTTTTTTTTTTTTTTTTTATATATATATATATATATATATATATATATATATATATATATATATATATATATATATATATATATATATATATATATATATATATATATATATATATATATATATATATATATATATATATAAATAAATAAAGTGCATGTGGTGCAATAGATAGTGGGTTGGAATGAGAAATCAGAGACCCAAGTTCAAATTCCAGTCAAGTTTGTTACTTTCATTTATTCATTATATTGGGAAGGGGATGAATCCATTTCTTCTCCCCCTAGCTATGGGTTATATAATAGGACAGACTGTGCTCTTTAGCCTTGGATAACAACAAGACTAGAATAGGGAAAACTCTGTATTCAAAACCTAAACAGGGTCAATTGAAGACCTTGTCACACATTATCTGCACCAGTTCTATTTGTTTATTCCAAAAAATGTGGCTGGTTCTGAACAAGCTTTCACTACTCTAATCAAATCATATGTATGGGTAGTCTGGCTGTTCAGTTCTAAGAACTGATCTGCATTGAAGATGACAGGTGTGTCCATTATATATATATATATATATATATATATATATATATATATATATAAAAAGAATAAATGGATTTTATTTTTAATCTGACATTTTTATTATTCCAAACATTATTTTTAGTGGATACCTGCATGTGAGTAGTTGGTTGGTTATTTTGTTTTACAACATATCAACCTCAGTGGGTCATTTAATGCCAACTTTTGGAATGGATTTTAGCATAGTTTGGTAGAATATATATATATGGAGTAGTATTAGGCCACTCATATTTTTGTGTACATTCCAATTGCTTTCATAAAATCTCATACCCTAGATGGTGTTATTTCCATAAAGAGTTTCTTCAAATTACTTGTTTGGTAATATTGTTTCTGCACTCAATTTAAGTTTGTACACTCAAGCAGTATATGTTTAACTGTGAATCTTTTTTGGCATCTAGTACATATTGGGGATTCTGTGTAAATGATGGTGGGTGATGTAGGTGTGGCCTATGTGAAGGCGGGTCAACACAACTTGTTCTCTTCTATTCTTGTATTTTGTGTTCCATTTCCCAATGGTAGGTTTTATGTTTTGTAGTTTGTTATTAGTGTATTTATCCCAATGATTTTGCCACTTCTTAAAGATAATTCTATTCACTACCGCTTTATAATCAGTATACAGTATTTTTGTTTTTAATATTGTATCTTTCATAGCTTTCTTTGCTTCCAAGTATTCCCGGTCATTTCCCAGTATACCAAGGTGGCTTGGGATCCAACAAAAGATTATTTCTTTATTTTTTGATAAATGATATACCTGCATTTGAGTAGATGGTCCGTTTATTTTAAACAGTATTTATTTTGTCTACAAGCCTGTATACCCGAGAAAACTTAATAGGGCACATTTTCTTTATTAAGTTTTCTTGAGTACACAGTCTGATAGACAATATAAATACTTTTCAAAATAAAGTGTCTACTAAAAAATATCCACTAAAAATATCATTTGAAGTACTATATATATATATATATATATATATATATATATATATATATATATATATATATACACACACACTCATACATAAAGGAGTGCTGTAAAATTCTCAGTCTAACCAGGAAATCCTTAAATAAATAAGTCAGATGTTTGATCATTTGGTTAGGCTTTGGAAGTTAGTTGGGCAGAAAGCTTTTCAGTATGAACTTATATATAATCTAATATTTAAGAAAATGACATGTGAGTATTAATAACAATGTTTGAAATGGGCCAATTTCCTTCTTTTCTTTAGTTTAGACATATTAAGGTTTTGAAAGAGATTTTGAAAGTTACCTTTCAACAGAATCAAAGTTAATTTTTTTCCATTCCTTCAATTTATAAAAAGCAGATTTTGTGCTTAATTATTCACTACATTTTATGAATATATTTATGCACCACTTTCAAGGATGTTTGCAAGTTTTGACCTGAAACACACAGTTATCGAATATGACAGCTGGGAACAGATAGCAGACAATTGCAGTGGAAGACAATGCAGGAAGCAGAGGGAAAAATCTCAGAACTTCATTCCACATTCCAACTTTGTCACACCTTCAGAAGAGACTGCCATGCAAAGATTGGACTGTTAAGCCTCTCCAAAGAAAATAAGCAGAAAATTTCAGCATATTATAATTTTATTCAAGAAAAGTAATAATGCAACACAAACATGGGATTTCTGCAGTTTATGAAGAAGGCACTGTGGATGGTCAAACATGTCAAAAGTGGTTTACAATGTTTTGTACTGAACACTTCTTGCTGAACAATGCTTTATAGTCAAACCATTTGAAGCTGATAGCAATCAAATTAATACACTGCTCAAGAATAATCAATGTTATATAACATGAGATACTCAAAACATGCAAATCAAATATTACAATCATTGTTTATGTTAGTTGCTTTAATGTGTGACTTCCACATAAATTTACAAAAAGAAACAAAAAAGACTATAGGATTGTATTTAAACATTATATATTTGAAAAATTCTGATGGGTAGTGAAGAATGGATACATGACATCAACATGAAATAAAACAGATTGTGGGACAAGCAAAATGAACTATGACTAATTGCACCAACATCTAGTTTCATCCAACAGTAAACCAAACAATTAATCTAAACAATTTCTGCTACCAATTAGATCAATGATTCCCAAACTTTTTTTCTCTGGGCCACATTTTTGGAATGAAAATTTGCTCACGCCTCACCAAATTTTATGTGATAAAAAATTAATTTAAAAATTTAACAAAAGAAACAAAGTTAAAGGGAGATAATCGCGGATTCGAAGTCAAAACATTATCATTGATAACTTTCTTATCCAATTTGCGGACCCTACTTACTACATGATATAATGCAAAAATATCACAATGATAAAAATTGGGCAATAATTATTTATAACTATTTATACTGGGTCGCATGCATACAATTACAATACTAATTCGGTATACATAAGGTTAAAAACAAATTTTAAAAAATGAAAAAGCCTTCATTTTAGCTTTAATTGAAAGCTAAAGGACTTAAAATTTACTATTTCCAGTAAGCAAAATACTCTTGTGAATTTCAAACAGAAATTATATTGATCAGAATTGTTTGTTTTTTTTTAGTAAAATCGATGAAATCACCTATTTTGACACATTTGTAAACAAAAGTTAATTCTCAGTTTTAAAAATCTTGCAAAAATAAAATATGTTTCTGAAATGTTATTTGAGGAAAATTAGCAAATTTAAAGTTAAAATCAATCTGATTTGACACAAATATTACTTACTTATAGCATAAAATATTGTATATAAGCATTTTTAACCATGGGACTTGTTTTTCTGACGTCTTGATCAATTTATTGACAGCCTAACATGTTGACAAGTATGGTAATGCAGAATGGATGATAGCAGATGATAAATTTTATATGAGGTTTTTACCATAAAGGGGAACAACCCTTAAAACATGTGACCTTTTAATGATAATGTCGTGTACAAATTCACATACTTAGAAAAATTAGGACGTTTAAACACAAAGAAAATAAATCAAAATTCTTTTTAAAAATATTCGGGGTCATCAGATTGTAATAAGCTTTACAATATATGATTAGTAAATATAGTTTTACTTAATAACAATATTTTCTAAGAGTTACACCATTGAAACTGAATTTTAGAAGACTTAAAATCTTTATTATTCAATTTAAAATTGTAAAAAAAATAAAACAAATCTTCTAAAAATTCATTTTTCATTGAAAAATTTTTTCCTTCAAACAATATTCTTTTTAATATATATTATTCATAAAAGCAATTAAAAGCTTCTCTAATTAAATAATGTCTTAGTTTTATTGCATTTTTTATTTTTCGATTCAGAACATTTTCAGTAAGACGGGGTCTGATTTTGCAAAACAAATTTCAATGAATTCTGCTTTTAACTAATATAGTCACTAAAAATTATCACATTGAATTTCTCAAGTTTTCATAAAATTAAGTAAATTTGAAACACATGTAAAAAAATATTTTTACCAAGATTTTCTAATAAAAAAAATAATTTTATTCATTTGTGAATAAGTCCTGAAAATTTAATTAAAATATGACAATTATTTGATTTTTGAAAGAATTTCCAAATTAATGTATCTGTCACTGCAAAAAGAGAGGCTAATTTTTTATATTCTAAAAGTTAGTACATCCACTGACAGTAGAAAAACAAGTTTTTAAATCAAAATTTCGAATGTTTTAAAAGGGAGTAAAAAATTTAATTACACATCTAAAAAAATACTTTGATCCTTCCTCTTAATAATATAAAGATTTTGATGATAAAACTATGTTTTCATTATGTTTGGTGCATGTTTTCATCACTGAATGCTGATTTTTTTAGTGATTTCATGGCAGTACCTAAATTACATGTAATCCATAATAATATTTTACATTTTCAAATCATATTTATTTTTGGTATATCAATTTTTTTTAAACTATTTACTATGGATGACGTTGCGATTAAGGCATTCTCTAAACATTTTCGTCTTAGTAAATTGTTTTCTCCTTTGATCAGAATAACATTTTTTCTACCAAAATTGGGCTCAGTCTCGTTACGGTGAGCAACTTATGTATTTGATGTAGTGTTTTGTAAAACGTCCCTTTTGTGTTCATATAATGCAGAAGAAAGCTCAAGGAATCTGTGCTAGTAGTTTATAAATTGAGGAGGCACGATGGAGTAATGGATAACGGATTGAGGAATATCAATTTTTTTAAACTATAAATCTTTGATTGTGTTTCAATCATTCCGTCTCACCTGCTATTCTCTTCCGCTGCATCTATGAAGTGCTGCATCATTTGAGAACCACTGAATTAGATTGATCAAAAGCAATAACTGATGAAAAATATTCAGAATTAGTTAAAAGAAAGGACATATTATTCCATCCGGATAATGTAAGACTGCATGCTTCTTTGGTGACCAGATAAGCATTGTTAAAGCATGGTGAAGAAATCTTTGATACATCTGCTGTATTCACCAGACATTGCACTTTTGGATTACCATGTATTGCAGTCTTTAGACAAATTGCATCATGAAAAATTTCAATTCCCTTTTAAGCAAAAAGCACTTATCTTATTGAGTAAGATAAAACGTCATGGAAGGATGGAATTATGAAATTGCCTGAAAGATGGCAGAAGAGAGTGAAACAAAATGATAAATATGTTGTTTAATAAAGTAAATGTTGAAAATAAATAAAATAAATGCCATTTACTGTCTATACCCTTGAGAGGATTTGTTTTTATATCAAATACTCTTTATGCAAATCAATTTGTTTTTATATCAAATACTCTTTATGCAAATGATATCCTTCTTTGTATATTTGATGCTGATAGCACAACATTCTGGTGGATTCATTCTTCAGCCCTTTTTCATTTTCATTTTTGTATAAAATGACGAGCGTTGAAGAATGGATCAGCTGAAAGGTGTTAAGAACAAGTATACAAAGACATAGTTCATTTTCCCAAATGATATTTGGAATTGTCATTTATTTGAACTTAATAAACCAAGCAAACATTTTATGTTACTCAATGCATAATGTTACAAATAATTCACAGATCTTTCATTCTGTTTATCTATATTAAGAATATAGTAATTAAAACTATTTAAAAATGTAAAATTTCTGTTTAACTGAAAAACAATTTTATACCATGATCCAAGTTGTTTACATAAATTGTTTGGTTTACCTTTGGATGGAGAACATTGGTACAATTAGTCATGGTTCATTTTGTTTATCATTTTGCTTATCCCACAATCTTTTGTGTTCCATATTGGTGTAATGCATCCACTTTTCACTACCCATCTGAATTTGTTTCAAATATATAATGTTTAAATATGATCAAATACATTTTTTGTTTCTTTTTTTAAATTTCTGTGGAAGCCACACATCAAAGCAACTAACATAAGCAATGTGATGCAAATGTTTTTTAACAAATGATTTATACGTTTTGTGTATCTCTAATATTATATAACACTGATTATTCTTGGACAATATCTTGACTTGATTCCCTTAAAGTGGTCAGACTGTGAAGCATTGTTCAGTAAGAAATCTTCAGCACAAAACTTCGCAAACTACTTTTATTATGATTTCATGAGCAACCTGGATCAAGATACAAACATTAATGTAAAAGAGATTTTACATTCAGAATTAATTAAATAGAACTACTACTAATATTTAGCATAATTTTTCACTTTGTAGTTAAATTAATAATTAAGTTTAATTACAATTAACCAAAAATAATTAATGATAAATGTACCTGGTGAAACAGACAACAAATGTGATGTATTGGTACAAGAATAATGCCTGTCAAAAATGATGAGATTGTTTATGTATGGTCAGCACTTTTACCTAAAATCAGAGTATCTGTGGACTGTTTGCAATCAAAGGTGTCAATTTTCAGAACTTCTGTCCTGAATCAGCATGTAGTATCTGTGCACTGTGAAAAGTGTAACACATACACACATGTGCAAACAAATATATATATGTATACATGTATGTATGTACATAATAATCGACTCTCCTGTGAGTTTTGATATATGAGTGTCCAGTAGCTTATAGATTAGTCAATAAATGTTTATGTTGAATATGACACTTCAGTTCTGCAAGAGACCACATTGGATACAAATTAGTGGGTAACGAGACCAGGCTGCTGGTCTTAATGCAGAGTGTTTAGTCCTTGCTCTTGTCACCCTTAGAGGCTGGAGGTGCCTAAGTTTGAATGCTTTAATGCCATTGTGACAGCATACTCTCCTCTATTTTGGGTCCAGGTCCATCTGCTCAAAAGGTACTCTGACAGCTTCAAGATTGCTCTTCATCTTGTCTTTATATCTGAGCCATTGTCTGCTTATGTTTCTTTAGCTGTCGTGTTGCTGGCTAGACATGAGGACTTTTGGAATTATGATAACATGACCAGCCCATCATAATTGAGATTGTATCAGAAAGGTTTCAATGCCTCCTATTTTTGCATTTTACTAACAGATCAGCATTTAAGAGCTTGTCTTTGAGTGTAAATCCATAGATTAAGTAAAGGTAGTTCTTGTGGAAAGCAACTAGCTGATTTACATTTGTGTGATATAGGGTTTAAGACTCAGATCTATTTGAAAAGGTGGTGCAGATAACAGCTTTGTAGACACTGATTTTCATTTCTAATTTAATCCCTCTTTCATTCCAAAGACTAAATCAATTTCATGCTTTTTCAGGAGAAATTTTGCTTGAAAAGCATGACATTGACTTCAACTGACCACCTGTTCCTTTGTGACCAAGCACTAAGCCATGCCAAGCTAAAGAGTGGCTCTTTTTCCCTGAGAGAGACAGATTCAATTCCTGCCGATGGGTGCAAATTCTCCTTTAATAAGATTTTTCAAATATTCAGGCCAGTAGATGAAAAAAAAAAAATACTGTTTAATAAATAGACGCCTACTCAAATACTAGTATCCACTAAAAATAACATTTACAGTGATATATATATATATATTCTCGACTCCTGTTGAATTCGATGTATGAGGGTCAAGCAGATCAGTTCCTACAAACCGACAGCCTGACACCAGCATGAGATTTGATTATAGTGGTGAAGGCTTTGTGCAGACCATCCACACTTTTTGAATTCAGAGTTGTCCTTCTCCTAGAACACTTTCCATCCAAGGCTATAGAACCCAGTCTGTCCTGCTATTTACCCATAGCTGGAGGGAGATGAAGAGGATTCCAAGGGTATTAGCATGTAAGTGAATGTAATGGATTCGACTGGAATTTGAACTCGGCTCCAATTCCTCAATCCAAGCTGCTATCCAATACTATTCGTGCCTCCTATATATATATATACACGCACACATTGTATACATACATTCATACATGCCAGATGCTGTAAGTTTGGCTCTATGGGTGGTATAATAGATAACGGCTCAGAATTGGAGACCCAAGTTCCGATTACAGTTTGGTTCGTTATATTCAGTTACATGCAAATACCTTTGGAAAATGTATGAATCCACTTATCCCCCAGCTATGGATTAATTAGTAGGACTTGTATTAGTAAAATAATTATTATCTCAAAAAAAAAATTCTTACATTGTAAAAATAGTTAATGGCTTTAAATAACCCACAAAAGGTTGATAAACTGTTAAAAACAAATCAATCAACCATTTATACAGAGTGCATCAGAAATACCTCTCGCATAATGGTAAGACATTAACAATGGTGTCTTCATCTAGCTAATGTCTTAGCATTATGTGGGAGGTATTTCTGCCGCACTTTGTACATATGGATTTTCTGAAGAAAATTATCTCCTAAGCACATAAGTGTGGGGATGTATAAAACCCACAGTTAGAGGTAAGATAGTGTAAGCATTTTCAACATTGCATTCTTGCAGGCTAGTTGAAAATTTGCCAATACAGAGCACAAGTAAAAGTAAAACCACATGGAAGCGACAGTAGCAAAATACACCCACCCTCTTGCAGCATTACACTGTATGCATAAGCTATGAGAATGTGAAAATATGGATAAGTTTTATATAGAAAAAAAGCAAGCATAAGTAATGTAGATTTTCTATTCGTAACTGCACAACAAATCAAATATGCCACAAAGGAGAAAACACTCAGCAAATACACACAAAGAGGCAGTCAGGACATTCATATACATATATGCATAAATGATATATACTTTATGCATAGATACATGAGCAACACACAAAACAGGTGCATATAAAAATATATATGTCATAAAACGGGAACAGACACTAATATATACAGTACACTACAGTAATATGCATATATATATATATATATATAGATAGATAGATAGATAGATAGATAGATGGAAATGTATTTAAAAAGAATACATCTGCATGTGCGAGTGTCAATTGCTTGCATATTCGAACTATTCTTTCTAAATTTGTGTATAAAAAGGTACATGGGAATTATATATATATTTTACAGCTGTTTATTTGCTATACGAACTGAAGCTGGAAATATCAGTAATGACAACATTGTACAATGTACATAAATGTATTTATGTACACAAGTGTGTATTCATACGTGGTATATTTAACTTTGAAACACCTTTCACATCAAGAGTTTTCTGTTTTCGAATCCATTATTTAATTAAGCCTTAAGTTGTTGTTCATACGAGTATTAACCTTTATTTTATAAGTATTTGACACTAAAAACGAGTTTGGTTACAGTACAGGAGAATGTCTTCAAGAATTTTATTGTAATATACTTCCAAATGTTTATTTTTTATTGTACGTTTTCAAAAACAAAACCGAAAGTATATTATGTGCGATGTGTATAATTTGTGTGTGTGTCACTTACACAGTAGTGATTATTACTCGTAGTCGTAACGCATAAATAAAATCAGATTCACATGTACACAGTAAAAAAACAGCTATACAAAGAAGACATACAAGGTTAAAGACAGGCACACTATACGCACGCATAAAATATGAGCCTTAGTACAAAGAAACATTAAAAAGAGAGAGGGAGAGAAAGAAAAAAAAAAGCACATAGTCGGGGAACACAAAGACACATTCACATACATATTCATGAGAAACAGAAGGAGAAAGAAAGAGAAAGAAATATACACACGCATACAGCACGCACTTATACATTTATAATAAAGGCACACCCACACAGGAGTTACTGTCTGACGCACATGAAAACGAGATACGCACACAACCTCTGAATACACAATAAAATTATTACTTGGCTCACACTCACATAACCCACCCACACGGAACTGGGAGAGGAAGAGAAGGAGGCGGTAAAGGTGGATAAAAAAGACTGTACAAAAACAGTAACACAGTGTGCATTCAACACTCCATATTCATTTCATTTTCACAGACACACATGCTTACAAGATTACTATTGAAGAAAGTGCAGGCACCACCACATGTAATACATTGCTGAGAAAATAAATGGTAATTACTTTATATATAATAAAAAAAAGAAACGTGTTTTAAGTTGAAGAAATATTTTTTTTATTTTCTGAGTTTCTTCTCAGATTTCCGCAACATTAACAACCGTTTTCTTTTTTTTAATACTCACGTATTAGGTATTTAGGTATTATTTTAACACACGAATTGAGGCGTGTTCGCAAATAAAACAAGCTTTTTAGAAAGTTTTTTTTTAACACTTTTCGAGCATATTGTGTGTGTGGAAGAGAAGGCAGATGTTCAAATTTTTTTTTAAACTTTAAAAATTAGAACTAGAAACAAAAAGAAAAGAGATTTTTAAACTTTAAAAAACTGATCGATTACGATATTTTCCATTTGTTACCAAACCATTGTTGTGAAAATATGTGTTACTGTTACAGTTAATTAGTATTTTTGTGAAAAATATTGCATTATTCAATGATGAAAAATTGCTGTGTTAAATTATTTTTATATCAAAATAAACTTTGTTACAATTTAAAAGTTTTCACGTGTTCATGATAGAAAGGAATTTTAATTTTTAAATCAAGATTTGCTGTATTCTTTCGCTGCAAAAAAATCTAATTCTTCCGGGCTTTCCAAAATGGTTATCATCACTGACCAGAATCAGGAATAATAGTTTTTTTTTTTTTTGTGGGTTTTTTCACTCACTCTTTGCCTCGTGTTTAGGTGTTTTTAACATATGCATACCACAAGGATTCCGCAATTTTTTATTTACGTACCTCATATTGCGAACACTACTTTTTAAAAGTTGGTAGTAGCAACAGCGAGTTTTTTTTTTCTCGACATTATGAAAAAAAACGACATTTTTCTAGAGGACAAAAAATCAAGGAAAAATAATCATGTGTATCTACAAGTGGAGAGAAAATAACGTCAAGAAGGAAATAAGGTAGTTTGAATTTGAATGAAATAAATGTAGCTGGCCAGTGGTTACTTTGCGTAAAATTAAAAACAATAACAATAATGTACTTTGCTTTGTTGTTGCCTTATTTGACTAGAGATCTTCTGTAGCATTTTTTTAAAATACAGACGTATGCATTTTTATTTTTTTAACTATTTCGAAAATGTAGAAATGCAATTTTTAAATCAACAAAAAGCTTCTTTTGTATGTGTGTGTTTTAATTTTTAAATTTTTAGCAGTAAGAAACTGTTTTTAAGTCCTTGAAAATTAAAAATAAAAGTTAGACTTTTTAAAAAATTTAACTTATATAATTAAAAACAAAAAAAAAACTTTTGTCAACTTGCTGTCCTTATAAAATTGTGCTTGATGCTGACATGACAAGCTAATGGCTAAAAAATGGCTCATTAATAGAAAAAAACCCAAAAGAGTGTTCAATGAAAAAATATCGAATAAGTAACAAAACACTAACACTCAACACCCTCACACAAACATTCTCATATTGTTCGTTTCGTGTTTTTTATTGTTCATAAAAGTCAGGTAAAAATTGTTTTTTTCTTTATCAACGATTGTGGAAATAAATCAGAATCTAACCCAGCTGTATGTATTTCATAGTAGTACTGATGTGTAGCTTTTAGTTTTATCGATTTGTTTCACACAGGTTCTATTCAAACAAGGTAGGAGTGAAAAATAAAAAATTTAAAAAATAAATCTAAAATCCAGGAATCCCATTTAAATTTTAAAACAAAACAAATTACAAAAGAAAAAAAGGTTGTTTGAAATTGAAAGTTTGCCCTTTTTTTCATTGTTGATCTTTAACAAAATTTAAGAAAATAGGACAAAAAAATCAACAGTTATTTTTTTTTTCTTTTTAAAGAAATCACTTCATTATTTTGGTTCGCAGAATTTCTACCTTTTTCCCCTCACTACTGATATAGTGCAACTAAAAAAATATTTTAAGTTCAGCCCTGTCTTTCGTAAATAAATAAACTAAACATCTCTCCTGCTTCGTTTCGAGGCTTCCATGTGCAGTGTTTTACAAATAAACAAAAACGAAGGCATTTAGTCGAGCATCATGAAATTTAGCATTGTTATTTTAATTATATTTATTAGTCATATTGATAAGAGAACCTTTCTCTTCTCAGGCCCCGAGGCTGTCCGGAATCAAGTACTTGTGGGGAGATGCACAGCAGCTCAGGAGGAGTAGAAGGAGTTGATAATTAAATCGTGGTTGCTGCTCTGCCTCAAGAATGGTGGTAGCTGCACATGAAATAGAAATCCCCTTATACGTCGACTGGTGCTTTCTTGACGTTGTGATGTGTAGGTTCTCGAGGCTATAACACAAATACCAAGTCAGTATCTTTCTGGTAATTTAGTAGTACAAGTATCTACTTTTACCTTACCTACAGTGACTGACACAACAACCTACAGCACACACACACACAGAAACTAACACACACAGATATTTATCACAAACAAAAAATGCTCTAGTACACGGTACACGCATATGTATTATTATCATACACATCACAGAGGCCAAGACTATTCAGGACTAACAAGAGAGATCATTTGCTTTTTTTTTTTATACACGTAAAAAAAAAAAAAAATATCATACTGTAGTGTACGTACAGTACACACTGTCACATCAATTAATTACACATCACCATTTTTTAATCTTTTTAAACACGGGCATTTTCATTTACCGTTAAAAAAAATTACATATGCCTTTTTAATTTCAGAATAATAATGACATGTTGAAAAGAAAAATTTGTTGATCAGAGAAATCTCCCCCAAAATCTAATCAGCATGTAAATTTATGAATTATAAAAATTTTAAGTTCTTGTTTTTTATGAATGCATCACAGTAATCTTCGATTTGAATTTTGGAATGATTATAAAGATTTTAAAAGCACAGCTCACCAGTCATAAAGGAAGATGAGATTTAAAAAATTTTTTTTTTTTTTTTTGCTGATGGATAAATAAATACTACTACTTTTTAAAGTTTAAGTTAGTAACATATAATTTCAACTTTCTAAAATTGAAAACAGTTACTTTTATTTTTACTTTAAATAATTTTTTTTATGTAAATAAATAAAAAGGAGTTTTGAATAAAATTATGAATAAGTCTTGAAAGATGTTTTAGTTTTCAGTTTTATGACTAACTTAACTTAATCTTTCTTCAAAAAGGCTGATAAAAACTAAAAAAAGTCAAATGAACTAACTCACACATATTGGGTATAATAATACCCTACTTATTTTATGATTATTACTAAAATAATAAACATATTTACTTTACATATCTGTAACATATCGTTTTCCAAATTTTATACCCAAAACAAGAAGAGATATAGGTTTCAACAGCGTGTTATTATTAATAAAGGAAAAAAGCATATATTGATTTCTAACGCAAAAAAACAATGTGTAAGTAAATAAATCCTAATTAAAAATATATACTTATAATAACTGTAAATTACGAGTAAACAGAACCTTTTCTAATTTTTATAGTCATCTGTTTCAACGTATTCTTTTTTTTAAGACTCTCTCTTATCTTCAATAATTTTCATTACGTCCTTTTTATGACTAATATCCGACCATAACACCTTGAATACCTTGATCGTACATAATGTTTGCGAACAGGACTTAATATATCCTTAAAATTATATAAATGAGCATATAAAAGAAAGAAATCATACCTACGTACATGTATTTCTTTTTAATCAATCCGTCATGGGACGAAATGTACAGAAAACGACAGACATGGCTTTTTTTCTTTCTTTTTTTCAACCGTCCCTTTTCGTCATCCAAGTTTTGATGTGGGGGACACTCAACGATTATTATTTATAATACAACTGAAACGGCTTCCAATCACACAAGAAGGTAGTAGCAATAGTAGTTACTACTATAAGTACTGATAAGTTATTAACTCTAAACGAATCTAGTAGACAGAAAAAAAAAAACAGGGGAGTCAGGAAAAAGAAAGAGTTGCCCCGTTCTCGCCCCAACCGACTCTGCATTTTAAGTGAGCGAGTGAGTAACTTCCTCCTGCTTTATCTTTGATTATTAATACGTATATGTGTGCGGGAGCCAGTGCTTTTCCCCCTCTATCTATACGATTACCGATTGCTTCTTTCTCCGCATTTATGCATTAACTCCTCCCATTACCCTTTTCTCTCGCCGCCTGAGTCAACAACGAAACAAACAATCAAGAGTTGTCTACCCTGTTAATAAAAAATCTGCAACTTCCGCCGGTGCCCGTCCCTTTTGCAACGTAAGACAAACAATTCTTTGAATTAATAATAATTATTTATGAACTAGTTTGCCAGCTGATGCGGTGTTATCCTGAATGAAATAGTTTTTATGTACATCGCTCTGTAGCCCTTAATCAGGCATAAATTTTGCTGTTAATGCATTTGAATTTTTCAATTTAAAAAGATGTCAACAAATGCACTATTCAATTGCATGTTATAGTTATTGTTCGTTCAATAATGCATGAAGAAGCAGTTCGTTTGTCTATTTGTAAAATCTCATACTGTGCATAAATGTGTCTACGACATGAAGAATTATCTGTCTAGGCCTGGTCTGTGGTTATCCATTTTTAAAATATAGTTGTGAATTTCTGAATATTTATTTCCAATTTAATTTGAAAATCCTTAAAAAATCCCGATTAGCAAAAAAAATTACACATATTGTTTTTACTTTTTTTTTTTTTTACTCAGTTATGTTTCACACCTGACAGCATTTGTAATTTTTTTCAATTAGTCAAGTGATGTCTGCAAAACTAAAAGGCTTTTATTTATAATTTCATGTGGTATTGGAAGCGTTTTCGATTTAATTCAACAAATTATTGTGCACATATTGAAAATAGTCGTAACACATCTTCAGCTAGTTCTAAAAAAAGAAAATAAGTAATAATAATAATCATCAATCATTTCCTCACTTGTGGATTCGCTTATGCATATACTACATCACGTGGACTGTAGCAAAAATAAATAAAGATAGATAGATTTTATTTTGAAATTGACTTCCTTTGTAATTCTATATTTCCAAAGTTACGATTGTTTTGTTTGTTTGTTTTTTCAGTTTTGATTCGTTGAAAAAAACAAAAATCAAATTCAAATCTAAGACATTACCAAGCGCTGTTAAAAAAATTAAAAAAAAAAAAATCAGTTTTAGCCTGTGAACAAATAAATCCAATCACGTGATTTACACCTACACCTATCCATGAATAATGACAATAAGTCCCATTCATGCATGTGTTTCAAATATTTTCACAATAAACGGACTGTTTATTTATCACATACGTTAGAAAATTTAAAAAAAAAAAAAATCAAAGTTTTAATTATAAACCTTGTCAATTATCGATCCTAATTAACTGGGTAACTCCTATTAATAAAAAAATAAAATAAACACATAAAAAATATTCACTGATTTTTTTTATTTCTAACCCTCGTTAAGTTTTTTTTTTTTTTTTCCTAACGCTGTAATGAATGCTTTTATTAATTTGTGAGAGGATTGAACTTGATATCAAACATGACATACACTTACTTGCTCGTTAGTGATACGACTTTTAAATCTCAAAATTTAAGCGAAAGGATGACTTCCAGTTAAAAAATTGGGATAAACGATTTATTTAGTCGCTTTCCTACAACTAAATCTTAAATTAAAATAAAACGAAACACTTGATACAGGGAAAAAAGGAAAACGATGAAAAAATATAGATGAGAAAGTACGTAGATAAAGAGAAAAATACTGACCTTTTAAGCATCGTGAAAATTCGACTTTTTAATTGTTTTCGAGTAGAAGCAAGTGAGTAGGTAACATTAACAGAACACTGATCAAACTTGATTGCCAAGAGTAATTTTTTATTTTAATTTATTAGAGATGCACTTTTGACTTTACATTTAAATTTTAAATTTTCCTCGATTTATCTAAAAAAAAAAAAAAACTTTTTAAAACCAAAAACGTCAAAATTTGTTCAAAATTTCATATAACGAATTTCCTATTAAGAAGTATTACAAAAGAATAAAGCATGAATATTAGTTTCAGAATCTCAAACCAAGGATTTAAAACTAAACACAACCAACAGCCGTGCTGATGTGTTCATAAAATCAAATTGTTACAGATTTGAACTTCAGAGGTTGTCAAAAGAATATGATCCAATGTCATTGATATAAGGATTTAGAATTGCTGGATACACAAATTACTCAACATATCCTACTTCCAGTCCAAGTCACCTTCAGAATAAATGGGAATTCCTTTAAACACCTGATTTTGACTAATACATCACATAAAAAGCCGAATGCTATGCTTACTACAATTAGAT
This sequence comes from Acanthosepion esculentum, assembly GCA_964036315.1. Lineage (NCBI taxonomy): Eukaryota > Metazoa > Mollusca > Cephalopoda > Sepiida > Sepiidae > Acanthosepion > Acanthosepion esculentum. Next base: position 61,588,237 of record OZ038501.1, read on the forward strand.
CTAATAGGATGTAAAATCTTCTGGTATCTCAGATCAAAATATATAATTTTTCAATGACAATTTTATTGTGAATTCCATACAACCAAATTGTACCTTAAGTGCAGCAAACACAGAACCAGTTACAAAATTCTTAAGGATAGATTCACTATTTCTTGCCAGTTAAAATTTTGCAAGCCCCACATCAATGGGATATTACATTAATTTTGTAGACATTCAACCATGACATGGCAAAATTATGCTTTGTGAGTGGTTGAGGTCTCGATAGAATTGTATTTGCAAGACCATTCAGAAAAATCAAAATAATCTGAGTGCTAGACCTTGGAAATTCTCTCCCTGGTAATATATATATATATATATATATATATATATTATATATATATATATATATATATAGTGACTGCCCTAGGGCTGCTGGCACCACAAGCAAACTGAGCTTCAGCACCCTTACAAATATAATCTTTTTTTTTTTTTGTTTTTAAATTTTCACAAGGTGAAAAACTTAAAATTTAGAATAACAAGTTTATTACAATATACAACTTAATACATGCTAAAGAAAACATTGATTATCCTATCTAAAATATTTGTTTTCCTTCTAGCCTTTAGATCTGAAAATATTTTCATATTACTTTCTATGCTTATCTTCTTTACAAGATTATTTTCTATTGACAAAATAGCCAAAGAATTTAATCTGTCTTGAGTCAAGGTAACTGCAAGTATGTTTTTATAAGCTTTAGTTTTGGAAGATCCCAAACACACGACATGGCATGGCGGCACCCCAGGCGACTGCCTGAATTACCAGTACTTTGAGCTGACCCTATATATAAATATATAAAACAAACATTGCTGTTTAAAATTTTTGTAAATGTTAACCTTCTTTATCCAACCCATGGTGTTTGGGGATAGATTGTTCTCACTATACTGTGCATGACAGAGGATATCTCATATCATTTGTTCTTGTCATGTCACTTATTTATCTCTTATACTGAACCAGTGTATGTATAAGGTTCCCTCCCTTACTTGACCTGGAGGTTGAACTCACAAACCATCGTTAATAAATTTGTCCCTCACGCAGTACTCCATCAATGTGAACATCGGCCAATATGAGCCCAGTTAATATAAATTAAACATTCATTGAGGATTTTATGTTTACCAAATCGTTGGTAATGAATAAATTTGTCACCAGTTGCCCTATGAATACAAATTCGTTGGAAAGATTCGACAAATATCTGTTCTCTGAACCAAATGACTGTCTTTTTTAAACTTGTTGAACTTAAAGTAACAGTTTTCCATTACTTCATTGTATTACTAGTGTTATGACTTACAACACATGAACACTTTATATTTACATTAGTACTGTTCTATACCCTAAAGAATCTCTCTCTTTCTCAAGTTCCTTACACTCCAACAGTGGAGTATGATGCGATAGCAGTAACACCTAGTGCATTGAGGCTGTCCCAATAGATGTTGCTGTGATTTCCATAACAGGTAGGTTTTTCATGAGATGGAGTTATTAGCTCTATCACCAACTGGTTTTGAATTCAAAGATGTCCTCTTCTTAGACTAGTTGCCAATCAATATAAGAGAGTCTAATCTGCTTTACTATTTAACCCATAACTGGTGGGAGAAGAGTTGGATTCAGACCTTTCCCAAGGGAAAGTTAATGAAACAAACTGGACTGGAATTTGAACTTGGCGTGCCAATTCCTTTTTCCAAGCTGCTAACCATTAAACTGCCCATGCATCATTACCTTTAGGAATCAAGTTAACTTCTTTTTTTTTTTTTTGATCGAGTTCACCCCAAGCAGGGAAGTAAAGCCACTGAAACACAAGGGGTTACTGGGTGTGGAAGAATTAGAAACAGGAACAACTGCTAGGGGGCAAGAACAGGGGAAGAGTAATCAAGAGGATAGTGGTTTGACATTGCATTTAAATTTTTGCAAATTAAAGTTGGCTGGAAAGCATAAAGCTGGATGGGAGTTCCACAAGTGAGAGGTGTGAGAAGAGAAACTGTTAGCATAGCACTTACGGCTACATCTAGCCAGCTCAACTGTAAATTGGTGAGACCGTATCACCTGTCTATTACAGCACTTAAATTCAAAGAGTCCAGGCACCATCCCAAAGAACTCATCCCAAACAATTATCATGAAAGTATTTATAAAAGAGGCACAGATCAGGGCCAATAATATTGCTGATTTTTCTTTGGATTTTATCAGGGAGCTCTAGATAAATAGCAGGAGCAAGGAATTGAAATTATCTAATTCTGCAAATAATTCAAAACATTTTTGCATCTATACAAAGATGGATCAAGATAAAGATCAACACATGTTCAGGAGTGAAAAGGAGAGGGGTAAAATTAATGAGTACTGAAGACATGGTATTCAAAGTGCTTGAATCTGGTGACAATGAAGACTATTCTGAGAGTGACCTTGAATTTGCATACCAACAAGTTTGATGACAGCAGTGAAAATGAGGACGACAGAAAGGAATTAAATAACCAGGGCAATGTTGGTAGAGCCAGAAGTTTGGAAGTATAATTTACCCAAAAATTTCCAGGAATAGCAGATCAGCAAGCAATCATGTCCCGGAGTTCAACAGGTTAAGAGCTTTGATATGAAACAAAATAACTGATGAGCAACCTAAATTTGAAACTTCTGTTCATTCTATTTTTTGACATTCTACCAATTAAACTATCACTCTCCAAACATCTATGTTACCACTCAAGCCAAATTTGCAGATCGCTCTTTATTTTATATTTGTCTATGCTGAAATTATATTAACTCAGTGATTTGTTATATTAAGGACAGAGAATTGATAGATTAAACAACCACAGTTGGGATCATAGAGCCTTTGGTTAGCTGCATCTTATGTGCTTCACCAAAGCTTTGAATTCAAGGTTGTCCTTTACCTAGACTGGTTGCCAACCAATGCTGAAAAGTCCAATCTGCCCTACTATTTAACTCATAGCCGAGGTGAGAAGAGATAGATTCATATCTTTCTTGGCAGTATTTGCTCAAAACTTAATATAATGAACTGAACTGGAATATGATCTCAGCTCTTTTCGATTTCTCATTCAGAGTTGACACCCATTACACCACTTGCACATTTAGTAGAGAATTACATTACGTCAATAAACATTAACTTAAAAAGTAGATTAAATAAAAAGAATTTAAATCAGAGATGTTAACTTTAGAATTCACAATTTTAGTTATGCCTCAGATATAAAAGTTTAAATGATTGAATTCATAAAAAATCTACAATGGCTTTATGTACTACATACAGTATAACATCTTTCTTAGTACAGTTCACAATGGTTTAAAAAGAGTTACTCAACTTACAGGCCTTTGAGGTGCATATCTTGCCAAAGCAGTGTTTTTAAACTATTAATGATTAACTAATCCTATCCCAATACAAACTGTATAGCTAGTTTTCATTGTCAGTTTTATATCCATAGTTTAAAAGCATTGGATACAGTGGAATATTTGGATTCTATTTTTGAAAAAGAAAGTGTCTTATCAATTAGCAAGCATAATACCAAACTAAAACACTATTTTTCTCAGCACTCAAAGTTACTTTTAAAGTTTATATCCACATTAATGTTTTCTGTATATTTATACAAGATAGTTATTTACTTCCAAATATATTGTGATTTTAAAAAGATATTCTTTTAGATTGGTTCCTTTAGTTTGATTGTAGAATTTTACCACAAACCATTTACAAGCAAACATTTGTCTTCTAATATTGAGAAGCAGGGCCAACGCAAGGGTCTCGTGCTCCCCTATGATGCAGAGCCCTCCACTTTACTATATCTCAATTTTCATAAGGTAGTATTCATATAAAAATACAAATTTTATTGTAACCTAATTATGTATAATAATTGATCATATGCAATATAGATGAACAATTTAACTAGAAAAAGTGAAAAATACAATGTGTCTAAATACAAATTAGAGATGTCATAATAGATCATTCAATCTTAAATCAACAATATTTTGCAGCAATTTTTAACATCAAGTTGAGATTTTTCTTGTTAAAAAGTTGAATCATTTTAACACATTCAACATTATGGATAAAAAATAGTGAATTTTATTTAGTGTTTTTTGAGACTTTGCATGAGCAAACAACTTCATGGATTTGGACAAAAAAAACAAACAAACAGAATGACATCAAAATCTATGAAAATCTTTCATCCTTTAGTCAGGTGTGCTTAGTTTAATTTGTAATGTATGTAAACGTAGATTAAAAAAAAGTGAATGTTGATAAGATAGCAAGGGTTACAAAGCACAGCTGGGACCACCAATCGGATTTGCTCACTGCCCTGGTCAGTGGGTTCGGGGCTAGTACGCACCAGCCCTGCTGAATTTGATGTTGCTGACATACATTGTTGATATTTAAATTTCCTAACTTGGCAAGCTGTTCTTCAACAATACATTTACTGAATTCAAGAAAATTAGATAAAAGTATTTATTTATTATTTATAAAGAAACATTAATATTGATGGTTAACTTCTTGAAAGCTCATATTAATTCATTAATTCCCACCAAAAAAACAGTATTAATTATAACAATTCAATATTATTTTCATTAAGTGCTATATCCCTTCAGGAAGTAGGCAATCATTGCTCTCTGTGGATTCCTTCTCTATTATTTATGGATTGCTATAATTTCTGAGAAAAGATAGTGGAGCAGTTCCCCATTGCCTTCTTCATGGTTTGGAATTCAGAGTTTTCCTTTTCTTAATTTGGTTGCCCCAACCAAGGTTAGGGTAATCATTCTACACAGCTGTAATGTAATCAATTCTGACCTGACACTTTAATTTTAGTCACTTTCTCACCGAAGTCACATGTCTTTTCTACAAATATTTTCATGGCAATTGTTCTGATCATTTTCTTCTTGGTGCCTCAACTGCATGAATTGGCAACAAGGTCTCACTGTTTTACTGTTGGACTAGCTAGATGCAGCCTTCTGTTCTATTTCAATAGTCTCTTTTCTTGCACTTCTTGCCTGTGGAATTCCCTTCTGATTTCTTGCTTCCCTGCCACTTACTATCTTCAAAAATTTAAATGCAAAGTCAATTGCCATCATTTGTCTTCCTGAATCCAGTTCCTTTATTGACCTTTTCCTCACTTCTCCTCACTAGAGTCTTCTCATTCTCTTTCACTCCATGTAAGTGCCTGCATCCTAGTGACATTATAGCCTTCCTTGGGGATGAAAAAAAAGAAACTAAACTCATAGCTGTTGGTAGGGGAGGGGAGATGGATTCATATTGATTGATTCATTTTTTTTTTTACAGCTTATCAACCCATTGCAGATTATTTAAAGCCAGAAAATATTTTTGGATTGAAAGAATATTTTTTGGAGATAATAGTTTAGTGATACAAGTCCTACTAATTAACCCATAGCTAGGGGGAGAAATGGTGGATTTATACTTTTCCCAAGAATATTTGTGCATAAGTGAATATAATGAACTCAATAGGAATTGGAACTCTGTTCTCTGATTAACAATTCCGAGCCATTATCCATTACAGCACCTGGTATTTACAAGTTGTCACCCATCTAGGTATTGACTAGGCTCGACATTACTTAATTTTGGTGACTGGTCTTTCAATGTGATGTAGCCGGAAGCTTATCAATTCAGAGGTTTCTAAGAAAAACAAAACAAATGTATTAATAATAATAATAATTGTAGTTTGATAAAAATAAAATCCAGCATTGATAATTTTATAAAAAAATCTGTTATTAATTATAGGTTTCTACCTGTAACCCATTAATGCCCACTTTAAAATCCAGTGTTAATTATAGGTTTATATATTATAAGCCATTAAAACAAAAATGGAATAGTGGGCATTAACAGGCTAATTTTATAATCAAGTCTATATATCTATTTATTTAAAATTTTATGTCATTTTTATTTACATCTCTATATATAAAGAAAATTCATGATCATTGCTCTTAAATCAGCAAGTAAAATTTCTTTTGTGTGATGTGGAAATTTATTCTGAACCTATTAATATGTAGAAGAGCTGAAATTTAATAAAAAATGAATTTAATAATTTAAAAAAAAAATTGAAATTCTAGGATACATTTTTATTGTATATTTCATGAAAATTCTTATCAGTTTTTAACCTGTATAACAGAAACAACCACAGAATTTGTAAAGATAAAATAATTGTGTAATTATAGTTAAAAATAGAAAAAAAATTCTTCAGACATTAGTAAAAAAAAAAAAAATCTGGCTAATATAGGAAATATTTTGTTTTTATTTTACAAATATATATGTACATTATAAAAGAGTAAAGCTTTGGTAAAATGTTCACGTGTTGAAAATCTCAACTCAAATAAAAAGAATTTACTTTAGAAGCTTCACCTCTTGTAAAGTACTCAATTCCACACTCTCCTGAAAAGAAAAGTAAAAAAAGAATAATTTTTAAAAAAGCTAAAAGGTTTCAAATAAATCATTTTTTCTATCTCAAAAAAAAAACCAAACTATTAAATAAAATAATATTTAATAAAATATAATTTCCCAGATTACATTAAAATATAACTGATTGATTGATTTGTTGTTTTACATCTTATCAACCCTTTGTGGGTTATTTAAACCCAAAACATATTTTGGACTGTAAGAATAATTGTTTTTTTTTTAATTTTTTGTAAGTGAATATTACAATAACAATTTGTTGAGAATAACAGTTATTTTTATAGATATAAACCCTACTATTTAACCCATAGCTGAAGGGAGAGATACCTTACCCAAGAGTACTTGCACATAAATGAATGTAACAAATCCAAACTCAGCTCTTCAACTTCTCATTTTGAGCCACTATCCGATACACCACCCACACATCCCAATGTAAAGTTCAGAGCATTTGCGTAGATAATTAGTGATAATCAGTTTCAGATGGTTAAATGTATAATATTATCATCCTTGTTTTAGTAAGAAACAAAAGACTAAATCATTATTATTGTTTATTCAACTCTGACATATCAATGACTGTTGGTGAGTGGATGTATGGCTTTGGGGTTTTTCTCTGAATGTAGATTCTACATTTTCAAGAGAATGTAAGAGACCCTCCTCTTCTCTATTGGGTGGGTGCTTATATGTCTGTCATCTAGTCAGGCACAGCTGAGTAGAACATGTCACAGGTCTATGAGGTCAACTCTCAGCTCACCCTACTGATGCACCCATCTTCTCTGATGGACACTGAGTGCGAAATCTATTCCAAGATAATTTGAGGTGAGTCACCTACTACAGGTATATTTTTGACAATATATTTTTTTTTATGTAAAAGCACTTTAGCCTATAAACAGTTTATTGCCGTTACTTATTTATTAATATTTTTTAAACAAAAAAAGAAATTACAAAGAAGCAACTGAAGTATTTTCTTTACTTGAATGCATAAAAAACCAAAAAAAAAAAAAACAACAAATAAAAAATCTTTAATCTTTATGCTGAAAGAAGAAAGTTAAATTTTTATGCCATCTCAAAACTTCTGTTCCTCCATAAAGTGTCAGAACTAATTTAATGCAGGATTTCATCACACAAACAGGTGACATTTGTGCCTAATGTACAAGGTTTGTTCTTGTTAAAGCTTAAATTTACCTTTTCATTTCCTGCAATTGGTCTGTAACACACTATTCAAAGGCACACACCCAACAAAGTATACATTATTTAAAATTTACTCTCTCATATATATATATGTGTGTGTGTGTGTGTTTAATAAAAATATACTTCTATGGTATACTTTATTTACGGGCAAAAGTGCTCAATAACAGAGATAGAGTGTATATAAGTATAAAAGTGGCCACTGTGGTCAACACCAAGTGGCAATAATCTGCTTCATATGTCATCGCAATCTTCAGGCCATGAAGATTGTGTTGAAGTATGAAACAGAAGGAAGATATTTTATTTAAAACTTGCTATATATATGCAGGAAGGGTGTGTAATATCAATGATAGAGCATTTGTAGTTATAGGCTGCAGACACAGAAATCACTTCATGGTGACTGCCAATTTCATGCCTGAAGCAATCATGACATAGTATGAAGATAGCTTGACATGTGAAACTGATAGCCACCATGAAGTTGATTTCTATGTCTACACTATGTGTGTGTGTGTGTGTGTGTGTGTGTGTGTGTGTGGTAAGCAAGGTGGGGAGGGGCAAGAGTAAAATTGAAACTAAAGATTTCTCACCAACTGCTACACCAAATGATGTGAAACCAAATGCAACATAAAGAGTATATTGTCAGCATTAGTATTACACCTATACCTCTAGAATATCATGGAAAATGGTATCACAAAAGGACAAAAATTGAAAACAATTAGACTTGCTTTTTGTACAAACTTACCATTAAAGCCTCCCTAAAATAGTTGGTGTGTCCTTGTATACTGTCTACAGTGTCAAAAATACTACAGACATGGCCAGCAGCATCCAGAGGAAGCTGAGCAGCAGCAGCAGGGTTAACAAGAACAATAATCAATAATATCCTCAAGATCGAAATTACAAAAGATCCAACATCCATGCATAAGATAGCCAAGTGGATCCCAGGAACATCTTGGACCTTAAATCCTACACCAGCAGGCTGGAAAGTTGCAAGAAAGTTTTCAGGTACCCCAAGAATCATAGTTCCACTGTTAAAATATTCTCTGATGAGAAAATCTTCAAGGGAGACATTTTTTTGAATGACAGAGTCAGCAGTTGATGTCAAAGGCAACATTAAGACCAAACTTGCAACCCAGGTCATGTGTTAAAGTGGACTGTCAGGGATTCAACAGGCAAATGAATGTACACTCTCTGGAAGAAATACCATGGGTTTATATTGAGTTCCATGGCTGAACCCATTACAAAAAACAGGTGAGACAGGCTAATCCAACAACAAAGCATTAGTTTTTAGTAGCTGGTGATTATGAGTTCAATTCTTGTGCTGAGCAATACGTAAGTGTATAGAACAATAACATCATGGTCTTATGGAAAGAAATTGCCCCTGTTCTAAAAGTGGGTGCTCAAGTCTATTTCACGATTCTGAGATAAGACAACTCAAGTTCAACTATCCAGAGGGCTAATATGTATGAAAACAGGAGAGTAATCTCAGTTGCAACTAAGAAAATGTAGAAGTTCTGCTAAGATAATTTTGCGGACTTTTGGCCCTATTCCAGCCTGGATTTGAATCTTCTAGATAGTAGAGTAATTCTCCATGGATAAATGTACAAAATGCCAGAAAAAGATAAAAAAATAATTATCCATAAAACAGGTAAAGTAAAACAATAAAATAAAAATGTTAACCAGTTGCTGTTTCTCATTCTTCAAAGCTCTAATCAAGGAATAACTGATTAAAATATGCACAAAGTGGAAGAAGAAAAATAAAACATATATAAAATATATATATATATGAAAAGGAGCAATCATCAGAAGTATACAAATAAAAATATACATGCATGAACACACATATATATTTTTCACTGGATGTAACCAACTCTTGCAAAGACAAATGTCAATAAGGAATAGATGGGGAGAGCAGGTTTTGGTGCAACCGGAAGCTTCTAGTCTTGAACCTGAACATTGGCAGTGAATTTAGTCATCAATACCATCATCATAAAGGAAGAGATTGGCAAAGAAGAATTTAAATTCTTAGATTCGAGATAAAGCCACCAATGATATCTATCAAATGCAGATCACATTAAGACCAAAATGCTACTCTACTCCACTTGCTTACAAAGGGAAGGATGTAGGGACTTTATGTATAATATTTGTAGCATTAACAGCAGAATTATACACCTCAGTGCCAAAAGTACCATTCTAGAGTAAAGATGCTGAAATTTATTTTTATTTAAAAATAATTTTTTTTTAGTCAATTATATTTATTGAATCATTTCAAAACCAATAATTGTAATTAGAAAAATCAAAAAATATGTTAAATATTAATAAATTTTGTACTTACTATGACATCATCTGGTTGGTCAATAATTATATCTTCGTCATTTTCATAAAATAATTCAAACTTTCCTTCTTTTCTGCGATCTGCATTCACAACAAAATAAAATTTGTTAAAAAAGTTGTCTGTTATTAACATATGTACAGTTTAATATATATCCAGATATTAAACATTAACTGAAAAATAAGACATTATTCATATATTCACTTGTATAGTATGCAAACTGAAACATCACATGTCTGTCCAGAAATGATTCTGCCATTTAATATTAACAAGGACCCCACCACCAAAAAAACCCCCAAAAAACAAGGACAATAATGCCTTAGTTCCATTCAAATACACTGCTTGGGACCTCACACACTTTTCCCAACATTCCTTCCATTTTTCAAAACAGTCTGCAATGTCCACTTTAGAAAATGACATCAGCTGCCTAATCACATTCTCCCTAGTCTCTTCCACAGCTGGAAAACTTCAATTTTTCATGAGCACTTTCAGGTTTGGAAAAAAGCTGCAGAATCCAAATCTGGACTGGAGGAAGAGGGTACTGATAAAGCTGGGTGAGGTAATGTTCTGACAACACCCCAAAATGAAAATAATCAAAGTACTTGCATGTTTTCTGGACAGTCTGTGGAACAAACAGCGTTAATAATTGTGCTATCAATTGCTAATTTCTTGTGGTTGCAGCCAACAATTATTTGATATTTTTGGGTGTTCTGCTCAATGGAGGCCTTCCAGAACATGAATTGCTTTCAACAGATTCCCAACCAATTTGTAGTATTGGTAAAAAGATGTTATCTGAGCTTATTGGCTCATCCCCCAAAACCTTAATTCCTTAGTGCTTACAAACGAATACTTAAGTCTCCATCAAAATTTGATTTGTATTGCTGTGAATGTAATTGTGATTATGATGACATTAGTAACCTAATGAGAGAGTATATGTGTGTACATACACAGTAAGGTTCCCTCTGACTTGTTATATCAAAGCTGTGAAAGTTTTTGTTGAGATTCAAAATCGTTGGATACTTTCCGGACAGATCATGTGTATATCTTACTGTTACTTTAAATTAGTTAAACCAAGTTAGTAACATTTCATCATCACCAAGCAGACCCTGAATTTGATGATGAACAGCTGTACTTTCAATGAGGCTCCTTGCTTTGAACGTCTATTGGTACTCAAGCTCACTCCAAACCTCAAGTGGAACTCATATAGATAATCCATCATTAAATACACTGTCACAAGCCAGGGAAGTTTTAAAAAAAATTAAGCCCAAGCCCCAAGGGTCTTCCTCACTAGGCAGCACCTCTATGCCTGCAATGCATGTTCTCTCCATTATAGTATTTGCATGCACATAAGTGAATGTAACAAATTCAAATCTTTGAGTTCTCATTCCAAGCCATTATTCACTGCACATCCAAGCTTACAACACCTAGTAGTCCCAGGTGGTCACTAGACTCAACATTGCTTAACTTCAGTGACTGGACAAGAAATGGTGTTTCGACTTCATATGGCCATAAACATTAATCGGATATCTAGCCACACTGATGAATTGTCATACAGCAAAACATGCTTGTATGTGGATGACTATATATATATATATATATATATATATATATATATATATGAGAGCAATTTAGAGAGTAAAGGCAATTTTGAAATCTCATGGTAAAAACAACAGGTATGCATATGTGATGGTGGATAACTAGCTGCATGCAGCATAACATCACTTAGTGATTGCACCATGAAGGAACAAAAAGTTGTAGAATACTTTCTGTGGGCAGAGGGAGTCAAACTTGTGGAAATTCATTCACCCAAGCTCATCAGGTAAGTGGCTAGCTACCTTCATCTCTCCTGCCCTCAATATGCCCTGTGAGGGTTAAGTTTTCCAAGCCCGCCTTCCTCATTATGTATCTGAGGAATTTCAGCTATTTCTTCCTGATTCTGAGTATAAGTGTTCTCTCTGTTACCATTTTCTTTAAAACTTCCTTGTTGCTTACTCATTCCATCCATGGAATTTTCAGTATCCTTCTGTAGGACTACAATTGCCTCTAGTTTTCTCCTCTCTGTTAAAACACTTCCTAGCAGTTGCAGACCTACATTTTTGGGGACCTGAAGCTTAACAAATGTGGGGTGGGGTTGCTTTACAACCAGCAACAATAGATTCAAGGATCCAACTGTCAAAATGTAGTCTATGAATAGATTTTGGCAAGCTCAATAAGCCCATACAGCTGGGGCTTCATGCAAGCCCTAAAACAAAATTTGGAGGCCATGTGAAAGGGTTATTAGAGCATGTTCTAAGGATACTTCAACCCATTGGTTTATGGTTCTATCACTAAAATGGATACTCATTTAAAAAAAAGTTGCTTTAGAGACCCCACTGGGATTAGAGGCCTTGAAGCTTAAGCCTCATTAGTGTCATAATAGATCACTGCTTCTCAGATATTTAAACGTTTATACCTGCTGTTTATATCCTCAATTTATCACTCAAATTTTGTTTTTTTTTATGGAAAAATAAGTGAAATTACCTGTGTGGGTTGTGGTCAGATGTGGAAGGCAGTGTTTGCCATGCCAGTTTTCCAAAGCGTGGCCACTCCGAGCTCTGATTTTTGTGATCGGTTTACCAGAAGGAGTGGGATGCACAGGTCTGCCACCTTGTTACTTAAGACCTGCCTTCACTCCCTTCTCTACTTTTCATTTGTGAGAGGGACTTATGAGAACAGAGTCATTCTGCGATCTCTCTTCTTCTCACATAGTTAACTGACCTCTGTTTGGATTTGGGTTGCGAGATAGGCAGTGTTTCACAACACTTACTGTACCAGGCCATCTTCTAGCTACCCTCCGAGTCAAAAGAAATTTTCAACATTTTACACGACACTAAATCTTGTAAATCTTTAGTGAATAAAAAAAGAAAATAATGTTGGTAATAGCTAAATACAACCTATGACTTTTATATTCCAACCTACCACATCAAAATCCATGTACTGTACCTTATTTACCAATCTTCTTCTATGTGTCATGTCCCCTCAGTAAAAAAGCAATCATGGCTCTCCAAAATTTCCTATCCTTTGTAACACTTAATAAATTTTGTCTTTCTGTTATTTCTCCTAAACTCTGTTCTGCCATGCATTTACTCAAGCTCACTAAGAATTGTTTCACTCTATCTCTCTTGCCTTCAATCTGTCCTGTGAGTATCAGATTTTCAAAGCCCTCTTTCCTCATTATGTGTCCTAGAAATTTCAACTGTCTCTTCTTGGTGTTAAGTATAAATGTCCTTTTTATTCCTATTTTCTCTAAAACTTTGTTGTTGCTCACATGGTATCCTCAGCATCCTCCTGTAGAACTACGTTTCTGTTGCCTCAAGTCTTCTCTTCATCTGTGAGGAGATTGCCCAGCATTCACTGCCATACAGGAAGACTGATATTACATAACAGTTCAGTATTTTTTTTTCTTTATTTCTAACAAAATTTTCTGTTTTTTAATGAATGACAAAGACAGCATTTTTACACTCCAACAGAATTAATAATGGACCTAATATTAAACTACTTTGCAATATCAAAAACTGAAACAAAATGAAAGCATGTAACTTACTATTTTTTGGAGATGTAACTTTCATCGTTAGTTGCTTGGAGTCTTCTTTGAAGGATATAACTTTAGCTTCCTGCAAAATCGAAATGAAAACATTAGCAATTACTAAAAGGCCATTTTATCTCATTGAATATTTAAACACAATTATTTTATAAAATTGCAATGTTTATGAAAGTAACATTTTAAAGTACGACTTAAATAAGATAATTTATTTCTGTTGTAACATTTAGGAATCATTAAACTTTAAAATCCAAACACTATTTCTTGGCCATTAATTCTCTTGAAGATAATACAGTGTGAGTAATTGAATGATAAAATGGAAAAGAAACCTGTGATATATTTTGTCTTTCAAAAGGACTTCTTCAGACTAAATGTTTTTATTGATGGGATCATATATATATATATATATATATATATATATATATATATATATATATATATAGAACAGGTAAAAAAATCCATGAGTAAGTAATCCAAGTAGATCCTATTAATATAAAATATTAAAACTGATCCACAAAAGAGAGCTCAATATAATTTTTATTATAGAGCAAATAAGTGAATCACAATTAATGAGATCCAAACGAATTACCTCATACAGATAATCATTTCATCTATGGGAAAGTAGTTTTTTTTCCCTGGACTTATCAAATAAAAAAAAAAAGTAAAATGTGTTTGCATTGATAAGTCCAGGGAAAAACTACTTTCCCATGGACGAAATGAGGTAATCTGTATGAGGTAATTTGTTTGGATCTCATTAATTATAATTCAAACACACAACACACATATATATATATATGAGAAATGATAAAATATAATCTTAATGGATACTATATTTATAGGCAAAAGTTCTCAATATCTGAGATAGAATGTATGTTAATATAAAGCATAAAAGTGGACACTGACATCAATAACTAACATTTGTTAATATTTCATGAGAAATGCAAAGAATTTATACAATTAGTAGAAATTGAACATTTATTCAAAGTTCAGAAATATTTTTCAATAATACGACCAGTTTTGAAATGTGGTAAAAATTATGATGATGTTTAGCAATACTTACAATAAAATTCGATAATCTTGGTGTGTAGTCATCTCCAATTTCCAATCTCTGAAAAATACAAGAAAATTTAAAAATCAAAATGAGTTCAGATTTATTAAATAATTTTTTCATAAAAGCCCTTGTAACTTAAAACATTGTCTATGGGAAAGTAGATACTATTTTTGTTACAATTTAATGTACCAATGATGAAAACTAATTAGAATTGATCCAGAGCCTTCTCACTCCTTGGCAGAATCACTCCCTGATTGACTCTGTCTTCAGTGTTGCAGCCATACTCTTAGCCAATTGCGGGTTGATGAGGCTATTTAATCAATAGTTGGAGGTTTTAAATTCAGAATTGTCCTCGTCCTAGATCAGTTACAATGCAAGACTATAGGAGCCAGTCTGTCCTCCTATTTAACTGGGAGGAGAAGAGATGGATTCATACCTTTCCCAAGGGTATTTGCACATAAATGAATGTAATGAACTTGACTGAAATTTGAACTCAGCTCTCCAGTTCCTCAGTCTGAGCTGCTATCCCTTATTCCACTGTGCCTCCATATAATTTAATGTCATTTTTACTAAATGAACATCTTCTGTTAATTGTAGATGTTATACAAATTTATAAGTTGATATAAGAGTAAAATAATAGAGTAGCAACAAACTACCAGTGGAAAAAGAAGCAATACTGAAGAAATAAAAAATAACAATAGTAATAATAATAATAAAACGCTTTATTAAAAAAAAAAAACTATCACCATGAGACAGTAAGATACTAAATGCAATTAATCTGATAGACTTGAGATCTGACTAGTATAGGGAGTAGCCTCCCTTGTATATGTCTACTTCATAGAAGTATGAAACCTTTCTAAAATATATTTGTAATTGAGCAGAAAGGCTGTTTTACTGCTTATTTGTAAAGACTTTTATTGTAAGGAGCATATGTCAATGTCAATAATGTAAATGATATTAATACAGGAATTGTGGATATAAGCCAGGCTTTGGTAAGAAATTTCTTTAATTGCATACATATTTTGTTTTCTATCAAATTTATATAATATTTTAATAGCAATGAGCAAAGAAATTTATGGCAATTGTGTTTTTTTTTGTAAATCATTTCACCTCAAGCAAGGCAATAAATCCACTCTGGCACAATAGGTTACTGAGTGTGAGAGAAAAAAAAAACACTATTAAGAAGACAGAAAATTATGATTAACATTGCAATCTGAGATGCAAAAGGCGTGCTGCTCATAGCAGTTAGATACTGTGAAATATTGGACAGACTGAGGAAAGCTCTTCATCAAGAAAGACTAAGGCATTTATGTAAGGGTGTCATTCTGCAATCTGGCCATGCCATCCCAAAAAGTGGTTTGAGTGATATGGTTGGAATGTTTTACTGCAACCAGAACATCATCTGAATATGCCAATACAAGACTATCATCTGTTTGGGCTCCTCAAAGTACATTTATTCAAAAAATGGTCCCTCATAAATGATGCTCTTAAGAGGTGCAAGAGTAGCTTAAGTTGCTTGAGTTTTTTCTTTTTCAATCAAAATCACCCCAAGCAAGGTAGTATAGCCACGAAGACACAAGGAGGCGGGGGCTACTGGGTGTGAAAGAATTAGAAAACAGACACATTATTGAGGAGCGAGAACAACAAAAGAGTAATCAGGAAGACAGTAGATAGCGATTGACATTGCATTTAAATTTTTGAAGATCAAAGTTGACTGGAAGGCAAGAAGCCGGAAGAGAGTTTCACAAGTGAGAAGTGTGAGAAAAGAAACTGTTAGCATAGAACTTACAGTTACATCTAGCCAATTCAACTGTAAACTGATGGGACCTTGTTGCTAATCTAGTACTGCACTTAAATTCATAAAGTCTAGGTATCACAGCTAAGAACTCACCCAAAAAATTATCATGAACATATTTATAAAAAAAAAAAAGTCACAGAGAAGCAACTTTATGACAGCGAGAAAGTGCCGAGATGCCAGCTCAGGACCAATAATATTGCTGATTCTTCTTTGGATTTTATCAAGAATCTCTAAATATATAGCAGGAGCACTGGACCATATGTGGCAGCAATATTTGAGGCATGAACGAATGGTAGACTTAAGATATGTAAGACAGATTCAAGAGTGAAAAATTGTCTAGCATGACACAGTGAAGTTTTTTTTAAGAAGGGTATTTCTACACTTGCACATAATGGGACAAGTGCACTAATCTTGATGGCAACTACATGGAAAAGTAATTTAAGTAGTAGTAGTAGTAAATGCATGTAACTTAATATTCATATTTAAAAAATAAAAAAGAAGCAGTATAAAGCTGGGGGTCCACAAAAAAATAGCAAATTGGGGGTCCATGGTAATGGTAATATTTTAGTGGTCCATAGAACAATTTCACCCAATCCTGTAATGTGGTTATCTTTTTAAGGTAAAAATTCACCTTGGAAATTATTATTATTAAATTTGAAAAACAGGCAAGTACAAATGGAAATGTGCAAATATAAATGAAATCCAGGAAAATTGGTCAACTGCTAAAAAGAGGTGTACACATTTGTTTTAGGACACTTCTCCCATAAGTGTTTTACTTTTAATTGATATGCTCAAAAATTTGATAAAAATGATAATTATTGTATTATAGTAACTATTTGTTCTTTAAATTAAAATTTTTTTTTTATTATCAACTATTTCACAAACCTCCATAGATGAAAGTAGTTTTTACCCAAATTTCGTTATGAGGAATATATTAACCTTGAATGCAATTTTGTCACCTGCCCTTGGATAACCAACAATCGCAGGTAAAAGATTGTATTCTTTTGGAGGCTTAGGGGTACAGCCATTTACAGATGCAGTTTTAGGATCATCTTCAACACTCTGAAAAAGAAACAAACAATATTGCCCAAAATAATACAGATTGAAACAGATTAGAAAAATAAATTTCAAAACATTATGGTAAATAAATTATTCTGCCACATGATCTTTCAGTTACACAAACATTAAAAATTAACAGAAATTATCTGAAGACAGGGTTGCCAAATTTGAAAATTTAGTGTCACTACATTTTGAATTGACATTTTTTTCTCATTCGTAGCCCAAACACAGCCTAATTTATTTTAAAAGTAAACCACTCTGGAAAACTAAGAACAAGATAGAGTTTAAGCATATTAAATAATGGTAATTAAATAATTCAGAAACAAGAGGTAGAGAAGGAAGTACTGCAACGCTATGCCATCGAGCCCAGGCTGGACTTTCAGTTGCAACTACTGCAACTGTGTTTGCCAGTCTTGCATTAGACTTATCAGTCACAAATGTGCCTGCAAGTGATATGAACAGACTCCCTCTTGATCTTTGTTTTGCGAAGCCAAGCCATGATGATGGAATTAAAGAATTCATATTTCATTTTTACAGGATCCTTTGGCACTACTAAAATAGAGTTGTCCACTCATGAAAAAAAAAATGAGGAAAATTTTTTTTGTGAGATTATTTTTGTAGATGAACATTCCTTAGACTTTACTGAAACCATGACATTTATCAGAACCAAAAATATTGATTTTTTTATCAATTTAGAAAGGGGTCCTGTTCATAATATTGATGCATCATCTCTGAATTTTTACAGAATTATTGGACATAGCTGTTATTTACAAATGTCAAGTTTGAAACTGTGCTTACATCATTGATATTTGTATATTTCTTTTCTTTTTAATTTTTCTGAATTTTTTGAAAATATTTTGGTGTGTGTGTGTGTGTGGGGGGGGGTGATTTCTTCAGAAGCACATGCACACACATTGAGGGATAATACAAGGGTAAATAATAAATTATCCACACTTTCGCTACAACATATCTTCATATAAGAGTGTGGATAATTTTCACATCTGACAGCCTGTGTATTCAAGAGACTTAAAGAAAATGTCTTCAGGCAGATTTGACCATTATAGGGGAAACCACGATCTGATCCAGCATGCTTAAGACTGCTTGCTAGCCCATAAAAGCTAAGTGGTCTAAAGCAATGATATACATAATCTATATTTAAAGGATATACATGTTTGAGCAGATTAACTTTATGAAAACTTAAAATTAGGTTAATATTCCAGAATATTCTGGGGTTTTCTAAAGTTTTTTCAAAATATAGATGTATTCTGTTTTATTTATTTCTTGTTTAAATAATTATTTTTTTAATTAATGCTTAAATAGCAAAGGAAATATTTGTTTATATGTTGTCGCATGCCCATTTTTTTTTCTTGTTGTTTATATATATATATATATATATATATATATATAAGATGCGATGGGAAAATTTTCACCATTTTATATTTTTAATTTTGCCCATGTGCATTGTTTTTGTTAACTGCACAGTATAATAGGGTCAGTTGGGCACTGTCTGTAAGAAAAAGAGCACCAGGATTCAATTCACTCTGCAAGACATTTGGAAATGGCAAGCTATGCTGCTTGACATTCATGCCGGAAGCTCCAATATGAACATTCCAGAGTGTTTGGGTGTCAAATCTGAGGACAGTGCAGAGGATTCAGAAAGAGTCGGATAAGTCTAATGGTGATTACGAAGGTGTTTGGAGTGATCACTAGTGATGGCAACGTTATGTCTCCACAGACTCAACACAGAGGCCTACATCAAATGCCTTGAGGAGGTAGTGTTACCCTTGGTCAACAGGGTGGCTGCTGAAAGACCCTATGTCTGGCAACAGGACTCTGCACTATGCCACACAAGCAGGAGAACCCAATCAGGGCTATCAGACAATTTCTGTGACCACATCACCCCTTATATCTAGCTACCTAACTCCCCATCCTGCAACCCCTTTGATTATTATGTGTGGCACAGTTGAGCAAGAGACCAACAAAACTCCTTGTAACACTAAAGATGAACTGAAGGCAAGGATTATGGCAGCATTCAGCAACTTAAACAAGAAGAGTGACCAAATGAGTTACAGGAGATTCAAAAGTTGTCTGGAGGCCATGGTTGAAGCCAATGGCAATTTTATTAAATAAATTTACTTTACTATTTCAAGATATTTTTGTGTAATTTTGCTAAATATATCTGTTAAAATGAGATGTCAATGTTATTTTCATTTTTGTGGAAATTAGACAAAAATTTATCCATTACACCCTGTACATGCACACAGACAGACAGACATACATACATATTAATTAATGTTTAAACACAGGGTGTGGCAGAAATACCTCCCAGAAATATCTATAACATAATGGTTAGACATTGGCTAGATAAAGACACCATTGTCACACCATTATGTGAGAGGTATTTCTACCACACCCTATATATATATATATATATATATATATATATATATGATAAAAACGTAGTTTTAAAGTATGCTATATTTATGGGTGTAAGTGCTCAATATATCAGAGATAGAGCCTAAGTGAACTCTGAAATCCATACTGAGTATCGACATGCTTCAGGCCATGTGTTGTATAGTGGCTCAGCTATTTATATATGCTGGTCACTGGGGCATTATGGGTAGCAAGGTCAGGTATTTCCAGTTCATTGTATTATCCTAATGGTTACTGTGTAGGTGGCAACCGTTATATTTCAAATTACTCTAAAGGACATTGAGTAGAAATAATTGTGGGTCAGAATGCAATTATTTGTAGTTATTGTATAGAGTTGTTTGCTAACTTTTAGCTTATTGTTATTGATTACTTATAGTATTTTGTATTTATTCATTATTTATTGTTGATTGTTATTATTAAATTTACTTAGTTGTGGTTATGCAGGTATTCGTAGTTTGCTGATTTTATTTTGTTAATTAGTTTATTTAATTTGTTTTATATTTGCATTTTTCTTAATTTTTAAAAAAGGTATTCATTTTTAGTTTTCAATTTTTAAGTAACATAGTAAAAAAAATTTTTCATATCTGTATTTTGAGATTTCTTTTCTTTTTTAATCAAATTTACCCCAAGCAAGGCACTAAAGCCACTAAAACACCAGGGGTTACTGGGTGTGAAAGAATTAGAAAATAGAAACATTATCAAGGAGCGAGAACAATAGAAGAGTAATCAGGAAGATAGTAGATAACTATTAACATTAGTAAGTTCTGATCTTTCATTTAGTAATTTGTGCTGGTCTTGGAAGGCAATTATAGCTATTTTCTCCTTCACACAAAGTTTACAGTTTTGTGATTCATTGTTGTAGAGTGATGCTGTTTTCCATATTTTCCATATATTTGTTTTTAATTTCCCCATATATGTTTAGAAAGGGTTGTGGTATTCACATATTTACTATTGACAAAGGATATTTTGTGTATGTAGTTTGTTTGCAGGATCCTTCAGTTACTCCTGTGTATATTTTTTCTTTGTTATCTGTTGTTTTTACAGTGGCTTGGTATATTGTTTTGATTGCAAATTACCATTTAAGGGACATTTATGCTTTGCTCTGCAGTTACAGATGGGTTTGGTTTGTGCAGGTCTTTTTTGGTTATTTTTGTGTTGTGCTTTTTTATTATTTGTATCATGTTCTCAGTACCACTGTAGCTGATTTATTACTTTGTTTCTGTTGAATATCTTATGGAAAGTGCTTGATAGAGGGGGGGGGTAATGTTTGTGGATTATTTTAATGAATATTTTTCCTACATTTGTTTTTACATTTTTGTTGTACAGGGGAGTTAAACCATATATTGTTTCTTTTCCTGTTGACTTTTTTTGTAATGTGCAGTAAATTCTAATAGCATAAATATCTTTTTATTATTGAGAAAGAAAGATCTCATATGTTACATGGGTTATCAATAAAACCTTACCATTTATACCAAAGAGAGAAAAATATGAATAAAATATACTTATACAATATTGAAAACACTGACCAAAAACATTATTGTCAAATAAAAGTATTACTTACTGTGCAGATAGAAGAACAACTTTCTAAGCTTGTGTTTAATTGTTGCTGCCTTATGAGAGTTGGAAAAGATCTCCTTTGTCCGCGCTTGTAAATAACAGGCTCTTGACTGCTGTCAAAAGACGCACAAGGAACGTTCTCCAAAGCAAAGTGAACAGACTTTTTGGAAGAATGTTTTTGTGAAGATGGTAAAATTTTATCTTCTCCTCCTCCTTGAGAGACAAATGAAGAATTTGAATCCTCAGTACCATTCGTAACTTTAAAAAATTAAAAGAAGAAAAAAGTCATTGATATAAATAAAATTAGAGAATGTCATTCAAAGAGGCCACAATAGCATTGTCCTCTACACAAAGATCATGCTAAAAAAAGAGAAAGATGATATCGTTAACAGAATAAAAAAAGAAGAGACAAGGGAAAAGCAGTCTAACAATAACAACATAGTATTATTAACTTGAATTTTTATTAGATGAAGAATTGACAACCATTAATTTTTAAATGGTATTTCTTTAATCTTTATTTCAGTTACTTATCATTGTAACTCCTCATTATTGTCAGTTTATGACCATTCATAAAAGATAGAGTTCAAAAATAAAAGAAAACAGCTGTTTTTTTTAAAAAAAAAAAAGATGAAAATTCAAGCCTAGCTAAAAACTTATTATTTGTGATCTACACTGTTTGCTAATTCTAGTAGAATGAGCAGTTGCAATGAAAAGCAGCTCGAAATAAAATGAAAGAAATACTAATGAAAAATTAGTAATGGTCGACAGGGCTACTAAGATAATATTACTACTTGTTTACCGATAGTCACAGACTGCAGGCCTGAGTAGTTGTAATGAAAAGCAATTATAATTAAAATGAGAGAAATACCAGTTAAAAATTAACAACAGCCTAGATTCAATTGTTGTCTTTGCTCTCATTTAGTGAGGGAAAAAAAATGACAGCTTCCTGTCTATTAAACTTTATTGAAAACAAATATAAGACTTTTGGTATACTTTCATGTTTGAATAATAATGACTGAAATTCTGATAAATCTCTCTCATATATATATATATATACACACACACACACAGGAGTTCATATCGCATTATATATATATATATATATATATATATGTTAGGATCAAATACACATCGTAATCCAACAGAATAAGATAAACAACAAATAGAAAACATTTACCAATCTAATGTTTCACTTTTATTAAACCTTCTTTTGAGAAGCTTTCATAAAAAAAATTTTTATATATTAAGAATAATTTTAGGGTAAAGAAGTATGAAAAAGTGGAAAAGTTTTTGATGAAATCCTAAAAGACAAAATGCATCACACAAAAACTTTTCTGTGAACAGACAGTTGTGTACTAAACATTTACGTCCCTAGACAAATTCATCCTTGGATACCCCTGATAATTTTTAGTTACCATTTTTTTTTTTTTTTTTGTTAAGAGTCAATATAGAAACTTGCATGCCAATACCTTTAATTACTCCAAACAAGCAAAAAGTTGGTTACCATAAATAAAAAAAGAAAAATTTCTTTTTTAAAGCAAAATTTAGCTAGCAGTTTCAGTTTACTCCAGCAGTGCGTAACACAAACATCTAATAGATTCTGTAAATATATTTTTATTTGGAACCCATAGCTTAAGTTCTGAAAATCAAACACTAGTGGAAAAATATTTGTGAACCAGGAAAATTACAGCTACCACTATCATAAGAAAAATGCCAATGAAACAAAAACATACTGGCAATGTGTAGAACGATCTTGCAACACTTAATTTGTTACTGTATTTTAAACAAAAATAAACTTTTAATTTTTTTTTTATTTTATGATTATTACCTATGCTTTAAAATTTATTTTATTTAAAAATTTATGGTAAATGCCTTTAAAAGATTCAAAAAAAATTATCAGAGGTATGCAAATGTCCTAGAACCAAACTTTTCCATTTTATCATACTTCTTTGTGAATTTATCTTTCAATTTCAACATGGCTGACAGTTGACTATATGGTTTTTTTTTTCAGAAGTGGACTGACTACTCACACATATGACTTGATTATAATGGTAAAGGCTTGTATGGAACCAACTACATCTTTCAGAAGAACTGAAAATAAAGAAATAGTACACAGTGTGCCATGAAGTCTCCAAACAGCTCTCCTCAGGTTTGAATTCAGTTTTCATTCTAGATTGGTTGCCATCCAAGGCTAGAGAGCCCAGTCTGCCCAGCTATTTCTTATAGCTAGAGGAAGAAGAAATGGATTCACACCTTCCCCAAAGAGATTTGTGCAAAATTGAACATAACAATCTCAACCAGAATTTGAACTTTGCATGCCTACTTCACTTTTCCTACCAATAACCACTACACTAAATGCACATATAAATTGTGTAATATATAGACATGTAATAATTCACAAAATGCATAGATACTCCATTCTGATCCTTGGCAGAGTGAAGAGATGCTACAATCTGACACTTGGCAAAAAGTACTAATTCATACATAATCCTGTCGTTACTGTTGTGGATGATGCAGATTGATAATAAAATATAAGTTGTTACTGTCTAAGAAATCTTTCGGCTACATGCAACAAAATATAACAATTTTGAAGGGGTGAAAAAGCAAAAGCATACAAAAAAAATTTAAAATAATCTGTTGTATATGTAAACTTATTTTTAACAGAAAATGATCAAATGTAATGTGCCATTCTGTAGTTTGTGTTCCCAGTACATTTATAATATTGACAGAGTTGTCTTTCAAACCTGTTCAGCTGTTGCCATAGTTAAACATATTGCTTTTATTCTTTATTTTCTTTCAGCTTTTACAAACTGTCAGTTTGATCAATAGTACAATAATCTTTTGATGCAACAACTCGGAACTAACAATTATTATATATCAATCTAAATACCAAAACACTTATCACATGGCAAACACTCATCTGTAATTGGTATAGGAAGATTATTATTTTTAACTTTTTTTAATGAGATGCAATGATTAAAAAAAAAATCATTATGGTATATAATACATCCAATAATTTTTTTTTTCCAATCAAAATATGCCTAAAGTTAGACATATCTGCTTTCAATAAATTATAATGAGTTGTTTTTTTTTTTTTAATTTTTGTGTTGGACAAGAAACTTATAACTTAAATATTTAAGATAATGTTTTAAAAACATTGTTTCTTCCTTGCCTTATTGTGACAAGTTAAATTAATATCATTGGTTTAATCATTTAAAGTTTCATCTATCATACAAATTAAGTTCTTTTGCTAAATTTATACTCTTAAGTTGTTTGCAGGTAAAATGATTTAAGATGCTTGTCCAGATTAATTTTGAAGAGTAGAAAAAAAACATTGATCGAGACATGTCTTCTAAATTTTGAAATGAAATCGTTCTTGCCCATCAAACTAGTTATTTTCAAGTAAATTGTTTACTGATACCAATTAATAAAAATCTGCCTTAAAATGGCAGCATATCTAATTATCAAGAAAATACAACATGGCCGCAGTCAAAAGGAAATGCACAAAATAGAGCTGAAGTAAAAACAAGTAGATAAACTAATCTTATTGTATAAATTTCCATTCAGATGGATATACACATCTTGGTTGTTATACTCACATTTCAGCTGGCCTTCTTCAGTAGAATTTATAAACATCCTTAGTCAGGTTATTGAATTTTACAGTGTTCATCTCTATGCAAGATCTACCAAGGAGGTTAATGTGAGCCGATTCATTCAGTTGTCTTATCTTCTGATATTGTTCTCTATAAATTCTATCAGCTGAGTGGAGGGCACCAAATTTCATCCTTAGATCATTTAAGAGGTGCTCAGATTAAAATATTAGCTTAAATATGTGGTTCCCTGGTAAATGTGTCCAGACCCTGCGTAGGGTAATGCTGAAAAGTCACATATGCTTTCTCAGTGGAAGAAATGGATAAGTGTCACAAAAGTGAATAAAACTGGTGACGATTAACCGATAGGAAATATACCCTAAACTTGGAAAGCAGGACGGGAATAAAGAATTTGGTTCAAAATTCCAAGGTTATTGAGTATGACAATCAACATGTGAAGAAGGCCAGAGGCTAGAATGGTTGGAATGTTGTGAGCATACTGGTTTGAATGAAAATATATAGAACAACTCTTCATCGCAAAACTTTTAACATAAATCTGATGTTTATGTTAATATTTATGTACAGGCCGGATATGAAAGTATAAAAAAAAAAATAAGGCCACATTTTTCAGTATGTTAATTGTATTTTTGAATGTTTTCTTATTTGTTGGTATTATTGGAAATCCAAGTAAACTGGTTACAGTGTTTATATTCTTTATATGTCTTCTTTTTTTATTTTTTTAAGGAGCAGAAATACACTGAAAAAAAAAAAAAAAAAAAAATCTAAAAATCTAGAAAGGAGATAAAAAGAAACAGATAAAACACATTTGTGAAAATGCATGTTTTAATTTTAGATATCATTTTCAACATAAGGATTCGTCAGCTTAGTTCTTAAAACCGAACAGCCAGACTAACCGCACAATTTGATTATAGTTATAAAAGCTTGTGCAGAACCAACCACACTTTTTGGAAGAACTAAATACAAATAAATGGTGCACATAGTATGCTACAAAGTATTCAAATGACCCTCCTCAAGGTTTAAAATTCAGAGTTGTCCTTCTCCAAGACTGGTTGCCAACCAAGGCTAAAGAGCACAGTTTGCACTACTATTTAACCCATAGGAGGAGATGGTGAAATGAAGAGATGGCTTCAGTTCTCCTAAGGGTATTTGTGCATAAGTGAAAGTAATGAACCCAAACAGAATTTGAACACTGATCTATAATTTCTCATCCTGTACTAGTATCCATTACACCACCTGCACATTTCGATATGTATATATTTATCTATCCATATAGATTTCCATTAAATAATGTACATTTGTTAACTACTTTTACAAATCTCAAATGTTTGTGTGTGTGTGTGTGTGTGTGTGTGTATGTGCGCATGAGAAAGAGAAAGTAAGAGAGAGAGAGAGGGGTCAATGAATCATGGCTCAAAAATATTTTTCAAAATATTTATTAATTTCCATGTACAAAAATCAAATTAAAAATAGTCTGTGTTAATACTGCTGGACAAGAATTCCTTTTTCTTTCTGCATTCTTTTTTTTTTTTCTTCCTAGTTCTTTTTCTTTCTTTGATGGATATTTCTCTGAGGATGACTCCTGTCCAGCACGGACACACATGCAGAACAAAATTTCATGCATGCAATCCAGATTTTTATAATTGTGTATTTGGGTAGCAATCCCACTTTTATACAAATTTCATTAAAGATGACTGACAAGGTATTGTGATTAAGCTTTTTATTCAATTTTTCTTGTGTTCATATAAGTGTTTTCTTTTCTGGACATAGTGTAAAAACCATCTGAAGGTTTCTATATATCCAAGCACTTTCAGCTATTCTATTAGCCATTATTATTTATTTTTAACTGAATATGTAGATTTTTTATATATGTATCTAGAGTGATGGAACCTCCTCACCAAATATGGTCAATATATTGTGTCCATGTTCATAGTTCATACTATTGAGTGTTAGCTTTTTCTTTTTTTATTATTAATGCTTCCATTACTTTTAGCCCCTCCCCCTTATTCTTTTAACATGTAGACGAGACTATTATAGTTGTATTTTCTACAGGTATGTTGCAAATGGAATTTGGTAGGTTTCCATGTGTGTTTAAAGGAGTGCTGATTGAGCTATGGGCAAAGAGATGTAACACAAGTCTTCTTGATAGGCATGTAGTATGTCCCATATAATTATTCACGAATTTGGTTTGATCATGAACGCAGTTACTTAAGAGACATGTTGCTTCATAAATAATATTCAGACAGCTTTTGTATACTTTATGTCCAGAAAAGAAAACACTTATTGGAACACAAGAAAAATTGAATAAAAATTTTAATCGTAGTACCTTTGTCTTTAATGAAACTTGCATATTATTTGTGTGTGTATATAGAGATGTAAAGAAATGTATCTATATTACTAAAAAATTTTTTTATTGGTATTTAGCATCTAAGTAACTAAAATGATAAGTTGTAGATACAGGTATTGAATTAAGGTACCTCTAAAATGCATTAAGAAATTTTAATTAACTTAAAATCTCCAGGTGATTTACAACTAAATTATATTTTGGTATCTATGTTCTTGCTCAACTAGAAGGGGATTGATTTATTTTTTTTATTGCTTATCAACCTTTTGCAGGATATTTAAGGCCAGAAAATATTTTTAGATTGTAAGAATTTTTGGGAGATAATAATTTACTGATACAAATCCTACTAATTAACACATAGCTGGGGAAGAAAAGGTGGATTCACACCTTTCCCAAGAGTATTTGTGCATGTGAATATAACAAACCCAACTGAAATTGGAACTCAGCTCTGATTTCTAAACCCAAGCCATTATCCATTGCATCACCCACACATCCAAGCTTGCAGAACCTGGTATTCCCAAGTGTTCACTCATCTAGGTACTGACCAGGCTCAATACAAGAACCAGTGTTTCAATATAATATGGCCATAAGCCTATTGAAGGGATATATATATGTAATGAGATGAGAACGAAAATAATATATAAATTCTAACGTTCACAGCATTAATTCAAAAGAGGGCTCAATATCAATAGTAGAGCAATAATTATTTATAATTTTTCATAGACAAAAACAATTTATTGCAGAAGTTTTGGGCCAACTATATAAAATGATTATACAACTTCATTTTATTAAGTTAAGATTGTTTAACCTTATTCTTTTATCAGTAGTGTCTGTGGATCATGAGTATTGGAAAATAAGTTGTTTCATTTTCATTCCTACTGTGTAACAAGATACACCACATTAAGCTGAAAAAAGGCGATGGATGCAAAAATATTGGGCCAGTGAAAGATCCAAGATGATAAAATCATGATATGACCAAGTCAAATTTCTAATTAGGAATTGTTCCATCTTATTAACATGAGTTCAAGTTGGTATCCTAAAGTAAATTTCAATTTCCAATATATCTGAAAACCTTTAATACAGAGATCTTGACAAGCTACATATATATATATATATATATATATAAAAACACGTTACCAATTTTATCTTGGTAGCTCAATTAACCAAAGTTCATCAGAACACTACTGGACAAAATCCAATTTTAACAGTGTATAACTGAAGATGCAGGATTCAAGCAGGCTAAGAATCATTATAAACGTAATCTCATATTATAGGTCTTTAATTAAAAAGAAAGATAATGCTAATGAAATCAATAATTCTTAGATCAGACCAGCTTAAACATAAGGAAAATTCATTCTAAAAAAAAAAAAAAATTAAAAAAAGGCACAGAAGGGCAAATTTAACAGATTTCATTTCAATAGTTAATGCCTTGCAACTTCTTATACTTCATAGCACAACAGAGAAGCAGCTAATGTTTTTCAGTTGTACATCAACAAAAAAAAAACTATATTTATACCAAATAAAACAGCTAGAAGCACAATTTGGCAGTAGGACAAAAATAGGTCAAAAGTACAAAGTAACCCGGATATAAGAGAGTTGTCGGGACTGGAGAAGAAGTCTCTTATACCCAGGTTTGGTCTATTTTGTTTAGGTAAGTATGGCTCTAATTTGGGACCAGAGAAAATATCTTATATCCGGGTTACACTGTATATCATACTAAATGTGCCAGAAAAAAGTATCCATTGGAAGTACAGAGTAACCCGGATATA
This sequence comes from Acanthosepion esculentum, assembly GCA_964036315.1. Classification (NCBI taxonomy): domain Eukaryota; kingdom Metazoa; phylum Mollusca; class Cephalopoda; order Sepiida; family Sepiidae; genus Acanthosepion; species Acanthosepion esculentum. Next base: position 61,617,363 of record OZ038501.1, read on the forward strand.
AGAGACCTTGATATAAGAGAGATTTTCTCTGGTCCCGAATTAGAGCCATACTTACCTAAACAAAATAGACCAAACCCGGATATAAGAGACTTCTTCTCCGGTCCCGACAACTCTCTTATATTGGGGTTACACTGTACATGCCTGAAACTTTACTAATTTTGGGATGAGGAATTCAACAAAACAGCTCTTTTCACTGTACTATTTTTTGTAATATATGTATCATGTTTTGGAAAATTTTTGTGAAATTATGTAATTTTCAACTCATCAAAAACAGAACAGTAATGATCCCAAAACTTAGAAATTTGTATTACAAAAAGGAAAACAAATATTTTACAATAATGTTTTGAACTGATAGAAAAAGCTTTCTGGACATTGTGAATAGTTTTCCCACACTTCCTTTCCTAATGGTAATTTGCTGACTAAATTTTCTTATAAGCTTCTGATATAGCTAATATTTCTGGAACACTCCATATCCAGCAATCACTTGAAAGTGATTAATCACCAATTACTTCTTGGTAGACTATAGTCTGGTTGCTCACAAGCATGTTTGAGATAGATCAATGGTGAAGTGATGCATGTCATTTTAAAAAATTTTTTTTTATATATCAGTTCCACTCCAACCTTCAAATATCGTTAACAAATTTAAATTTAAATCTTTTACACTTACATAAAAAGAAAAATCCCTGAAAATGTTATTTGAATTATAAAAAAAAAAATTAAAAAATTCAAGTTCAGTGATAAACATAAAAAGTTCATCATGAACTTTAACAAAAATAATTTAATAAAACTCAAAAAACATTTTGGTTGAGATTTCGTACTTACATAATTTAAAATATTTTCTTTCACATTGGACACACACACACAAAAAAAAAAAAAATCTACATTGACTATCTAGTTTAAAAAAAAAATACTTTTAATTTTTCATTGACATTCTGAAATTCCTCCAAATGCTGTTTACAATAAAGGATTTTTCTATTAAATGAAGATGTGTTTTAAGAATTGGAAATGTAAAGTTTAATACCATTTTCAAGTGTTTACATTACAAGGCTACTATGGTTGAGAGCTCACATGTTACTGTGCATAAATGTTATTTTCACTATGCTTTAAGCAAAAAATAAAGATTATTTTTACAAAATCCAGCCATTTATTCTATAATAATAATATACTTTGAAACAAAAGACAAATGCTGGATTTTTAAGAAATTTTTAAATGTGTTATTTTCATTTGTTGTCAAGAATGGAGGTTCAGTGAGTGACTATGGAAATGTTTTAAAAAGTTAAAACCTTATTTAAATAGATAAAATTAGCTTTAAGTTATTTTTCAAATAAAAGTTGACATTTAAATTATTCAAAATGCATTTTAGTTTTCTTTGGTAAGTTTGTAGTGATACTTTATAAATGACCATTAAAAGTTCTATTTTAGTTTTTTATGACCAAACAAGAATGAGCAAAATTCAAAGAACTAAAAATATATCCAGTTTATTTTTTATTTTATTATTTCATTTGGTCAATTCCAGCTAACTGTTTGGACAAAATAAAATATAGTTTTATTTTGGCCAAGCTGTCAGCTCAAATTTATTTTTAAAATAAATAATATGCTTTATACGGTTTTAAAATGAATCATTAAAGAAAATATAAGAAAAAAAATTTAAACAGTGTAGTATCCATCGATGGACCAAGTCTGATTTAAAATGGGGTTCAGTTGGCAATGTTAGTCAGTCAGCAATATAAACATGAGTGTCAGATCTGACTGTTCTGCACAAAATGAAAGGTATACCCTCTTTTTGATTCTCATGCACCTTGAGTTGTATGGGTGCAGAGATATGAAATCAACTGATTATTAAAAATGAGACATTGCTCTATAAGGAGGTGTAAATTTCATATTTGAAGAGTTGTTATCTGATATTTCCTTTACTAAAGTTTTTTTGTGAAAGACAACTTTGAACCTCAATGAAATTGATGAGCATCCTTTTTCAAGATGGGACTATTTTAATGTGTAAACAGAAACAACTCAGAACACAACTCATTTGAAAAACACCACTTTGAAAATACAAAACAAGAAAAAAAAAGTTTGCCATCTTTGAAAACTAATAACTACATGAGAAAGAATTGTATCTTTAGAAAAAGTAAAGATTCATCTTTGTTTATATAGTAATTTTATCAAAATAAACAAATAAACCAGATATCAGTAGTTGAAATGGAAAGAAATTTCACTAATTTGACACATGTTCACTGTACAAACTAGTGTAAGATGGTTTTGCAAGCCATTGTAGTTTTTTTTTTCCCCCCTTTTCTTTTTTAACACTAAAAACATGGCTAAAATTTCTGCTGAAGGAAAAAAGGAAGGCTGTGACTTTGAAGGGTAAAATAACTCAAATTTCCAGAAAAAAAAAGTTAAAAGTCAGTTGCTACTAATGAAAGTAGTTTGAGTGCAAAGAAAACTGGAAGACCACAAAAGTTAGACAAGAGAGATAAAAGATTGTTTGAATCTTAGTAGACAAACCAAAATTAACAACTAGACAAGTGAGCAGTGAATGTAGTATGCAGAGTATTACAGAAAAATAAACAGGTGTATAGCAGCAAAAAAAAAAATCATCATTAACCAAAAACATTGGAATATGGGATGCTGGAAAGTGGCAAAAAGTAATTTTAGTGATGAATGCAAAATAGTTACATTCTAATGCAAGAGAATATGTAAAAAGACCAGTGGAGAAACAATTCAAGATGCACCGGAGACGATAAAATTTGGTGGTGGACATGTAATGGTGTGGGTTTACATTAAAAGCAATGGCACAATGAAATTGGTAAGAGTTAATAGAAACCTAAACAGCAAAAACTATATTAGTTTACTACAGTCTAATCTTTTACCAGACTATGAAGATGGAGGAACTTTTCAGCATGACAGTGCTCCTGAAGTTGGAACTGAAGAAATAAGTGCTCCAACCAAAAATCATTTTTTATCTATTAAATTTAATTTGTGAATAATATTTTAGTATCATTTGAAAGCAATAGCCTTTTGTAAAGGTCATTTAAAGTGAATGATTTTGGTATGAAGTTGGAGATTATTTTATTTTGTTCATTTACTTATTTGTAATTTTAGTCATTACTTAAATTTTTGAATATATCTTGGTTCCTTAAGAAATTTAATTATTTAGATTAATCCTGTTGAAAAGTTCATTCATATTGTTTGCTTGATAATATTTTTCACAGATTAGACTAAAATGTTTCCATTTTATAAGTATGTGTTCCACTGTATATCATTCATTTTCTGTAATAACAAAGATCAATTTTTGCAAAAAAAAAAAAAAAAAAAAAAAAAAAAAAAAAAAAAATTCCATTTTTTAACTTAAGAAAAGAAGTAAAAGTTGAAATTTTCACAAATGGTCCAGAATTTTTTCATGGCCTTTTTTCAACATCATTATGCTTAAGATGTTCTGTTATCCACTATACAACTTGTTTTCTGGGCTTTAAAGATCATAAAATGTACTGAAAAAAGCAATACAGTTAATCACTCTTGATTTTGGGGTAAAATTAACAAAATTAATTTACCAAGTTTGCTTAAATGTTTTGTGTGTGTGTATGTATGTATATATATATATATATATATAGGGAAAATGATATATAACTTTTTTTTATATGTAAAGAATTTTAGGCTAGGAAAGTATGACAAAGGAGAAAAAGTTTTTGTGTGACGTGTTTCGTCCTTTAGGACTTCATTGAACTAAATTTATGTTGGTGTGACTACACATCACTTTTGTTATTAAATATTCCAAATTTGATGATAGAAGATCTGCCAAGACAGGTGAAATGTTGTAAAAGCTTGGATGCAAATTTACTGCGGATGATGATGTGATTAAGCACTCTCTAAAACTTTTTGTCTTAATAAATTGTTTTCTCTTTTAATTAAAGTAGTATTTCTTAAATAAAAATTATGGTTAGTCACGTTACAATGAGCAACTAATACATTTAGTATGTGGTTTTGTAAAAGATCTATTTTGTGTTGATATAATTTTTTATTTAAATTCCTTGAGGTTTCTACTATATATTCCTTGTGGCAATTATTCCTCCTTTCAGTTTTGACTATTTAACTATTTTGTATTAATTAAGTCTTTTGTTTTCAATGTAGTTGTGACAAATTTTATGTTGTTTAGATAAATTCTTTTCAATTATAGTTATGATAGAGTTGATGGGTAGAACAATAAATTTTCATTTGTAGGGTTTGTTAGGAAAGATCGCTTTTCTATTTTTAAATATTTTATGAATATGAAATAATTAGGGTATTGGAGGAGCTTAAAAGTATTTTCAATGTATTTTTTCTCTTCATACAAATACGAAGGGCTACAAATAGAATCCAATGATTATTCCAGATTTTATTTCATTATGATAAAAATATTTCAAAACAGAAAAATGATCTTACCCTAGTTAAAAGAAAAAACAATTAACTAAAATGAAATGTTTAGAAAGTGCTTTAATCATTAGATCATCCACAGTAAATTTGAGCCCAGCTCCTGGCAAATTTCAACATTCTTTGCAGATCTTATATTATCATAACGTGGGATGATATTTAATAACAGAAATAGTGATAGAAACAAACAAAAAAAAAATCTAAACGAAATTGGCTAGATGATATCCCCCAAAAATTGTTTTTAAATTCTCAGTGTTCTCCATTTTGTCATATCTCTTTCCATATATATATATATGGAATCTGGCGAATCTTATATGTGTTTCATATATATATATATATGGAAAGAGATATGACAAAATGGAGAACACTGAGAATTTAAAAACAATTTTTGGGGGATATCATCTAGCCAATTTCGTTTAGATTTTTTTTTTTTTTTGTTTCTATCACTATTTCTGTTATTAAATATCATCCCACACACACAAAAAAAATATAAAGCATACTTATATTTTACTGTTTGTTTGTGACTTGCAGTTCCATGTGGACACGTTTATTTGTGGCTAGTTATGTAATTGTCATGCAGTTGAAAAAGGACAGGAAAATCAATTATGTGTGTGTGTGTGTGCGTAAAAATGTATGACAAAGTTTTTGTGACATGTTTTGTCCTTTAGGACTTAATTGGACAAAATCTGTTACCTTGGTGCAACTACATATGTGCATGAATGAGGGGTACTGTGAATTTAAAATTGTGTGGGGGGGAGTATATAATCTAGCCAATTTTATTTAGATTCTTTTTCTTTCCATCACTTGTTATTAGATATCCAATGCTGTGCTAGTGGAAGATCTGCTAGACAACATATGGGATATCTAATAACAAAAGTGATGGAAACAAAAAGAATCTAAATGAAATCAGCTAGATTATTGTTGTAACATACATATGGACGATAATGGGTATGTCTCCATTCACATAAATACAGTAGTAAATACTGTATGCTGGTCTGCAATTGGAGATTCATTGTGGAATTCACTTGACTCACTTCTAGCAATTGACTACTGTTTCTAAGCGCCACTGGTGAATCTTATATGTGTTGTTCTTGTCCTAAGTATTATCATTCATTACCAACCTCCATGTGATTATTCTATTCAGTAACCTTCCCTAGGTTACAACAATTATATACCCAAAAAAAGAAAAAAAAAAATTTCTTCAAGCACATATGTAGTCACAGCAATGTATCTAATTTAGTCCAATGAAGTCCCAAAGGACGAAACGTGTCACACAAAAACTTTTTCTCCACATTTTTCCTCCCAACATTATTCTTGATATATAAAAATTTATATATTGTTATCTCTCTCTCTCTCAATGTATGTATGTATATTATTTCAAGTACTATTTATCTATAATTATAAAATACCATTCCTTAACTGCTTACTGCAAAATGCATAAAACAAAAAAAAAAAAATTTTTTTCTGGTCACATCAAATGACACTAATTTTCTCTTAAAGGGTGACCCAATGGGTCACAGTAGTCTCACATGAATTTAAAAATATATAGGCCTTAAATCCTCAATCAAACTTTTCTGACAGAGATACTTTTTTTTATCTACAAGGCCTAATAGAAAGATTGATAAATATTTGTGTGTCTAAAAACAAACAAGTTAAATAATCTATGAAATAACCATTGAATATGTTACAAACATCTGTATAGATGCAGTTAAATGAAAATTTAAAGATTTATTTCATATGGGTCACCTCAGTAAAAACAGCTTCACTTTAATGACTCTCAAAAAATTAATTACCGATTTTCTCAGAAGATAAACTGGTTTTCGAACTTTCAAAATTATTCTCTGTCTTTGATTGATCAACCCCTGTCTTTGATGGCTGTGAGATGTTTTCTTCTTCTTCTTCTTCATCTTCATCTGTGTCAGATGTAAAGTGAAAATGTTTCTGTGAGTTGTTGCTAGATGGAGGGTATTTGAGTTGGCTAGCCACAGGTGTGGACACGGGGCTTCTATTGTCAGCATCAGAGTCCAAACTCTGGCTCATTGCATAAATGAAAGGGCTACAAGCGAAGCTCCTCTGCCCTCTCCTCCTGCGACGCCTTCTCGGGTTATTCCCATTACCCTTGCTGATCTCTTTGGCAGTCGACGTGTCAGTTTTCCTAGTTTCTTCAGGAAAACTGCAGTCAACCTCCACACAATCAAGCCAGGATGAATTGCTAGTGTTTTCGACATCTATTACCTTCACCTTATCCTGGTCGATAGTAAGTGTTTCCCCATCATTTAGTGATTGGCATATATTTTTCAGATCCTCTTCTTCAATTGTATAGACTTCCACTTTTTCTTGGACAGAGTGAGAAGTGGATTCTTCTTGAACATTGTAAGATTTCTCCAGACCTGATACGCTTGATTTTATGCTGGGTTCCAAATCTTTTCTCAAGCTTTTTTCATTGCTATCACACGTTTGGGTCAGATTTTTATTTCCTTCACGAGAATTCTCTTTCTCTTTCACTACGTTAGAAACATCCTTCCCATTAGGATGTGTATCTGAAGTTACCATTGGAATGACATTGTCCAAATTCACAGATACTTTATTCAGCACTTTTATTATTTCAGATTTCACTTTCTTTAAATTAAGATGACTGTCACTTTTATCACAGAGGTTAACTTTCTCTTCCTTCAAATCTTCAGGCTGAGATGATATAACCTTTACATGGTCTCTTACAGCTTCAATAATTTCTGGTCTGGATTCTCTTGTCACATTCTTTTTCTTATTGCTGTGCTCAGTTTTTAATGGCTTTGATATTTTCAATTTCTTATTTGGTGCTGGTAATTCTTCTATATCAAGGTTAAGGTCATTTACACAATCTAATTTCATTTTCTTCTTCTTGTAACTTTTCTGCTCTTCACTTTCTGCATCAGGTGTAGACACAGTATTCTGAAAAGGTTCAGGAGCCAATATGGATTCATCCTCCCCTATTGAACTTCTGGAGATCTTTCTTTGAGTACAACCTGGAGAATCATGCTTAGCAGAAGAGAAATAAAACTTTTTGGAATTCGTCATTAGCTTCTTTTTCCGTTTTTTCTTCTTACTCCAATACTCTGATGAACGATGTGCCATAACTTCATGTTCCACTCTGAAAAATTTACAAAAATAAAGTTAGAATACAGATTTACAGTGTCATGAAGACCAAGTATCTTCAGAATATTTAGTTAAGGTTAATTTATAAAAAAAAAAAAAAAAAAAAAAAAAAAGAACAAATACTGGTTGGCAACTCTGACCCATTGTACTTAGCAATGTCAACACACATATGAGAGGGCAATGAAAAGTTCTCAGCCTAGCTTACTTCCTAAAAATTGACTGAATAATCAAACATCAGATTCATTTTTGAAAGTGCTTCTTTGTTGTGCCAAGAACTAATTATCACCTCTTTATGCACATCTACACAAAAATAAAAACCAACAATATGTATTACTTTTCCAAGAGATAATCTGAAATAATTCATCAAGTGACATTCAAGGCAGGTAAATTGATTGGATTATTTTATTTTTCATTTTTCTGTCTATAAAAAATATTTATCAAATATTATTTACACTTTTAAATGTTCCTTTGATACACCATCAGCATACAAAAAAACATGATAAAGCCATTTTGGAATATTAATTAATGCATGATAGAATGCATTTGAACATTACTTTCCTTGTCAGAGGAATTCTTGATAAACAGCGATGCACCTTATACACGCACAATCATCTGAATGGTGCAATTAGACAATCTCCTCACAGATGAAGAAAAAAAATGGAGGCAACAGAAATGTAGTTCTACAGAAGGATGCTGAGAATTCCAGAGGCAGAGCACATAAGCCAGGAAGAAGTCTTAAGGAAAATGGAAACAAAAAGGACTCAGAATCAGAAAGAGACAGCTGAAATGTCTTAGACATATAAAAAGGAAGGAGAGCTTGGAAAATTTGACACTAACATAGCATATCAAAGGCAAGAGGGACAAGAGAAGGCAGTGAGCTGCCTACCTTGTGTGAATGGATGACAGAACAAAGGGTAAGAGTTTGGGCAAAAGAACAGACATTGCTAAGTGCTACAAAGGATAAGAACTTGTGGAGAGCCATAATTACACAGCACATAGATCATTAACTCCAAAAACACATTGTACTCGAACAGTTCTTCAAAGTATAGGTTACTTTAAATCAGTGCTTCTTAAACATTTTTCTTTCATGACCCCATTTTTCATCACAAAGATGTTTCATGACCCCAGGTATTAACCAACTACACTGAAAAAATCCAGCATCACTGCACTCGTCGCAACAGTGCCACACACTCATCTTATTACCACAGCACTTACATGGTGCATCACGTTAAATATTGCACATTTGTGAAATAACATATAAACTGAAATTGAAGTGTTTGAATATAACTTTCATGACCCCAGCATTTCTTGACCCATAGTTTAAGAAGCACTGCTTTAAATTTTAACAGTAAAAGAGCACAGTAGTTTAAAACTAAAATTATAAAAAATTCAATTTATGTCCCTTGGATCTCATTCAATAAATTATTTCAGACCAGTTACATATCATCTATGTAATGTTACTTTATTTATCACTTTATCTTTAAACATTTTTGTACAAAATATTTTCTGGCATATTTTGCATAACTGTTCTTATAGCGTTCTATATTCTAATATCCTGTAATCTTCTCTCAAGATATTTTGGGATAGTCATTAATATTTCTGTGATGACATTAATATTTGTTACTTTTATATTCTCTGGCATATCATGTTCCCAAGTTTAAACCCTAGTCAACGTCTTTATTTTTTGGAGTGGTTTTGCTGATATAGATTCCGTCAATAGTTTGAAATATTTTTCTGTTTGGCTATAAATGGCAGAGTAAGACAATCAGGAACTTGGATGCAAATTTACTGCCTACCTGCTGTTACATAATCAATAACAGAAGGTGCACTAACATACACATTTTTTTTGTTTGCATGTGTATATATATATATATATATATATATATATATATATATATGAGAGAGAGAGAGAGATGCATTTTGGACAGGAGCCATTTCCCTGATCAAATTTAAATTTAATTTAAATCAAAAGAAAAAAAAAAAAAATTTCCGTGGGGGATTTATGCAAAAACAGCTTGATAAGACCCCTTTCATATGGATTTGATGCAATACTTGATTGAATGAATTGATGAGCAAATTTCAACATTGATATTACAGTTGAATTGTCACAACAAATATGTATTGTAAGGTACTACCCACTAATTAGGGATTTCTTACTCAACTTGACATCCATATTGTCTAATTTTGATCTTCCCAATGTGACCTCCATCTTCCGATTTTTTCCTTCTATATTTTAGACAAAAAAGAAAAAAAATTTTCATTGTGCCCCCTTTAATCAAAATGAAATATACTTATCCAAGTATCCTGGATAATGTAGTTTCAGATTATATATGATTATGGGGGTCTATCTCCAAAACCTTAGGAGTTTGATAACAGACAGACAGAGGCCACAACTTATATATATATAATTGGGATCGAAATTGTGACTAACAGAAAAAAATGAATCCCAATCCACAATTTTGACCCTAATATACATCATGTTAAAAAATTGGAAAAATAAACAGACTATGTCAGTTGAATTTATATATATATATATATATATAAAAAATTTTATTTGTGGGGAAAATGGGGGTGGTGAAAGTTTTCAGCATAACTATTTCCCTCTCAAAATCTGACCAAATCATAAAATCTCAAAATTTTTTTTAAGGTTTTCTTGGTTGGGCTGAGAACATTTCAACATCCATTCACACATCTAAAACAACAATATTCAATTAACCTTAAGTAAATATACATACAAATATCAGCACTTGAGTTATTGAGTAGATGCCCTGTTTATTTATTTTTTTAAAAAGAATTTATTTTGTCTACTAGCCTGAACATTTGAGAAATTTTATTAATGAAAATGCACCCTCCAGTAGTACTTGAAACTGCATCCTCCTTTGCAGGAGAAACTTATTAGATATGACATGCTTTAACCAACTCAGCTACAAAGAGTGTTGTATTCAACTGAGGTTCTATTTTGCCTTTAAGCATATTTTACTTGTTCATATTTCTGAAAATTCATAACTGCTCAGTTTCATATCCAAAATGTAAACAATGCAATTTCTAAAGAAATGGATTTTTATTTATTGATCTGACTTATTTTTATTACTTCATATCCACTAAAAATAAGATTGAAGTCAACATCCATTAGTAACAGTCCATTTCATGCTTAAACGCAATTGATATATCTCACACACACAAATGCTGAAAAGTTGTCAGCCTGACCTACTTCTCAAAAGCTAAAAAAATGACCAAATATCAGAATTTATTTTGGAATTCCTTCTTGGTTAGGCCGAGAACTTTTCAACACCACTGTGTGTGTGGTGTATATATTAGTTGTTTCTATACAGAAAACATTTGGCATTCATTAACAGTTATTCATGGATAAAATTTAGCAAATCTATTAAAAGCTTTTTTCAGGAAAATAAACTTCTCAAATTCACTATTAACACTTTAATACTGATGGGAATTTCTTTCCTAACCTTTTGCTTAAAGTAGTTTGGAAAGTCAGTATCTTCATAATATCATTATTTTCCCTTCTACTTATGTGTTATCCATTTTAGTTGTTGCTGTTAAAACAGACAATCAATGTACTCAGAATATAGCATACAATTTTGACAAGTTCCTTTACAAGCTCCTACCTAACCTTTAATTACTTATTCAACATCAAAGGAGAAACACACCAAACAGTTTAATCTACATTCCCTGGCTGTTTTATATGATAAAACATGTTTAAATGAAAGATTGCTGCATATATATCTCCAAACAAGTTTTATTAAATTCCACCAACAAGGTCTGTCTATTCAACTTTTTTTATTATATCTTACTAATTTCTGAATAAGTTGTACATCAGGATTTAAGTTATGAATTGTTTTTTTCCTCGTTATATTCAAGTACTTTCGACTATCACAGTCATTATCAAGAATGGATGCTGACCAAAGTGAACCCAAAAAGATATTGATTTTGTGTTTACTGATATGTACACAAGTTGTACTAAATTTCATCAAGTGACAAGTCAATCTACTAGAGAGCGTGGTACATTTGTGGCCAATGTAAGAATTTAACATTGTTGATTGTTATTTTTCATAGGGTGGAATTTTGAGGTGCTGAATTACCCTATATAAAAAATGGTTTGGTTTGCAGCATATCAACCTCAATTGGTTATTTAATGCTGACAAGATTTTTATTGATGGTAATTTTTTTTTTCCCCTTCAAAAATGTATTGCTGGTAGTAATTTTTCTTCAAAAAATTTATTGCTGATATTAAAACCTATTTTTACACTTTCATAGTGTTTTAACCCCAGTTTAGGTGTTAACTATTTGCCCATAGCTGGGACTCTAACAGGTGCTACTACTCCGGATCAGAGTGGACTTGGGAACACCAGCAAATACGAGGGGGGGGGGGTCCTGCTCCAAAAAAAGCTAGTGAACAAAGGCCTTGCTATCGAATGTTGTTTATCGTCTTACCCAGGACGCTACATAAAAATAATGTTGCTTATGAATTGTCATGTCCTTTGGGAGATTGTATCCCCAATAATAACAACAACAATAACAATCAACATTAAATTCTTACATTGGCCACACATACACCAGACTCTCTAGTACAATGTTTCTCAACCTTTTTTTTTTTTTTTTTTTTACTTCAGGGCGCACTTTTAGAATAACTAAAACTCTTTGGGATGCACTTTAAATTTTAAGGAAAAATTTGCCATGAAATTTAAAAATAGGAAAATAATAGAGAATTTTCCTGAAATAAGAATTTATTTTTAAGACATTACATTGTGTATTTAAGTCTGCTTATGTATCCACTATAATAGGCTTAAGAAAATTACCTTTAATGGTTGTCATTTTTGGTTAAGCATTCCCAAAGAAGATTAGCAGTACAGTTTTCATTTAAAGGGATTTATGAAGAATCTGCTAAGAGATATTAATAATAACTGATTTAAAGCCATTGAGGAAGACAAAAGGGAAAGGATTATTGCCTCCTTAAAGATTAAGGAATTTAATATCCAGTTTAAAATATTAAATGACAAAGATTTGACTTAGTCATGGAAGCTATGTGCTTGGTGCCCCTAGCTTTTTAAAAATAAAGATCTTTTTTAAATAGAAAAATAATTCATAAATTGCTCTATTAACTTTGGGCACACGTGGCTACCTTTCAGGATGCATTAATGAAACCGGGTTGTTGAGAAACAATGCTCTAGTAGGTTGACTTGTCAAAATTTAGTGCAGTTTATGCATATATCAATCAGCACCCATTCTTGACAATGACTGTGATAGCCAAAAGTACTTGAATACAAGAAAAAAAAACAAAAAAAAAACAAACAACATGAACTTTGGACAATTTATTCATAACTTAAATCCTGATCTGCAACACTGCATTCAGAAATGGCAAAGATATAAATTGGATAGACAGACCTTGTTAAATGGAATTTAATACACATTTTTTGAATGAATTGTTTCCCTAGTATTAAATTGAAGTAAAATTTTTTCTAGTATATTGAAATATACAAGTCATAACAAATCTTACAGTGATGAGCAAATAAAAAATATTAATTCTTAAATCTGATAGGATTTAAATAGTATCATATATATTTTTATTAAAAATTTAAAGCAAACAAAATCCTTTTGTTAAATATTATAAACTACCATATAGACACATTGTTCCCATGAGAAAAAAAATCTTTTGTCGATAACTAGAAAATGGGTGTTTTCATCGATTTTGTTAAAAGTTCACATCAACTAAACAATCTAAAAGTTACCATGGCCCAAATTTTCAAATAGTATTGTTAGACAGTAACAGGTTATTTCATGCCAGCTATTGCACAGATAATATATTTCTTACTTCATATTATAAAACAGATCAATGCTTTTTTTTCCTTCCTTTTTTTAAGTATTTGAAAATATGAAAATTAAAAAAATAAATAAATAATACATTTATTTTTGAATCCCATCTTGATTTGGTTGATCATTTTACTGCTGAATTAGTTAAGTCATTATTTATGGTTATTTGAAGGCCAGTTTTAAAGTTATTGATTTATATTAAAAAAAATTAAGATAAACTGATATTACATCTCCAGAAATTTTGTGTTTGTTAGTTTGTTCCTTCTGAACCAAACTATTATTTTTTTTTACCTTGTTTCAAACTGGAAATGCACAGAACTTTGGTGGTGTTAATGATTTTCCAAAGTTAAATCATACAAATATTTATTGGAAAAAAATCTATATTAATAAATTTTTGCAATGGAATGCAAACCTCAAATAACATAACTAAATTTGACTATATACACATGAATAAATCCATTAAATATTTTAATATTTTATACTTAAAAATATAAAATAAAAAGTGGCTATTAACTTTTAAAAAGTACTTTGTTCTAAAGGTATACTTTTAGAATTGTTTTGAAACCTGTCAAAAATTCTAGAGTGTATTTAAAAAAGAAAATTGATGACAAAAATCACTAATTTTGTCTAATTATAAAATCTAAATACACAAGGGAAATTCTGAATGTAATAACTCTTATTTTTATAGAAACTAGATACAGGAGATGCAAAAACATTGTTGGATAGAGTAAGTTTTCAGCTACAAGACATTTTTTCATATAATGACTACCAATGGCTATGCATTTTAAGACATTCTTTATGACATGGTTTGACAGCTGTGTAGGATCACTTAGAATGTGTTTTGTCATTGTATGTGGGCATGATAATAGGGTGCCAATTGCAAATATGCACAAGGACAATTGGTAGATGATACTTTCGCCAAGAGGGGTGGGGGAATGCAAATAGCACACTTAAGCTGGTGACACTTTCATCAAAAGTAAATGACTCTCACCTGAAACAAACACTCTAAATACTTCTTTTTTTTTTTTTAACACCCAGTAACCTCTTGTTTCTTAATGGATTTACTGCCTTGCATGGGATGAATTCAATTAAAAAAAAAAAAAAAAAATGTAAGGATTAAATCCTTACATTTGCCTTGATGAAGTTCATCAGAGGACGAAACATGTCTGCTAAGATAAGTTTTCCTTTTGTCTTTATATGTTAACAACAACAGTATATGTCTGGAAAACTGGAAGTCAAAACAGCTACTATGGAAAGAAAAAAAGGAAAAAGCGAGAAACGGTAGAAAAACAAAACAAAAAAACAATAAAGAGTAAGTGTAAAGTGAAAAAAAAACAACAAAAAGGACAAATAACCACAAAATTCTACACACAGGCACACATACACTATGAAAAAGACAAAATTTGCCCCAATAAAATGTGTATATAAAAAGAAAAATAGAAGTATAAGCAGTCAATTGCTGATGCCCCGACGAGTGAACAGAGTGATTAGTGGAAAGTTTGTTTATGAAACTCTACAGTCAGGATGCTGAAGGTAATATCAATCAGCTAAGTAACAAACCTTTTACTTGCATTAATTATATAAATGGACACTGAAATCAACATTGAGTTGTGAAAGACTGCTTCATGCTTGAATGCAATCTTCAGGTCATGTGTGTATTATTCAATATGGCATATTTATATTCACTCTTGTATTAGACATGTAAAATTCATTAAAAGCCTCAAAAGACAATTCTTCAGCCTATAGACTGGCACTAACAAAAACTATACCAAATAACAAAACCACATCACTGGGGCACTTCCAAAAGCAGCAATAACAAAATTGTGTAGTACATGTAACTATAACTGAAAATAATGATAGAATCAAAATGTTAACATTCCACACTACCTAAAACAAAAGGTTTGGAAGGAAACTCATCAATACTAGAAAGAGTGATAACAGTGAACTTGAAAAATTAAAAGATTTTATAACTTTCAATCACTAATAACTCTAAAAGTTGCCTGTATGGAAACATAATTTACCATTTCTATAAAGACTTGAGGCAACAGAAATGTGGTTCTACAGAAGATTGCTGAGGATACCATGGACTGAATATGTGAGCAACAACAACGTTTTACAGAAAATGGAAACAAGAGGGATACTTATACTTAACATCAGAAAGAGAAAGTTGAAATTTCTAGGGCACATATGGAAAGAGGGCTTGAAAAATTTGACACCGACAAGATTGAAGATAAGAGAGACAGACGAAAGCAGCACATAACCTACTGAATGAGGTTGTGTAAATAGTTGGCAGAACAGGAATTAGAAGAGATAATGAAAAGACAAAATTTACTAAGCGCTACAAAGGACAGGAAATTGTGGAGAACAACTTGAAGGGACACGGCACATAGAAGAAGCTATGGTAACATAAAATACTTGAAGATAATTATTTTTGAGACTTTATTTTAACATATAAAAAGAAAATGTCATACGTTTTCAATACAGAAACAGATATGAATATTTACAAAGCTCGAGTGTCATAACAGCAGAATAGCTTAATCAGGACCAAATTCAGTATTAATGGCTTGTGATACTAACCGCAACTCTACAACAAATGTCCAACCTGCAGATTTTTACTAAGCTTAAATTAGTTCAGCACAAAGTGACAATAATCAAGCACCCACTGAACTCACAAGCAATAACTTTATTAGACTAAGTTGAAAAACATCATTAATCCTTTTGAGATGGAGCATCATTTGGAGTTTCAGTGCCAAGAAGATGGAGCCCCTTTTCACAGTGTGCACAGAGACAACACTGAACATGAATACAGGGTAGCAATTTGATCCTGCATAGAAGTGCAGATCAATACAGAAATAATCCCATTGTTCTTGATGGATACTATGCTCATTCATTTAAGTCAGTTTTGAAGTTCTCGGTACAAACTTACAGCTGTCCGAGCGTATTTGCATAATATAATGCAATTATATTATTTAAAATAATTTTAACGATTATCCATATGGAAATGATTGATTTTTCTTTTTTTATGGCTTATCAACCTTTTGTGGGCTATTTAAAGCCAAAACATTTTGAATTGTGAGAATAATTCTTGTTTTTTTTTGTGAGTGCTTATTGCATTAGCAATCTTTTGGAGAATTATCTTTACAAGTCCCACTATTTAACCCATAGAGGAGAGCAGATAGATCCAGACCATTATCACTTAAGTGAACATAAACTTAATTGGAATTTGAAATTGTCTCTCCTTTTCCTTATTCTGAGCCACTATCCATCACACCCACAGCACATGCATATATGAAAATAAAAATAGCTAACCATTGTCAGAAGGCAAACTTATCAGCAAAATGAAATTGCTAGTTAGTTATCAAGCAGATGCAAAAATTTAATGAGAGTACAGTAACAGATGAAATGGGCATGTGGCCAAGCTGTTAGAACATGCACTTTCCAACCATGTGACTCGGATTTGAATTTCAACATGGTTGATTTATTAGGAAAGTGACTTCTTGAGGTTACTGGCCTGGGGAGGTGAGCCCTGCATGTGGCACCTTTGGAAAGCGCCTGAAGAAACCACACTATGGATTGAACCAAGCCTTGTAAGTGAAACTGGGTAAACAGAACTATTTGAGAACTGTTGATGGTTGTGCTAGATAGGTTGCAAGTCATCATGACCAAGGGTTTGAGTGTACTGGCCTTCTTCCGACTGTTGATCAATTCAGATAATGCACTCTTTCCCAGGAACAATAACTAACATCCACTCAATGTAGTTGCAGTATAAACCACTGTGGGTGTTGAAGAAACACAAATGTGCCTGAACAGGATACGAGCAGCCACCCACCACGATAGATGAAAAGCATGACACAAAAATTCTGAGAGTGCAAAAGAATAACAAAAGATCCTTTCAGTAAAGATCAAAAATCTTTTTTTTAAATAAAGAAAAAGAGGGGAGGGGACTGCTATATAATATCTAATCTTTTTATATATATATATATATATATATATATATATATATATATATATATATATACACACACACACACACACAAGAGAGATATGTTTCATTGAATAATTTAGATAAGTTTTGTCTTATTTTCAATTGGATCCTCTCATATTCATGGACAAGCCTTTTGGTGTCATTATCAAACGAAGAGAGAAATTTACCATGTTGATACATATTATTTGTTCAGAGTACTTTCAACATTAGCACTGTCATCATCAGGGCATTGTCTTTTTCAAGACAAATATTGTAGTGTTCACCATTTTCAAAGACAAGATTGCTGTGTTCATCTGAAAGTTAAATTTTTTTTACTAGTGAAGTGAAGAACGCTGAGTTTAGTTCAATTAGCTTGAGTAACACTTCAGGGGATGTTACTAAAGCATGAGGTTCTCCAGAGTATTAAAAAAATAAAAAACTAATAAGTATTAAGAACTATTGGTACAAATCTTGATATTTTAACCTATCTACTGTAAACATTTTAAAACATCTGTGCAGTATTCATATTTTATTAAGGTTTGGTTTCAATTTTTTGATATGGATAGCTTCAAGAATTTTTAGTTTATTATTTTCATGAAAATGTATAGATGTATTTTCAACAAGAATTTTTCTGAATTGTGAATGTGAACTGATATGCTGTTGTAAATGTTTAGAAATATTGGACGCATCATTCAAATGAAAACTCAGCCACCAAGAAAACATGGTCATAGTGTGGACAACATAATATTATTAAGGACATTTAAATTTATATCCAATGTTGGTTTTTTGCAACACGCTAGTTGGTGGGGAAGAGTCATTACAAATCATTAAATTGGAAATACTGGATTTAATGTAGTATATAATTTTATTTTTTTTTACTAGGATCTGTAGTGGATATGTTAGTATTTAAATTTTTTTAGGACATTTTCATCTTGTTTATAATTAGAATGTATTTGGTTGTGATATAAAAGATTGATATGTTGGGATTAGTTATATTCTATTTGCTTTGTATTAAAATTTCTAATAGAACATCTTATTTGTTCAACAATATAATTAGGGAAGTTATAAGAATTTGTTTTATATTTTTTTTTACTTCACTGTAGAAAATCTGTTTTGTGGATAATTAATTTTTGCATGGTTTATTAAGTTTTTATAATTGCTATTTTATAGTAATTAGCACATTCACGCTTATAGTTAAGGATGCATGAGTTTATCCTGGTAAATTTTTATATGGGGAGATGGTGAATTTATTGTTATTAATGTTCATCAATATATCTAGAAAAGGAATTTTATTGCTATTATTAAGTTCATATCTAAATTTAAGGACAGAATTATTTTGGAGTTGTATTTGTTCTGTATTCTTGACTAATATAAGGACATCATTGATGTATCTTAGGTAGATGGAAGGTTTTTTTAAAATTGTTAAATATATTATTTTCAAGATTAGACATATAGAAATTGCTAAAAGTCGAACACAGAACTGAACCCATAGAGACGCAATCTCGTTTATATATATATATATATATATATATATATATATTATTTTTGTGATCGTAGAATAGGACATCATTAGTGCAAGTTAGCAGTAGTTTTCATAATATACTATTAATTTTAAGTGGAGGTAGAGATGGATTATTGTATATGTTTCTAATAATAATATCAATAGTTTTGCTAACAGGTACATTAGTGAATAAATTTTCAATGTCAAGTGAGGCTATGGTTTTTCATTGTTAGATTTTCCATTTTTTTAAATTTGATATAACACAAAACTGGAATAAATACTCAATGACCATGCAAAATTTTAAGAAATTAACAGGAATCCAACCAAGTAAGTAAAATAAAAAAAATGAACAAACTTATCACTACTAATTATGCCAAACAGAACAGTTTAAAACTTCCTAAAATTGTGGGTGATTATAGGCCTGGTTACATATATGGCACTATAAAAAAAAAAACACAACCCTCTCCGTCTATTATATTGCAAATTCTCACTCCTGTGTATCAATTAACAAAGATTATAAACCAACTTATACCATACATTCCCAGTAAATATAGCATAAAATCAACTCTTGAAGTAGTTCAAAGAAAGCAAGAGAAGAAGCTGTGGAGAGTCATGTTCAACCATATTCTAAAAGAACATGGCATATGGAGAAAGTAACCTACTTGACAAATTTAAGGAAATGGATAAAATAAAAAGTTTCACAGAAACAAAAAAAAATGGTTGTAAAGGAGCAAGTATTGCTGAAAGTGACAAAACTGAAGTTATGGAGAGCCATGTTCCATGTTCTGAAAGAACATGGCATAAATAGAGAGTAACCTACTTAACAAATTCAAGGAAATAGATAGAACAGAAAGTTTCACAAAGATTAAAAATGGTTGTAAAGGAGCAAGTATTGCTAAAAATGACAAAAGAGAAGTAGCTGTGAAGAGCAATGTTCATTCTACATTCAAAAAGAACATGGCATAAGGAGAGAGTAACTCACTTGACAAATTTAAAGAAATGGATAGAACAAAAAGTTCCACAAAAACAAAGAATGTAATGATGCAAGTATAGTTGGAAGCTGTAGAGAGCTATGATCAACCATGTACTGAAGGGACCTGGCACATAGAAAAAATTGGTTTTTAATTAGAATGAGTTTTTGACTAAATAAGTTTAAGCCATTTGCACAGAAGCACACACAATTATATTGAGTTAGAACAAAAGTTTGTTGTATTT
This sequence comes from Acanthosepion esculentum, assembly GCA_964036315.1. NCBI lineage: Eukaryota > Metazoa > Mollusca > Cephalopoda > Sepiida > Sepiidae > Acanthosepion > Acanthosepion esculentum. Next base: position 61,637,408 of record OZ038501.1, read on the forward strand.
TTTAAATGCATTTCAAAGACAATATTTAGATAAATTCAACCATATATGTACTATTCTAAGTTTTGACATATTTGAGGCAGCTTCAGGAATCCATCCTCCCAGAACTTAGATCAGATCACCCAGAAAGATGCTAAGTAGCTTTCAAAGACTTTCAGAAAATTGAAGTCCTTCATAATAAGAGACTTTTGCAGGGATTAAAATAAATGGTAATTTGAAGGAACAAGTGTCATAACCACATAGAAAAAAAATAGTGGTTTTATCTCGTTCTGCTTAATAACCAACAGGTAGTTCATTTTTATGTCTAGTTTTCTAAGCAGCATCCGCTTTGACCAAAGGAGAATGGGGAAGTAAAGGAGTAAATGAGGGGTCTCTTGAGATCAAGTGACAACAAAACCAGAAATATGGTGTATCCAGGTACTGATCTATATTAAAAGTTATGCTTAGAATTGGAGTAACCGCTGGTCTGCTCTTGACAGGGGACAAATGTCTCCATTGCATGGTCATGATGTCACTCATTTGTATTCCCAGCCACATGTCATGATGTGTAGCTGGGTGAGTTGATATCTAACATAGCAGAAGTTGTCCCAAGTATCAACCATGAAGCCCCAAATAAATATAATATGGGAAACAGTGTTCAGGTCATTATTACTTGACATGGCATTTGTCTTTCATCTTGTTACTTTATGAGGATGCAGTAAACCCTTTCCAGTTTCCAGTGCACACACAGAAAATCCAGAATCAAAATACAACATGGAGTATTCATTGGGCAGTCAGTGGAAAGCTTGAGCAAGGGTCATGTATTTACACATGGTCAGGTGAGTATGGAGGTGTAAGAGTACATCCCAGCCAAGCGGCACCAATTTCTGCTAGGTTTGCAAAGAGATGTCAGGCCTGGTATTGTTCTCCTGGAACATGACACTCTTTCAATTAGCCAATTCCATATGCGTTTAATCAACTGCTGCCTTTAATTGATCTAATTGGCAACAATAGTTGTCTGAAGCCAATGTCCTATTTTGTGAAACGATCATGCAATGCACAATGCAATTACATCCTACCAGATATACAGCATGACCTTCAAGTGCAAACCTGCTTTTCATTTTCACCAGGACCTTTTTTTCCTCCCCCTCTACATTGTTGCAAACAATCTCTTTCACTGCCTGTGAGTGTCCTTTTCAAAAATTAGTTGTTTGCATTGTATTGGAGCAAAGAATTTCAAATAGAAATCTAGTCCATTAAATTTTTTTTCTGTTACATCGTTAGACATCCAAACATTACAGCAATTCACATATCTAAATGTTTTCAAATGCCTTACAACACTCATGAGATATATGGAAGATCTCTTGAGATGTCCTACGTCATGTGACTTGGACTACTTTTAGTCAATGTTCTGATTTCTTCATCAACAATAAGTGCAGACCTGCCAGAATGAGTGTCTTTCAGATCAAAATTTCCACTTCGGAACCTAGTGAACAACTTAGTACTCTCAGCTATGGAACCATCTTCATAAATGGCACATATCTTTTCTGCTGTTTGTTCAGCAATTTTTCACTTTTCCAGAAATAAAAGTGCATCTTCTATTTTCACTTTTAACATAAAGACATTTAAAATTCACAATCCACATATGAATCATATAGTTGAAAGGACACTCTTCAGAATATGTATCTATGTCATAAAATTCAGTCACATGTGAAATGAAATATGTTCAAACATCAAACTTTTGTTCCAATCCAATATATATATATATATATATATATATATATATATATATATATATATTTCAGTATTCCTCTTTACTTGGATATTGTCTGATTTTGTATTATTTATAATATTAAGAGAAAGAATTTTTTGATTATTAAATTAAATTTTTAGAATCCTTAAAATTTTGGTTAAAACCTTTGTTTTTCTTGCATCATTGGGTGACCATAAATTAATATATGAAATTTTAGCATCTTTTTAGTGAAAAATACATTCGTTTGGAAATTCTTACAAAAATCAGATAATTGTTAGATTTTAATGAAACTTTCAGAACTGATTAAAAAATGAATTGAATTATTTTTTAAACATTTCATGTCAACCCATCATAAAAAACACCCACCTCCATGTTAAAAATGTTTTATGTGATGTTTTAAACTAAAAGCAAGTAATATTTGTCAATTCAAATTAAACTTTAAATCAATTAATCTTTCAAAAAATAATGTTTCAGAAAAATATATTTTATCTTTATTTAAAGAGAATTATGTTGTATTGACAGATTTGTCAAGATGACGGATTTTTAACGATTTCAAACCAAAAAAAAAAAAATCATTCCAATCAATTTATTCGGTTTGAAATACAGCAACTGAGCAAAGTATTTTGATTGGAAATATTTATTAACTTGGAATTAATATAGAAAACTTCAAGGAAGATTTTTCATTTTAAAAAGGTTTTTTAAAACCTGAGGTATCGCTTTTTTGTGGCAATGAAACGTTACCATAATAAAAAGAAGTGTAATTCTAAATAAGAGTAGGTAAAAAGAAAAACGCATAGTGTCTCCATGAGAAATTGATAATTTCTGATATGAATTCCAAAGGGTTATATAAATTATTTTGCATAACTTATCAAGTCATTCTAACTTATTGATAATAGCAAAAACACGACACAGGCAGCACCAAAAAAGATTTTTCACTCAGCAAAGAGACTAATTCAGAACAAGAAGGAATAATAATAATAATAATAATAATAATATTATTTCCTTGTTCTGTTTTAAATCCCTGAATGTATCTTCTTGCCTATCACTGTTAGTATTAATTTTTTAAATCATGAGAAATTGATTTCATAAAAGAATTATGAATAAATTTTACAAATTATATGTTGAATTACGTCAACGACAAACCAATGGCTGACCGGAGAAAACTTCGGGAAAAAAAAGGTGGGGGGAATAATTATTAAAAAAAAATTAATAATGTCATCAATGATGACAGATGCAATGCAAAAATAGAAATTCAGTTGAATCACGAGACTTTTTAATTCTATTGTGAAAAATTGCATTCAATTCAGTTTCAGATGAATGTTTTGTTTAGAAATCACAGTTTGTATTATTTTTAGCCTAGGTGACCTAGGTCTTTTTACTCTTCTCAACTAGATTCAACTCTTATCCTTTAAAAGCAGAAATGAGTGTCTATTCGATACCAAATCAGTTTCACCTTCCCTCAGATTGTTTTTTAGGTGGGTGGATTAAAAACCATTATTAATTCATGGCTGACAACATGTTTCCAAATCATTATCATTCTTCCTCTATTTGTGGAGGAACCATGCTGGTTACAGCATGGTTCCTCCACAAACAAAATTAGCATCGATAATTTTCGACAGAATTCAAACGAGTGAACAAAAAATTCAAAGTACCATGCCTGTAAAATCTCTTCTTAGTCTTAAGTTTTTGGAGAACAAGTATTATTCTTAAGGCCAGGAAAACAATAAAAATAGCAAAAATATACAAAGTAACAAAAAAAAAAAAAATCTTAAGCACTCTCCCTCTTTGGGTTTCACACCCAATGTCCAAGCGTATATTCGATATCAAATGAATGCAATTTTTTTTAATTATTTTACTTTTAATTTCCACACTTTCATTTTTATTCTGCGATCAGTAGTCATTCGCATAAATCCAAATAATTATTTTCGCGTCGAATGTACTTAAAAGTCTTATTAAATGTAAAAGCACGCATTATTTACACAACTGCTATTAATTACTGAAACTTTGAACGTGTTTTCTTTTTTTCTTTCTCATTGACGATAATGAAAAAATATGGGGAGGGGTGGGGTCATTTAAGCAACCTACTCGACAAAATTGACCATATTTGAACACTAACACTCTCTCCCTCAAGTTTTGTCAGTTGAATATCCTCCTACCTAAAGCAGTTTTTTTTTAAGTTAAGAAAATGCAAGATTCAAGAATATTTAATAATTCAGGTGTACCGTGTAGGGAAAGTTAAAGAAACTAGTTAAAAACAAAAGAATAAATCTTTTGACAAAGTTATTGTTTTCTATGAAAATTTTTTCAATTCATTATCGTTGGATAATGTCAAACTGCATAAATTATTATACTAGTTATTCCTTTTAAAAAGGAAGGTTAAAGGGTTTTACTTTTAAAAGCTTCTTTTCTTTTCTTTTTTTAAACAGTAATGATCGCGTGAAACCAGTTGTATTCTCTGGGGTACGACCATTTCAAACATTCACTATTAAATGTGTGTTCAACCAAATGTTCATACCAGCTCAAACAATCCAAGTTTTTACTGTGCCACTCCATTATTGTAACAATCAATTCCGTCTGTTAAAAATCATGATTCTTAAAATAAAAATATAACAAAAAAAATTATCTGTGATAGCAGAAGTTAATAAATGATAATGAATGAGTAAAAAAAAAAAAAAATCGTGTAAACTTCAACGAGCCAAGCAAAAAGTATCTACCGTAGAAATAGTTGTGGTGTTTTCACTCAGTTTAACAAATGGAGAAATACATTTTTTTTACTATTCAAAAACAGTGAATACTTACTACAGATAAAAATTTAATTATTTTTCTTCGCAAGTGATCAAAACAAAAACAATGTTTCTTTTAGTTTCGTCATGAATAAAAAGTAATAAAAATGCTAAATATTCATATCAATTATTTAGTTTATAGCAGAGCACGAGTTTATTTGTAAGCTTTCTTTTACAAAAAAACATAATCGATATTTTTTTTTTCTGGTCGACTTTTTTAAGGAAAGAAAAAGTTACATGGAAATATCACTTTGTAAAAAAAAAAAAATTCAAACAATACTGACATACCTACGAAGATCGAATCTAACACAATATGTAAACAAGTGAATGTATTTACACATATTTACATAACGAGGTTATTAAATAAAATTTCTTAAATTAATTAATTAATATTTCCATCCAAGTTTGGTTAGAACTCATTGCAATAAAGTTGAGGAATGACCAAGGGAGGCCACTCAATGTTGAATATGTTCGACTAAAAATACGTCAACTTATTTACTAAGCCTAAAAAACGTTTATTACATTTTTATCTATAATTTATCTCCCCACACTAAATAGATCCCAGGCACATTGTTTTAAAGGATTTTTACTAATAAATTAATTTAGTGGTAAGATTAATCTATTTTGGCAACTTTGATTCTATTCAGTATATGCTGATATTAACAAAGGTCATGTGTATGCGTGGGCGAATTTATTCTCAGTAGTAAAGTAAATATCGTCAAATTTGCCCAGTTTTAAATTACTTCTATTTATTCTGTAAAAATAATTTTCAAAATACTGTTAAGTTCCTATACCTGTTAACGTTGTTATGAATTTATATAAGAATTTTAAAACATGACAACATCTCGAGCTTTTCTTTTGAACATTTCTTCAAATGTCTAAAAAAATGAAAATGACATTTAATTAAAAAGTAAAAACACTTTTTGTCAGAGTTGCCTATCCACGACGATTTTTAAATCAGACTAATATTTTTAGTGTGTTAATTTTTAAATGACTATTATCTTTTATTAATTATTTATTTAGCAAACAAAATAGATATCTGTACGTGAACTATTGAGCTCTAATTTATACCCGAATAAATAATAATTTAATAATAGCAATTAATTCATCAATAATTTATGCATGACTTCAACTAAACATAGAAAATAAAATCACACTGGAAACTGAAGTCTTCTATTTAAATAAAAGCATAAATTAAATACAATGTAACAATACATTTACAATAATAATAATAGCTTTTTTTTTTCTTTTTTTTTTTTACAATTGAATAGATTTGCCCATAAGTGTATAAATATGAATAAAAAAAAACTTAAAACAACACTATGTTAAATAGCATAAACTAAAAGGATATTAAATGAAAATTATTTTTTCCGCTATATCAAAATAATTTAAAGGATAAAACACGTCGACCTTACATGATTTGATCATCGTCTCGTAGAATGAAAGATGATTCCCAGGCCGGCAGCAAACTTCCTTTCAATGTCAGCTTAAACGATGTCTCTTCACTTTTATAAAACTTTCGACCGATCATCCGCTGCATGCACTCGACTGTCGGGATCTTTTTAAAATCTACCAAAAACCAACACGTTTCCTGATCAAGATCGGAGAAGTGAAGACAAACACGAACACATGGCCCAACCGCCATCTTGTATCTTTACTACAACTTTGCTATCTCCACAGTAAAATGAGTTCTTCGCATAGGTGGAGAAACATATTGCAAGTTCAAAACAAAAAGGAAAAAAGTTCGTCAAAATTTAATTTAAATGATTTATAACCAACAGAATAATTCAATAATAAATAATGTTCTATTAATTTAATAAAAATAAATCATAGAAATTATTTTAGTAAGATAAATAGTATTTTTTCTATAAATATAGTTATAGTCATCCTCGTGTCCGACTCGTCTCTGTGGCGCAATCGGTTAGCGCGTTCGGCTGTTAACCGAAAGGTTGGTGGTTCGAGCCCACCCAGGGACGATATGTTTTAATTTTTGAAATTACACTCAACTTACTGGTTTTTAACTTTTCGATAAATAAAACAACCACCTTTCTTTTGATAATTAAATTTTTGTTCATCTTAAAATTATCCTATTCAATCAAATTAAAAGCCAGAAAAAAAGGGAGTTCAAAATATTGTGCTTTAGAAGTTTAAATTTCTAAAGATCATCAACATTTTTGTAAGTACATTATATTCAAGTACTTCAAAAATATTTAGTTTCAATATTTTTTTACAAACACATTATTTTTATCCAATCATAATTTCTTTGGCTTCACTAATAAATTAATTCACATTAAGCACTTGGTACTTCAAAGAATTTTCTCTCTACAATCCAAGAAAGCTAAGTATTTCATACTTTGTCTATTTTTGAAAGTATGCAAACCATATATCCCTTCAGTGAGCAATGAGCTCTTTTACCTTTGACTTAAATATTTCTTTTGAGAAATTCCAAAGAACAAATTGAATTTTAACTAATTCTCTCTTAAGTTTTCTTGCGACTGGTAATGTTATAGATTTCATATTGTTAGGTGTGTTTTGAACTTTGATGATGTGTAAAAATATATTATGTTACAAGGTGAAAAATTTAAATATCATATTTGGCAAAATACAAAATTTACCTGTCAAAAATGGTGATATGGTCATGGTGAATTGTCTTTACGAGGATTTTCACAAAGACAGCAAAAGAAAAACTAAAACACCTTCCTGCATCAGCTGAATAAAGAATTGTTACAGAATAGACAAACCAATGGTAATGCTAATATTAGCCTTTTTCTTTTTTTTTAATCATTCACCACAAGCAAACCTATAAAGCTACTAAGATGCAAGGGGTTACTGAATGTGAGACAATGAGAAAAATATTATTAATGAGAGAGAATAATTTCCTTATTTTGAAATATTTGGAATTCATTGACTGAACATCCATTGCTACTTTTGGTTGAAATTTATAAAATCTTTCTATTAAAACAATTTACTGGAAAATAGGTTTCTCAAGTTCAGTTACTATTATTGCTCTTTCCTTCCTAACCTTTTGTTGGAATTGTTGCAGTGGGATGTCAACATCTTGATTATATCATTATTTTCTCTTTCAGTTACAAGAGATATCCATTAGAGTTGTTACTGTTGTTGAAAGTGTCCTCAAGAGATATAGTTTATGTTATTTGATACTGTTCATTGTTTCTGATTCTGTAGCACCAGTCCACAAGGTTTGAAGAAGGATAGTCTTTGCTAAGACCTACAAGCTTCATTCAATTGAAGCCATCTTTAATCATTGATCTGAAAATCACTCCAGTAATGATTCTGAGACTTTCAAGGAATATGATAAACAAGAAAATAGACACTAGAACTTTTCTGCATGTTAAGTTTTATACTAGCTAATTATTTTTTGGAACAAAATTATAGTCCCTTTTTTATTTATAATAACTATATAATAGATTAACAATATAAACATATTTCTGAATATTCAACAATACAGAGTAGAAATTAAATTTGTTTCAGATGAGACAATCAAAGAATTACCACATTTAAAATAGATACAGCAGTAAAATTTAACATTGCAAAATAATTTAAGATTATTCTAAATGTACAAAACAATAAACAACATCAAGATATAGATTTGTAGTGTTTGTGAAGAAAAACTTTTAAAATTCTTGTAAGATTTGGTAAAATGATCAAATTAAACAAGCTCAACTAATAGCAGATAAAGTATTAGAAGATATATTAATCAGTTTCAGATAAAATAAGATATCTTTTTACTGAAAATTATTAAGATATGATACCTTGACTAAGTGGATACCAATTTAAAGTCAAATTTAATTAATATCATTTATGGAGAAAGTTAAAAATTACACAACTTTCAAAACATATTAATTTGCAAAGTTTCAGCTTTTAAAAATAAATATTTATTAAGTTATTAGAAATTTTATACTCTTCAAATAACACATATTAGAATAGATCCAAGCAGTTTTCTGTTAAATATTTGCATACATTATTTTGTGTCTATATTTCTGAGATGAGGTATTATGTACAGTATTTACATTAGTCGGACTATTGTCCTCATCTTTGTCGCCATATTTGTCACAACGTTTTCGTCCTTGAGGACACATGGCACAGTGGATAAAGGCGTTGGTTAGATCCAGTGACAGACCCAAAGAGTGTGAGTTCAATACCTGGTTAAGGCAATGGAGAACTTTCAGAGGGAAAATTAGCAGGAGATAACTGATAACTGACATCCATCAAACATGGCTCGTAGAACTAGAACAGTCTACCCCAGTGATCGAAATAAAGGGTTCGGTTCGAAATTCCAACCACCTGAAGAAGGCCAGAGCGTACAACGGCCGAAACGTTGTGACAAATATGGTGACAAAGATGAGGACAATAATCCGACTAATGTAAATACTGTACATTTTTTGTCTACTATTACATCCATGCATAAGGAATAAATAGAAGACAACGTATCAATTAATTATTCAGATTCCAAGAAGTCTGCATGATAATCTGAGTAGCAGCCGAATGTAACAGTCTGAGTTGAAGTTATTAAGAAATCTTTCTGTATCTAGTCTGTTTCCTGTCATGCAAAAACTGTCTTCAGAAGAAGAAACTGGACTAAAAAAGAAGAAACAATTTTTATAAATCACCTCAATAAATTCTTGGTTACAAAAATTTTGGATGTACACTTTATCTGCCTTCATTGTTTTCTTTCTTTTTTCATTGTTGATGAGATGAATATTTGTACAAGGCCAAATTTTCATCCCTTCATCCTTCCACAGATTCATTGCTATTTTGACAACTCTTTTCAACAGCCAGTAGCTGTAAACATGTTTTTGGAAGTTAACTCTGGTCATAGTCACAACACCATAAAACACAATATGATGTCATATTTTCTAATAATAAATGTTTAGTGATACACCTAAAATACAATGGGCCAGTAATTAGTGAAGCACAATAAAATGATGACAATTTTCAGAAAGTCTTATAAAAAGTAAAATAGACTATGGATAAATTAACTAGTGCCACTCTCATAATGAATATAGTAAACTTGTAATTATATTAGTGCATTTGAATTTGTAAATGATATATTCAGCAAAGCTTTTTCACCAAAGAGGGTCATGGATACAGTACTTATATTTGGTAACAAGATGTGATTAAAAGAAGACAAAATATTTCAGAATCACAGAACTAATGACACATTGTAGAATCACATAACTATGGTAATGTTGTTATGTACTGATGTGGATTTGGCCAGGTATCAAATATATAAATATGAGCATCACAGTAGAGCATTCACACAGAGGCCTTACTATGTTTTTCAAGTACCCAGTGTTTTGCATTGTAGCTCACACAGTTGGAAATATTTAAATGATCTGAAGTAAGAAAACGTTGTCCCTTGTTCAATTCAGATATTTATTTTTTTCTTGCCATTTTATATTTGAATAAAGCAAAGATTATTAACAATAAAACAGCAAATTGTGCTGTTTTTCTACTACTATGACTACAATGGAATGCCATTGGCTGTTACACAAATTGTTTCAATGACATTTTGGTATGTGACTATTAAACTTTGTATTATTACAATATCTGCACACACAAATTAAGGAAATCAGTTGATGGTAAATAGCCACAGACTGTTCAACTTTGCATAACAGCTGTTGTAAGAGTTGTGAAACTTCTGTAAAGGTCTGGCAGTATTGATTAAAAAAAGAAAAAAAAAACAAGAAAATCTCATTCATATATCAAATTGCTGTCAGACTCATCTGCTTATTGAAATGGCTTTATCTCTATAGCCACAGATATATGTTATCTCTGTAGACACAGATACATGCTATCTCTATAGATACAGATACATTTAACAGATACAATCTATCTCTAAAGCCAGATAAATTTAACAAGTTTCAAAATAAATGAAGCTGTAGTGTTTGTAAAGAAAAACTTTAAAAATCTATATAAATTAAGATTTAGTTAAATGAACAAATGAGACAGATTCAAATTATAGTAGACACATTATTAGGACACACTGTATCAATTAATCAATTTCAGATAAAATAAAAACCCCTTTTATTGAAAATTATTAATAGGATATGATACCCCTATTGAGTGTATACCAACTTAAAATTTCATAACCTAATTTACAGAGAAAGATAAAAATTACACATCATTTAAAATATATATCAAATTATTAATCTGCAGTTTCAGCTTTTAGACATGTATAATTATTAAGTCATTAGAAATTTTATACTCTTCAAATAACATACTTTATAATAAAGCTGCAGGAAAAAAAAAAAAAAAAAAAGTAAAGAAATTCATCATCCCATAATGCAAAAAGTGTTTCTGTTCACATGTGAATTTTATGACCTCACTTCTAGAAAGGAGATGATCATTCTCTTCTCACTTTCCAACCATTGGGTTTGGATGTGTTTGGTAGCCATCCCAATGAAAAGGAAATTCATTCACCCTCACACAACATTAGGCTGACCATTCTCTATACCACCGCATTTTGTATCTACGTGCATCAATAAACATTGGCCATTCATTTTCTAATCAAGTCTTTGTTTTGTTTATTGCAGGCCACTGGCATTCGACTTCTATCTTCCATAAAGCTGAGCATAATTCTGTTAAAAATTCATGTGCTTTCTTGTGTTTAACCTTTAACAGACTGCATTATCAATATTAATTCCTTTTTGACTGCATTCTTTTTCAAGGCTTCTGAATTGCAGTTACCTTATTGCTATTTTCACTCAAAGGTGTTTTCTGTTGCCATAGCAGGATATGACAATACAACTATGACATTCAAACAAATTCAAATTGAGTGATCAGAATCACCTTTAGCGTCAGGATAATTTTTTTTTTATTACTGCAAATGAAGTCAAATACAGAGTGATAAAGAGTAATATTATGTTCATGCATCAAGTATAAATAAAAGCTGTATCAAGTAGCCAGTTTGTGTAACAGTCTGAGTTGAATTAGTAAGAGAAGCCATTAAGAGATTTTCCTCTCTTATGAAAAACTTTCTTCATAAGAAACTGCACAAAAAAAAAAAAAAAAAAATGAAAGAATTTGTAAAGCCACCATAACAATTTTTTTTTATTATAAAATCTTGTATTTGCTCTTCATCTGCTTTTTTTCTTTGTGGATGAGTTGAATATTTTTACTAGGCCAACATTTCCCTCCATCAACCTTTCACAAATCTTTCTTTTCAGTTAAAATAAAGAATACTGATATAAATAGATGAGAAATAAAAATGACCCTAAAATTGATATTCACACCAAATTAACTTTCCATATAGTCAATTGCTGATACTCCCTGATGAGTGGATGGACAGGTCCATCTACAAAACACTGGAGTCAGGATGCTGAAGATAGCATCAATCAACAAAGTGACAAACCTTTTACTTGTATTAATTCTCTCTCTCAGATAGATAGATAGATAGATAGATAGATAGATAGATATGCATACACTACTACATATTCATCCAACACTGTGATTTGGCACTTTTTGAATCACTCATCATTAGCAGATGTTTTGGTGATACCGTCTTGCTCATTTCTTATAGTTGCATATCTACCCATTCAGGATACTACCCAAGAGATCAGCAGGTGCATGAAACAATAAAAACCTTAGTACAGTATTTACATTAGTCGGACTATTGTCCTCATCTTTGTCGCCATATTTGTCACAACGTTTCGGCCGTTGTACGTTCCGGCCTTCTTCAGGTGGTTGGAATTTCGAACCGAACTCTTTATTTCGATCACTGGGGTAGACTGTTCTAGTTCCACGAGCCATGTTTGATGGATGTCAGTTATCAGTTATCTCCTGCTAATTTTCCCTCTGAAAGTTCTCCACTGCCTGAACAGGGTATTGAACTCACACTCTTTGGGTCTGTCACTGGATCTAACCAACGCCTTTATCCACTGTGCCATGTGTCCTTGAGAAGAAGGCCGGAGCGTACAACGGCTGAAACGTTGTGACAAATATGGCGACAAAGATGAGGACAATAGTCCGACTAATGTAAATACTGTACATAATACCTCATCTCAGAAATATAGACAGACAATAAAAACCTTGTTTGGAAGCATTAATGATTGCTTTATTTCCGGTTTAAAGCTTTGTTCTACCTGTGATAACACTGCAATATATATATGGAATGAGCTGGCAAAACTATGTGTTGAAACTTGACTAATGCATGGAATAATAATGCAAACACAAAATGTAGTTAGAATAAAATGTATTGAAACAAGAAAGTGTACACAATATTTACATATAGTCTTTTGTATATTTCTGGGAAGACCGTTCCTGGAGAATGTGTTGACTAAGTCGCAGTCGGGCAGAGTCTCTAGTTGGATCTCTTGATTTGCCCCCCTGTCTTCCGGTACCAACCATATTTATATCGTCAGTACTCCGCTAGGCAAATTAGGTGGATCCTACCACAACACTATGTTTACAGAGGGTTTTTTTAGGGGTGATTTCTCTCATCTATCTGGGCGGATCCCAAAGATGCCAGATTAAAGAAGTCAGACTGTATAAATATCACGGATGACACTCCCTATGTGTGAATCATACTAAGATTTAATATGATAGTATTACGGATGGTGGAGTAATGGATAGTGGCTCAGATTGAGGAATCGGAGAGCCGAGTTCAAATTCCATTCGAACCTATTACATTCACTTATGTGCTAATACCCTTGGGAACGGTATGAATCCCCTTCTTCTCCCCCCAGCTATGGGTAAATAGCAGGACAGACCAGGTTCTATAGACTTGGATGGCAACTGGCTCTACCACAGAAAGAAATGGTAAATAGCAGGACAGGCCGTGTTCTACAGTCTTGGATGGCAACTGGTCTACCGCAGAAAGAATGGCAACCTACTGTGGGGAAAAAAAACTGCCTCATCAGTCATGTATCGAAAGATACATGATCGCCTAAGCGTGTATCACGCACAGCCCATAACTGACTGACTGATGACATTATTATGGATTTAGGTTAGATACAAACAGTGGAAGTTTATGCTGTTAACCTACCATATACTTTAACTTAAGAGCCTAGAGATATTTTTAAGTCATTTTTCCGAGGGGAGGGGGGCATTCAACCCATGAAACATAAGTAAAGCTGAATTTTAATAAAAGGAATCTTTTTGAAGTTAATATTTTGTTACTACAGAAAATAGATCACTTATAATAAATTTCTCTCCACAAAAGATTTTCAGTTATACAGTGTAACTAAATAAAAATAATAGTGCAGCTACTTTCTCTCACTTGCAATTTTCTGATTTTAGTTAATTTAGTATAGTAGTCACAAGAAAGCAAATATTTAGATTACATTATTAGCGCTAAGCAGGTACTAAGCTTACCCACAGAATCTGCAGTTAATTTACTTACATTTAATTTTTCTTTTTCAAAGTTACATCACTTAATAAAATAGCTAATCATGCCTCTCCACAGACTCAGTTTTCTTTATTATCTGTGAATTGCAATGTTTTTTTGGGAAAGATAGTGGACTACTTGCCTGTTGCTTTCTTTTGAATTCAGAATAGTACTTTCATACCTTGGTATTACAGACCACCTTTTAACGGATACTGGAAGCAACAGACAAAATATGAAAAATAGGTATATTTTTTTTTAAAAAAGACCCTAGTCTGATATCATGTCCAGTAAAAATGCTGAGGCTTGAGCCAACACTCCAGCTCTGTAAAAATCTACAATCACTACATAAACAATTATAAATCTCATATTGTTTAAAATGGAGACAAATTTTGCTTAATATGCCTTATTGCAGGGAAGGACCATTCATCCTCCCTCTCTCTCTATATATATATATGTGTGAGAGAGAGAGTATAGATAGATAGATAGAGACAGGATGGACATAGGAATCAACACTGCATTGTGACATGTCAGTTCTATACTTCAATGTGACCTTCAGAGCAGCTGCCAATACTCCTTTAGCCGGCTGTATATATATGTTACGGATTTGAATCAACCCACAACAAAGAAAAAACCTAGAAAGGTTTTTAAATATAAAATATTTTTATTTTTGTGTTTGCACAACTAATTTTTATCAGTGTATATGAGTGTTAAAGTTTGTAGTAGTTGTTTCTTAAGATGAAAAGAAATGTGATTTCTTCACATGTATGTGTGAGAAAAAAGAGGCAAGGGAGAGAGTGAGGAGAAAAGTGTAAATGTCATGTACCTTGGTGAGGAATATGGACGAATGAGTAATGAAATCTCTTTGACGCTGCTGCAGTGAACTGCCTTAGGGACTCCATCTACGCATTTTTCCTTGAGGTTTACTCCTGAAGCCTTTTCTATGGCTGGATATAGCTGCAAGGCAGCGGAGGTTTGAAATAAGGATTTTCTTTCTCCTAAGTGAACTGCCTTCCCAGGCTGTTGATCGCCACCTACCCGATGCTGAATGTAGTTTATTGTCATACCCAGGACCTCAGTTTGGGGATTAACTATTTGCCCATAGCTGGGATCCTAACAGATACTACCACCTTGGGTCAGGGTGAACCTGGGAACAATAGCAATTAAGAGGTGGTTCCACACTACTCAAAACCTCCTGATCAGAAGTCTTGTTGTCGGATGCAGTTTATCATCTTGAATCCACTATACAAAAAAGAATAAAAGAAAAGTAATATGAGCCCTGTATAAATGAGGAAACTAAAATAATTTTCTAGAAATATCTGAAGTAGTAAAAACTAAACAATGCTTGATAAAATTACAAATATAAACCTGCAAATAGATTCTGCATGAAAAAATTAACTCAGTAAAGCTGTTTTTGAGGATTCATTAAAATGTATGTTGCAATAAGTTCAAATAAATAGCATAAAAATTTCTTTCGATGATGCTGATTTAGAATATAGATATGGGTCTAAATCTTATTGTTTTTAATATCATAGACAACTCAGTTTTGTATAATATACAAGCCTGATTTGTTTATTATCAGGCAAATTTATTTTACACAGCAGTCAAATTGGGATTAATAATTTTAAAACCAACAATGATTATCCTTCCAAATATGGAATGTTGATGACTTCTCAAAAGTCATAGGCAATACAACAATGATTATCATCATTCTAGAAAAAAGGTTGACAAACTCAAATATTTGTAATGATTCAAATTGTCTGGCTTTTAAAAATATCTATTGTTTCAATTCAGAACAAAAAAAGATACATGAATAATATATTTTTTATGACTTCATGGATTTATCTGACTAATAACTGATGACCATTGACATTCATGAGTGTTTCACAATTGTCCAGGCCATCAGATCTTGCTATGTCTTTCTGTCTCACTACACACACACATATTTTAAGACATTTTTTATGTTTATAGGTTCTTTTTATTGATACAAATATTTAAATAAATGCTCTGTTTATAATAAACAGTATTAACAACATTTACCAGCCTGAATGTACAAGAAATTTTCATAGAAAATATACATCCTCCGACAGGAATCGAATCTGTATCCTATAAGGAACTGACATATAGCCTGACGTGCTTTACCAATTTAGCCACAGAGGAGCGTTTCAGTTAGCAAGGTCGATTTTACTGTTTTTAAACTACAATTCTCCATGATTTTCTCTTGTATATTCATATCTGCTCAATGCATATCCAAATGTAAACAAATGATGTCACACATTATGAAATGGACAAAGTCCAACAATTATTTTATAAAAAATATCTTAAAATAATTGTCGGACTTTGTCCATTTCATAATATATATATATATATATATATATATATATATATATAAAATTTACTATATTTAAAAGAAGATTGCTTAAGAGGGAATAGTGCATTTAGAAATGTAGACATAGTTTCACAATTCAATATGATCTTCAGACCAAGTGCTACTGCATCTTTGGGGGACTGTGTATATAGGTCATTGAGGGGAGTGGGTGAAAAGAAACCAACCCTCTCGGGCTTCTTTAGTTTAGGGCTAATGCTGAGGGTTATTTGTGGTCAAGACCTTTAGGTTACAACAACAGCTCAAAAAACAATGTAACCTATGCTGAGAAGAGGAAATAACAATAAACTTTCCCGAACAAGATAAATGCCTAAACAAGAGGTCAGAGCTCATTTCCAAATGGAGGAACAAAAGCAAATTACTTTTGTGATACCGACAACATAATGACCAAATAAAATACTCCTTTAGCCGACATCAAATAAACTTTATTGCAACTATACTAAAACTTAGAAAGCCAATAAAAATAGAAGAAGGAAAAAAAACATGCAAAACAAATCATAAATAAATAAGCAATTTAGAAGTCATGACAATAAATAATTCTCAGCATTAGTCCTAACCTAAAGAAACTGGGAAGTGTGGATTCATCTTCCCCTAACTTTCCTTAATCTCCTCTTGACTCATATACACAACCTGTTATAAAGGTTGTTCAAATAACTTGGACCGATTTTAAATGTTAATTAAGTGTAAGCGACTAATTATTTTTTTTCTTTTTCTTTCAGATTTAACAACTTAAATCTTTGTCAATTTCAACCATGGAAACAACAATCAAACAACATGTTAAAGTTATCAAAGCCTATTATGAAAATGGACATTCAAACAAATGCATTTCATGCACTTTGTGATTTTTTTTTTTGACAACATAATCAACCAACCAAGAATTCAATTGGAAACAATGTCAGATGATAAAGAGAGGTTCAATTTGTGTGTACAATGACTCCTAGAGATGTCTGAATTTTTGGCCACATTCTTGTGCACTGCAGCAATGTTTTCAGCTGAACGGCGTAAATGAGCACGCAATGGCATTTTCACATCTGCCACTGACCCAGTTTGTTTGAATTTATTTCCAATTGCACTCTTGAAACTTTAAGATACTGTTTGATTATTAATCTTTCCATGGCTGAAATTTCCAAAGACTTAAGTTGTTAAAACTGAAAGAAAAAAAAAATCATTAGACACTTAAACTTAATTTTTGTCACCCCCTACAAGAACAAGGGTGAACAACTACAGAGGCATCTCGCTACTCAGCGCTGTGGGCAAAGTCGTCGCAGTGCAGTTTCTGAGCTGAAAGATCAACAGTAGACATGGTTTTCTCACTCTGCCAGCTCCAGGAGAAGTGCAGAGAATGGCAGATGCCCCTGTATGTCGCTTTTATTGATCTCACCAGGGCGTTTGATCTTGTCAGCAGAGAAGGCCTATTCAGAATCCTGTCCAAGATTGGCTGCCCACCCAAGCTGCAGAGCTTGACCGAGTCATTCCACAATGATATGCAGGAGACCGTGCAGTTCAATGGTAACACCTGAGCCCTTCAACATCTGCAATGGGGTCAAACAGGGCTGAGTCCTCGCTCCCACTCTCTTCAGGATTTTCTTTGCATTGCTTCTGAAGCATTCAGCACATCAAGAGAAGGGATTTATCTGCATATGAGATCAGATGGTGGGTTGTTCAATCTCACCCATCTCAGAGCCAGGACTAAAGTATGTGAAGCCCTTGTCAGAGACATGCTTTTTGCCGACGATGTGGCAGTAGTGACTCATACCCAGTGTGAACTTCAGTCACTGATGAACTGTTTCTCCCAGGCCTGCAGAGACTTTGGGCTGACCATCAGTCTGAAAAAGACAAACATACTGGGACAAGGTACCGAAACACCATCAGCCATCACAATTGATGACTATGAGCTTGGTGTGGTCCATCAGTTCCCGTACCTTAGCTCCACCATCACTAACAACCTCTCCTTAGACGCAGAGATTGACAAGAGAATCAGGAAGGCAGCCACAACACTCTTCGCGCCTCACAAAACGTGTGTGAACCAATCCCACATATGCCATGCAAGAAAGGCGTCAGAACACCTTTCACATGAGAAGCATCCGCCGCATCCTGGGAATAGCATGGCAAGATAAGGTGCTCGACACTGAGGTTTTGTCTCAAGCAGATTTACCCAGCATGTTCGCACTGCTCAGACAGCGCAGACTCTGTAGGTTGGGCCACGTCTATTGCATGCCAGGCAGACGCATCCCCAAAGACGTCCTGTATGGAGAGCTGGTTGCTAGGAGACCCACCGGAATGTTGTGAGATGCGACATGAAAGCTGTGGACATCAACACGGAGTCCTGGGAGAGCCTGGCAGCCATATAATCCAAATGGAGAGAAACCCTGACCAAACACTTCGAGTCCAGAGAGGAGAAGCTGACAAGTCGCCATGGAAAGGCGGGCCCACAGAAAGCAAAGTGACAGCTCAAACAGCCCAGAGACAGAACCCACATGTGACCTCTGCAACTGAGATTGTCACTCTCGCATTGCCTCTACAGTCACAGACATCAATGCTCCAGCCAAGCAGACCACTAGGATGCTACCCATGGTCAACACTGACAGACGTGAAGTAGATTAAACGTTTTGAAAATTTTGAGGTGTAGATTTGAAATACGTTTGGCGGTTTTAATTAAGTGCAGTGTAGCATGAGACATGCCCTGGATGAACTTTGCACTCAGCTTGATACCAGTGAAGCTAGTTGCATCAGTGAGTTGATCTGGCCACCAAGTGCAGATATCTGCCTCACAAGACTGACACCAACAGGTAAATATGCAGTTGACAGTTACACATGCATGGGAAAAACTGATAGCAGTGGCTATATATAAACACCCACCTGAGAGGAAGATCTCATATATCCATACAAGAATGTAAGGCCAATGTTTGAAGAGGGCTCCAGGGTACACACACACGCTGGCCAACAGTAATTGCCAAAATTCAGAGTTAAATAAAATGTAATGTTATGTTATGTACGAGAGATTAAGTTTAATGTTTTCATTTGTAATGCATGACAACAATATCTCAACATAGCATGTCTAGTTTTTTTTTTTTTTTCAGAAGAGTCTAATATTAAAAGGTGCCTAACACCTGCCTTTTTCAAGCAATGTTTTATTCAATTTCTGGGTATTACCTGCTTTACAGCTTGTGTTTCATTAAGACAAATCAAAGTCAGCAGTAAATAAATCAGTGTTATTGGTGAAAATTTATTTATTTCTCTATTAGATCATGTTAATTAATTCATGGCAATTATGTGTGAAAAATAATATTGCATAAATGTCCGCCAAGGCTTCAGCAGTACACCTCCAATCGATGATCAAAATTTTTGATGACATCTCTGCATAGTTGTTCCTCGATCTCACCAATATGCCTTTTTATCTCATCCTTCAGCTGTTGAATTGTTGTTGGCATAGACCTTACTTTTGAGATGACCCCAAATGAAGAAATCTAAAGGCATCAAGTTACACAATCGTAGTGGCCAAATGATTTCACTGTTTTGAGAGATGATGCGACCTGGGAACTTCTCATTTCATTCCTGTTTGAACATCCATTTTTGTAATAGGCTTTGATAACTTATGTCTGATTGGCAATTTCAACCATCGAAAGATTAACAAAGACTTAGGTTGTTAAGTCTGGAAGAAAAAGAAAAAATGATCAAACGCTTAAACTTAATTCACATTTAAAATTGGTCTAAGTTATTGGAACACCCTTATAATAATAGTTGGAATAATTTCAGTATAAAGTAGAAAACTAAAATGAATATGCAAACACCTAAAAGTTTATTCATAAAATAATGATTACCTTAGTTTTTGATATTTTGCTAGTTTTCAATACAGAGCTATTCACTAAATACCTCTATTCAAATTAAAAATACTTTTATTCAAAAAGATGAGACCATTATTCAAAATAAAAAATTCCCATATTCATTGAACAGATTCTTTTATTAAATATAAAGATAACTTTATCCAAAAAAACCCAAAAAACTCTTATTCAAAGTAATGAAATTGCTATTCACTACTATAAAGCTAAGAATTCAAAATAACAAATCAATTAATGAATCCCAAACACTTGATTGCCTGAGAATAAAAACCGACATTCATGAAAATGAACATCCTTCAAAATTTGAGTAAGCTTGTTCTTTAATTGCTCTGTATTGTGTGAAGCTTCAGGATCAACAGAAAACTACTTTCAAAGAGCTAAAAATCTCTTCTATTGGTTTTAACATTGGACTGTCAGGTAGCAAAAATTTAACAGCCCATTACTTGTAATTGCACTTAGCACAACTAAAATTGTGGACTGCCACATACTCCTTCCCATCATCTGCAACAGGACAAAGGTAGAAATTTGGCCTATATAAATATCAGGATTTGACCAAAATGTATTCCTCCTTAGCTGAAGGTTAACAATATTTATTTATAGAAAGAAAATGCATTAATGAACTTAAGTGAATTTATTCACAGTGGATGTGAATGCTGTGTTAGAGATAGATGTCGAGAGAGTTCTGGTTTTACTTACCTACATGATGATTTATCTTCAGTGAGTCAAAGTTTTCAGGTTTCATTCTGATTGTGTTAGAAATCATGCTTGGATTTAATCTTTTGTTGCTTTGAGCGTGATCAGTTTGACTTCGTATTCCATCTCACATTTCTATGGTGCAGTAATTTGTATGTATTCTTCAGTTGTCTCTGAGATGATCCCTCAGTCTGATTGTAAAGATGTCAACAGCATCATACATCTGTCTGTTTCTTAAATAACCATGGGCAGGCTTGCAGACAGGATCTTGGATTTAAGCAGGAAGGTATATCATTGACTGATGATGTTTAAAGATATTGGTGTTTGTTGCTATGCAGAGTGACAGGCCATTATTATCACTTTCTTCTTAATTTTGTGTTTGGGAAGAAGAGTCTTGACAATAAATAATTCAAATAAGTTGGCACCAAATGCAACAATAATTTGATAAGCTATAATTCCTCTAAAGGAAACCAAACATAAAATGCTACAATTTTGTAGGCATTACATATCCATAGTGGCAGTTCATGTATAGATTAAACTGTTTATTAACAAAAACAGTCAAATCTGAATTTATAATGGATAACATATTCTCTTCTTGCATCCAGCATGGAATCAGAGTCTGCCTTCAGGAAGTCAAACTCTATACATTTTTTTTTTTAAATTCATTAATGACAAACACATTTAGATTTTCTGTTGACTAATTCAGATTCCTTTTTGAGTCAAATTAGAATCAGTATTCAACAAGTATTCTATTAATTCTTTGGCCCAGTGATCAATTTCTTCATTTCTAGACTTTTTCGACAAACTCAGCTATGCAAGTCTTGAGTAGTGGACTTTGAAAATCTCAGATATTTCCTTAGACATTTTTCTCCTGTTCAATCAATCTCATTACTATAGTTTTTTTTTGTAATTGGAAAGCAGTATAGTGATAAAACAGCAAAAGCAATGTTTCATTTTATAGTTTCATTATTTTAAATACTCATATTTAATGTATGCCAGGCAAAAAATCAAGCCATCCTTACTCATGAAAAAAACTTGATTGGAAAAAAAATGAATACAAGTCAATCTTTAAGTCAAGTGTACCCTAACAATTAGGCCACAGGAAATCATAAGCCAGATATCAATTATATATTTAAGGAAAGCACATATCTTGCTGGGACATTTAAGTGTATATCGCCTAGCTTTATTTTAGTATTTACTTTAGATTAGCTCTGATCTTCTCACAGTAAGTTTCGATAAGAGTAGATGGGTTCATTACCTGGTTCACACCTGTTCCCTGTCAATTGACAGCTGTTTGAGGTTTCCTATAGCCCCACTGAACCTAAAGTCAATTCAGGTTTGCTGTGGTAAAAATTTTCTATCCCAATTAAAAAATCAGCACAAAAATGGCAAAAATCATTGTCACAGCTTATTTTCTCTGGGAAAAAAGAAGTGGGGGGCTCATACTTTTATAGGGGTAAAATATTGAAAAATGGCTGTTTTATCATCATCTAAACAAATATCAAGGAAACTTGACCTGAACCCCATGAAACTAGGTATTTTCTGAAAGCAGTGGATATATTCTTTCATTTAAAAGTAAAATTGGCTGGTGTAAGTGGCTCAAAAGTTGTTGTTTTTTTTATTGGGTAAAATGTGGAGAAAAAAAAAAAAAAAAAAAAAAAAAAATTTGCATTTTTTTCTAGTTCTAAACAAAAATTTCCCCCATTAATGGGAAATTAATCATTTTTTTTTTTTTTTAAAATCATAACCAAACTATTTCAGGCATAAAATTGAGAGTTTTGAAGGAAATCAACATTTCTAGGGGGCCAAAATGCGACAAAGTTCCTTTTAATTTTCAATTATGACTGCCAGGGGGTAAAAATCGACATCTGGCTAGAGAAATCTTTAGTAAAACCCGAAAGATTTATCTGCAATTCCTGACCACCAGAAACCAAAAGTCCCCCCCCCCAATAGCAGCGATAAGAAAAATTAAGCCAAACTGACTTTTGACATGTCTGGGTCAAAAGTCAGCCAGCCATAAACGTTGTCGTCAGCTTGTAATAAAAAACACTTCTATTCTTCCTTCATTCTCAGTCACCTCTTGTGTCTGAGTGCTATAATTGCCTTGCTTGATGTGATAGAAAAAGATATTCTTTATTTTGCAAGTCCATTCTTTGGTCTTTGAAAACCTAATCTAATGACAACTTTGATATTCATAGCTCTTGAGGAAGGAGATGAAATTCAAATTTTATTTGAAGCTACTTTATTCCAAATTAGCAGGGCCATGTGCATTGAATGATCATATACCAAGACAATTTATGAGCTGGTCATAGGACCACTATATGACAGGACACAAGAGAGCTGTAACCGACAAGTAGTTTGGGAGGTTTTTTGGTGGGGGTGTGATATACCTATCTATCATACCTTTGTTTCACATTCCAGCTTAATGTGACATGCAAGGATTTGTCTAATTCACGGAAGCTGCTGCTCACATGACTGAACTTTCTCATCAGAAAGCTTCACTTGCTTGAATTGATTAGTCAATATGACCCCCAAACAAATCAAAAAATGTCCAGTTACTTGATTTTAGACAAGACTAAACACTTGAACTTTTTAACTTGTTAGCACTTAAAAACTTTACTACGAAGAGTGATATGCTTAAATGAACATCTGCTAAAGTACTTAAAAATGTTGGCCACCGCCTGTCAACTTTTTTATTACTTAAATCTAATTAAAACCAATTAACAGCACTGCCACATTTGCTCTACATTTTTTTTTTTTTTACATAACTTTGCCACAAAATTACCTAAAGGGAAAAAAAAGAAGAAACCTCACAACAAAAACACCTTTATGAAATGTATTGAAATGCAAAATTAAATTGTTTTCAAGGCTGTAAATATAGTCAGTGTGCTGACAGAAAGATGATCAAATTTGCGTGGCCATATAAAATTAATTTAATATAAATACAGGAGCCAAATGATCTCAAAGGCCTGCACATTCCAGTCATTACTAACATTTTACTTGAATTCACTTTTTGTATACATTAAATAGCACAACCACATAAACATCAGGCAGACACACACACACAAAGTCACATGCCGTCTGTAATAGAAAATTAGTTCTTATATAAGTTTCAGTTGTATTAACACTCATGCCTCTCCACTTCCAATGCCTTGTAGCCCTAAGGTCTGTTTTTTTTTCATTTCTTCTAATCCCTGTTCTGCCATCCATTTACACAATTTCATTAGGTAGCTTACTCACCATCTCCCTGTGAGTGTCAGATTCTCCATGCCCCTTTCTCATTATGCGCCCTAGAAATTCCAACTGTCTTTCTGAATAAATATAATTATATAATATTTTAGTCTAGTATTGTATTTTCTGGAATTATCTAGGAATAGCAGTGCTTACCACATTCATGAGAAAACATCCAGGATGATTTCTAAAGCATGTTTACATAAGTAAATATATAATGAAACTCACACCCAGCTTTCTACCATATGCCTTGATTCCTAGTCACATCAGTGCGCGCGCGCACACACACACACACACACAAAAAAAAAAAAAAAAAAAAAGAAATGCCTACAAGATAATGAAAATGAAAACAAATGTCACTGAGAAATGGGCATTTAAACCCTGTTGTCAATAAGACAAGTATTTTTATCCAGTAGATAGTTAAGTGACACTTGGGACAACTACTATGCCAAACTAATAGATCAGCTCTTCCTTTTACTAATATCAAAATCACAAGGCATAAAATGTTTGAGATCAAGATAAGATCATTTTTCTATGTGGGTGTCCTAACCATAGTGACACACAAATACTGATTGGCTATATACAACATAATTTCATTAATGCTTTATATATTATGTTGAAGATAATTGACAAGTACTACTTCTTTGAATTATGAAGTTTACTCAGTAGTCTGGTGCAAAGCCGTAAGTGTAGGAGGTACTAAGTATCATATTCACTACAGCGGTAATTGTATGCGAGATGAGCTTGCATAATTAGTCATGTGACACTCCAGAACTAACACATTTTATGGCATGCAAAAAGCCACATTTTTCATAAATACTTAAATCTAACATAATACATAAAAAGAAAGCAGTAGACAGGTTAAGTTTAAAAGCTCCAAGTACATAACAGCAAATTGTCCTACGTGATAATGACCCAGCGGATAGTAGTGTTGGTTTGTGAATTTGGTGATATTGTGGTTGGGTCAGACAGGGCGTACTTGCACTCAGTGGAAGTGGGCAAGCAATAAGTGAACAGTACAAAAAAAAAAAAAAACTAAATGATATCCCTAAACATGAGAACAGTATACTCCAATAGAGTAAATAAAGGGTTCAGAATACACTTTAGAAATATTTTTTCAAAAGTACATTTTCTATTTTATCACCATTCACATCTATATTTCCTTAGAGTCAAATTTGATTCTCAAACCTGTTACTTTTGGCAACAAATTTAGGTAAACGTAATTTAATGATACATTGACATGGGATGTATAAAGAAACTTTTTTTTCCAACATGAACTCATCCACCACTGACTAGAGAACAAAAGGACTTGCTTTTGAAATTGACATGCGTATAAAATTTCTTCAATTGTTCAAAATGCATTTACAAATATTACTGATAACAAAAGACTTTTTTTGAAGGACAATTTCAGCTTGTATGGAAGTCAAATTTCTTCGATTTGGCATTGACTTCCATTAATTAAGAAAAAGGATGCAGGAGAAAATTTCAGGACTTTTCAAGGTGTCTCTGGGCTATTGCTGTTTTCCCAGGATCTTTCAAGCCCTGGAAAAGACCCTGAGGGGTGAAACACTGACACTGCCCTGTGTTGACCTCAATGCCCACTAGAGAACACCCCCCCCCAATATAGCATATGTTAAAACTATGCTTCTATCAACCATACATAGATAAAATAAGTTATACACACACAATGCTGTGATAAATTTATGCAAAAAAAATTAAAATAAACCAGCCCTACTTTATTTAAAAGCCTGGAATAGTAGGTATATATATATATATATATATATATATATATATATATATATATAGAGAGAGAGAGAGGAAAAAAAAACAAAAAAAAACAAACACGAACGAAATGATTTTTCGTAAAATTTATGAAGTAATTAGCTATACAATAAAACTGTACGAGTTGTCTTTCTTTGCAAAATTAGATGATTATATAAGAGTACGGAAGATGAATGAAAATTTGTGCAGCCAAAAAGCCAACAATGTGCTGCTGTCCTTTTGAAACCAGATAATTTTTTCCCCCCTTTAACATTTTAGATGAGGAGCTTTTCAATACTTTGCTGGACAGCTTGTATCTGAGATTTCAGCTGAGAACCCTCATTAACAGTCACCGAGCAGGCAATCGCAGGCCGAGATACACCGCAAGCTCTCCCCAGAGCTGAAGAAAAAAAAGAAAAAGAAAAAAAAAATCAGTTATGCAACAAATTATTACAATTTTAGATAAATATGAATGAATACGGTGAAATCTATCTGCTCATAAACTTCTGACATGTAAATAGCTCAAATGTTTTCTTCCTTTCTAGTAACAATAATTTATTGGGTTTGATAACATTTGTTAGAATAGTCAACATGATCAATTTCTAACATGAAGGCAAATCAGATTCCATTCTAATAGAATAATGCCAGTTCCTTTTAAATTGGAAAAAAAAAAAGTTTGTAGCATTATTTTGTCCTCATTGTTACTTCTTTGAGAGCCTAGATTAATTTGGAAAGTGCATATACTGCAAAAAGGTTTTTGGAATGTAGAAAGAAAAGCAGAGAACCCCCCTCTTAACGTTTTTTTTTGGGTTTTGTTTACAGGACATTTGCATACAAACTGGATGATTATAATCGTTTATAGTTGATGAGCATCTACAATCTGGTACAATTTGTCTTGATCTAGACATGTCAAAAGTAAATTCAATGAAAATGATTAAAGTAGGCTCAAATAGTTATAGGCTATTTTAGGAAAACATTAAATGCAAATTGTATTTTTCCTTCAATTCTCACAAGTCATTAGGAACATAGATTTAATTTTATTTTGTCTTATAATAATGCATATTTAAGATCTATTTTTCTTTTCTAGACATTGTACTCTTTTTACATAAAGTTTCTATTTTCTTGATCTCAGATGAAAATTTATCAATCCTGTAATATATTCACTTTCCAAAATTATAGCTTACAATTATAGTTTAAACTGATGCTAAGGTAATATGGATTTTTTTTTTAGTACAATTTAATGTCTGTCCATATGTAAAAATGGATGTAGCCCAAATATTTGATACAAAAATTCAAGCAGTCTTGTTAGGAAGAACATAATATTCACCAATTCGGTTTAAGTAAGTGAATCAGTAAATTTTTAAATGCTTCAAAGAATATTGTAGAAATAAAAACTGACAAGCTTTACCTGTTTAAGAAGCTTGACTGAGAAACAAAGTTTAGTTCATGTTCGAATTTATAGAAACAAAAGAGCAGACAACTTATTAATACAGATGCTTCAAATTGTTTTGGAATTACATTATGCCTCTAAACTGAATGTCTGAGATGTTTGGTATTGAGGGTACTGTTCGAATCCAAGAAAGAAAAGGCTGCTGTTGCCAGCTTAATTTTTATTAAGTTTTAGAGTTTAGGATACAAAAGGTAGTTTGTAATGTTTCGTTTTTATTTAAAATGTATCTAATACATAATGTACAAAAATAATTGACAACCAATAGTAATTAAAAATTGGTGCTAAACAAATTGTAATTTGTGAAAAACTAAGACTTTATGAAATGTTTGAAAATTAAATAACTTATTCAAAAATAATTACATGTAAATGAAGACAAAAATAAGGCTATATAGGAGAATAATCCAAAATTGCAGAATTGTTAATCTTAAATGGCATCTGGGTTTTTTAATTTTCAATAAATATATTGATTTTTTTCTTTTTTAAAAATTCTTTTCAAACTTAACTGCCCCTCTGATTCTGTTGAACATTTTAATATAGCAATAAGTAACAGTTATTTCCGTAAAGTTTGTTTTTACAAATTTTTGTTGGTATTTATCTTATAAAATCTGAAAAATAATTAACAAAAATGTTTACATAAAGTGGATTGTTGATTTTTTGAAAATATGTTGTCTAGTTTATTTCCAAATATTTTATAACTTTTCTAAGAAACCATGTTGCAAATGAGATGAAAGGTCACAGACCAGTCGTGACCACCAAAATCCAGTGCTAAAGTGGAAATGGAGGACAGACACTAGTTGATGTCAAAATTGGAGGGGAGAGAGAGATGATGACTAGTATTTTTAATTTTTGAACATTCTAAGATTTATCTGCAATTAATTTTTTTTTTTTTACTCAAATATGACCACCTGAAACTGATAATTTCTTAAACCAAATCTTACCTTGTTTAGATCGCACAAAGACATAGGGCACATTCTGAAAGTAAGAGAGAAGCAAATGAATGCACAAACTTTGAATGAAGATTTGTTTTTCATGTTAACAGCCATGTATTTATACGTCTTAAATTTGTGAGTGTCTATATTACAACAAAACCAAGATACAAGAGTCAGTTTTTTTTTTTTATGACCGAGTGTACAATTATCTAAATTTCAAACAGATTGCATGGATAAAACAAATTTCCTTCCCATAATTCAAACTTTGAATTCTTTACAATTCATGCAATATCTTAAAAAATTCATTATTATGCTGACAAGATGAAGTTTTATTTTTCTTAAAAATAATTTTGTTAAATAGTAAAGATATTCCTAGTTACAAAAAGAAAGCTTACTTTGTCTTCACAAAGAAGAGGAAGATGAAGAAGAATTTCCAGAGGTTCTGCATCAGCAGCCAGAACAATAAATTCTGAAATACCTCTGTTCAAGGTTTTCGTGGCTGAAAGATAAGACAAAAAAAAACGTCATGAATGAATTACACACACACAAAAATAAAAAGTCCTAGAGTTCAATCTATTTGCCAGAGTATTTATAAAATGCCCACAAGATAAACAACTGTCATGTATGGTCAGGAAAAATTAAAAATAATCATTGACACTTGAGTAAAAGGTTGAAATTAATAGCTTTGTTTTGATAATAGTATCAGAAAGCACCCAAGAAATTTACAGAATTTGATTTGAACATGTTAGCTTAAAAGAAAAAAAAGTATTTTGCAACTTTTTGTGAGACAATGTGTGATTTGTTTATTTTCTATTGCTTATCAATCCATTGAACGTTATTTAAAGTCAGAGAATATTTTTTGATTCTAAGAATTTTTTTTTTTGAGATAATAGTTTAGTGATACAATTCTAATTAACCCATAGATGCAGGGGGTGACGAATATGTGGATTCATACCTTTCCTAAGGGTATTTGTAAGCGAATACAACAAACAACAGGGATTGGAGCTCTGTTCTGTTTAACAATTCCGAATTAGAACCCTTTACATCATCCACAAAACCAAGTATACAGCACCTGGTATTCTCATCTAGGTAATGATCAAACTATGCTGCCTAACTTCAGTGATTGTATGGGAGCCAGTGTTTCGATGTGATGTGACTGTAAACCAAGCCAATATGGAAACAGACCAAGAGATAAAAGGCAAACAGGAAAATGTATTTTTCATAAATTGAGTAATACTGCATAAACAATTCCGAGATAAAAATTAAATGTTCAAACTCACAGCCACAATAATCAATCAAGTCATATGCAGTAGAAACAAATTCATCATAAAATAATTGCCATAATTTTTTGATGCATTTAATTTTAAAGTAACTAGTAAAAACTACCCAAAATTTTCTTGAACATCCACTCTCAAGCCCCCCCACCACAATAAGGAAAAAACGTTTTTACTTTAAAAACAGGGTCCCTTCCTAATATCATGTTTGTTAATCCATCTCTAGCATTTATTGCAAGTGTTTAGACTTGAAAATGTTTTGATTTTCTAACTTAAAAGGGATAAATAGAACTGTTGAAAGTTATTAAAGACAAGTATTAACTGCTTTGCAAGCCGGCGATTTTTCTTTAAGCACACCCACACTCTCCTGGTTAAATGTCTGAACAAGTGTTCTGGGAACTAATTCAAGGAAATATGGTAAAGAAACCACTTAGATAAAAATACTCAAATGTTGATAACCCTAACTGGATATCTATGCCTTATGAGAGAGGGAAAAAAAAAAAAAAAAAAAAAAAAAAGGTCCAGTCTGACATATATTGATGTCTGTTAAACAACAACCAAACCATACAGATCCCAAGACTTCTGACAGACAATCTGATTATATTGTGTAGAATCAATTACTTTTCAGAACTGTTAGCAGAAATGGTGCAGTCTTTCATGAATTTGCTAAACCAGTTTGAATTCAGTTTCACCAGAGTCCTGTCTGCTCTGCTATTTAACCCACAGCTGAAGCAAAAGATGGATTCATGCCTTTTCTGAGGACAATAGCATTAAGTGAACAAAATATAATTGACTGGAGTTTGTACTTGTGCCAATAACCATTACACTAACTGCACATATTTAGGCAACATATCAACTAACCTCAAAGCAGTTACAAATAGAAATGCCTTTTATTATTCACAGTATTGTCTTTTGTAGTAAGCAGTCTTTCAAACTATTGCAAGGAACCTATTGAATAAAAATCTGGTAGGCGAAACGTGCAAGTTTTTTTCATTTTATTCAGTAACTTTCTTGAAATATTTATATTAATACATAAAAAGGCCCTGCCACCTGGTGGATAAAAAAAAGAAAAAAAAAAGCCTAATATATTTCTTTAAGATTACAATTCTTTGGAAGCCAATGTATCCTTAAAATAAAAAAAGTTTGTTTTTTTAAGGTTTAAGATTAAGTCAAATTTTTAAAAAGTTAATTATATTTAAAAACTAAGAAACTTAAATCCATAAAAAAAATGATGAAGCAGTATTATATTCT
Source organism: Acanthosepion esculentum (assembly GCA_964036315.1). Taxonomy (NCBI): domain Eukaryota; kingdom Metazoa; phylum Mollusca; class Cephalopoda; order Sepiida; family Sepiidae; genus Acanthosepion; species Acanthosepion esculentum. The sequence goes on from OZ038501.1 coordinate 61,668,080, forward strand.
TTTTAAGTTGGTATCCCCCCCACAAAAGAAATGATACCCAAATTTAAAATGCATAATAAAAAAAAAGTTCTTGAAGCTTTAATTTTAGCTAATAAATTAAATTTAATATACTCAATAAGCAAAATAGTTTGGTATATTTCAAACTGAATTTAAAATTTCATATCTATAAATGTAACAAATTAAAAAAAAAAAAAAAAAAAAAAAAAAAAAAAAAAAAAACGAAACATTTCATAAATAATTTCATTCATTTCTGTACAAGTCCCAAAAGATTCATTAAAATCAAACAATTATTTTTGCAAGAATTTCCAAAACAATGTCTTTTTCACTGGGGGTTGGGTGAATGCTCAAACAAAACTTTAGCTAAAATTACCAAGGCTCTACATAATTATTATATCAAAAACTCCTTTGATCTTTCCACTTAACAAAATTTGTTTTTATTATATTTTGAATTTTTTTAAAATCATGTATCTTTTTTTTTTTAGCAAATTCTTAGAGATACCAATTAAGAGAAATATTTATAAACTACAGTTAAAAACTACAATTCAGTTGGTATTGTCAAATCTAGGAAACTTACCTTCATTAGCTCCCTTTTTCAATTGTTTATAGTTGGAGGCTTGTTGAACAAGGTTGAGAATATTATGAGTAAGCTGAGGGTCAGCCATGGGATAGGCTTTGGGGTTAACTTCTTCAGACTGAAAAGACAATAATTTGGTTATAGACAAAGGAATTAACATTATTAGAAACAATGCACAAGCAAAATTTTTTGTGGAATGTGGAAAGAAAAAAAGTTTAGTTTGAGATCAGACTAAAGATAAAAACAGATTGCTGTAATTTTTGAGTTATATATAGCAACACTTAATGTTATTCCATTACACTGTCGAAGTTTTTTTGAGTGCTATTATACTTTTTGGTTGATTGGTATATGCGGATGGAATTTTAGTGGAACAGACTGTGGAGAAGTTTTATGTTACTAATCGTCATGGAGACCGGACTAGCAATGACTAAAGAAAAAGGTAATTATTTACATTGTCCTCATCTTTACAAATATGAGGACAACAGTCTGAACAAGGTAAATAATGACAATACCTCACCTCGGAAAGAAATATTGAAGGAAAAAGGTGTCCATGAAGAGACATGACCACCTACTTCCTGAAAGTAGGTGGCAATTTTTTTTTTAAAGTTAAAAAGGACCTAATATTTGTTGCAACATGATCTAATTAAAATATCCAACAGGACGTTAATGTCCCATTTTACACTGTCCAAATTTTTTTTTTTAGTGCTATTATACTTTTTGGTTGAATTTTAGTGGAACAGACTGGAGAAATTTTATGTTACTGAATGCCAAGTAGACAAGGACAAAGATGGTGAAATAATTGGCAAATTCAGAATAAGAACTTGTAATTATAAATAAAAAGTTCAATAGTGAACAGCAAATAGTCAGGTAGTAACCAACACCTGGTTTCAAGTACATGGACAGGAAAAAGACCAGGAGGAGAAATAGAAAACTATTAAGATTCAGGAATGCAGTTTTACACTGCAAAACATAACCAAGTAACAACTGTGTGAGCGACTACACCTTCCAGCAATAAACAGAGCAAAACTACAGAAATTGAAGATGGCCAAGGCAGTCCCAAATTGCAATATGACAGACTCCTGAATGACCTAAATGTGAAGGAGAAATATATGAACAGTGTTAAAAGCAGATACAGCAGACAAAAGGAGGAATGAAATTCTGAATAGAGCATGCAGCAGAATCAGACCAGAAATAGGACAAGAACAGTGTGGGCTCATCTAAAACAATGGAATAAGCAATGTGATATTTATGCTCAAAATGGTATCAGAGCAATACAAATGCACCCATGTTTTATAGATTATGCAAAAGTGTTTGATAATGTCACAAAGAGCTGTTAATATTTGGGAAAGAATCCAGAATCTATACTGGCAGCAAACTACCTCTATACAAATAAAAAAGGAGTTCAGTAAAAATATACAAAAATAGGAAGGTGTGCAAGATGTAAAACAAGGATGTGTCTTCAGACATATTCAACATACAAGGTGATTCTGAGATAATTAGAAGTCCTAAGATTCATTATTAATGGCAGCCACAATCTTAACACAAGATTGACAGATGACAATGTTGATGCAGAAAGGAAACAAAAACTCCCATAGAAGATAGTGAAGGAAAGCAAGAAGGACGAAATATCAGTTGCAAGATGATAGAACACATGACTATTCACAAAAGGAACAGTCCAAAATGCAAATTACAAATTGGAGATACAAATACAACAATGGGAAGCATTTTCTTAACAGAGGACAGAAAATATGATGGCCTATTGAGATAGTAAAAGGTGCTTTCCAACAGCTAAACAAACTTTAAAATTCCGTTAGAAACAAAAGAAAATAGTACTGAACTGTTGTTAATATCACTCCTCCTATAGTAGCGAATGTTGGACAATCTCCCAACAAATGAAAAATAGAAAACAAATGTAACAGAAGGATACAGAATACCATATAGTATGGAACATGTGAGCAACTATGAAGTTTTAGAGAAAAAAAAAAAAAAAAAAAAAAAAAAGAACACTTACACTACAGTATATAACTAAGTGTCCTTTTTGTTTCCATTTATGTGCCTTAGAAATTTCAACTATCTGTTCCTGATGTTAAGTATAACTTACACTTATCAGGAACAGACAGTTGAAATTTCTTGAGCACATGAGGAAAGAGGGCTAGGAAAATGATACTCACAGGGCAGATCGAAGGCAAGAGGGACAGAGGAAAACTATATGGAGAGTTTGCGGTTTGAGTGAATGGGTGGTGGAGCGGGACTTTGGAGAGATGGCAAAAAGACAAAATTAAAATTTGAGAGCTACATAGGACGGAAAGTCGTAGAAAGCCATGGTCGCCATCGTCTTGAAAGGACACGGCACATTATTGTACCTACCCCCAATTGTGTATTTTCATAATATAATCACCATGAGTAACTGGCGGTGCGTCTGGATGAATAGTGTACTACTGTTAGTCGAATTTTTTCAAGGACAAAAAAAAAAAAAAAAAATCATTTAAAACTAAATGCGGAGTTTTTTTTTGTAGAATCAAAAATTCAAAATTTTTAATCGTTTTTGCTTGAAATTGTATTATTGAAGACACCTTTTTATAGATTTTTCAATTTTTATGATAAAACACTAGGTTCATTTTATTTTTATGAAATGAAAAATGTCAAAAATTTTAATTCGCGAGAAGTAAAAAGTGGGGGTATAATAGCGCCGCTTTTGCCTTGATTACATTATGAAAGATTTCATTATGAAAGATTTCATTTAGAAAAAAAAAAAAAAAAAAATTATAAAATTAAAATAGTACTTTCAGATTATTTGAGTAGAAGTCAACGATTGGACTCTGATGCACTCAAAAATCAACAAGTGCTGTTCAGTTTGTCGTACCAGATCAAATAGTTTGGCACAAAAAAAGGTTACTTTTTTATATCACACAACGAAGAACTACTTTCCAACGATTGGCAAATATGTCTCAAGAAACTAATAAAAAAGGTTAATAAATCCGACATCAATTAAAATCTTACAACACAATTTTACTTTTTAAGTAACTTTTATAATGATGAGAATTGTTCAAAAAGAAAAAAATAATTCAACCATTTCTAGAACGTTAAAACGTCAGTTAGCAATTGTAAGTTATCAAGTACGACACTGTACGGAAAGAGTTAACGGCGGGTCATTGTTTATACTAAATTCAGATATTTAAACATTTTTTGTAAAGAAACTAGTTTTAACTTCTCATATCGTAGCGAGAGAGAATAAACACTCAAGTGTTAAGTAGTAATAACACATCACAACACTCCTTGTTATGCTTCAGACCACATGGTGCACAATAAAGCAAGTACTGAATGAAGAACATTCAGCTAATAAAATAATACTGAACGTTATAAAATCTGAATATAAAAAAATAAGACGTTTTCTTTAAATATAAATAAACGAAATGGAAAAACGTAATTGTGGGCACACAAAAAATAATTTTAGTAAAAAAAAAAAAAAAAAAAAAAATATAAAATAAATGGTTGTACTCTAGCACTGTTTTTTTCTTTCCTTTTAAAATACATAAAAGCCCACAATGTAAACGAAAATAAATTATCAAAAAAAAGAAAAAAAAAGTAACGTAAAAACTTCTACTGGACAAATTTAGTTTCAACAGTTTGGTTATTGCATAGGGAGCCTATTATCTACCTTTTAAATATTCAACTTTCTACTGCGCTTAATTTGAAAATATGGGAAATTGATTAATGCAATTTGTAAGCTAGATAAGGTTTTTAAAAGTAATTAAGATTTAGATGACATAGTTTCGTTAAACAAATACAAAAGAAAAACAAGAACAAAATGTTACTACAATACATGTCTAAAAGAGATTTTTTTTTAAGAATTACTTACCATGATTGGCCGAGATATAGGACAAGATGTTTATTCAATATAAAAATTAAGATTAAACTGTCCTCTCAGCGTGAATTCGCTTCACGGAGGACTTAGAAATAAACTCGTTAGCGCGGCGACAAGCAAACTGAACACGTGGGGGCTTAACTTCCGGAGATGCGCGCGCAAAAACAACGACGACCTCTACCGAAATATCAATGGAAGACAACTTTCTTGTTGATTTTATATAGCAGACGAATCATTATTGTATTAAAACATTTTTATATTAAGTGTTATGCAGTTAGTCTGATAAAAAAATTTAATCAACCTAATTTTATGAATATAATAACTAAACGCTATAAATAACTAATTTTATGAGCATATAACTAAGTACTACCAAAATTTGAGCTGAAAAGATAAAAACGTATTTTAAATAATTTAAAAAATAACTCCTTTTTAATATAATTTTGGCTTAAATTTGAATGATAGCATAAAAAAAAGCTAATCCATATGAAAATAAAAATAGATTTTCGTATATAATGTTTGTAGATATTTTTAGATTTTCACGTTCACTCGTCACTCCTGGACTTACTGAAACGCAATTATACACAAAATATTTAAATAACAAATTTAAAAAAAATTAAACTCTTTAAAATTCAATATTTGTCCTATGTGTTTCAAAGTAATTAATAAATTTAAAGATTAATTGACTGGGTCTTGTAAGTAATGCTTACTTTTTACTTAAAACATAACGTTTACTTATGTAGCTGTTGTGTCATAGATTAACAACTGTAGTTTTCTACTGCCATCCCAAATAAGTAAAAAAAAAAAAAGAAGAAACAACAGCAGCGCAATAATCAAGAAATTGGTATTGTTATTTTAAAAAATAAATTATCATTAACTTCATATAAATAATAGTTTAAGATTATAATTTTTCATTCTATATGATTTTATTAAACTTCGAAGAATGAATTTTATTTTGTATTCTACATTTAGAAGTATATAAAAAGGAAAAAACTAGCTAAATATTACTTCTAAATTTAATTCATTGCTTTTATGTATGGATTATATTCTTACCTGTTTGATGTCATAAAATATTTAAATGCAATCAATGAGGTCTTTATAATAATTCTAATTTAAAAATTTATTAAAATAAAGGAAGTGCTTATAAAATTTTGGGAGTTGATAAAACTCAATGCTAAGATATTAATCTCCTGAGAGGAAGGCAATTCAGAATGTTTTCCTATTTGATCTTATATACAAAAAAATCTGACAGGGTTAAGGGTTAGGGTTAAATAATAAAATACAATTATTTAAAAATATTTCTGATATGAAAATGGCATCGAACTTTACATTTTTCAATTCTTCAAACACATCTTTATTTAATAAAAAAAAAACTTTTTTCACCAATAACTAGAAAAATTTCAAAATCACAATGAAAAATTGTAAGTTAATTTTTCAAAAATAAATATTTGTTGTAGATTTTCCCTCTATCAAATTAGAAAGAAAATAATGTTTTCTTAAATTATACAAGCACCCACCCACCCTCAAAAATGCATCCACTTTGGTGGTTCCTACACTTAACAATTGTAAATAACACTATAAAAGCTACATCACTGCTCATACACTTGTAGGAAATTCAGTCATTTAGGTTTTTATATTAAAAATTCAAACGTCCAAATTTCAAGAAATAATAAAATAAAAATAAAAAAGACTTGAATGTCTGTTAAATAATTCATTTATATTTACAAACATTTATACATGAATTCAAAAAAGTTAAAAAGTATTAAAAATAGTCTTTTGTTGAGTTAAAGTCTTTGCATAGTTGGTTCACAGAAAAGGCTGTAGTTTAGAAAAAACTTTTAAATAGTTGGTCCACAGAAAAAAGCTGTAGTTGAAAAAAGGCTTTTATTGTCAGCTAAAATTCACTGATTATCTTTGTTGTTGTTGGAGATGATTCATTTGAAGTCGCCAACTGGCTGTCAACAAAAATTGACTAAATAAAAAACTATAGTCAGAAATCCTCAGCTTAAGATAATGTATGCAAGTTATGTTTCAGCTTTTTGAAACAGACAACTTAATATTTTACCCATGGTTCTCTACTAAATTAAATGCACAAGTCTAAAATTGTAAAGTAATCTATAAGGATTGAACTAGATTAAAAACAGTTTCAGATACCAGTTTGTTTTAGAGGAAAGAAATCATCAGTGACACAAATTATGGCTTGGCTTTTGTGTTTTTTTCCTAAATTGCTCTATCAGCAGTGAGCGAGTCAAAGGATATCTGTTAGTTTTGTGTTAGTTAATTTTTTAAGGTGGAGTTCCACATGTGCATTACTCAGCCTACTTTTCAAAACTAAGGGATCGTATACTATAACATGAATAAATGGCACATGTAGTTGAAGGGACAGAGGAAAACAATGCATAGCATACTTAGTGAGCTTGACTAAATGGATGACAGAATGAGGTTTAGAAGAAATAACAAAAAGACAAAATTTATTAAGAGCTACAAAGGACAGGAAAATGTGGAGAGCCATGATCGCCTATGTCCTGAGGGGGCATGGCACATGAAGAAATTGAACAGGAGCCTCTCCTGTGCTAAAAAATAAAATAGGATGCTATAATAACAACTATTTCACCATCACTAGTGAATGGCTTCACCCAGTGATGCCTTTACTGATCCCAGCAGGAAGGACAACCACCCTATTGATCACATGATTATGCAATGTAAAGTAGTGTGGGTTATCTCACTTTGCTAAATAGTTTCATTGGAGACACTATTGGCTACCATTAAAATTATAAAAATTGGTTTTTATTCATTTTAAATTAAAACCTCAGAAATACAAAGAGATATACATAATATTTGAAAATCACTTGGATGTCTAATTTTTTTTATTCTGTTGTCAACATTTTGTTCAATCCTCAGGAGAGCTGAAAAAATTAGAAACAGTGTGATTAATTTGAAAATTTAGCAGTTAATAAAATTTAAAATAAATATTTGTGAATAAAATAAATATGTGTAAACAAATCAATATTTGTTTGTAGGAAAATGTTAAAACAAATGTAAAATATAGTGATTGGATGTAGGAAAAATAGAAGATTTATGATAAAAAATAAATTGTGTATATCTGAAAGGAAATAGTAAATATAATTCAAATTATAATTATGATAATATTATGAGACGATAAGTAACATATATATTTAAATATTATAATTAGGTGATAAGGAAAATACAGAATTAAAATTAAAATAAAAAAATATATTCATTGTAAAGAAAAACTCAAAGATTTGAATCATTATACAAAACAAATAACTTACATGGAACCCAAAATCTTTCATCACATGGATCATTCACTAATTGATTTGTTTTTCATGGCTTATCAACCTTTTTCAAAATAAAAACATGACTATTAAAATAAAAAGATATTAATAGATAATAGTAAAATAGTATATAATATTCGCTGTCATAAATTGCATAATATTTTATGACTGATATGAAATATCTGAATAAAGTATGTATGTAAGAGGGAATATATGAAAACCGGTTGAATGTTTAAATTTTTTATTCTGTTGCCAAGTTTTGTCATGCACTGGGAATGCCACACTTGGCAAGTCACCAACACGCATCAAGGTTGACTTTCCTATGCTGTGTGTTGACAGAGGATTCGATCTTGAAGGAGAGTGTGCAGGCTGCATTTCCTCACATTACCATCACCTCTCCTGTTTTTAGGGCTGAGTGCCATCATATGCCCTGGGATCAGTCAAATTTTCTCCTTGAATGTCGATCAGTCCATCAACCTTTCTTGGTCTAGGAGAATCTTGTATTGGGAATTAGTGGAGGGGGTTGTGAAGGATTCACTCTGTGACCAGTTTAGTTTATCAGCAACTGAGTTGCACTTTCTCTGGTCTTGTGCACCAGCGATGGATTATCTCAGTAATCCTGTGTTTTCACTTACTTGGCGATTGGTTTGGAATAGGCTACATCTCACTGAGGTATCCTTCAGATGGGGCTTGGTAGATTTGCTTGATTGTCATTAGTGTGACCATGTCTTAGAGGAAACAGCTTTGTATGCCTTCAACCATTGTCCTCATGTGCGGTCCCTCTGGGACTATGTCGATGAGTTGACAGCTACTTGCTCCTGAAAAGCTTGTGTTCATTGATTTCACATATGCATGTGACAATTTGTTGCCCCCCCATATTCTGGGGTGAAACGGATGGTGTTTCTGACACTGCTGACTAGAATGGTGATTTGGACAATGCAGATGGAGAAAATCTTATGATGTAATTGCTATTCTCATCAGGATCTGATCAGATTCTTTGCGTATCAGCTAAGGATGAAGATTAGAACTGATAGAAAGCAGTCAGCAAAAGGTGGGTAACTATGGTGAGCATGGTTCATGTGATTTTTTTTTAAGTCCCCCAAGTCACAACAGGGTGGTTTCCTGTGGAGCCCTCCCCTGGTTAAGATAGACTATTTTTGTATACCTAGTTAATGTAAGTGTTGTTCCTGGACAGTGCCTGGTTTCTCCCTATGAACCAAGTCAAGATTCTCAACCTCCCCAGTTTGTTTTCATCCTGACTGTGTCATTTTTAAAAATTTTCTAATGCCTATAATTTTTTTTTTATCCTTCCCCTTCCCTTTGAGAGAGAGCCTCTTAATTTTCTCAGAAAACAGAATACAGCAGCAACTCTTATTTTTGACGGGTGGATGGGTCTTACTAATATCTTTCTTTTTTCAGTTTGTTTTCAGGATCATCACCCCCCCCATCATTTCATAACACTGATAGAATTTTTATACAATTGTACATATTGAAATTCTAAGTCATTGGGTGTTTTTCAGTATAGGCCCTGTGCATGTGAGGTATTTTGGTGTATGTAGAAGTGATTGGTAATGGATAGACTCTTATAGTGAATGAGTAAATTGTAATGAATGAATGGGTCATGAATCTGATTAGCTAGGTATAAGATAGTTAGTGTCGACCAGCCCTGATCTATCTCCCCGCTTTTTGCGGACTTGTGCTACAAGTACTGTATTTAATCAGTATTAAATAGTAGAACATCATTAGAAGAACTGAAAAACTTAAAGAAAAATTGTTACCATGGTAACTTCATTTTGGTTTTGGTTCTTTTAAATTGTTTTTTGTTTTTTGGTGGGAGAAAATTTAACAGTTAATAAAATTAAAAATAAATATTTGCAAATAAAATAATATATGTAAACAAATCAATGATATTTGTACATAGGAAAATGTTAAAACTAATGTAAAATATGGCAATTTGATGCAGGAAAATAAAAACATTTTCCTATGTGCTACTGTGGTAAAATGAAATAAAGAATAATAATGAATAATAAAAAATAAAGAAATATAAATCCATTTTCCCATGATGCTAGCAGTAAAGGAACCAGAAATATGATTATTCCATTTGTTTTCTTTAAACGCTCATTAGACAGCATTGGTTAAGTCTATAAAAAGACAAACATTTTTGTTCCTGATCCTCCTCCTCCATGATACAGCATGAGGTGGTAATTACGTTCCTGCTAGGTAATGTCTCATTTTATCAGTTCGTTGAAAACTGAACTCTCTTTTCACTTTCCAATGCATGGCATTTGCACGTGTCTTCCCAAACTTCCATCTTTGAAGTAAATCAATCTTTTCTTTGGTCATTCCAACTCAGTGCAAGGCTGACTTGTGCTTGACCATTATAACGATGCTTATCCTTATTTACCGTAACTTTTGAACCAAGAAAAAGAAAATGGTCCACACCATAACAATGTTTAAAACTTCCAACGATAAAGTAAGTACAAACTTTCCTTTGGTTGTTCCAACTCAGTGCAAGGCTGACTTGAGCTCAACTATTAATACAATGTTTATACTTACTTACCATAAGTTCTGAACCAAAATGAAAATGGCAGACATTGGGAACTTTGTTTCACTACAGTTTATATGAAAAAAAAAAGAAGAGAATAGACAGTCCGTAGTAGAAACCCAAGATTTTGTGTGCTTCTTTAATTGTTTACATATGAACATGTACCACACCTACAATACATACCAACATGCAGCCTTTTAAATTCCATATTACATTCATTGATTTGTTCATGTTGACAGCAGAATAAAAAAAAATATTCAACTAGTTTTCACATATTCCATCTTACATATTTTATTTGGAAACTTCATAGCAGTAATTTTAGCATAATGATATTCATAAATACAGATAAGAATAATTTTGTTACATAATAAGATATCTGTTATGACACATAAATCCTTGTAGGTATTCCTTTAAAAAAAGTTATAGTTAAAGTTATCCTTTAAAAGGTTATTTTTAAAGCTTGTTTTTTTTTTTTTTTTTTTTTTGTAACCAACAGCTGGCAACATGTCTTCAAAAAAGCCAATGGTTGGTTCATGGGTTATTTGATTTGTAAGGTATTAAACATCCTCCCAATTAAACCAGTCTAGGTAATAAGTTGATCCTGTTACAAACTACTTATAGCAGTTTGGATTGAGGAATCAGAGAGCCGAGTTTGAATTCTAGTCAAATCCATTACATTCACTTATGTGCTAATACCCTTGGGAAAGGTATGTATCCTCTTCTTCTCCTCCCAGCTGTGGGTAAATAGCAGGACAGACCGGGCTCCATAGCCTTGGATGGCAACTGGTCTACTGCAGAAAGAAATAGCAACCTACTGTGGGAAAAAATCTGCCTCGTCAGTCATGTATCGAAAGATACATGATCACCTAAGAAGTGTGTATCACGCATGTCATATTTTTAACTGACTGATACAATGACAATATTAATTGATATTTTAATAAATTTAAGGATTTTTAAAAAAAGGATTATCTTTCTAGATAGTGAAGTAAAAAAACAAGATTGCTGAGTTGATTCGCATGAACTTGGAAAAATTTTATTTTATTTTTTATTTATTTATAAAAACAGAACGTAAGAATCAACAATGAAAATAAGAAAATAAAAATTCAAATACGCCTAGAGTACTATACAGATTATTTAATTGACAACATTTCAAAAATAAAAATAAATGTAAATAAACTTGTAGCACTTGTAAATAAAAAATTAAGCTCGAAATTGAAATGCTTAGAAAGCGTTAAATTAACTTAAATAAAATCCTAAATAATCGAAATCTACTTCTAACTTAAAAAATTAATAACAAAAAAATGCAATGACCCTATTCTTCAAATTAAAAACATAACTAAACTTTTTAAATAAATTACTTCTCAAAAAAATTAAATCATATAAAAATTAAAAAATAAAAGTATAAAAAAAATAAATTAAATAGAAACTGATGAAATACTTTTCAAGTTTTCAATTTATTTCAATTTTCAATTATTACTTTTTTTTAACTCAAACTAAATAAAACAATTTAAAAATGTTTCGTTTCGGATTTCAACTTTTTCAATTACTTTACACTAAATAACTAAATAAATTGGTGAATTAAACATTTTGATGTTTATGAAGAATATAAACTGTGATTTATAAAATAATTGTGCCAAAGAAAAAAAAATTACTTAGTAAATGTTTTTTATTGTTTTTAGCGCCGTCTGTTGGGCATGAGTTAAAAATTACGGCACTCTAACTGCAGACAATTTTTATTTTCAATGAGCAGACGACATTGTGGTTAAGATTCGGAAAAGATCAACAATTCATACGTAAAAAAAAGTTTTTTCCCGATTTTCTTTTCAATTCTTCTTCTATTTATGTTTGTAACATTTTTTTTTTTTGCTTTTTTAACTTAAAGAAATTTTTCGATATAAGACTTTAAATCCTTTATTGAAATTTAAGTTTGTTTCTTGTTGTTTTTGTTAGTCATTTGTTCAATCACTGGAACAGTGGAAAGTGAAGAAAAAACCATCAAAAGGAAATATATCCCAATATTTTACTTTCTTATTTCTTACAGTTAAAACGGTTTTATCTTAATCTTTAAAAAAATAGTTTATGCTTTATTTAAATTTATAGTTATAAATATTAAAAATTAAAATTTTCTCATGTTTTAAGAAAATATGATCATAAAGATTTGTTGAACTATATAAATTTATGAAAAGCCAAAAAAACCCGGGTTTATTTGGTTTTCCACAGAAAAAATGTTCAAATATTGTTTTGTAATATTGAGATTAACAAGAAAAAATATTTTCTATTTCAGTAAACCTAAGTAATGCATAAAGCTTAAAAAATTTGCCTTGCCATAAAACAAAAAATACTGCCAAATACTAAAAAATATTTTAATAAAACTAAAAGATTCTTTAAAAAATAAACACAATCTTAAACAAACACAAACATAACTACACACATGTCCCACACACACAAAAAGTATGTGTATGTAATATATAAATAAGTGTGTATTTATATTAGGCATGGTGCCATAAAATAAGTCAGAAGTGGTGTGAGTAAATCAGATATTAAAAATTCTTGATATATATATATATATATATATATATATTATATATATATATATATATTATATATTATATATATATATATATATATTATATATTATATATATATATATATATATTATATATTATATATATATATATATATATTATATATTATATATATATATATATATATTATATATTATATATATATATATATTATATATTATATATATATATATATATATTATATATTATATATATATATATATATTATATATATATATATATTATATATTATATATATATATATATTATATATATATATATATATATATTATATATATTATATATATATATATATTATATATATATATTATATATATTATATATATATATATATTATATATATATATTATATGTATATATATATATTATATATATATATATATTATATATATTATATATATATATTATATATATTATATATATATATATATTATATATATTATATATATATATATATATTATATATATATATATATTATATATATATATTATATGTATATATATATATATATATATATATGTATTTCATCTGATCCTTTCATAAAATGAATGTTTTTATCTTACTGTAAATATCTTTTCTTTTTTCATTTTTATTTTAAATACATTTTTTTTTTGTTATTTGTACTTAATTTCAGAAATGAAACCTATAGACATTTCTGCATATAAGAATTACATAAAAGTTTTTGAAGCTAATGTTTTGAAAAAAAAAAAGATGAAATTTTATTAATTATTTTGAAAATTAATAACAGTAATGATTTTGGAGAAATGACAGCTGAGACAAATATATGTCATAGGTTGGGGCTAAAAAAAAACAAACTTAGCTTTCTGTTTAAATTCTAGTTCCAGCAAAAACTGAAAAGGCTGAGGACCCCTGCCAGCCCTTCCTATAGTGCAATGAATGTATATGCTATATAGATATTAAAATACTGAAGTAATGTTTTAAAGAATATTTGAACAAGTTTACTATACTATAGTTATTTGTTAATTTGTTCAAATATTCTTTAAAACATTAGTTACTATAGGGATTTGTAAGGTACTAACAATAAATAAACTTAAGAAATGCATAGAATTTGATTAAAATTGACCTAGGCTTGGATAATACACACACACACACACATATGTATGTGTGTGTTTATACATTGATTCTAATAGAAATTAAATTGTTTAGAGATCATACATGAAATGCTATATGTTTATGTGTTTACATGTATGTGCTCAACCAATTCTCTGTGTACATATATAGTGAAAGAGTAAAAAGTATTTATATGGTAATTAAAATTAATTACAACTTATAGTGACTATTAATTGATTTTATCTCATATTTTTTCACCAGTTTCACAATGGCTGAAGATCAAGTTGTTCAAGAAATAATTGAACATGAAGATGAAGAGGTGAGAATTTGAAATTAAATATTGATCAAATGTTTCGAATTTTAATCACAATATATATATACACACACACATACATAAAAAATGTATTTGTAAGGTATATATATGATAAAAATATATTTGTAAGGTATATCTATGGATACAAGTGCTCAATATCAGAGATAATAGTGTGTGTATATATATATATATATATATATATATATATATATATCATATAAAACTCTTTATATCTTATTTTTTTATAAAAGTTCTGGGAAAAAATGCTGAATATTAATATCAAAAATTATTTTTAAAAGACCCTCTCCAGTATACAAAATTAATAGATTTCTGACAGATTTTTACTTTGTGCATAATATAATTTATTTAAGATTTAAGTATTGATAATTTTTTCTATTTCAGTTTGTTGAAAAAAATTATAAATTACTGAAAAATGCTTACAAATACCAAAAAATATCTAACTGTTCATCATATTTTGATTAGAATTCAACAGAGAAATATTAAACATCTGTAGGTTATCCTATTTGGCTTCACTGAACACACATTCGGTGGCACTGTTTAAGTTTTAATAAAAAGACAAACATTTCCTTACTCTTCCTCCAAGATGTAGCAGAAAGTAAATATGAGGATGTCCCTGCTGGAGCATATTCATTTTTCTGGTCGCCTGAACTCTTACAAACACACATGCAAGCACATTCCTAATAGCAAAGTTTTTAATGTCTTTTCCTTTCCTTTCAGCTTTGTAATTTCTTTTTGTCAATACATGCATTAATTGTTTGTTTAAAAACAATGTTTTGTGTCTTGTTTTCATCTGGACTGTCATGAGTCTGCCAAATATTGTTTGCAAGAAAAATGTTCCAGGAGCCTTTAAATGTTTATGGAAAAATGTCTATATCACACAACAAAAGTGCTCAGTCCCACAACACATCTTATAATAAAATATAAATTAAGAAAACTTTACATAAATTTCCATAATTGTCTATGCTTATTATTAAATGTTACTTTTACTTTTTGTTTTCCCCAGTCTAAAGAACCTCTTTATTCATAATAAGAGCTTTTTCAGAGACATATCTGTAATAATAACATTTCATGTCCACAAAAATGAATTATGTTTACTTTAACTAAATTTTGTGTATACTATCATTTTATGTTTTCATTTGTGTCGTTTTTTCATTCCATAAACTTGTTTGTATTTTACAGAATATGTATTTGAGAAAAGTAATTATTGACCATATCAAATTAACTGTTTGTTAATTCTCTTTTAAAAGATATTCTTACAAAAATCTACCATCTTGAGTTTTGTATACACTATAAGCCAAAAGTTTGGGACCACCCTCTGGATTTAATAATTAGTAAGTTTCATGCCTTCTTCCATTTAATTAACTCCTACTAAGCTAGGATGCTGGAATTATTTAATCCATTAGTGTATGGTGTCCAATTTTTTAGAGAGGGGGAATACTTAAAATTTTAAATCCACCAGCCCTAAGATTACAATTAGCCAGCAAGGTAGATTAAGTAAAAAAGTTAAAATTTTAAGGAAACTTTATGCAGTAATAGGTTAATTTTATGATTATTATTGAATATATTATAAAACCCTTCAGGAAGAGAAAATCCCCCTGGCTCAAAGAGAGCAAGTAAATTAGTTATGAAAAAGCATGCAACCTTCAATTTTTAGGCAATTCTTCAAAAACCAGAGAGTGTCCCCAAACTTTTGGCCAATAGTGTATATCTTCTCTTAATGAGAATAGACAACAAAAGGTTCCCTTATCATTTTTACATAGTATTATATCAATTTAGGCTTTTAAATTTAGTGTTTATAAAGAAATTACTTTAACTAAAGCAAAAAATACATCCTAAATTGCTTACTGGATTCACCTGCTGAAGTTATTTGATTCTGAAAAGTTGTGTTTGAATACATATAAATTCACTTTGATTCAGTTTTGTTTCAACATTAGTTTTCCTGTTTTTAAAGATACAAAATGTGATTTTATATTTCAGGAATCTTTTTTTCAAGATATTGATTTGCTTCAGAATCATGGCATTGTAAGTATAGTCAGATAAATTCTACATTTTAATTTCTTGCTGTAATTTGTTTTTTTATCTTATTTGCAACTGTCTCCTTATTTGTGAAAACTTTTTCCTGTAGTGATAATGTTAAGGTAGAATTCAACTTGTAAAAATGACTACTATTTGAAGTTGTTTGCAATGGACTTGTACAATAGGCACTGCAACCAGAAATAATCATTATTTCAAAATTGTTTTTCATATCGTTATGATAAGTATTCTCTTTGACAGATGTAGTCTCGTTAAGAGAAGATAACTCTCCCATAGGTATAGCGATACTGCCTTTTGAATAGTACCTCATTTACATATCACTACACTTCCCTGAACCCAAGAAGTTTTATACCTTTAGTTGATCTTTGACTTCTAGGAAAAACCCTACGAGACATCATCTATCTCTCAGAGAGAGTCTTTATTTCTTTTTATAGGAGATCTAGGTCTTAACTAATTCTCCTCATTTGAATCAGCATATCTCCATTCACTCTCATCCCCAGATTGTTCCTCACTACTACTAGATACACTCATTCTCTCTTCCCTCTCATATCTCTGGCAGTCTTCCTGATCACTCAATACTGGATTCATTCATCATTTCTTGCATTGTGTGTTCTTCTCCTTCCTCCTCCTTTTCCATAACTTCATGCTCTCTTGTGCTTCTAAAATGGTTTTTGTGAGGCAGTATGCCCTGTCCATTTTTTGTTAACACAGCTGTGTTAAATCCCTTTTGCAGCACAAAATTTGCCTTTTCAGGACTTGAATCTTTGTCCTTTCTGTACCACACACTTTCATTCATTACAACTGATATGGTTATCGGAGCTCTTATTTATCTTCCTATCATTGCTGATGGGCTTTGTCTTCTGTCTGCATGCAGAATAGCACTATCACTTCAGAGTAGTCTGGATAAATAACTCTCTATATCATAATCCACTGGCGAGAATGCTTTTAATCCCATTTTTACCATTTGAACTATTCTCTCTGCAATTCCATTTGACTGTGGGTGGTAAGGTGGTGTTTTATATGGAATGCAGCCAATGCATTTTAATTATGCACATAAACTTTCTTCACAAAACTCGGGTGCATTGTTGGAAACTAAGGTTTTTGGAACTCCATTTTTCAAAAACACTATCCTCAACATCTGCTTCACAGTAGTGGCTTTTCTATCTGTGACTTTAATAACCTCAGGCCAACCTGAATTTTGATTAATATCAGAAATAGTCCTATACCTTTAATGTAGGCATGATCCATACGTACTTGTGTCCACAGCTCCATTTCCTTTGGCCAAGGTTGAATGTTAGTTTATTTAAATTTCTTCATTTCTGCACAGTGAGCACTTTTTAACATATTCTTCCATGTCTCTCAAATAGCCTGGCCACAATGCTTGCAACTTTAACCTCATTTGCATAGCCAATATACCTCCATGTATATCATTGTGCACAGCCTTAATTACTTCTTTTCTCAGATATTGTGAAGGTACTATGATATCTCCATTATATATTACTTTTCTATTGTTAATTTGTGTCTTGACTCATTATAAGCCAGATAAAAATTACTCCATGTATTTCTCTCTTTTCTATCCATAATTCCATTCAACACTGGATACTGCCTAGTTCCCAACCGAAGCTGATTTAAGGGTAATATGTCCATTTCTATCCAGTGCAAAATCCTGTCCAGACAATTTTTACTTGCTTCAACATTTTTAATCTCAAAATTTAACATGTGGAATAGTATTTCCTTTAATATATACAATGTCAAAATCGAACGCCACAAGCTGATTCGCCTATCTTAATATCCTGGCAGATGTGATCTTTAGCAACTCTCTTCTGGAGTTGAATATAAATTTCAAAGGCTTGTGATCAGATTTTAATAGAAATTTCCTTCCCAGCAAAAGTTTCTAGCTCTTTCCATACTCCACACAATTACCAATGCCTCCTTCTCAATATTTGAAAAATTTGCCTCCGCCAATGTTAATTTTCTGGATAAGTACATTACAAGGTGATCCTCCTGCAACTATATTGCAGCTATAGCACAGTCACTGCCATCAGTAGTTAATGTCAGTTCTTTCGCTAGGTCAAAAATTTTAACAACTGATTTGTTTATGAGTTCTTTTTTTTTAATTTCTCAAAAGCAACCTCCTGTCTTTTTGTCCATTGAAACTCACTATTCTTCTTCCTTATTTTGTTAAAGCAAAAGTGATACTACTTTTTATACAGTACCTCATTTACATATCACTACGCATATTAATATAGATTAAGCACTCCTGACTATGAATATTAAAAAAAAATTTATTAAATATTATAAAAGTTAATAATGGGGTCCAGTTTGCTATGCAATTTCATTGTAAATTGATCCTTTAATGTTGGTGAAAACAAAATATGTGGCTACTGTAGTGGATGTCAGCCATATTTGTCTCCTCTTGGACCTATTATAAAAGAATATACTCCATCCTGTTTGTTGCCAAAGTTGAGTTATAGTTGAATAAAGCTTCAAATAAAGCTCCTACCTCGTTTGTTTTTCATTATAGATGCCATGTGATTTCTTATATTTTAAAATTTCATTATACTTTATTTACTCACCATAATGCATCTGACCATACTTTTGATATAAAAAAATGCTACTTTAATTTAAAGAGAAAGCAATTTATTAAGACAAAAATATATAGAAAGTGCTTTAATCAATAGATCAGCCACAATAAATCTATGTCTCAGTTCTTACATTTCACCTTTCTTGACAGAACTTCTATTATCACATGGAATATTTAATAACAAAAGTGATGGAAACATGAGCATAATAATCAAGGGGGTTGCAGTCTGACAGCCATGACTGAGTTCTCCTGCTAGTGTGGCATGGTGCAGAGTCCTGTTGCCAAACATAATGTATTCCAACAGCTACCCTCTTCACCCAAGGCAACACTACCTCCTCAAGGCACTTGATGTAAGCCTTTATGTTGAGTCTGAGGCCCTCACCAATAAATTCAGGAGTTCTTTTTTTATCAAAACAATCAGAGTGAGTTTTCCAAGCTGCCATACCTTAATAATCACCATTAGACTTATCCAACTCTGCACTGTCCTTAGATTGACATGCAGACACTCTGAAATGTTTGTATTGGAGCTTCCGGCATGAATGTCAAGCAGCATAGCCTGCCATTTCCAAATGTCTTGCAGAGTGAATTGCATCATGGTGCTCTTTTTCTTACTTCCGGTATGAATGCCAAACAGTACAGCATACCATTTCCAAATTTCTGGTGGAGTGAATTGCATCATGGTGCTCTTTTTCTCACAGACAGTGCCCAACTGACACTATTGTACTGTGCAGTTGTCAAAAGCAAAAAGAAACAACGTACACGCGGGAAATTAAAAATATAAAATGGCGACAATTTACACATCACACCCCATATAACCAAAACATATATTTTTAAAAAAGAATAAAAAATTTACATTTTAAATTCTCAGTGTCCCCTTTATTTCATGTGCATATATAGTTACATTAATGTAAATATCACTTTAGTCTGATGAAGTCCTAAATGATGAAACATGTCACACAAAAGCTTTTTCCACTTTGTCATAGATTTTCCTAAAATGCTTTAAAAAATGTATTTTTTTAAATACAAGTTATTTCAATTAGAATATAATGTACTAATTACAATGATTAACAATTTCTGAAAGGTTTGCTTCATTATGTATTTCTATATTTATACTACTTTATTCTTAAAAATATCTGAAATATGTTGAAAATCTGTATAAATTAAGATTTAGTAAAAAGAAAAAATTAGACAGATTCAAATTATAGCAGGCACAATATTTGAACATATTGTCCCTACACACAAGCCACCAATCTGCCACTTGGTGGCATGCCACTAACATTTACCTCTGGTGACATGCTGTCGGACCGCCAGCATGCTCGCCTCGGCAACTGGTAGACTACTAGAGGCACACTAGTGGCATGCCGGTGGCTGCCACCAGAGAGCTATTGGCATTGTCATCAGCGTTCTGCCAGCAGGCCCCTAGCAGCTTGCATGTAGGGGTATTAATTAATCAATTTCAAACAAATTAAAATCCTCTTTTTATAAAAAATTATTAATAAAATATGATATCCCTACTGAGTGGATACCAACTTAAAAATAAAATAATTTATAATTTATAATTTGCAGGGAAAGGTAAAATTAACACAGAATTTAAAATATATATCAAATTGAAAAGTTTCAGCTTTTAGGTATTTATATGTAGTTATTACATTATCAGAAATTTTATACTCTTCAAGCAACACAGTTTCAAATAAAGCTTAGTATTTTTATGTTAAAAATTTACTCATATTGTATTTAATACTCTGTCTGTGTGTAATGTATGAATAAAAGATAATGTATCAAATAGGAGGAATCATTAAGACATCTTTCTGTGTTTAGTCTATTTGTGATCATATGAAAACTGTCTTCAAAAGAATAAACTTGAATGAAAAAAAATAATCAGTTTTTATAAAATCACCTCAACAATTTCTTGAATATAAAAAAAATTGTATTTTCACTTTATCTGTTTTCTTCTTTTCCTTTTATTTATGGATGAATATTTTGACAAGGCCAAATTTTCACCACCTCAACCTTCCACAACGTCAATATGGCACTTTTCAAACTTAACATCAAACAAAGTTATTTATTTTCATTAACTAAAAAAAATTGTTTAAATGTTCTAATAAAAAAGAGAAATTTTATCAATAAATATACTGTAATCATCAATCTAATAAAAATCTGCCATGTGACTTTTTTTTACAGAATGCAGTTGATATTAAAAAATTAAAGCAAGCTGGAATCTGCACAATTAGAGTAAGTAAAAATAAGCACATTAAATAATAAGCACAAATAAGAGCATATTAAGTACCTTAGATGTATAAATTTGTAAATGATATTTAACATAAATTATACACTCTTATTAAGTATTTCTCTTTTGTTGCTATAATTTTATCTTCAAGATCAGGTCAGCCTTATTTGAAATTGGAATAATTCATTTTTCTCGGTACATTTCTGATATTTATTTTATGAAACAAAATGATGATAGCATCGGTAGGAACTAGTAAAATATAAGCAAAAACAGAAACAAATGGCACATGGTGATTGATGTGCAAGCTGAAGGAGTGGTAAGATGAAATGAAAGAATGGTGATATATTGACTTAGTGAGGAACCACAATTATCAGATTATCTTAATTATTTCAGTCTTATCATGTGGTTTTAAAATGTGTATGGTAGCACAGAAGAACAAATAAAACAACAGTACCACTGTTGAGGCAATAGGAAAAGATGACAAAAATTGTAAATATAAAGTTCTTTTGTATTGCCAATACAGCAAATGCAAACTGGTGTGTCTCTAAATGTAAGCAAGAGAGGTG
This sequence comes from Acanthosepion esculentum, assembly GCA_964036315.1. Classification (NCBI taxonomy): domain Eukaryota; kingdom Metazoa; phylum Mollusca; class Cephalopoda; order Sepiida; family Sepiidae; genus Acanthosepion; species Acanthosepion esculentum. The sequence continues at coordinate 61,689,759 of OZ038501.1, forward strand.
GCTTTGTAAGAAGGGCCTGGAGTTGATGCATTTGTCAGGTCAGTTGACCAATGTCATGGTGGTAATGTCAAGAAAAGCCTGGAGTGGATTAGTAAAGCCACAAATCTAACTTTGTCAATACAGAGGGTGCAAATGAAATGTCTCTGTGAGCATGGTGTGGGTATTTGGAGGAGGGTGGGGCTAAAGCAGATATGTATATCAGGTCGGTTGACTGAAGTCACAGTGGTGATGTTGAGTTCTATTTTTTTGAGGGGATTTCTTTTGTGGGCCAGATGTGATGCTTGAAGCCCCTTTACAGAGGACAACTTTTTTATTTTGGGTTTTGCTTTCTTAGCACTCACATCCAGCCAATGTGAAAGAGATCTAATTTGCATCAGATTATAACAATGTCATCAGCCCTAAAGCTGTAAACTTCTTTTTATAGAAGACATACAGTTGCGTTCCATTATTTTCCTTTCTTTGAAATCCTATCATGAATGATTCAGGCAAGAATGAAACTTCAGTACCTGGGATGTAGACTTTTAGGCTGATTCAAAATAGAAAACATCACCAAAATTATCATCATACTCAACAAATTATCAGAAAAATCTCTCATAAACTATTTTAAAATATAAAGCCTGATAATGATTCGACAAAGCATGTAGGTGATCAATACTTCATTCGCAAACAAGAAAGGCACTTAATTTAAGAAAACATATATTTCTGTATTTATTCACATCATTCTAAGAACATTATGAGTTGTTATATTCTGAGGATGATACAAATAAAAATTGAAATCAAAATCAAGTACACTTTTTATTTGTTAATTAAATATTGATGACTGACTCATGTTTTCAAAGTTGCTATATATAAGAAGGCTTTTACTATGTATTTCATGTAGGACAATGCAAAATATGTTTTAAGTAGTGAGAATGTAGTTTTTAATTTTATTTATTTATTTCAGGGTATCCACATGACAACCAAGAAAAGACTTTGTAACATTAAAGGAATATCAGAAGCAAAAATGGAAAAAATCAAAGAAGCTTGCTTAAAAATTTGTGTGAGTTATTTTCCTTTGTTGAATGGAACTATTGTTTCCAAAATTATGATATTTTTTATACTAATTTTCACCTTAATACAAGGCCCAAGAGCTACTCGATGTTGGAGGGTAACTGTGTGTTGTTGTATGGGTGTAATAAAGGGAAAGAAGATGTTTATGCAGTGATACTCAAAAGATTATGGTTAACCTTAGACTGGAAAAGGTCAAGATTATAGTGATTGGGAAAACATCCTGCTGGGAGTCTGTTCCACAAAGCAGCAGTTCTTAGGAAGAAGCTGTCCAAGTGGAACTTACTTCTAACTTAGAGATACAAAAGGAACGGGGATGATTCACCCTTGTGTACATGGTATGGTGGGTCCCAGTTGTAAAGGTCAGGAGTGGTGCGACTAAGGAATGTAGCTCATCAGAACACATGCCAAGGGAATAGCAATAAAACAGCAAAAGGCTTGCAACATTTTGTCTGTGGGAAAGGGGTTGAAAGGTAAAAAATAATTCATCATCCACAAGACCGTGTAGACACTTTTGAACTCTATCAAGAAAGGCAAGTGAGGACTGGGTAGCTCCAGCCCAGATATGGTAGCAATACTCCATTTTTGATCTGATTTGGCTATTGTAATTCCCAGAAAGAAAATTCTACAAAAGTCAAAGAACTTATTAAATTTTTTTTATTATATGTGACTTGCATTTCTAAAAACAAAAATACTTCTTTATTTAAGATATATGGATAACTTAAATGCTACTTAAAGAAAACAATGAAAGAGTTTGATAAAAACATTATCTTTCAATAAGTTTTGTTGATTATTTTATTTATTTGCTCAAAGAATTCAGATGTAATTATTTACATAGCTTACATAAACATAAATACACATGTAGGAAATTCAGTCATTCAGGTTTTTATATTAAAAATCCAAATGTCTGAATTCCAAATGATAATAAAATAAAAATAATGAAAGCATGTGAATGTCTGTTAAATAAATCATTTGTATTTACAAACTTATATACATGAATTCCAAAAAGTTAAAAAGTATTAAAAATAGTCTTTTGTTGAGTTAAAGTCTTTGAGTAGTTGGTTCACAGAAAAAAGGTATGGTTGAAAAAAAATTGTATCATTAGCAAAGATTAACTAACTACCCTTGTTGTTGGAGATGAGTTGTTTGAAGTCATCTAACTGGCCAGCCATATTGTTGTGGTTGATTCATTTGAAGTTGCCAACATATATTTCTTTCAACACACTTTTTTAATAAGAATTTCTTTCAAAAAGTAAGCTCAAGAAAAATAGGGTTTTAGTTTTCTCTGATTGATCAAATATTTCACATGATGTTAATTTCTAACCAATAGACACTTTGATTTAAATGGTGTGTTATCAGCAGTAATGAAATATGTACCCGTCTTCAACCATAGACAGCAGTAATCAATTATGTCACCCAGTCGTTGGTCCTCAAGTTCCTTCAGACCACTATGATTACCATTTAATTGACTATTCACTTGTTAGCACATGACTTATTTTGTGACAGGTATTGTGTTGGTGGCACAGTTCCACTTGACTGGTGTTTGTCTGTTCACGACCATTCACTCTTCTGCCACAATGTGTTTTTGATCTCAGAGGGTGAGAAGATCATTGATTAAGCAAACTTGAAGTGGAGACAATTTAACAATTTGGGAGCTACACAAAAAACAAGAATCCTTTGGAATGAAGAATTAACTCAGGTTGAAAATGTAACAATGATTTGGTTTATATATGATTTGTTGTATACAGTGGTTTTAACTCTTCCACTTGTTATAATCAAATAATATTAAAGAGTATGCAGCTTGTTTTAGTAGTAACTTAAATTTCTAAGTTCTGGTCTTCATGTTCGGCACAAAATCTTTGGTCAGGAGATCCTGGTGAATGATATGGATTCCAGTGTATCTCTGTTCTTCTCCACTGTCAACTCAACTGTTTCTGAGTCCCAAATCTCCAGCTTATATGGAGTCCTGCATCTGATAGGGGTGGGGTTGACTAGGGTCTGTGTTTGGTAGTCTTCTTTCTACCTTAAGTATCAACCTTTTCTAAATTTCCATATATAAAAATACATTTTTTTAAGTGGTTTTCCAAATTTGGGATCGTCCAGCCCCCATTTGAGAGTGGTCAGAGGAATCAAGCCCTCCCTTAACTCCTACTCTCTCTACACCTTGCCTTGTACCATCGCTTCTATATAGGCAGTGTTCATCTCTTCTCTCTCTTCTCCCACTTTCTCAACAGCCAACCTCAGCCTGCTTCCAGATGGTGCAGTGAAAACAAAAGGGGTTTTCAGTCTTTAATCTTTCTTTATCAGTTTGTCCAATGCTGTGAATTCTTTCAACCAAACTACTCAAGAATTGGAGAAAGAAAAATCCATTCCCACTCTTCTTAAAATAAAAGTTTATCTTTTCACTGTTTTTATGATTGACTAGACCACACAGTCTTTTTGTCCATGATCACTTCAAAATAGTAATAAATTTTTCTTTCTGGCTTGTATTCAAGGAAATCTGAATTAATGTTTGAATATAAAATTTTCTCCTGATGAATGTTGCTGAAATTATCTTTTCTTCTTGGTGGTTGATTCGAAATGTGCTTTTATTTTATTTGACATCTTTGTAGATACCTCAATGGTTTCTTTCTTATTGGTCAACAGTGGGGGAAGGATGGGCAGTCTTGGGTTTGTTCAATCTTACTGAATTTTGTCTAGTAAAATCTGGGTTGTATTCTCCTTGGAAGTATCTTAAAACATGATTTTTCAATGCATTTCATTTTTTTCATTATTTTCTCAACTTTTCAATCCATCTTCCTGCAGTTTCAACAATTATCATCCAATTAGTAGACTCCTATTCGTTCTTTCTTTCTCTTTTTGTTTGATCAGCCTCCAGAGATCTCAGTGTCACATGTGTTGTATTGTGGAACCTTTTAGGTATGTTTGTAATATTGTCTGTTAATGGGGAGAAAATGGGCATGTTTTAATATGATATGTATGTGAGTATGTAATTTTGTTGGAAATAAGGTTTATTTCCTATACACTCATACTTATGAATAACTAAGTATATTTTTACTCAATGCTAATGATAAAAACAGAATATTAATTTTAATTATTCTTATTTTTAATGACCAATTATAGGGGATTTCTGGAGGTTAGCATTTATGGATGAGTTGTTTATCTTGTGACAATGTTCATTCCCATCATATATTAGTATATTTGGTTTGGGTGTATATTGGTCTTGTGTAATGATTAAAAGAAAATGCACAGTGTTGATAAATACAAAATAAGTCTTTATATAACACAATATAATATTACAGAAGGTTATGGTGAAAGTTGTTTCAAGAGTTTAAGTGTAAAAATCCTGGTCCATATGAAAGAAAAAGAGTTTGGGAGGAAATAAATATATGTTATGATGATCACAGTATCGGAAAATAGATAAAATTTATTTATCAATTCAGATTTTGGTTGATTTTCTATACACATCTATAGATCTGCTTCAAAAAGGGCACTCTGCTTCTCACTGTCTCATGGCCTTATATCCTGATTGTGAAAGCTTTCTGATTGGTTGGCCAGAACTATCTATTCTTAGTGATAGAAACATGAAATTAGAGATGTGAAAGTTTGGTCTCCTTGTTATTGTTTATTTCTTTTCTTACATCCTGGTTGTGAAAGCTTTCTGATAGGTTGGTTACAATATGGCATTGTAGCCTGGCGATTTTGATTATTCATCTACTTTTAGAGTCTGAAATTTTGGGCTTCTTATTTATTTTTATTTATTTCTCTATCACCACAGTTTTACTCTGTTTTATTACTGTGTTGCAGATGGTGAGGAGAAATTTGGCCTGTATAAATATCAGAAGGATTTTAATTGAAAATTTATTCCTCCTTTCCACCATGCAACATAAATGATGTGAGGAAAAACAATGCTGAAGGTTAACAATATTTATTTACAGAAACACAATGCAACAATGAACTTAATGTGAATTCATTCACAGTGAGTGTGAATGCAGTGTCAAAAGATAGATGTAGAGTGAGTTCTTGTTTTACTTAGTTGCATGATGATTTGTCTTCAGTGGGTCAAATTTTTCAGAGTTTATACTGATGTTAGAAATCATGCTCAGATTTTTTTTTTTTTGTTTTGAGTGTGATTAATTTGTGAGTTGTATGAAGTTGTTCTTTGATTTTATATTTCATGTCGTATTTCTATGGTGCAGTAATTCATATGTATTCTTCAATTATCTGTGAGATAATCTCTTGGTCTGATCATAAAGATGGCAACAGCATCATGCATCTGTTTGTGTGTGTTTGTGCTTCTGTGTCTCTCTCCCCATTTTCGCTGTCTGGGCCTGTTCCTTAAATAACCATGGGTTGGCTCCCAGACAAGATTTTGGATTTAAGTGGGAAGGTATTTCATTGGTTGTTATGGACCAATGAGGATGTTTAAAGATATTGGTATCTGTTGTTATGCGGGCGTTGTGTAGGTGTTTGTGTGCATAGGTGGGGCACGACAACTGTTTCTTTTTTTGTCACAACACTCTGGATCAAAAAGCACTTTCCAAGTTCACTTTTTTGCTTTATCAGTTAGTGTTTATCAACACAGTTTTGTGATAAATAATGATGAGATGAATAATAAAAACAATTAAAAAATACATACATATTAAATTCAAATAACTTGTTTTTGCCAAATTAATGTAATTCCTGCATTTTTATTTTTAAGGATAACGGGTTCTTTACTGCTCTTCAATATGCAGAGAAGCGTAAGCAGATTTTTCATATTTCTACTGGAAGCCAAGAACTTGAGTAAGTGTTTAAAATTAAAATTTTACTCTGTTAGATGTGGTTTTGTGAATTTGGAGGAATGTAATGTAGCACTGATAATTAGTAGTAGTCACATTTATAATAAGAAATAAACTTTGAACATTCTGGTAAAATTTCAAATTACAATTTTATTTACATTTTTACAACAAAGATTTTATATGGAGAGGTATAAGTTAATTTTCTACTGATGCATCTATTTATCTGAAATCAGTCAGTTATGTGCCATGCATGATACACGCTTAGGCGATCATGTATCTTTCGCTACATGACTGACAAGGCAGATTTTTTCCTGCAGTAGGTTGCCATTTCTTTCTGTGGTAGACCAGTTGCCATCCAAGGCTATAGAACTCGGTCTGTCCTGATATTTACTCATAGCTGGGAGGAGAAGAAGAGGAGGATTCATACCTTTACCAAGGGTATTAGCATGTAAGTGAATGTAATGGATTTGACTAGAATTCAAAGTCGGCTCTCCAATTCCTCAATCCGAGCTGCTATCCATTACTCCACTGTGCCTCCCACCATCTGAAATAGTTTTATTATCTAAAATGTTCTTAGAAATGGAGATGTGTTTGATAAAAAGTTAATACATTTCAGAAAATGTCATTATTCACAGTTTGCAGGAGGAAAAAAGTATAAGCATATTGAGTTAGAAAAGTTGTCATATAGTTTCAAATTGTTGGTGATTTTTAAAAAAATCCCTTGCCCCTTTGATTATCACTTTATAAAAAGAGATTGCTTTGCCATAGATTCATATAGATGAGTTGGCATTTTTGAGTTGAGCAACTGATGATCTGTCTCAAAATCTTCTATTTATCTGCTTTTAGGGGATACAAATTAAAGGCATTTGAACTTACTCAAACTAATTGTTATTAGTTTCAAATTCTCTTTATATACTTCCTGATCTATTTATGGTGGAGTAGTGGATAGAAGCTCAGATTGAGGAATCAGTAGAGCAGAATTCAAATTGCAATCAAATCCATTACATTCACTTACATGTTAATTACCTTGGGAAAGGTATGAATCCTCCTCTTCTCCTCCCAGCTATGGCTAAATAGCAGGACAAACCAGGTTCTGTAGCCTTGGGTGGCAACTGGTCTACTGCAGAAAAAAATCTACCTCAGTCATGTATCATGATTGCCTAAGCATGTATCACGCATGGTACATAACTGACTGATTTATTTATTACTATATCCACAAATTTCTAATGTTATTTTAGATTTTATTTTCATTGGCTTTCTCCTAGAATTTACCATTTTGACATAGATGTTGATCCTCTTTTTGTAGAGTTTTTTTAGACATGTCTCTGAAATCTTTACATGCTAGCTATTTTAATTATTAAATTTTGAATATTACATTAAAAACCACCATTTTCTTTATTAAGTTTTTATGAGTACACAGGCACAGGAATATAATACACATTGTTTAAAAAAAATGAGGCATCTATTTCAAACATGGGTATCCACTGAAAATAACATTTGAAGTAATAAAAATTCCAGATTAAAAATAAATCCATTAACTCTTTACAAATACTGTTAGTGTTTGGTGTTGACCTCAGTGTTCATTTTTATATTTAAATACACTATCTCTGATATTGAGCACTTTTACCCATAAATATAGCATACCTGAAAACTATATATATATACACACACACACACACACACACACACACACACTTCTAAATGCAATTCTTGCATAATAATTGAACTCTATGACAAGAAAATGAATAAAAATTGACATTGCTTCATTTAAATATTTTCATTTCTTTATACTAATCATTAGCCATGAACAAATTTAATGGATATTTATTTATTTATATGAGACTAATTTAAAAAAAAATTAAATTAAATAATATATTTACATATTAGTATCATTTAATATAGTGATTTTCTTCATTATTATAATAACACAATTCTTGAATAGAGCCAAACATGTTATAACAGTAGAATTTTACAAGTTTATAATTTTATATTTTTCAAATTTTGTTGTTATTGTAATAAGATGCTTGCTTATAGTGATGCCAAGCATATCTCATGTTACCATAAGAATGTACGTTCTCATTATTCAGTAATAGTGAAACCAATTTGATAATTATTATCTAATAGTTGGTTGTATTGTTACAGAGAAACAAACAATATGTAATGAAAGCCCATTACCATTGCTTCAAATATGAGAAATTTTGTTTCAGCAAATTGCTTGGAGGTGGTATGGAAAGCATGGCCATTACAGAAGCATTTGGGGAATTTCGTACAGGTAAAACACAGCTCTCTCATACACTATGTGGTGAGTATATATCAACTCAGATTTTCATCTGCAGGTTAAATACTTATATTCATAGATATTAATTTTATCAGTTACTGATTGACTCTTAATTGAATCAATTTACTATTTAAATATTTTGAAGTATATCTAACAATCAAATGAAGAATATAATCATATTTTAGATGAAGTGAATTTTATACCTTTTGTATATAATGACCTAATTTATTCTTTTAGCAACTGTTACAAGCTATTTTCATGCAAGTATTCTGTACCAATTACACAGTCACTAATACAATTTGTCTTATTCATAAGATTTGGGATTATATAAAATCATAAAGTTGGTCAACATTGTAATTAATATTTTTTATTTACTGTGACTTTGAAAACATCTATTAAAAGGTTCAGTTTGAAATTTCAAATAGTTTACCAAATGTGACAGATACCTGAAATCTGTATGGTACAATGACTGAAATGCTATCACTATAATAATCAGGATAATGATACTAGTCTGAATAGCTCAGTGTATAATAATAATTCATTGTCTGACAAACTTAGAAATTGAACAAATATTAGGAACAACAAAGATGATTAGAAAAACTTTAAAAAAAAAACTGGTATTAATATTCAACCATTTAATAGTCTTCTACAAATGCAGAAATCTGAAGTTAGTTTCATCTGGCTTAAATATCAACATATCTGTCAATTCCAAAGGAATATGAGTAATTACAAAAATAACAAGGTACATACTTTTTAGGGAGAGAATCCATTATTACCAGTGAATGAAATGGGGCTTATGGCCACATCATATCGAAACACTGGTTCCTATACAATCACCGAAGTTAAGCAATGTTGAGCCTGTGCGAGTGGTGTAATGGATAATGGTTCTAATTCCTGTTGGTTTTGTTATATTCACTTAATTGCAAATACCCTTGGGAAAGGTATGAATCCACCTCTTCTCCCCCAGCTATGGGTTAATTAGTAATACTTGTATCATTAAACAATTATTATCTCTAAAAAAAAATTCTTACAATTTAAAAATATTTTCTGGCTTTAAATAACCTGCAAAGGTCTGATAAGCCGTAGAAAACAAATCAATCAATCAGTAATTACGGGATGAACTCTCCAACCAGATAAAATTTTCCTATAATCAAATAAGATTGAACTTGAATAGATATAGAACCCCAAAATGTTTTTAATGGCCACTGTTTGAGATATAAACTTCAACATCAACCTATGTAAGCAGTTGTTAAACTCAACAAAGACCAGTTAAGTACTTCTGAGAAAACAGTGCTAAACAAAGCTCTCATCTTCACAACATCCATAAAAACAAGTTTCATACATATATGTACCTTAACCTTTAACACTCTGAATTATTAATAGTACTTCCCTTTCTACTGCATTGTTTTTCAAGGCCTTTCAGTTGCAGTATCCTTATTGCTAATTTCACTCAAAGTTGTTTTCTCTTGCCATAGCAGGATATGACAATACAGCTATGAAATTCAAAGACGCTATTGTTAAGGGATTAGAGTCACCTTCAGTAAATGAAGTCACATACAGAGCGATAAAGGTTAATTGAGAAGGCATCCATAAAATCTTTAAGACACAGATAAACTGAAATGGAAAATGAGAGTTACTAAAGAAGTCAGGTCTCATTGTTATATTCTGCTTCCAATTAGATTTCTTTTTTATTCACCCCACATCAAAACCTGTCGAACAAATGTGAATGCCATGAAAGCAAAATAAAAAAAGTTGCCCTCTGTGCAGAGGCTCCAAGCATCACATCCGGCTCACAAAACAAATGCCCTCAATATAGAATACAATTTAAACATCAGAGTCAATCTTGAATGTTGCCACTAAAGCAAATCAGGATAAAAATCCATTGAGTCATGTATCCACCCTGACTGCTTAAAAGGATCCACAGTGCCATTCAAAGCAGTAGGCAGTCAGTCAGAGAGTTTACCAGTAGCCAACTGACATGGCACAAGCTTCAATGCTAGGCCCATACACAACCAACTCCTCCATCCTCCAGGTTGCTTCCCTTACCCACAAAAAGACATTCCGCCTTGATTCATTAGATCGCCAATACAGATAATTTTATCTTAACATATCTTGTTTCCTTTTCTTTCTGCCTCACCAGCAGTACTTTGTTGTTTTCATTTGTTCTCTTGCAGCCATATGTGGCATATAACATCATCAACTAAACAATACTGTTGAAGAAAGTGTGATCAAAACCATGCAGTGTGATACAATCATAATCATATTGCCAGTAAGCCGGGGTACCTTGATGTGGTGTACTGGTTAGCAAGCTTGTCTCACTAGAAGAATTAGTGAGTTCGATCCTTGATAGGTGCCCAATACTTTCGGCCTTGTGCCACATTTAAACTATGCTTAGTAAAAAAAAAATCACCATATAACCAGCAAGCAGGCAAAGGCAATACCACTGTACTGTAGTAATGGACAATTTGACAAGCCTACTTGGAGATGATAGCTACTGTTGGCTAAGGAAAGATCTGACCTTGAAGACTGAAAGGAAACTGTCACAGATCCCAAACAAGAAAGGAATTACTTCATCTGCACTTAATACACAGTTGAATAAACAATACTGTAAGCTGTCACATATATATATATATTGCCCTACATCTTCACAAAGACAGTATTCTACTAAGGTCTATAGTTAATTGTAGATTGCTTAAACTCTGCAGCCCAACTGATTCTTCAGATATTTTTCCCTGCACAACTTTTCATATTAGATCACATGATTTTGCACGTGTGTGAGATGCTATTTTTAGATCTCATCCAATTTTGTTTCTAGGGTCAGTCATTTCACTGCCCAATTGTTCATATGACAGCTGACTTCAAAAAATTGGTAGAGAGAGAGAGTGGGTGAATGGCACAGTTAGAGAGAGAAAGAAAGAGAGATGCTTCACTATAGGTATAAAGTGTATTGAGGGTTAGGGGGTTGGCTGTGTACATAACAAATATGAAGACAATAGTTTAAAAAAAAAACACCATTTTAAAAAAGAGAAAAGAACAATATTTTAAAAACTTTTGGATTTTAATGTCAATCAATGTCCAAAAGTTAGCTTGATAGGTTTTTTTCAACATTAACTAGTCATTAAAATTGGCAAAGTGAAATAAAACATTGATATTTTTTCATTTACAGTTCCTTAGACCAAAATAACTTTATAAATATCTTGATAATACTTTAATACAAATGAGGTTGTATACAAGGTCTAATCAAAAAGTATCACTGGTGCTATAAAAAGAAAAATATAACACATTGATCAATTCAGCAGTTAATCACCTTTATCCACTGTTGCTTTTATTGATAGGATTCCTGGAACTCCTTTTATGGGATAGCGAGTGGTTGCCTTATCATATTCTCTTGGATTGCCTAGATGTCATGAAATCTTGTTGCTTTCAAGTGGGATTTGAATTTTTGGAAAAAGGGAAAAGTTGCAAGGAGTAAGACCTGGGGAATATGGTGGATGCAAACCTGAGGAATGTTGTCTTGGTCAAAAACTGCTGCACAAACCGAGGTCATTGATGGAAGCTCTGTGGTGTGTTGAGCTGACCACACTCTACACACTTTCCTTTCATGAACTGCTATAAACAACAGAAATGAGTGAGAATGTTATAACTTAGTGTGCATGCATGATAGAGTTCAAGGTCAATCTGTACCCAGCGGCTCCACTCTGTGTACTTTAGCTCCATTACCATAGCATCTGTCCCAATATGTTTTGAGTAACCCCAATACTTTTTGTAATAACAGAATTACACATCCCATGTTGAGAGTTAAGGGTGTATAAAATTAGAATTGAAGACAGTTGAGCAAAATTTTTAAAATAATTTCAAAATAACTTAAATTCAATTTTCAGTAAAGATAAAACTGCCAAAAGCTAATTAAAATAAAGGATATATCATTATACTTTTAATCAAGTTTTAAAATATATTTTAATTTATGTTTTTTTTAATGTCTAGTTACAGCACAACTGCCAGGACCTAATGGCTACACTGGAGGAAAAGTAGTATTTATTGACACAGAAAACACCTTGTATCCTTTTTCCACAATTTAAATTCTATATCCAATTTGACCAAAAATTCTTTTCATTCTATACTTACAAAATTTATCTCTTTAACTTTACATTTAGCCGACCAGACCGTCTCAGAGACATTGCCGACCGATTCAACTTGGATCAGGATGCAGTACTGGATAATGTATTATATGCAAGGGCTTACACAAGTAGGTTGGGTTTGTTCAGTGGACTACATCATACTCACTACACAATAGTAATGGCCTTTTGAAATAGATATAATTACTTACTGTGGAGTAATTTCTAAGTTATTAATTATAAGTAACTCATATCAAAATTGGTTTGAAAGCATGGACCTCTTAACCAACCCTTGGAAATATTCATTTTAATCTTTTATCAATCAATATGAACAATTTTTATTGTGAGGAAAGAGATGGATAGATCACTTGCTTGTAACTACTGAACTGTGTTACTACTGAATAAATCCATAGAAATTCACTTAATATTTCTTAAGTTTCCATCTTAGATTTTGATGAAACATCATGTGATACCTTTACTGGAGACAAATCATTCCTGAAAATTTCAGTTTGATTGAAGAAATGGTTAAAAAATTGACAGATTTCAATTTGCTTAAATTTCTTTGTCTTTTGAGGATTACAGCCACCACCAAATTTAAGGAAGGTCAAGCTTGGGTGACCACTTGGGAATACCAGGTGCTGTAAACTTGGATGTGTAGGTAGTGCAATGGATAATTACTTGGAATCGTTAATCAGAGAGCCGAGTTCCAATTCCTATTGGGTTCATTATATTCACTTACACACAAATACCCTTGAATCCACCTCTTTCACCCAAGCTATGGGTTAAGTAAGAGTTGTATCATTATTAAAAAAATTCTTAGAATCTAAAAATATTTTCTGGCTTTAAATAACTCGCAAAAGGTTGATAAACCATAGAAAGTGAATCAATCAAACTTTACCTTTTGATTTCTATATCCCCCCTCCACATTTTTTGAGTCAAGAGACACACCATAGACTATCATTTAAGATAGTTTTATCAATATCCATATTATTCATTTTCAGGATTATTTGTTTTTTAGAATCATGTATTAGTATCATTTTCAGGGTTAATTTTCTTTAGAAATCTTGTTAAACAATTAGTGCATAATTCCTGTCCTAGTTTCATTTTCACTTGATATCAGACAATTGTGAAGGAAAATTGTAATATTTCTCTTATGAGAATTGAAAGGATCACAAAAGTGTTTTTATTACTTCAAATGTTATTTTTAGTGGGTACCTGTATTTGAGTAGATGCTGTTTTTAAACTGTGTTTATTTCATCTACTGGCTTGAATACTCAAGAAAACTTAAATGAAAGTGTGCCCTTCGGCAGAAATCGAACTTGCATTTCCATTTGCAGGAGAAACAACCATCTGATCTGGCATGCATTTATTGCTCAACTATGGAGAGCTTCACAGTCAAGTAAAGTTCTATTTGCCTTAAAGCACATTCGCTCATTTGATTTAAGGTAAATAGAATCTTACTTGAGTGGTGAAGCTCTCTGTAGCCGAGTAATCAGATGGTGGTTTCTATCGCAAAGAGAGATGCAAGTTTGAATCCTGCCAAAGAATCCTTTTCTTTATTAAGTTTTCTTGCGTGTGCAGACCAGTAAATGAAATAAACAGTTTAAAAAACAGAGGTCTACTTATAATAGATACAGGTATAATAATAATAATACAGGTATCCACTAAAAATAGCATTTGAAGTAAAAAAAAAAATGAAATGTCAGATTAAAAAATAAATCCATTAATTTTTTTTAGAAAAAAAACAAAAAACAGAAGTATTATAAGAATTTGTAGTGTGAAAGACGGATTTTTTCTGATAGCAACATTTTAATATATAAGATGTCCTTTTTTGTTAACAAATCAATATCTTTTAAAAAAGTCACTTGCATCAAAGCATTTCTTCAAGGAGTAAGTTCCTCCATCAATATTAAGATATAACTTCTGCAATTCTCATATATATTTTTAACACAAGTAGAGAGAGTTGCACTTCAGTTGTTAAGAAGATCCTAATTCAGGACAGTGAGTTACATTTAAATATGCTTTTCATTCTTAGAATGAAGTCATCCACTAATAAATCCTTTTTCTAAAACTTGTAATTTTTATTACACTTTTTCTACTAAGATTTTCCTAATTTAGTAATTTATTCACAACCAAGATGACAAAAATAGTTTGAAATAATACAAGAATATCAACAATTACTCATCTCAGAAATGAAATACCAAATTATGAAAAGCAGTACAAATCCGCCATCATAACCAAACATCAAAACCATCTCACATTGAATATAAAAGGCTAAAAAAAAAACAAAAAAAAAAAACAACAAAATACACACTATTAAAGTCCTTCATGTTGGTGCTGTAGTGGAGATAGGAATTGGTTATACATGTGTTATTTTTGTCTAGTGGTCAGTACCTGATCTCTGGATCAGGTACTGAAGTACCAATTAAACAGGAACAAACTGACATCACAAGGACAAGGTATTACAATCAACAGATAATGAGATGAGAACAATAATTTGAAATATGAAAATAGAGATTTTCCTATCTATTCATTAATTGCTATAGTGGCCACTCCTGAAATATGCTAAGGTTCTTACTGACAGAAAACTAACTTAATACCTTAAAGTGAATAAATATACAAGGCCTCAAAGGAAAAAAAAAAAAAACATAGCAGTGAATAATTTTCTTAAGAATGGTTACCCCTTTTAAATAATTTAAATGTTTTATTGACTTGTTAGCAATGAGCAGAAACTGGCTATTTTAACTTTATTTCATCAAGAGTGGTATTAACAAATATTTGAGAACTTCTATTTCATATAACAGGGAAATTAAGGAACAGAATTCTCAAAAATTAAAAAAATTCTGAAATGTAGTACTATTACACTTTGGCCAACTTAATAAGTAAACAAACTTTTTTCAGAAATGAAAGCAGATTGATTCAGCAAAGTCAAAAAATGTTTTCAATTGTCTGTCAGTTTTCATGATTTTAAAGAGCATATGAAAGTTTTTTTGTTTTTTTACTGTAATGGTTTTAGGTTTTGATCCAAAATATTTAATGCTTTTAAACTGTTTATTTTATACCAGGCAATATAGGAATTGAAAATTCAGAATTTTTATTTTGATACTTAGTTTAGTTTTGACTAAGTCAAAAGTCAACAACCTTGCCTAAAAAGCCACTTTCTTGCCATTTTGAAGGACCCATAGCTTCCAAACCACATAGAATGTAAATAAATAGTAAAAAATGGTTTACTTCAGGGATAAAACAATATGCTTATATTTCAGTTTGATATTTTAAATACCAGTCTTGATAAAATGCTTGTGACAAATTTCAATTCATCATAACTTCTGAACCATTGCCTTGTGCTATATCTAAGCTATGCTTAGAAAATAACCATAACTTCTGAACCATTGCCTTGTGCTATATCTAAGCTAGGCTTAGAAAATAACCATAACTTCTGAACCATTTGTTCAATCAAGGTGAAATTTTCAACTGATTTTTTTCTCTAGAAAGGCTGTTGCTGAAATTTTATCAAAATCTAATCTGGTGTCCATCATGCAAGTTGATTATGGAATGATCTTGTTGCTTGTTATTTTACTCTTGTGAACCAGTCTTTCAGCAATGCTATATTGACTGTTCAAGTATTTATAATTGATCCTACCCCTTCTATTAATTACTTTCAAACTCTTCAAAATTCTATACTACCAGTAAGAATTCATCTGTTTTCTTTTACTTCAATTCCATTACAAATAGGACAAACCTTTCCTTAAATTAGTAGCGGTGTACCGGTTTCAAATTTACTGTTAAAAGTAGTTAGAAAAATTCAAATAATTTTTCATCATGCTTGATAAATAATTTTTAATTCTTTACTTGTAGGTGAACATCAATATGAACTTCTGGATTTTGTTGCAGCCAAATTTTATGATGAACAAGGAATATTTAAATTACTAGTAAGTTAATTGTTTAACAGAAGTTATTTACATAAAATGAAATACAATGTTTTCAAATTTTCACATCTTTAAGTTTAAATATTTATAAACTAGCCTGAGAGATTAAAATAAAACACATACAAACATTATGCATGTGCACACACTCTACACTACTAAAATTTGCAAATCTTAAAATAAATGTTAGAGTAAAGATTTCTTTATCAAAACATTAATGATATCTGGAGAAAAGATAATTTTGAGCTTATTTTCAATTGTAACAACAGATTGTTGACTCAGTGATGGCCCTATTCAGGGTGGATTTTTGTGGAAGGGGAGAATTGGCAGACAGACAGCAGAAACTTGCCCAATTATTGTCCAGACTGCAGAAGATTGCTGAAGGTAAATCTCACAACTTATATATGTTAGATAGATAAATAGATAGTCAATGTCCAATGGTTGTCATCATAAATTAACAGGGTTTTTATGCCTCAACATAGCTCTTTCTGTGAAGGAAGAATCCACTACTGTTACTTTCAAAGAGTATCAATACCACAGTATCAATTTTCTTTTATTCTTTAAAAATCATGACTAAGTAGTTATGTAAATTTTCTTTATAATAGTTGAAAGTATCATCCATTTGATAGATGAATGTTTGGAAAAATTATGTAACATTCCAAAAGCTCAATTTTCAAGCTTTACAAGTCATATTGAACTTTTTGGATGGTTTAATTATCAACTCAGGCTATTTTTAGGCTGAATAATTCCAAATTAAAAAAAGAAAAACAAACTGAAGCAAATGTGAGTTTGTATTCACATATCTAAGATTTTAAACAAATTGGAAAAAATCAAAAGAACAATAAGTGAAGATAAAGTTAAAAATTTAAGCATAGAAATAAAATCAAGGTAATTGATTCACTTGAAAATGAAACTTCATTACAAGTCATTCTAGTTGTTAAAATTAGATAAATACCTCTACAGCAGTGTTTCCCTAACAGTGTGGTGCACCTATAGGTATGGTGGACGAGGATAGCAGGTGAGGCAGAATGATTGAAAGATAATCAAAGATTTAGAGATAGTTTTAAAAAACTGATATGCCAAAAACAAATATGATTTAAAAATTTAAAATATGCATTACTTGTAATTGCATGCATGAGTCTTAGTATAAATAGTTATAATTATTGACCGATTTTATCATTGTGATATTTTTGCATTATATCAAGTATTAAGAATTGCAAATTGGAGTAGAGAGTTATCCTTGTTCTGACTTCAAATCTACAGTTATCTCCCTTTAATCATCTTTTTTTATTTTTTATTTTTAAATGTACTTTTTGTCACATAAAATATGGTGAGGCACGAGCAAATTTTCATTCTGAAAATGTAGCCCAGAGAAAAAAGAAGTTTGGGAATCACTGCTCTACAGGATATGGAATAGTTTAATTTTTTATTTTATCTGGAAAATATCTTGATATTCACCTAAACAATTCCTCTATCATTGGACATTAAAAAAAAAAAAATTAGCTCATTTTATTGTTACTGGATGCAAATTATTTGTGTTAAAGCAGGATATAAAATAATAAATATTTTGCAATGCATATTTTGAAATTAATATTTATTAAGTATAGAAATTTTATGATAAATGAAGAAAATTTTTTTTCAAGAATTAGACAACTTTTGATGTGATTATATTCAGTTGAGCACCTATGATAGAGAAAATTCAATCCTCACTATATATCATTAGTGATTTTACTAATTTTTTGTCAGAATGAAGAAGTGGTTAATGCAGGAAAGATAACAGTTAAACCTAGACTTTAAGAAGTAAAGATTTTAGTGATTGGGAAAACATCCTTCCATGAGCCTGTTCCACAAAGCAGCAGTTCTAATGGAATAGAAAAGAAATGGGGATAATTTACTCTTGTGTATGTGGCATAGCAGTTCCCAGTTGCAAAGGTCAGAGTTGGTGGGACTAAAGAATTTAGCTCAACAGAACACATGCCAAGGAAACAGTGATGAGCAACAAGAGGCTCCCATTTCGTCTGTGGGAAAGGGGCTGTAAAGTGGAAAATAATTCATCACTCACAAGAGACTTGAATATCAAGACAGGTAAGTAAGGAATGGATAGCCCCAGCCCAGATATGGCAGCAATACTCCATTTTTGGTCTGATCTAGCTCATGTAAAGTGAGTATAGCAGAGGAGTCAGATATTTACTGGTGCACTACAATGAACCAACCATTTCTCCAACATCTTTAGCAATAGATCGTATAAGTTCCACTTGAGGTCTGGGGAGAGCTGGAGTCCCAATAGACATTCAAAGTAAGAAGCTCCCTTGAGAGAATACCGATCCATCATGATAGGTGAAAGTTCAGAGTCTGCTTGGTAATGGTGGAACGTTACTAGCTTGGTTTGGGCTGCATCAAATTTTACAAGCCAGATGAGCTGCTAGGTCCTGGTCATCCAGATTTTGCACCTATAAACTGTTGTATTATCTGCATAGATACTCACTAAGGACCGGAGTATGCTTTTAGGCAAATCATTAATATATAGCAGAAAGAGAGTATGGATGATGAGAAAACTCTGAGGAACACTGGCATCAATCTTATGGGCTTCCAATGACTAGCTATTAACAACTTTCAGGGACCTAGCTATTAGGAAGGACTTGATGATTGGGAAAGCCCTGCTACAGATTTCACAGCTGGAGAGTATGTAGTAGCCCCCAATACCACACCTTGTCAAAGGCTTTTGATATATCTAGAGAGATGGTCTTTGTGATGAAATTATTGTTGGTCATTTTGAGGTCTCTATAAAAATATATCAGGTATACCAAAGCTGTTTATATTTTTGTAATTTACAGTAAACATTAACTATTGTCACAAAGTTTCAAATCTGTGCATGCAATATCCTTGGTGCTATGAATGTCAGGAGTTCATTGAAAGCCTATTTAGCAAAATGCAAATAATACAGTGAAAAATTTCAAGATACTCTGATTTTAAAACTATTAAAAGATAGAGATCTAATATTTGGGATTAATCAATAAATAAACCTTCTGAAGGTGACATTTCCAAATTGATTGTTTTCCAGAATACAATGTAGCAGTTTTTATAACTAATCAGATGACAGCTGACCCAGGAGCCAATATGATGTGAGTAGTCTTCTCCCTAATTAATTGAACATTTCTTGGAATAAAATTTTAATAAAAAAAGTGATATAAACTAAATGAAAATTTTTATGATTAGGCTTATATTATGATTACTGCAACTATTAAAATAGTAAAAAGGCAATAAAGAGTTCGTATAAATTAATCTGATAAGGGAAAAATTTTTTTTTTTTTTTTTTTTTTTAAAGTTTTTACAAAGACACTTTAGGCAATCATCTAAATTTTCCAGGACAGCACTTGTTCATGAAGGTGTCATAATTTGCCATTACATCTAATATTGACACATTTAACCAGTTTTATTACCTTTTTTATGACGTATCTTGGGTTCATTACTGACAAGTATATATAAAGAAAACTTGCTGAATAGTTAAATGATGTTGGACATGATAGCATAATTATTAATTCTGGCAATTTATTTCAACTTAATTTACAGAAATAGTAGTCAAGACAGAAATGTCAAGGAAGTGTAAGTTTGAGGAGGAATGGAATGACAATCCTGAGTTCAAGACTTGGATAAGATATGTGGCTGGTGATGTTCCGCATGCATATTGTAAGATATGCCAAAAATCATTTGATATTAGAAACATGGACTTGTCCACCATTAAAAGCCATGCTAAATGACAGGAATTGCAAATGTATGACCAATTTCAGCATACCTGATTTGGCACCCTATTTCAGATAGGAACTTATAAAAGGCAACAGACAATCAAATTGTTATGTCATTTCATTTGACAAATGCCTGAAGAAGTTACTCAGACTGAGCAAATGGCCATAATTTTTCGGTACTGGAGTGAGAGCAAAGAGAAGGTAGTCGTAAATTACCTGGACTTATGGGACATACCCAAGCAGAGGTACTTGTTGAGAGAATGAAGAATTCTCTATCCCCACTTGATCCAAACAAGCTCCTACAAATATCTATGGATGACTCATGAGTAAACTGGAAGTTTGAAATTATTTGAGGACAGAAGCAAGGAGGATCTGAATGCTTGAAGGTTAGTAAACCGTAGGAGCTGTGGTCTCCATACAGTTCATGGGAATTCCCAACAGGGTGAGGCGGAGATGTAAGATTGATGAAAGCCTAAGAGCCCTCTGGCAGATTTTTCATGATACACCAGCTAGGTAGGATGATTTCATTGAAATCACAAAAACCTCAAATTTTGTGTACACCGGTTGAAAGATTTGCCAGTGGCAAAGCGGGCCATTGAGATATGGCCATCTATACAGAAATAGGAGTTCATCAGGTACTATTTTTCAACCTAAAACATTATAAATCATTTATTTAAGTAAAAAGTTGCTCTAACCTAATGGTCAGCATCAATTAGTATCAAATAAGTTATTCCCCTAAAAGTAATGTCTACTAGCTCTTGTCCATTTTTCAATTTTTGTCCTACAACCATTTATATTTTTATGAAGCATTAGAAAAATTGTTATCTATTAAAAATGAAATTAGAAATTTGCTGTCAAGAAGAAAAAAAAACAAAAACAAACACTGGCAAATATTGATAATTAAGCCATTTAAATATTTTTATAACTGAGTTAAATTATTTTGTTGGGCTTTTTTGTCTGTTTTTCAACTTGTGGTCCTCGCACTCCTGTTTTAAGAATATTTTTTAGCAGAAATATCTTCAGTAAATAATCCCTATATTAGAGTACAATAAAATAAATTTGACAAATGCAGGTCTTGTTTTTAACAAGTAAAAATAGTTTCTACTTAGATTCGTTTTTACTTAAAGTACATTAACTTTAAATTAGTGCTTCTGGTATTAAACAAATATTAGTCAAATAAGTTGAAAACAAAAGTAAACATTTTGAATTAAACATTTTTTTTTGGTACTTACCTTGTAATAGCAAAATTTTGAATGAAAATGTTAGGTTTCATACTGACATTTACAATTAATTCACCTAATATTATTCTCAGTCAAAATTGACTATTTTATTCCTCAAGTGAGTCATTTTATGAAATAACAAAAAATAGTAAATGAACGATAATTTTTATTCATATTCTTCAGACGTGGGTTTTGGTTACCATAAAAAATTGAAACTGAAATACAAAATCCTAGGGAAATAATCTTATATTCACCCTGATATTTGAAACATGTTTATATTTCAATACATTTAAAAAATAGCCAGTTTGAATGTAAAATTTCAAACCAAAGTTATGTTTAAAATAATCTAGAATATATTTGTTAACTGTAACAATAACAGCAATTTTGTGATTCGAGAGAGAGTTTCTAAGATCATTTTTCTTTGACAAAATACAAAAATTTTCCAAGATTTTTTGAAAAAAAAACACCCATTTTTCCAGAGGTTCCAGTCCTGGAAAATTTACATTTTAAAGGATGCGTGGGAGCCCTGAAAGAGTTTCTGGTAATATTTAACCTTTGTAGCCACAAAAAAAAGTCAAAAGGATGGTTATTCCCTTGACACCACTATTACTCTATATATTTTTGACTCCTTTGTCAATGTTTGTTTTAAAAAGCAATGATTAGAATTTTAATAAAACCCTGGCATGAAAGTGGATTTATACATTTTCTTTATTCTTGAAA
This sequence comes from Acanthosepion esculentum, assembly GCA_964036315.1. Classification (NCBI taxonomy): domain Eukaryota; kingdom Metazoa; phylum Mollusca; class Cephalopoda; order Sepiida; family Sepiidae; genus Acanthosepion; species Acanthosepion esculentum. Next base: position 61,711,586 of record OZ038501.1, read on the forward strand.
ATTGACATAATTAATATACAAGATATTAAACACTATTAGATTGAATAAAAAATACTTGTTTTCATAGTTATTTATAAAATGGTAAATAATAAATATTGCATTGTAGTTGGTTTACAAATTTTGATCATTTTGCAATTTTTGAAATATTTTAACTTTTTTCTTTATAAAAAGTAAATAATAAATATCACATTGTATTGGGTTCACATATTTTTAATCTTGTAAATAAACATTGCCAAAGGAATCAAAAATGCATACAGTACGCATGATGTCAAGGGAATAATTGTCCTTTTAACAAACATTGCAGAGTTTCTTAAACTAAATTAGTTACTACTTATAAAAAAAGTCTTATATTTACAAAGAATCTATCATGAAAGGTTTTATACATATTTTAACCATTAATCCATTCACTGTTAGGTCATCTCTAAGGAATTTATGTTTATTTATCCATCCAACAATGCTTAAATTTCAAATGAGAGAAAAAATAAAAATAAATGTTTCTACCCATAGGTTCCAAGCAGACCCCAAAAAGCCAATTGGTGGAAATATTTTGGCTCATGCTTCAACAGTTCGGATCTATTTACGAAAAGGAAGAGGAGAAACCCGAATTGCCAAAATCTATGACAGGTTAAGTTTCAAATACATATTGAAAAATAGATTAATTTAGGTTTCCTTTACTTGATTACTGATGAATTTACCACAATGGTCAGAATTATTAAATTTTTTGAAAATTTGCCTTAATTGAATCTTTTCTTTGATAGTATGTATTAAATTAAAATATGAATAACTTCCCCATTAGTATTTTAAAAATTTTTATTTTTTAAACCTTCACTTGGATGAAGTATGAAATAAAGTTCCTTTGAACTTTTTCACTTATTGTTCAAAATGTCATTGAAAAACTCATACCTTTGCACTTGAGCAAGTGCAAATTATATTTAATAACTAATCACAAATGAAAGTAGTTATCTTAGTGATCATACCCTTTTCAGGTAAAAAAGAAAACACAGCAAGTTTAAGTACAGTTAAAAATATTTTTTTAATTCATAATTTCAAGCAAACAGGATACTATAAATTTTATAACTGCAAATGGTAGAATGAAAGAAAATTATTTTTGGTAATCCATTAATTAGCCAAGTATTCTATATATCAAGACTAAAGGAAAACCTGCATATCATTTAATACCAGTTCGTAGTCGGTGTATGTTATATTTACTAAATGGATTGTTATAAAAAAACTTGCTGCTTGTAGATATGTAAGTCTATCACACAATTTTTAAAGCATAAATTCTTATTACAAACTAGATAAAAAAAATAAGATTTAACATTTTTTTCTACCTTTTTCTTTTAGCCCAGACCTACCAGAAAGTGAAGCAACATTTGCTATTACAACAGGTGGAATAAACGATGCCAAAGAATGAAAAATGTATAAAGGCAATTTGTTTTAATATCATTTAAATTAATATTTTGCAAAGATGAAACTGGTTAAAAATATCCTATTTGAAGGCACCATGTGCAAAGTTTGTGAATTTGTAAATAACTTGACTTCAGAAAAATCTTCATGTACAAACATACAAAAATGCATCTTTATCTGAAAGTTGATAGAAATAAAATTTTATTCTAATTTTAAAAAACAGATTTTGTAGTTTTAAATTGAAGTTTTAAGCACTGAAAAAATTAAATTCCATAAAAAGTTATTTTTCCAGTCTTTATATTGCTGTAATTGTGATCTGAAACAAAATACCGTTTGTGAGAGGTTAAAAATAAATAAAAACAGTTTTAATATCAAAATTATAAGTTTATTTCAGCAATTTGAGAATTTATGAAGATGATATAATCAAAATGGAAAATATTTACAAATTAATGAAGTTTCAAGTGCTGCCTTTAACATAAGATGAACTATCTTTATTGAGAATAAAACAGATGTCATTTTTTTTCATTAGTTTCCACAGTTATAATGTAATGAGGGACAGTTTATTCTTTATAGTTGGAGCAAAGTGGAATTTTTAAGATACAAAAAAAAAAGAAAAAGCTTTATAATGTTAATTAGAAATAAAAAATAATTTACTACCTTTTAAAACAATATTAATTTTACAAGAACTTTAGCTTAAACTTAGGAGATGAGTTTTAAATAATTAGATCAGTTTTACTATATATATATATATATATATATATATATATATATATATAGAGAGAGAGAGAGAAAAAGAAAGAGATATATGCTGGTCATTGGAAAAGGGGGCACTTGTGGGAGGATTAACTTATGAGAAAATCATTGCATGAATACAAACAGCTTATTGGTATCAAAATGCCAATTTGTGACAACTAATAGTGCAGTAGATATTGCTGTACATTTCAAAGAAATGCTTAGCAAAAAAGATCAACATCCATTAAGAGTTGCCAATCAAATAGGAAGGTTTCTTCTGTAGATCCAGTTGAGCTGCTGCAATGAAAGGCAATAACTAGGCACACACAACTAAAATTCTCAAGATTGGCATTTTAGTAACAGACTCAAAGCAATAGTAAAAAAAAAAATAAATGGCAGGACAACATTGATATACACAACCAACGAGTTTGAATCTAACTGGAATACTCTATGACATTTTATATAATTTTTGAAATATTGTTCTGAAAATTGATTCATGAAAAATAATTTACTGATATTTACAATTCGCTCTTAACCGGGTATAAAGGAAATTCAAAAAATTGTCCCAAAGATACAATTAATATTTATTTGGTAGCAGTTGAGGTTTAGCATTAACATGAAACAAAAATTAAATATTTTGCACAAATAAATAGAAAAGGCAGTGCTAGGCATTATAGCAATAAAGAATTAAGTTTGCTGCTGAATTAAGACAAAAATCAGTGAGATTTAAAAAAAAAAAGAAAAAAGGGTCAAATGAGTAGAAATGATTGCTACTGGATGAGGACTAATTATATACATTCACATTATATATAAGCACATTATTTGTTCTCTGAATGTCAATGGAATACATGACTTAAAAAGAAAAAAAACAAACAAAATCTAATAGTTTAGTTTTCATCTTTCATAGTCATGTCGGAAAAAATGTTTATATGTAACTTTAGTGATGAATTTCTATTAATTCATCTCAAGAAATTATTTATGGAAACATTTTATCAATAACAAAAGTGATTTTAGTTTTTGCACAGGAAACAAAGACTAAAATATTCAGATATAAGTACACATTAAAACTGTACTCATTTCAATTCTTCCACCATCAGATCAAAATTATGTTACTTGGCAATAACATTTACATGGAGTTGTAAATTTATGATTAAAAAAAGTATATCATATATATATATATATAAATAAACAATCTTGTAATGAATAAAATACCTTCTGAAGATATGTGATAATTAAGGATAAAAATGTGGCTCAACCAAAATACTACAGCTACAGACAGACCACCACCATCCACCCCAGGATAAAAAAAAAAAAAAAAGTATTTCTACAAAAATATAAATAATTAAATTATAATTAGTGAATTAAAAACCTGCAATGAAAAAAATGCTAATACATGACTAGAAAAATAAGGAAAAAATAAGGAAAAAAAAAAAAAAAAAAAAAAAAAAAAAAAAAAAAAAAAAAAAAAACTAAGAATGGTGAAAGGTTTACCTAGAACAGTATAGGCATTGCAACATTTTTACATAACATATGAGACAGTAAATAATAAACTTAACAGGGGAAACATTTACTCAGACCAATTTTAAAAACAATTTCTCTTCAAATGATCAATAAAATTATGTTAATAATTGGACATTACCAACATAAAATTAATCCAATGATTTGATGCTAAAGACAAAAAATAACAAAGCAGTATATAGAAAACAATTAAAGACATCAAGACATATCGGAATTGATTTTTAAATGATAAACATTGAACATTTTTAAGGATCATCAGGAATTCCATGTACGCGGAAACGATAAAGACAAGTAAATTCCAAATTGCCATGGTTGCTAGAAATACGAACTTCAACCAATTGCGTTGCAGCTGTATTCTCCACCTGTAACAAACAAGAGAAAAAATTCAATTAAGCATTCGAAATTGGATTTGGAATAGAACAGGTGAAAAATGAATGTGTAGAATAAATTAGTTTACCTGTAAAGAGAACTGTTGGAGAGGTCTGCCATTATCTTCATAAGTATAATTCCCCAAACAAACACCTTTTTGATCATTCAGATCTGATAAACTCTGAGAGAGAGAGAAAAAATTGAGATGGATATTATATTTGTGGATTTAGATTTCATTTTAAGTTTATTTTTATATTTTAAGTGTTTTTTTTTTTGTCTTAACAGGGATAGGTAAATTTCTTCTTTGAAGAGAACTTCAGAATATAATTAAAATGCTAATTTTCAATTTCTTTGCACATTGGCAACAAGAGCAACACAAAATTAATATGATAAATTACCTTGGTATGAAGTCTCTCATCTGTACTTAAAACTTTTTACATGATAAACTGTAAACTCAAAATGCTTTAGATTCAAATTAAATTTAGTACATAGTGAGCAAAACCTGTGTAAATTATTAAAACAGTTCACATTTCTTCCATACATTTATGAATTAGGAATTCATGCTTGCCTATTATTGAATTTAACATCAGTTTTTAATTATCAGCTGTTCATTGGAATTGTCTAAATAAACTGTCAAAAAAAAAAAAAAAAAAAAAAAAAATCACCCCCCCACCACCACCACAAAAAACAAAAACAAAAAAAAAAAAACAGTTGTGCTTACATAAACTGAAAAATCTTTGGGTGCACTGTCAATGCGTCCATGAGGAGAGATGGACTTAGGAATATGTTCCATGCTGATGGCAGTAATTTTAATCTTTCGAGACAACTGGATCACTAATGTTCCAATGCTGCCTTTGAAGGCCCAACACTCACCAGGATTTACATCAGGCTGAAAAGACATTACAAATGGGACAATAGAAAACTTCAACAGACTATTTACTAAATGCAAATTATTGTTCATTAATATCTACTTACTTTATATTAGTGTTACAGGATCATTAAAAAAAAAATCTGTACATGTATTCCTTAAAAATTACAGAGATGCCATTGGAAAAAGAAAAAATGTTTATGACTACATGGTTAGGTTTATTGCACACCTCACAAAATGAGCTATAAAAGATTTAAATTTTACCTGAATTGCAGTCCTGGGAGAATTGGATTTGTAAAAGAGAGGAATACCAAATATACTGACGAGGGCTGTTTTCTTTGTATAGGTCTCAGAACAACGGGTGCTGATCACGCTGCCACCTGAATAAATAGGAGGATGAAGTGGGTGTCTAAAAAAAAGCACTTTGAATACATTTTAAAGTTTCCTCAGAAAGGAAGTTAACTACTAAATATCAAAATTAAAATAAAATCTGAAATTATATCCATTATTATAAATTAACTTAAGTTTTACTTGTGGGGAAAATTTGTTGTAGAAGATTTAATTGTAGTTAAATGTAGATACAGTTGAAAAGAAAACTGAAAATCTTAAATTAGAAATTAAAACAATCTTTTATGAGTCAAAATATCAAATTTTTGTTTTATTTCCTGTTGCATTTAACTAGTAAGCATAAATTTCCATATCTATTGTAATTAAGGTCAAACCCTAAATTTGAATAAATAATAATATAAATCCCCACCTCCAGATTCCAAAGCAAAGTCTGCCATGCCAGTTTTGTCAGCACTGAACTTGACAAGAGCATCATCTACCAAGGCTCGTACAAACTGGAAAAAAGGTGAACAATATTGTCAAGTTTTAAGAGCTTCATATACTTCAATAAAGATTAATTCAAAATGTTATCTTTTATCAACATCAGAGAAAAAGCAATAAAGTCATTCAATTAAGCAACTGTTTTTCAATACATAATTATGCTCAAATGTAAGAAGTCTAATGCCAAGTTAAATATAGGAGTCTTCATCAGACTTCTGTGTGGAGTAGAGAGCCACAACCTTACCATGCTAGGTGTTGCTGCTGTGGTTTTTGTAGCAATTAGGTCTTTATGGGGTTGAGCTGCTAGCACCATGCCCAATGAGTTTTGGATTCAGAGTTGTTCTAGACTGGTTGCCAACCAAGGCTAGAGAACCTAGTCTGCCCTGATATTTAATCCATATCCATAAGGAGAAGGGTAGTTGTACAAAAGTGAATTCAACAAACTTGGCATGCTGATTTCCATATTGATAACTGCTACAGTATGTGTACACCCAAAAATATTTTAATAGACAATAATTAAGGTGTGTCTATTGTCAAATATGTTAAAGAACATGGATACTGTGTAATAAAAAAAAATCCAGGACTATGTTAAGGATTTCAAGGACTGAAATTGTCATATGCGCACACACACAAAGTGAATGTTCAAATTTAAAAAAAGATTATTTAATTTATCTTTTAATAGTTTGACAGATGAGACATTAAAAAAAAAGCTACAGCCGGTTCCAATAATTCATGTCATATGGATCAGTTGAAAGCCATGAAGAAATCCAAGTGTTGAAGGTTAAAACAACTGAATGCAGACTTGGTTATGCTACACATTTTGGAGTTCTTCTACACTTGAAAATTTTGGATTACACTTTAATTCTTACTTCTGCACAATGGACTACCAATGGTTTGTGTAGGTCATAAAAACCCTTGGCTACTGCACATTTCCTGTTAAGTATAAAGGTTTTAATGAACAGAACTAAAAAATAGAAATTTTCACAAAATGACTACACATTTTAGTTATCCCTACTACTCATTGGCTTTCATCCACATGGCACAGAACATAATGATGTTACCTTTTGTCAGTTCATCTAGTTTAGCATTCAGCTCCTCTTCCAATTTGAATCTTTCTTTGGATTTGTCATTTACAGATCTTTGCATGGCATTGGACTTTGCGATAAGTGTTAAGTTCTGAGTCTGCTCAGTTTTCTCCACTTAACTGTCAGCTGACTTGAGCAAATCTTGCGTGCAACTTTCAAGCCTGCTATTTTTGGTCTTCGGTTGTTCAATTTCCATAAATATGGATTTCCATTTTTGTTCAGCTGCTTCTTCCTGCTTTTTTTGTTGTATGCTGTTCTGGCATTTGAAGCACTGCCGAGAAGAGCTTTAGTCATGGGAACACCAACTGTGGCCAAATAGTCTGTGATAATGCGCTGTGCAACCAGAGTCTGCTGTTTCATATAGTCAGTGGAAATTTCTTTGACTGAGAAACATCACTCCACTGAGGCCTTTCCATAAGAATATCAGCAATTTGTGAACAACTTTCCACATTTTTTGCTTTGTGGCTAGACAAAGAAGATTAGAACAAAGTGTCCAGATGGTCTTCATGCTTGCTGAAATTCTTGAAAGCAATATTTCCAGCAGCCTCCTCCTCAAACTCTTTGTACTGACTGATGATGTCATCACAATAAGACTTGTTTTCTGTCCATCATGTGGGAAAAGACATCTTTTCAGACTATTTCATAATTTTTCTTTCTTTCAGTTTCAATGTCTGTAGCATATATTATTAGAAAAAGCAAGTTAAATTTTTCTAAATTAAATACCTTCATTTTTTGCAGATTTTCACTTTTTTGATTCAAGATACATTTGTGCGTCTCGGTGTCCTCAAACTTTAAATTTTTTTACTAATTTAATTTCTTCTAGGTCTTGCTTCTTAAAAACAAAAATAGCCAACCGATGGGTGGTTAATGTAGATTTTCCAAAATGAAAAGAGTCCTGGTCTAAATTGACAAAAAAATTCACAAATATTTCTTTATCTTTTTTCATTCTATAATTAAATATAATCAAAACCTGACTGAACATCTAAAGTTTTACTAATATCAGATGATCAGATAATTTTTGGTAAATGTTAAAGTTAATGTGTATTTTCTGCTATTTCAATCCCTATGTAATTTTGAAAAAATAAGAAAGCCTTCTTTATAAAAATGCCTGCAATAAAAATGTTACACTTATCAAAATAATTCTTATATTGAACAAGAGAAAGGATTCTAGGATATTTTATGTAAAAATTAATCATATCCAAAAACTTGTACTATATAAATTTTATCCTAGAATTTAAGTCTTCTTGATTACACAAGAGTTTTACGGTACAGTAGATGGTTTGCATAATTAAGAAGGCTTAAATTCTAGGATAAAATTTACAAAAAATAATATTTGGGAATTCTGTCTCTTTCATTCTATATAAAAATTATTTTGATAAGGATAACATTTTTTGTTTTAGGCGTTTTTATCTGATGTGCAATACATGTATCTTTTGAGATATGACTGACAAGGCAGATTTTTTCGCTGCAGTAGACCAGTTGCCATCCAAGACTATACAACCTGGTCTGCCCTGCTATTTAGCCATAGCTGGAGGGGAGAAGAGAAGGATTCATACCTTTCCCAAGGGTATTAGCATGTAAGTGAATGTAATGGATTCAACTGGAATTTGAACTTGGCTCTCAGATTCCTCAATCCGAGCCGCTATCCATTACTCCACCATGCCTCCTTTATTAGATAGGATGCCTTCTTTTCCCAAAAACGTGTGGTTACTTTGAGGTTTACAGTTTTTTGCACCTACTTAAAAATAAGGTCAGAACAATACAAACCCACAAATAAAAAAAAATAAACAAAAAGTCCTTTGTTTTACTGGATTTTACACAAAATCTCTTAAACCAAACATACCAGTACTCTTCAGTCTAGTCAACTTTCTTCCTCATGCAGTATTGTTTATGCATGTGTAGTCAGAAATTCAATAGTAGTGAGAATGAATGATTAGTATGAATCTGAGAGACAAAGAGAGAATTTATCTTTTTTCAGTATGAACTCACCGACCACTGACTAGAGATTAAAAAGGACATTTTACTTTTGAAATTGTCATGTAAATAAAATTTCTTCAATTGTTCAAATTTTTAAAAACTGATAAATCTTTTGAGATTCTACTAAAACAATTTTATCTTTTCCTCTTTTCTTGTTGAGTGAGAGTAGCAGTTAGGATGTCTTCATATTCTTTCTCCCTTTCTCATCTACAAGATCATGAACTTGTTCTAATCAAGTAAACAAACTACTGTTTGCAATAATTGCCAAATATTACTGACTAAAAAAATATTTTTCTTAGACGGACAATTTTAACTTGTAAAAAAGCTAGATTTTTGGGATTTGGGATTTTGACAAATGATGTATGAGCAGCCCAATTTAGAAAATTCCAGGACTTTTCAAGGAGCTTTTGGGCTATTGATTTTTTTCCTGGACTTTTCAAACCCTGGAAAAGGCTCTTCCAATTTTCCAAGACTTTTCAAGGTTTCCAGGACCTGAATGAACACTGGATACCAGCATGAATCGTTTTGCATTGCCAAATATACAGTAAACAAAATAATCAAAAAGTTAATAAAAATTTAGAGTGAATCTCCCTTGAGGTAATCAACAGAATCAAAAACCCAAGTGAAATAACAATCTAGAAATAAACTTTTATTGAATGTCGAGATAGAAATACTTGCATTTGTGTTGAAAACTCTTTCATATTGACAAACAGCCACAAAAACCATATGATTGTTAATTTCTTTAAAAGAAATTTGAGGAAATAAACTTTTGTTTATGTCTGCCTGTGAACAAGTCAAGGATTTTAGCAAAGCAATTATTTATGAATTTTAAACAAAAAAAAAAACCCAAAAAAACTTACGGATTCAGAAATGCCTGAATTAACCCCAGAGAGATAAAGCGTAGCATTTGGTTTCTCCTTGAGTAACATATCTTGGAGTTTCTTTGTTAAAGTCTTGGCCAAAACACTCAATTGACTGTCTAATTCAGAACGGCTGATGTAGTTGTCATGCAGCCAGGCTGTAAGTGTCTGTTGCACAACACTCTCGGCTGTTCCGCTGTCTCCACCAGTATTTCCGCCCAAAACCTGTACAAAAGATTAAACACAAGTAGAATAAAAAATATTCAAAGTTATTAAAATATTTTAATTTTTTAAAAACATTTCTGAATGTCACCTACAAAATGATTTTAAACTTCCAACCAGTTAGTTTTATAAAGTTAGTATTTGTAAGATTGCTCCAGTAGGAAGTTGGAGTAGGTATTTAAATAAGCTTAAAAAATAATAAAAAAATAAAATGAAATATACATTAGGTTAAGCATTGAATTTTAAAAGATCAAATCTAAAATCTTGATCAATTTGCACACAGCAATTGACTGCAAATTCACAGAAGTTACAGTTCACACACACAGGCATTATTCTAAACAAGTTCTTCTACAATTACACACTGCATTTCATCAATAACCAGAAGAAAAGGTGTCATATTTTTTTTTATTGCACCAACTGCAGCATTTGAAACATTAATCTTGAACTTGTTTCTTTTTTATGGTTTCAGCAGCATAAAAATAATGAGGAATGAAGTTGCAGAAAAAACACTGAAGGGGATTGTAATAAGTTTACCTTCAAGAGAGCAGCATAGACTTCCTCTTTGATATCAGAACGAATGGCTGTGGCATTCTTGCAGCAGTTTTTGAACAAATTATAATATTCATGCTGGAAGTTCTTCAAGTGGCTGAATTCTCCAACAAGGGTGTGAAGAGATTCTTCAAGAAGTGCAATTTTGTTTTTGTTTTCACCACTTGCTGAACTTTGACTGATAAAGAAATGAGAAAAGTTTTTAAATTGATGCATGCATGAAAATTCTATTAGCTAGCTCTGAAAAGACCAAAATGATAAAAAAAATATCTGTTCACTGGTCAGATTCTGAACTTGCAAAGATTTTTTTAAAAATGATGGCAGAATAAATTTAAAGAAATTCTAATATATAAACTATTTCAGCCATCAGATCAATCAAAGAAAATTTAAGGAAAAACCAAAATGCATTTAGCAACTTTACCAAAATTTTATTTTGAGGTTAAAGAGAAAGTTTTCGTGACTGCATACAAGTTTGTTTTAAGAAATTTAAACTTTTAAATGAAGTATTTTCTTAAACTACAAAATAGTAAAATTATTTTATTTATAAATTAATAAAGCATAAATGTACAAATTAGTAAATTTTAGGAAAAACAGACCAATTTTTTTTTTTAGTAAGATACAAACTAATACCAGTGGATATATAAATATTTAACAGGTGAAGAATATTAGAGATAAATAGGAACAAACTTATCAAACAAGAATTGAATAAAGATAAAACTTACCTTTCTAATGACTTCTTAGCAGCTATTAATTCAGCGTTCAAAGTCTGAAAAAAAAAAAAAAAAAAAAAATACATATAGTTTGAAAGATTGCTTTACAGAAAAAAAAAAAATGTGTAAATAAGACTTGAAGAGAGAATAAAAAGTTTGAAAGATTTACTGATTAAAACTCAAAACATAACTGTCAATATTAAAATTGAATTAGGAAAAGTATTTGGTTGCATTAATAAGTCAGAAGTGATTTCAGAAAAAAGTAAAGTTACTTCAGCTTTTGTAATAAGGAGCTTCATTTTTTCATTCACGGTTTCAAAATGTGCCAACTGTTCCTGTTTCCATCCTTCCTGAAATAAACAAGGATAGACAAACTGATGAATATAAAAATACAAAATCAATTCCAAAAATTGAAGATTTTTTTTTAAATAACTCAAATGCTGCCTTTAGGTGGCAGCCACTAAAGTCAATTCCTATTTATAGAATTTACACTAAAGATTATTTGCAATTGTTTATCATGTATGTCTTATCTAGTCTCTGGTATGGCACTATTGCTGGCAGAGAAGAGTACAAAAAGGTTAAAGATTCTTCTGTTTATTCCTCTTAAGAATAAAAGGGAAACAACTGTAAATAGCTGTTCAGGTAATAGTCTTGGAGTTATTATTCTTGGACAGAAACCCGTGGTTGATTGAATTCAAAATTGCATAAAATAGAACATTATAATGATATTGTGTTAATGAAGAATACACTATGAGGTACTCATTTACATATGAAATCACAAAGACTATAAATAGCTACGGCTATTACCCATGAAGCAGTTGCGTGCATACTACTTCCCGGGAGTTGGTAACATTACGCTACAATGGTGTTGCTGATATCTAATGACCCGAACGAACAATTATCACTTGTGTACTCTTTGTGGATATCAACATCAAAGAGAAAAACAAAAATGTTCGGCATATATATATATATATATATATATATATATATATATATATATATATATATATATATAAGAGAAAAGTGTTTCAAAATGTACTATTTTAAATGTGTAAATCCAAAAATAAAAACATAGAAAGAGGATTTGATCAAGTGCTGCATAAATTTAATATGGCCATAAAGAATTATTTTCTTTTAATAATCTATTTCATCTCTTTTTCTTCACACGATGAGCATTTCTGAAAGCCATCTTAATGGCTAAGTAGTATTCATCCTTTATGGCTGGAAGAGAGATTAAAAAAAAAAATTTCTTTTCAAAGAAGCCATTGAATTCATTGAGGCAGTTTTTCGTTTTTTTAATTAATGGCAGCAAAGAAAGGGTGTAAAAGATATTGTCTTACCAACTGTTCATTCTGTTTGAGGCCATTCTGATTGACGTGACCCATAAAGGTTGCCAGTTGTTCTGCAGACATTGACTTTATCATTGCCTCTACATCAGCCCGGCTTAATTGCTCATTTTGCTTCTCTCTGGTCTCTTGCATTTGCAAAATCAACATCTGTACTTGTTTTTCAAGCAACAATTGGGAAGTGCTTGCCCCTCCTCGTTCAATCATAATCACCTATAAATGCAAGCAGATAGAAAAAAAAAAAAACTTGATTATCATATAAAGTATTTGCTTCAGAAATAATTAGCGAGAGAAAAAAAAAGTTAATTTTTTACTTTTATTCAAAAAAAAAAAAAAAAAAAAAAAAATCTTACCTCAGGTTTTCTTATAAAAGGCAACATTGTTAATTGGTTGATAATGGTTGTTGAGTTTTTTGCTGATAGCTCAGCTGCAAATGAGAGAAACAAACAACTGTGAACAATTATAAAGAAACAGTCAATACATCAAGTGAGGAGAAAGATTGGCACATGTCTTAATAGTGGAATAAAATTTTGAGTAGAGGAAAGGCTGAATACAATGCCCAGCTTATTTGATAAGCATTAAATTGAAGACCAATGTGTTAAAATTTGCAGAGACAGGATACTAAATCATTTTGTATTTATAGAATTTATATTTGTAATTGATTAATTAACATCTCACCAGTGAGACTCAAAATGATCTCTTGCAGTTTAAAATATACAGTACAACAAATCAACCTAAAGAGGTTAAACAAAATTGTGTCTTTTTGGATGCTCTTATTAGGCATCAATAATAGAATAATGAAATGAAGAGCATTGAAAATTAAAGTAAGACTAAAAGAAAAAGGGGGAGAGGGCGGAAACACTTTAATGCAAGACAAAATGATTTAAAAAGATGAAATGATTCACTGAAAAAAGCTTTTCCAAAAAATAGCTACATAATTAAACCTGTCTTAAAAGATCTTTTTCTCTACACCATTTAGAAGTTAAATAAAAAGTTCTATTTTATAGTGGATGAAATGGATTTAGCTTATAGATTACACAGAATATTATTTGAATACTACCAATCTTTACACATGCAGAAAAACTTTTCATTCTGCATAGCTTAAAAATAGATTTCCTTTTGTGATGTAAGTGGAGTAACAAATCCCAGTTATGAGGCAACAGAGATGAAACTTTAAATATCTTGGCTTTCAAATATTCTACTCCATACAGTGGTGGACTAGGATACCAGGAAATTTCCTGCTGGTCCCAAAAGTGATATGGTTCATCACTTTAGAAATAATAATAAAAAAATTAAAAAAAAGTAAAAAAAAAAAAAAAGTAAAAAAAAGAAAGAAAATAACACTGTATAAGTGCTGGGAAGATTTAAATAAGGCTTCTTTAATGCTATAATTTTCTTATTTTTTTTCCCTTTGACTACATTTTGGGATTAAGTGAGTCCTTTTGCCTGGGCCCTTTTATAAGTTTTCTCGGTAGAAATTTTTGACCCAGTCTGACACTGCATACATATATACTGAAATAAAAAAAAAGTTTCCTTTACATTGGAACCTAACAAACTAATATTTAATATATTGACTGACACATTGGATATTTGAAACTTTTCATATATTTTTTTTAGAGTTACAATGAGAAATTTGTACATAAAAAGTACATAGGCTTTATTTTGGTAAAATGAAATTTATTAAACAATAAAAGATGTTAATGTGACCCCTCAGCATTTTATATTGACTTAAATAAACCTGTGAACAATCTATTTGCTCCAATCTAGACTGCCTGAGTAAGAACTAGAGCAATGGTCAGCGTCATCTACTAAAGAGCTGCAAAGCATGACAAGTTTGCATCAGATTTTACATTTTAAATATCTTCCTGAATCTTACAATTATGATTGGCCTGTATAACCAAATTGATTTCTCAATGTTCCTGCAGATAGAATGATCCTTGGACATCAACTCGTGATGAATTGGACTGTGAACTGCTACAATTAAAGTTGGCATTTCAACAGGGAAAATCTTTAAATATCAAGTAAGAAACTAAAATGATGTTTTAAACAATTATTTAAGTGAAGTTTCATGGTCTAAAATATTGCATAAAATATCTTGTACCAATTTTCAGATTAAAATAAGTAGCCTTGATTTTATTTTGCCAATTTAAAATTGCTAAGACTGGCTTATCAGAAGTCTTACATTACATGATTAACAAAAGAGAGAACGTAAGATAGAGTCAATAGTGGTAACAATGTTAATAGTTGAGGTAAAGAAAAATCATGCCCAAGCAAATGATATACATTTAGACATTAACCCCCATAGAATGCAGTCTTAAAGATTTATTCAAGCTTCTTTACATAGAAACATTGATCAACAGGATAACAATTAGCCTATTATAAAAAGTATATTTTTACATTTTATTTTTTGCTATACAGATAAAAAAAACTATCAATGGTTAATGATCTTTGCTGTAATTTTAACAGAGATGATGTAAGGGTATCACAGATGGTAACATCTGTAAAAAATAATTCAAGATGATAGCAGAAACAGCCAGTAAGAAAGCAACACTTACCAATTGCCCATAATCCACTAAGTAATAAAGGCAGGAGCAGCAAAAGCAGTAAGGGTAAACAGCAACAACAGAGTCGACGAGAAGTAACACTGTCAACAAGATGAGAATAGAAAAAGAATAAAGGAAAGAAGAAAAGCAGATGTTGGGTGTTTCTGTCTTGGACACAACTGTACAAAGAATAACAATAGAAATCAACATTTAATTTGAACAAAAATATGCATTTCCTCTAGTTTGGGTTTCATTTACTATGAAACTATAAAATGAGACTTGAAAATATTAAAAACTTCATTTAAAATATTTTTACATATTTAAAGCTAGCATTCTGTAGAAAGAAAAATAAAGCTTGTAATTTCAGAAAGGGTCAAGTTCAATACATACACTGAAGCAACTTTACGTGTTGTTCCAAATGTTAGCCAATCAACAAACTCTATAACAGTAGTTACAGTCTTTGTACACAAACGTTTTGCACCTGTCAAAAATAAATGTCTTCATTATGACAAATGCTCATAGTGGCAAATTAATACATACATACAATAATTCTGTAGTAAAAAGTATTTAAAAAAAAAAAAAAAAATTACTTTTTATATGGATGGGAGGATATTAAATATTTAAATCAATTGTTTAATTTCCATGAGAAAAATCCATTCTACCAGTATTAAAATATGTGTATTTTATTTAAACTAATTGAAAAATAAATCTCCAGAAGAAATGCTGGTGATTATGTTCATTAAAATGGAAACATCCAGTCTTGACAGAGTTGTAATAATGACTGGTAAAAGAATTTTGATGTTAGAAGTAACTTTGTATTTTCACCTAAGTCAAGGAACGAGTAATGCCAAAGAAACCCAACAAACCTTTGGCAGTGGCCAAAACCAACCCATCTCTGGAAGCAGTTCTGGCTGTGGCATGTTTAGTTCCTGCATAGTAGGGACTGGACATGGAATAAATTCCTGAAGATGCTGAAGCTTTTGCTGTAGTAGACCTGCCACACACATCATCATAATCTGTAGAAATTTTATGAAATTAATGATTATTAGCATTTGATTCAAGATACTGAATAGATAAAATACATTTTCAGAATTACAAATTACATTTTCTGAGCTATGATTTTATTCAATTTAAGAATTTGTTCAGAATTTTCATTTGTTATGTTCTTCAAGTATTATGGCTGGCTGAATGAAAGGATAATGTTAGAATTCTAAACTTACCATCAGTATCAGAGTCAAGGCCTGTATTAAAAAGAGAAAAAAAAAAAGAAATAAAATCTTTATAAATGAAATTAATTTTGTAAATCTAAAGTCAGAATGAAATTGAAATAAATACAAGAGCAGTCACCAAATGATGCTAGTTATCAATAATTAGTGAATCAATAGATCAGTAGCCTGACATGGTTGAATTTTGTGGTGAAATTTTCCGTGTAATGTTTGATCTATGGAGAAATGTTAAGTGCATTGACAAAGAGAAAAATAAATACTTTTTTATTATTATTATTGTGTGTGTGAATAATTTACAGCCACAAAGTGAATTTTCAGTATATTTAAGAAATACAAAGGAAAACGAGAAAAATTCATAAATTTCATAAATAGTTAGGAAATAAACTCAAGGGCCAATTCTACTACTTGAAGCCTAACTAGTTTCCAGTACTGATTTTCATTTTTAATGATGTTGCCTTGTAATGACAAACTTCTTTTGAAAAATGTACAATCTTTAAGGTAAAACTGAACTGCTATATACTTAAATCACCTTGTCAAACATGTTCAAAGCTTTTTGGCAGAATGTCTTTGAGTAAAAATATATTTCTCCTCCCCCTCCTCATGCTGAATGGTTTTAATAGTACAAGTAAAACTTTTTTTCTTCTGACAAAAAGAAAAATCAATCATCAGATGGAAACTAATAAAATTAAACAAATTTATTCATATTCCAATTCCCTTAAGGAAAAGTGTTATGAAATTAAATTGCAATCAGAAAATAGTTTTAGGTGTGAGTGTTATCTTCCTTGTATTGAAGGACAGCATATATAATAATGCTTTTTGAAAAAGAATATTGTATCATTCAAACAAAATCACTTGATTTGAGAGCATATTTTTTATATAATGAATGCAAAAGGATCAGCTTTAATTTGAAAAGTTTACATAGATATCACAAACTCTGGCAATAGCAAAACCTTGTTTAAAACAGAAGCAAGCAAATGACCATGTAAATTCAGAGCAAGTTTTCCATTTTTAAAACAATATGAACTCTTAAAAATTTAACATTATATAATTCTAAGTTTCTCTATTTATCCCTTTAGCATTCGACATGCTCAAACCTGCCCCATAAATATTGCCTCTCAAAATCTGTTTGTGGTCAAAGTCTCACTGTTTGCATGACTTCCTGTGTTATTTGTGATGATGTCGTCATATATTATGGCAAAGTATACATGGGGCAAGTTACAGAAGGCTGAACAATGAAAGCTGATATTAACAGGAACAAGTTAATGAAAGTTATAGAAAAAAAATGTAATGAATTTTAAGGGGAGAAATTAATATGGAGGCTAACTAACACTCATTTCCCATCAAAACAACACACCTATCATTTGTAATATAATTTGATTATAATCAGATATCAATAAGTTTTTCATATAGTCACAGTTATAATGAAAACTAGCCCAATTTTTTCTTAACAATATTAAGTTTTCTTTGATTATTAAAATGATGATAAAGTTGTAAAACATTACATATTCAAAATACAAGGAAAGATTGTAAACTATTTGCATGAAATAATAAAAATCAATAGGAATACTGTTTAAACAAAAGTGCAATATAAGAAGTTTTTGAACTCACCATACATATGTTTGACAGTTGTAGATTTATCCCTTTTAAAATAGCTACCAGGTAAGGACAAAGCAGCTACAGCAGATGCCATCTTTTGGGCCAGAAACCGTTTTTGGGACGTGTTGCCACTTTGTGTGTTATAGCCACTAGACTTCTCGCTAGTGCTACCTGCAGACTCATTTTTATTATAATGAGCTGCATTACTTTTATATGAGGATGTCGATTGTTGTCTGTAATGGCTGCCCAGGTTGCTATCTTTGCTATAAAGTAGAGCTTTATCATTGTCATAAATATCAGCTGACTTGTCTTTGATAAGGTATTCTGTGGTGACAGTTTCTTTTGTAAATTCCCTGGAGGCAGTGGCAGCAGCTGAGGATGAGGATGAGGAGGAAAGAGCCTGGTTCTCTTTAATAGCTTTGCTTGTATTTGCCTCCTTCATTCCCTTTTCTATTTGGCCTTCTGAATCTTCATAAAACTCAGTCACTGTATTTGTTATTGTTGTAACAGTTTTAGTGTTTGAAGATTCATGCTTAGAGTTATTACTTGACCGTCGACGATTGATTACTGAATTGGATGTTTGCAGTGCTGAGCCTTGATTGTTCTCCACATGTTCATTATGGATATTTTCTGAATAAAATTAAGAAATAGACATTAGATTCCAGAAGAATAAAATATCGATATAAAATCATTTAAAAAAAATCAATTGCAAATAGTTTGAAATATCTAAGTGCACTTTTACTCACAAACACATTTAAATGATTTTTATATATAAATTAAAAATTGAAGACTTATTTCTAATTCATATCTAAATTCTTTCCAATCATGATTTTATATTTGATAAGCTTTTCTCAATTTCAAATTTCTAGTGATCATTATCCAGTAAACATTTTCTAGAACAAGGAAATTTTGATCAGAACCTGTACAAATGTAAACAAGTATTTTCACAGCTATAAAAAAAAAAGATTCAAAATAAAACAAAATTGTGACTGATCAAAATTTAAAAAATTCCCTATGGCTTAATTAGAGCCATAGAGAATTTTTAAAATGTAACTACAAACATTACAAATTTTACAAAATTAAAACAGACTAAACTTTCATTAAGTTTATGCTCAACTTGTTTTTACATTAAATATATAAAAATGCTAAATGTATTTACATATTTTTTCAAAAAAAGTAATAGGTACATAAGATTTGTGCGACACATCCAAATTTGTATAGAAAATTTCAATGCATAGAATGTGAAATGTTGACCACCACTGGAGTAATGGGTTTCAATCTGTTACATTCTTACAAATTAAATTTCCCCTTGTACAATCAACTCAGTTTTGACACAAATAAAAATTTATGTTCAATAAATTTAAAACAAAATGTACTAAATTTGATGCTCAATAACTCCCCCTGTTTATATTTAATATTAGGATACTATGGGGTTATGCTACGTACAAGTACTGGTAGTCTATGGTATTTTTCAATCTCTTTGACTAAGAAAGCAGTAAAGTATTAAATAAATCACAGTATTGAGAACAGATAGTGGGTGACCCCCCCCCCCAACAACAACCAAAAAAAAAAAAAACAAAAAAAAAAACAACAACATTACAATGCAAGATCAAAGACTGATAACCATTTCTAAGAGCTCTACCTGTTAAATAACTGCTGAAGCTGTTTTCTGAATGCTGAGGTGTGGAAAAATCTGTGACTTTCTCTCGTGACCGTAACCAATGTGTACTTGTTGGAATCATCTTTTTAGGAGACTCCTGACTCTCAAGAAGACTTGCGTCTCCATGAAGTCGACGTCGGGACATGTTGGGACTTATATATATCTTGTCACCTTTTACATTATTATAGCTGACACTGGAAAAGAAAACCAGTTAAGTCTGAAATCACAAATATAAAAACTTACCAAAAATATCAACTATTCAATAACTAAAAGTACAGGATCATATAACTAAAATGCAGGTAATCAGTCAGAAAAATAACTCGCTCTCCAACAAACGCGGTAGCCAAGATACATCAGTCCCCCCCCCCCCCCAGATTTGAAAACACCAACTGCTTTTATCGGCTGGGCATTTTTTTTCCATTCGTCGACAGCTGGAAGAGGACGCCAAGTATTTTGTATACCAAAGTAATTTTATAGAGTACTCCTGCGACATACTTGTTTTTAACCTAAATATTCCATCTTCAGCATGTCATGTGGAATATGTGCCCCTTTTTTTTTGGTAAGCAATTTTCTTTTCTGTCGTAAGATACACGCGACGCACTGTCGCTTGGTTTGATGAGGTAAGTCGCCATTTTCTTCGCTATAGATATCTAAGTAAATGAGCATGGATTGTAAATTTTGTTCATAAAAAAGGAGATTATAAACAAAGATGCTAAAATCAAATTTTAAACAAACTAAGGCATTTTAATGCTTTTGATGACAGCAATTTAAGTCAAGTCAAACAATACCTCTACATTATGAAGTAATTGCTCAGGACAGTTTTTACTGATTCATATCTACATGACCACCTTCTTATATTTTGATATTTAAGTATCAGAGATTTGGGGGGGCCAGAAACCGTTTACACACCAACATGAGTTCTCTCCAGGGATTAACTTTGAGTGGCTATATTTATTTTCTTCTGGTCGTATGCAATGTCCAAGTCTGGAGCTGCTGATCTGCTCTCCTGATTGAATGGTGAGTATCCAGAGGTCGTCCTACCACTTGTCTGGAAATCTTTGGTTTGACAGTCTCAGGTCAGTTTCATCAGCCTACACTTCCATACTGGATTAGGGCAAATTGGAAGAGAGTATTATACTCTGACAAGTTGAGAAAAAGATATACATAAACAGGTTCAAAGAAGGATTTCTCTTCACAAGGTAGATTTATTCATGTCAAATATCAACCTGGAATTTTTTTCCTTCTCCAAGACTGATTGCCTTCACTATGGCTAAAATCTATATACACCATATTTCTTCCACAGGAAAAAGTATTAGATAAAAATCTCAGAAAGTCTCCCTGGTTTCTCCTGCAGTTACAAATCTGAAACTTAGCTGCTGATTTCTATACTTCATCAATAATGACAGAATATCCTGAGCATGTTTTCATATCATTTGCTTTACTGTCTAAAATAAGCTCAGTCAAGCGGTCAACAATTTAATTTCGGACAACAGATGAAGTCCACTGCATAAGCCTCTAACTTTTAAACTTTTCTCCCAGTCATGTAATATTGAACTGAAGACATAAAAGTTCCAAAACATTACCATGATTAATTACAACATCACATTGTTGAGCTATATTTTGTTGGGCAGTAAACATCATTTTCAAAGACTTTATTGCACAGTACTGGCTGCTTGTGTACAGTATATGACTAAACACCTTTTTGTGCTTTTCATTTGATCAATAGCCTACCCACTTCATCATAGCTTGCTGATGAGATACTTTTCACATGCTTTGTCTTCAAAAGAAATCTGACTATGGAATAGAAGAGAGTGTCAGCTTTCAGTTGAAACTAAAAATTTATAACAATTTCCTTTATTTAAATTTAAGTGACTCTTTAAAGCTCACTATTTCAAAAGTAAAAGTGTCACTATATGCATAAACATTTTACAAGGCTTGACATTTGTCAATGTCATAGATAAGTGAAGGATTCACTCTTTAAACTTCTCAAACTCCTTAACAGATTTCTTTGATCTATAATGTCAGAATTGGTCGATTTGGTTCAGTTTTACTGATACAAACCTGTAGAAATTTATGAATCACATTCAGTTTTTATCACTTGAAATATGAAATTTGGAAGAAGTGGGTTCTCAAGACTAGTTTTTATTTGTTGAATATCAATATATATATTTTTTATCTGTATATTTTTATATATATATATATATATATATATATATATATATATAAAAAAAAAAGCAGTCAATGTTGGATGATTTTTCAGACATAAGGATAATCTCAAAGTCTGGCATGAACAATCCTAATAGCTTTTTCTTTGTAATTAGGTGTAATTGGTTGCTGCATTCTGCACATTCCATGCACTGACAATAAAAACATTTCTATTATGAGATCTGACAAATTCCCTTAGCATGTAAAACATACAAAAAAGGAGCTGAAAATCTTGTAGAAAATGGCACTAACTTCCAATTCTAAAAACTGTAACAAACAATATCTCAACTTCATTTATATATGAAATAAGACCCAACTAAAACACTGTAAGTATGATCAAAGTAATCCAAATAGCTTGATCAAATCTATTTTTATAACCAATCAGATCACAGAACAGATTTTGGACATACAATATTGTTCCAGGAGAGAAGTAAATATGTCAATATAATTTTTAACTACTGAAAACAAAAAAAAAAAGGACTTTAAGACAGCAGACCAGGTTTTCTAATCAATTAACACTTGCTCCATTAAATACCAAATCTGAAATTCTCAATTATGTTAATGCCATCAGATAAAATTCCAGATATACAGAGTTGTCTTGAAGGTTGCCACCAATGATAAAAGATATTCCATGCAAGTGGTCAGTGCCGGAAAAGCAAAAATAATCTTCTGATGTTTTAATCAAATGAGATGAATTGAGGATACCTTAGCTATGAGCATGGGTAAGATTTATAATCCCATTACAAGATGACATGAATTATCAGCATTCTCTGCTTCAAAAGAAATCTGTCATTTGAATAGAAGTGTGTGTCAGGTTTCAGTCGGAACTGAAAATTTCCGTTATTTAAAGTGAGTCTTTAAAGCTTACTATTTCACATTAATAAACACTATACAACTGAATGAAAAAATATTTGCAGAATTGACTATTTAAGCATGTTTGCCTGTTTATTGTGCTTAACATCTATAAAAAGATTTGTCACATTTTAAATGATACACAAGAGCAAGAAATGTTTTTTGATGTAATTATTAATCAATTGAATTTAGAAAACAAGTAGAAATAATTCTACAAGCAAGAATCTCTACTCTACATTGTCAATTTCTTAAGCAATATTTTATAAATTTGTGTTTAATGCTCGTTTTCTATAAAATCTAAAAATGTTTGTGGCAAAGAAACATCTAAGAGTGACTGATGAAAACTAAGTATAAAATATTAAAAAGCAGGAGTTTGCTACCATAATTACTTATAGTATATTGCGATAACATTAACCCCCCCACCTCTAAATATTAATAAAACTTACCTTCTAGAATATGTGTAATCTGTTTTGGGTTCCCTAAAATAAAAAAAATTAAAATTAAAAAATAAAGGTTTCAAGATGGCATACATTTTTTGTTTAAATGGTGTATCCATAAAAAAACAAAACAAAAAAAATCTTAAATCAAACCAATCACCCTATAAAATTACAAATAAGGTCAATTTTTTAAAAATTTGGTCAATTAAGATGTATAAAATAAATGATAAAATTATCTATTTTATTTGAAAATATACCACTTTGAAAGGAAAACAACTTATGTTTTCTTTTGTGAGTTTTCTCCTATGTTGGAATGTGGTAGTAAACTATTACAAATAGTTAAAACAGTGGAGCCATGACTTTCCCCATTAAATTTTTGTTCATAACTATTTCCATAACATTTTCCTTTTACTTTTTACATAACTGCTAAAATGAGCACACCGATTTTAAACATGATCAATCTTCAGTTTTTTTTTTTTAATAATTTTACTTTATTAATTTAATAATAAAATACAATGTTACTATTAAAATACTTTTTATATTAACACAAAAAGCTACAACATAAAATGGTTATGTTTTTGGTAAAATTATGCACAAATTGTAATAGGAAAAAGTTAAATTTTGGCATTAAGAATCTTAAAAAAAAAAAAAAAAAAAAAAATGAAAAATATAAATTACTGTCATTTAAAGTATTGTTACAGTTCTAAAAATAAAATTCAATTCTATTTAAAATAAAAGTATTCCTTGGGCAGAAAGTGTACAGCAGCTGAAAATCAAAATGAGCAGAGCTAATCAGATTATTCAAGATTACTTTTAATGAATTTTTTTTTTTAAAAGCATTTCACCCCAAGCAAGGTGGAAGCGCCACTAGCATGCAAGAGGTGACAGAGAACAAGTGTAAAGAGGCATGTTTGGGGAGAGGATAAAGAGAAAGATGGGGAACAAGATCAAGGTATCAGAAGATGTTGATTGTCATTTTGCTTGAATATTTGAAGATTATAGTTATCAGGAAAGCAAGTAAGAGGAAGAGAATTCCACAGACGGGAAGTGCGAGAGAAGAAGCTGTTTGAGTAGAAGAGATGGTTACATTTAACCGTTTTGACAGCGAAAGGGTGGGACCGAGACGTCAACCTAGCAGCTCACTTAAATTCATGCAGTCTGGGAATCAGCAACGGCAACTTGTTGAAACAGTTGCTGTGAAAGTACTTATAGAAGAGACAGAGGGAATCTACAGCTTCTCACGTCTGTGAGAAAGCAACTGTAGACTAGATGCCAGATAAGAACTATCCATCTCTGGATTTTGTCGAGGACCTCGAAATGTACAGCAGGGGCATCAGACCATATATGACAGCAATATTCCAAGCAAGGACGGATGGTTGATTTATAGATTTGAAGGATGGACTCAGACGAGAAAAACTTTTTGGCATGACACAGAAGACCAACTTTCCTTGCAGTAAATGAAGCTATTGAGTCTATGTATTCGTTCCATCAGCAGACAGCGTGAGACCAAGCAGGTGTAACAAGGCGCTCTCATGGAGTAGGGTATCAGCCATTCTGGGACTTTGGGGAACACCAGCATTTGTGATAAAGGAGCTGGAGGAGAACCTGTTGTTTAGGATGACATTCATTTCATGGTTTAACAGGAATGATTGTATTAAGTCAAATAATCATACTGTAGTGCCATATCCCTGAAGCTTACAAAGAAGGCCGGCATGCCAAACCTTACCAAATGCTTTAGAGATATCTAGAGCCACAGCTCAAGCTTCTCCGTTATTGTCAAGTGCTTGGTATACAGATTTAGTTATGGCCATGAGCATGTCAGCAGTAGATCAGGCAAAGCGGAAACCATATTGCTTGTCGGAGAGCAGATCATGGGAAGTAAGGTGCTTAACCATTTCAGCATTTATTAAAGCCTCAAAGATTTTACCGAAGAGTGGTAAGAGACTGATAGGACAGTAATTAGATTGGTCAGAAAAGTCTCCAGAGTTCTTAAAGACAGGCACAACAGATGAGGACTTCCAACAGGCTGGAAAGCAAGAGCTGGTGTTGCAGTAGTTATATAGTTTGGAGAGGAAAGGAGCCAGTTCAGGAGCACATTTCTTCATGACAATGGCCAGTATCCCGTCCCCACCATTAGCCTTATGGAGTCTAATTTAGAGATGATGTCTGGAGTTATGTGCATCTCACTCAGTAGAGTCTGTTTTGTGGGGAAAATTGGGCATGGGTACACCAGATGAGTCTAGTGTTGAATTGGATGAGAATTTCCAAGCAAAGCATGAAGCCTTGTCAGCTGAGGAAGTCAGGACCTCAAATTGGTTGTATAATGGAGGTATTGTAGGTTTGTTGTCGTTCAGCATGCTCTTACAGAGCTGCCAATAATCTTTAGAACCAAACTTGTGAGAAGCAATTCGTTGTTTCATTCTTCTTTTCAAAGAGTAACTTTGCTTCATTGAGGACATGCTTGCACTCATTACAGGCAGTGACAAAGAGATGTCTGTTGCAATCAGACATGTCACTGCAGTGCAAATGGAAGTAGTGATTCCTGTGGGCAATAGCAGCTAAGCAAGCAGCCGGGAATCAAGAGGAGGAAGGCCTCGATTCCAGCTTCTACACAGGATGAGACCTTAGAGGCACATTTTTGGATGGGGAGATTGAAAACAACATTCCAGGGAGATATCATGAAGGAAATCACAGAATGAGTCCTAGTCTGCTCGTTGATAACAGAAAGACGTTCTGCTGATGGGAGATTCTTTACTGGGGGAGGAGTAGAAGGAAATGTTAAAAGACCCGACGACATGATCAGAGTTGCCAAGAGGACAGGGCTGCATGGCGCAACAAGACTCTGGGATGGAAGTAAAACAGATCAAGAAGGGAAGCCTTACCATCATGGTTACTGGGGAGATGCGTCGGAAAGTCAACCACTTGTGTGAGAGATTGAGTGATTGAAAATTTAAGGGTTTATGCCAGGAAGGTCAGTTATGGAGTGTTTAAGCCATTTGGTATGGTGGGCATTAAAGTCACTGAACACAAATATGTGTGCAGACGGATGTAGAGAGATAGCCTTGTCTATATTATCGAAAATGCTGTAGAGTACACCAGTCTTGGGAGGATGGAGAGCAATAGAGAAAGAAGAGATAGCTTTAGAATTGAGGAGAGATAGACAGAGACACATGTATGAATGGAGATTCAAGAGAGTTCCCTAGCCAGTGGGAGATGATCCTGTGTGTAAATTCCCAGGCCGTGGGTTATGGAGCCCTTTCTAAGGAGAGGAAGGTAATCAGGAATTGAGAAGTCAGAGGAGGGGATTGATGAATTAAGGTTGGTCTCACAGAGAGCTAGTATATCAGGAGACTTCTCAACAATGAACAATTCCATACTGGAGAAGTTGGTTTGAATGCCGCAGATGTTGGAAAAGGTAATGTTAAAGGGTTTAGGTGAATTTTTGAGAGCTGGTTTAGGTTTACTTTTTTGATTGTTTGAGGTAATGTTGGTAATGGAAGTGAAAGGCCTAAAGTAACAGTAGCTGACAGTCATCATATGTGATATGGACAGTTGCGCAGCCTGCAACATAATGTGGCCTCAGGAATTGAGAAGTCAGAGGAGGGTATTGATGAATTATGGTTGGTCTCACAGAGAGCTAGTATATCAGAAACATATCTATGGTAGTGGACTCAGGAAACCACTTTTCTGAAACAAATTTAGCTCTTAATGCTATAAAGTAATAAATTGTTTGATATACTTACATTAGCTGTTTTTCATTATGTAACGTTCATGAATCTAACATGTTTCACTTCTATTAGATTGATAAACGTTTCCTATTGGTTGCCTCATGTACTGTCCAAAATTATCCAGAAATTTTAATGTTTCATTCTCATTGTTCATAGTCATTCAATAAATTTTTCTTAAAGTAAAATGTTCTTTAAAATCAATTTATTGAATTATTTTATGTGATTGGACAAAACCTGTACATTGTGGGACATGTACCATCTTCCCAAAAATGTTTTAAACTTTAAAATGAAAATAAAAATGAGAATAAATGTGTTCTAAAAATGCTCTACATAAGATGTGTAAGACATTGAGGAAAAATAAACTGGTAGTAGAATATATATGCTTGTTGATATAATGGTAATGTCTTACTGTCAGCTGATTTGTAAAGCTAATGAAAAGAATAGGTTTTTGATATACTTGCGTTTCATCAAGTGCAATAACTATAAATAAA
Source organism: Acanthosepion esculentum (assembly GCA_964036315.1). Lineage (NCBI taxonomy): Eukaryota > Metazoa > Mollusca > Cephalopoda > Sepiida > Sepiidae > Acanthosepion > Acanthosepion esculentum. Next base: position 61,738,795 of record OZ038501.1, read on the forward strand.
CTACCTGTATAAAGCAGTGAAACAACTTCCTACAACAATTGAAACACTAAATAACAAGCACATAATTTGAAAGCCTCTTAACTAGATTTTCTCAAAACAAGTGTTGGGATTGCTTGTGGAAACAGGAGGCAGTTACAGGATATTACAAAAGGGGACTTGAAAATTATCAGTGATATATATAAAAAAAAAAACTAAAAAGGAATGGTTATGTTGTGAAGCATAGATTAATGACAGCTTACCAGTTATTTAACCATTCTTTGTAAAGGCAAAATAATTTTCTGTTTTCCAAACAAATTGGCATAAATAAAACCAAAAGAAATTTAGAATAGAAAGAGCACACAAATAAGCAAAACTGAATTAAATCATAACCATTCAATATTTCACTTAAAAAAAAAAAATAAATAAATAAATCTTTATATAAAGTAGACTTAACAGTCTTAGTATTAAAAGTATGTATATAGCAAAAGGAAAAAGATTTAGGAGAACTATGAATTTTTCTTTCAATAGTGTTGATATTATTTTTAAGTCAAATCAGAATTAATGAAGATATAGGCTTTAAAAAGGTAATTTAAAAATTCTATCTTTACCAGTTATAGAAAAAGATTTATCAAAATAGGAGTAAATATTTCATCTGTAATTAAATGAATAACCAAATTAGTTTCAAGTATTTGTATTATAAAAACTGAAAATTATACAAACAAGTGAAAATAAAGTTGCATTAGTAACAAACAAACAAAAAAAACAAAACAAAATATTAATTGTATAAATATGATATTTAACTGTAAGAATCTTAAAAAAAAAAAAAAAAAAAAAAAAAAAATCAAACTGTGCATATATGTATATTGTGGTGCTAGCATGATATTAAGCAAATTTTTTATAATTTTGATGTCAAAGTTGATAAATTCAGTGAAAGATGACTTGCTCCTTGAATTATAAATTCTGTTAGCCTTTATTCTGAAACTTTTACATTTAAACATTCCAAAGATTTAAGAATGAAAACAATGTTTGAGATTTTAGCAAGTTATGAAAAGGTACATTCTTTTTAACTGTTTTTATATCAAATTAGAAGTGATATAAAAAGAACTTTCATAGATTTTTTTTTTTTTTTTTCTTCAAAATCCAGTTTCCCCAACAAAGTATCCCCCCAAGAGATCCAGTAATGCATTAAGTACTCTCAAAATGCCATAATAAGAATAATAATAAAAAAGTAAAGTTTAAAATAAATATAAAAGTAATTTTCTATTATCAAATATCACCGAATTATCAATAGTTCAGTTTGGACAAAAATTTAGAGTAAAATTGTAGTGGTGAGGAAATACAAGTGTGCACAGAGATAATTTTAAAGTCATTGATGTTAGTAAAATTAGAGAACATCACTCAAAGACAACACAATAGCATTACCCACAACCATATCACAAAGATCATGGTGTGTGTGTGTGTTAAAAGATAAAAGTCGCAAACGTTTTTGATTATAATGTGGATTTTTTTTTTATATACTTTATTCTATATATTATGCTATGCAAGTTTTGGGTCTTGTGACCTTTTTTCTTCCTATGTTAAATCTTTTAACCATTGTCTTATGTGTGTAGTAGTAGTAGTCATTTGAATACATCTTGGACTGGCTAAAAAAATGTGCCTTTCTTACCTATCTTACATTCATAAAGTACATTAAAATGTGAGGGTAGAGTGATCATCATGAACACAAATATCAAAATTTTATTTTTAAACAAGTTCATCATATGTCATAAGTTTGGAATTTTACATAAATTTACCTAAAATTTTAAAATATTTTTCACATCCCATCCATTCTATCTAGATGGCTGTATTATTAAGATCAATAATGTAGAGATTAATGAGCTCCCATGAATTAAACATGAGTAAATTAAACATTAAGTAAAATTTCTACTTAAATATAGTAGAAATCATGATTTCAAATGATTATTCTACTGAAAAGTAGAATTATTAAGTGGCCAAAAGTTTGTTTGATTTATTAAGTAAAAAGTGGGTTTTTTCTTGCTTTTTGTTTTAATACTCTGCTTCTCTGGAAGAACCAGATAGTCCAAGATCTCACTCCAATCTCTTTATATGCATAGAATCATATTCATTCTTTAAATGTAGCATAGTCTTCAGTATAGTTAGTAGTCATTCATTTTTATTTTCCCTACCATTGGTTCAACTTTGTAGTCAATTATCCAGGATTGTTTCAAAAACATAACACTTGTGTTTAAGTAACAATTCATTCTTGGAAATATAGTCCAGTATGTTTTTATTTATTTATTTTTATGGTGAAAATTATTTTCAACATTTGATTTGAATATTCTGAGTATGGTAGCTATCAATCTCAATTGGACAATCCAACCATGGAGAATAAAACATTGCAAAGAAGTTTTGTTATGTTTGATCGTTGACATTATCTTCTCCATAAACTACACCAATCTTTCACAAAATTTTTTCCCTTTCATCTTCAATGTTAAAGTCAAGAACCAAAAATATGCCAATTGGGAGAATTTTCAAAATGCATGATGGCAACTGATCTTGAACATAGTTAAAATGCTCCTCATGCTACCTAACAACACAGATGTTTTGGACTATTCAATAACAATGATTTTAAATAATCCCACCATTAAGTATTCAATTATGCACCTAAAACATCTAAGTAGTTTTAGTTACATTAGATTTAATTTTTTTTAATTTTTATTTAGGCATTTTAGAAACTTCAAATTGTATTTCTTCCATCTTATTTATGGATACTGTATTTAGAAGTTTAAAATCATTAGCAGTTACAAATCTAAAGAGAAGTGACACTTAAGTAATTATATAGATATATTTATAAAAATGTCCCATCTTTTGGAAGCAACAATAAATAATTAAATGATATCTGTGCCCATGGGTTATGCTAGTATCTAAAAGGAGAAACAGGTGGTCAATGACAAAATGTTACCTGCGTGCCAGCAATGTGTGGCTTTCACTTTTGTTCTCCATAATCACACATAGAGGAGAATGTTGCACGTGATGCAGAAGGAAATACTAACAAAATACTCAAACTTCAATACTTAACATTTGTTGTTCAGCTTTTTTTCTAGAAATAAGACAGAAAAGCCCAAAATGCAACTGAGAGAGAGAAAAAAAAATTAAACCTGTAATGAATATAACAGTATAAGACAAAACATCCTACACATTGCTTCCATTGCCTGTAAAATATTATAGACTAGAAAAATAAAGTAATATTTGCCCTTTATTGCACTTACAAAAAAACATTTTGAAAGAGATACTTCAACATAGCATTCACTTAAATACAGTCACTTGATTGTTCTGTACAAGTACCTAAATAATCACACAGAATACTGAACATTTTACAAAAATATCAGTCAAAAGATAAAGAAATTACCAGGGGGTGCTGAAAACTTTTCAGCTTGACCCACATCTCCAAATTTGACCCCTACCTCTTTTAATAAAAATCCCTTCTTGATCCGGTTGAGAACTTTTCAGCAGCCCCTAATCTGTATACCAAAAGGTTGAAGCTAGTATAGGTTAACAAAATGCTCAATGACAATAGTAATCTATTTTATAAGCAATTGCAAGAAATTCCAGTCAGTTCATTCAAGAAATCATATATACATTATATTGCTGTTTATATTTTATTCATCATTAACAATAAAAATTCACACAGTAAAATGTCAGTACAGAAACTGTCATAAAAACCTGTTTATTTTAATACTATCAACTTACAGCATTAAATGTAATATTTGTAGATTTAATTAGGTTTGTCATTTGTTGAAAATAAGCTTGCTTATGAATCAAGCAAAAGTGACAAGCACAATTGATTATATAAATAGTGGGGTGGGACCATCAGCATGACTAGAAATATGCAGACTTAAAAGTAACCAAAAAATAAAATTTTCAAACTTTTTACCTGATTTTGTTTTTTTAACAATGAGCAGTTAACATATGAGAATTATATATATAATAATTGAAGATTACTGTATACAACACAGGTATCTCCAGAAAGCTCACCAGTAGAAATGGAGTAGTCAAAAGAAATATTGAAAATGATTTTTCAAAAAAAAAAAAAAAAAAAAAAAAAAAAAAAAGTTTATTACTTTGTGAAGATGAAAAATTACATTAAAAAAAAAAAAATTAGGGCTGCACTATTTTTAAAGGATTTTGTGATGAAAGGACAAAGTGTTCATGATATTTTCTTAATTAAAAATAGAATTGTCCTACTCTCTCGTGCTTTTTCATTTCTGAACTCTTGTATCACTTGTTTAGAATAAAGTTTTAAATATATCCAAGTCACTACAACATAAATTATCTTCAATTAACAGTTGTACAAAATTTGTGTATTAATTGCTACTTATAATTTGATAGCAACTCAGATATTCATTACCCAGTCAATAAAAAGTAATATTTTATAAGACTTAAAAGTTATAATTACATCAAGAAAAAAAATTTATAGACAAATTAGTGGATGGAAACACTTAATATTTATCATACCAAGATACTTTTTTAAAACTTTTCATATCTTTCATGAAATGATTGCCCAGCCCAGGTATAAAGAAGTAAAAATAATTAAAGTTTACTTTTTAATATACAGAAAATATACAAAAATATACAAAAATCAGATATATGAAGATAAACTGAGTCAGTGAATTCAATATAGTTTTCAAAACAACCTTTTCAATTTTTAATAGATTAGGGAGTTTGCACAACTTTCTAGCAGTGGGAACAAGTTTATATAAGTGAGGTACTGAAAAGTTCTCATCCCAACTAAGTATTTCCAGATAAAATAACTTTAATCTTATTTCCTATAAAGGTAAAGAGAAGAAAACTTACAGGTCGAACCACTCATATTCTAAATACTCAGAAATATCCAAGGCATCTGAGAGGGTTGAGCTATTTTGGGATGAATCTGAGATGAAACTACTACCACTGGTATTGAAAACACTGGAAATAGAAAAGGAATACAGCAATTAAAAAAACAAAAACAAATAAATTATTTAATTATTAACTATAAAAATTAATCAAATAAAAATCATTTTTTAGCATGTCATCTCAAAATATGAATTTCCCTTAGTCATGCTGCTTTACACATTTAACTACAAATGAGGGTATAAAAGACCATTTTAAATAAAAAGACTAAAATTGTATAGATCGAGTGTTTAATAATAGACTGAAAAGTGAAATGTTTGAAACCAATTTTTAATGCACAAATAAGTTCTCTTGACATATGCCCCCCCCCCAAGGGGGGGGGGGTGGAGTCAAACTTGTAATAATGCCAGTGTAAAACCATTCCTAAATTAAACTGAATTGTTAAAAATAACTTATCTTTACAGAAAAGGTTCATCAATTCAGAATCCTTTCATAGTAGAAAATAATTCATAATGTAATAAAACCTGCTCAAATTTTGTTTTATAGATTCTCATTTTTATAATACCCGGAGGGGGGAGTATTGATTTATATATTCACAACTTCAGTGTTTACCAAATGATTTCACTCCCACCGATTAAAAAAAAATTTTTTTTTAAAACTTCACAAACAAATGTATACCTGTCAAAGAATTATTTTTACCACAAGAACTGTAAAAAAACATTACAATACAGTAAAAAATTTCACATATTTCTTTTTATAACCGTTTCCAAAAGCCTATTAATAAAACAATAATAGACAATACATCTATTCACAAAATAGAAATACAATTTTTGAAAACCATAAAATAAAACGCTCGTCTTTATTTGCTGACGTTTAATTCCATTCCAATTTTTTGGGCCAAATTAAAATTGTTAAAAAAAAAAATCAGAAGCACCAAAAAATGAAATGATCCTTCTAAAATTAATTAGTGAAAACATCATTATGCTGCTTCTAATGCAAGAAAGACTACAGTCTTGTCTTAAATATGATTTATAAAGTGAAATTTATTAAAAAAATTGAATATCTAAAATTCATAAATACCAGCAGTAAATATTCAATTTCTGTAAGTTTTTATATGAAAATACAAGAAAGGGGGTAGTATATAAGATGTTCTGTAATTTCAACAGAGAAACTTACACATAAGTTTAGCTTAGTGATAAAAGCTTGCAGAGTTAATTTTAGAGGTCTTTAGTCTAACCTCTTCAAGTATTTACAGTTTTACTTTTAATAACATTAAATTGTTGGTAGATGATGCTTATTAGTGTATTCACAAAGTAAAAGAGGACTTGATTTAAAACTAGAACAAGAGCTTGACTTAAAAAACAATGGGAATTTGGGATGTAGAATGGATGATAAAAAATTTAAAAACAAATTTTTGTGATACTCTTAGTTTATATATATATATATATATATATATATATCTCAAATAAGTAACATTAAATTAACCATTGCTTGATTCTGAAGTGTGCTTAACAACAAATGAATCATTTAATCATTATTTCATAAGTATAGAGCATCAGCTTAATCCTTTTGGTATTTATCTAATCATAATTTGTAAATAATACTGTAAATTCAAGTTTTGACAAACTCATAAATTTGATTAACTATCTGTATATATAATGACCTAATTCAATTATCTCTCAAATTCCTTAAGATTTAATTTGGAATTTCATTATGATACAATCTATCTCAACTAATAGATGTAATTATGCATAATTCTTTAAAAAAGATTAAAGATATTACTTTTTAACAATTCCTAGACTGAATTAGCATTTTAATTTAAAAACAAATGTACATAAAAATAAAATTCCCTAACTGTAGCCATTTATTTTCATTTGGATATCATTGATAAGTACAATCACCAAGTTCTTGGCCCTTCAAATATATAATAACAAACCGAAAACTGCCAACATTTGATAAAACTAAGACCTCTTGACTGACTGTTCCTTGATTTTTAATAGTTACAGCACACCAATAGACAAATGAAAATAGTTAATAAATTCACTATTACTTGATTACATATTTCAAATAGGTAGGTTACAATTTAAAATAAATCATTCCACTTATTCTACATGAAAATAGAAATAAATTTAAAATGGTAAACAAAAATGATATATACTCACGTATATAATTAATAAATTTGTAAATAGATTTAACAGTTTTCTGCCACCGTCTTTTGTATGTATCCAAGTACTGTGTTAAGTTTACTAATGGACAGTAATATTAAGGCAGTGGGCTGATAGGAGTAAAATAGGATAATAACTTAAAAATAGACACAGAGAGATCAATACTTCTGTACTTTATGCAGAGCATAATTAGAGCAAGAGAAAGAATCAAAATATGAAGCTGATTTTGAAAGGGACATTCAAAATCAGTGAAGCCAGACAAAAAAAAGTATTGCTTAGCTTGGACAGATGTAGTCAAACAACTTTGATTAAAACTACACAAAGTTTACAACAAAAACTAGTAAAACAAAAATATATTCTGAAAGTAAATGAAGCTTTCATTTTTTTTTTTTTTTTACACACTGGACAATTATGCTATAGACAAGTATAGATTTTTTTTTTTTTTACTGCAATATTTAAAAGGATAACATTTCATTATTATTATTTTTGCCTTGAAGACTTATTACTTGAAATTTTAAAGCCATGGTACTGAAAGAAAAGAAATAATTTTTAAATCAAGTTATTTTACATACATAAGTGATAAGAGCAATATTATAGATTCTGCTGAAGAAACTTATCAATAAAAATGATTCAGGGTTGCTGAAAAGGTTTTGTACTTTGAGAACCTCACTGGATAAACTTAAAAGGATTAAAGAACAACATAGCTATTAAAAGTCCTATTATTAATGAGCAACACAGCACAGAAACCACACATTAGTATGTGTCAACAATGATAAAGCAGTAAAGCTAACAAAAAAAAAAAACCCCCCAAAAAAACAAAGAGGATTATTTCAAGATTAACAAGGGCAGCTGCAATAATTATTAACAATGCTCATAACATTTCCATCTCAAGAGTTTACACACGAAAAAGTATTTACACAAAGGTAAGACTAGAACAAAATATCTAATAAAGCACTTAAATATAGAGGATTCTGAAGACCAAGTTCTTGGAATGTAATGTCCATACAAACCAGGGCTTAAAAAATAAATAAATAAAAAAAAAAGTATAGTTGCTTCAAGCAAGATATCTGCTCAAACCTCAGTAGTAAAAATACCATAACACATTTTCATATTATTTATAGTTAGTCATTCTTTAACAGCAGCACATAAAACAAAAGAAAAATTGTTTGTACAGATTGAGAGAAATAAATAATAAATAAGTATTTTTTTGTACAAGAGAATTTAGTTACATATTAGTTATACTAGAGAGTCATGATGAGTGGTTGTACTCTCACTGAGGATCCTCGTCTTAAATGTCTATTGGGACAAACTCATTGAAGAGCTCAAGTGAAACTCATATACGATCCACTGCTAAAGATCTGGAAAAATAGTTGGTTTCTTCTACTGTTCCAGGAAATATGTGAGGACTCCTGCCATTCTCTATCTTTGCGAAGATCAAACCAAAATGGAGTTTTGCTGTCACATCTTAGCAAGAGTTGCTCAATCCTAACTTCCCAGCCTTGATAGCGTTCAAAAGTGTTTACACAGTATTGTAGGTGAATTATTATTTTCCACCCTGCAACCCCTTTCTCACAGACTGAATACTCTATCACTAATCATAACAAACATTCAAACAAGCTACAGTGATTTGTTCCATCACTTCAGGGTTAACGCATCCTCATTTCTTTCATATTCCATTGGTAAGGAGGAAGTTCCACTCAGACAGCTTCTTTCAAAGAACTGTTAATTAGTGGAACAGATTCCTGGGAAGATGCTTCCCTAGTCACTATGAATATGATCTTAATATCTTCAAATTTAGGGTTAACCATTATCTATCTTTCATATCCTCATAATATGCACTTCTTACTTCTCTCACAACTTCATTCAGTAACATTCTACACCGAGTAGCTATTAGGCCTTGCATTGGGTGAACCACAGTACATAAGAGGTTTTATAATAGGTTTATGCATGCAATCTCACTTTAATTGATCACTCTTGGCTCTTTTGTAAAAACTAAAATCTTCAATTCAAAAGAAAGCTAAAGTTGGACATAAGACTTGAAATTCTGCATTTAAATTTAACAGTATATGTAGGCCACAAATATTGGAAAACTGTGAAACTGATCCCGAATAAGAGTAATGTCCTTTTTCTTGCCATGTCCCATCAGGACAGAGTCCCTCCATTTATTATCTACTAGGCTATTGGGTGGCATTTAAGCTAGCTTCTGCCAAAGGCTCTCGATTGAGCATTAATAGGTAAGGAGGAGTAGATGTGGTAGGCAACAATAAGCTACGGAAGAACTCAAAATTGACTGCTACATTTAAGTATTGCGTTAGTATTTAAGCTTACCTTTTAAAAGTTCAAATGATAATTTTTCTGCCAGCACTTAATTTAAAGACAATTTGATGTATGTAAGCCCTTACATTACATACAATTATTTTTATTTCATGGGTGACTTTTTCAATTAATTTCAATTATTCCCAAATTTATTTCCAAGTTATAAAAATTGTATCATACAAAAAAAAAAAAAAAATGAAAACAATCACAGTAATGAAAACTTGTGAATTCAAAATTTCAAAGATTGTGGGTCTAGATCTGGCTTAGAATGTTTTTAATTTGGTCATGGAGTTGACCTGATTCCAAAATGGTATGATTTGTTAGGCTATAGTCTCTATAAGTAAAGTTGAAAACACAGACAATTTTATTTTGAAGCACTGTAATTTAGTTACCTCCACTAATTCATTAAAAAAAACACTCTGATAAAAGAAAATTAGAAAATTTAAAGTTTACTTAATGTAATTGGAAACAAACATTAATTTTTTAGCAGAAAAAATTTAGTTGGAAATAAGAGAAACAGGTCTAACTGTGGTGATTTGTTTAGGACGATTATGTTGATGTATTGACAACGTACGTCAGGGAAGTTATCAGATAAAAGGATGGAAGTGACAATATTTTCAAGTTTTAAGTGAACCAGCTTATTTAACTACATAGTAATTTTTTAAAGATTAAATACTTTCAAAAGTCTAATATTTTTATTGATTTTTTTTAAGGTACTGTTTTTTTTTTTTTTTAACAAAAGACGTTTCTGTCCCTAAAATCAAAACTAAAAAGAAAATAATTGCAGTGTCTCTCACTGAAAAACAATTAATGATATTCAAAAAATTAAAATATTTAGTGAAATAGGATATGAAAATGAAAAATTTTGAAAATGTGATGATGATGGTCAGTCAGAGATATCAACACATGCTCACCAAAAGGAAAACAATTTTTTTTCTAAGGATGGATACTTGCTGTCAAAGGAAACAACTCTTAAAACTAAATGCTTTTTATGTTTATTCTCATAGGAATTTATGGAGGAGGGGGTGGGCTTAACAGATGCTAATTTTTTTTTTTAAAAACAACTTTCTAAAAATAAAAAAATAAAAATCTAAAATAATCTCATTCATTTGTGAATAAGTTCTGAAAGTTCCATTAAAATCTGACAATTTTTGATTTTTGTAAGAATTTCCAAATCAATGTTTCTCACCTGAAAAAATTTGAATTTTCTCTTAATAATAACATAAGGATTTTGATGACAAAACTTTTTTTATTAAGTTAGGCCTTTTTTTTTCATCCTGCTAGGCTGTTTTTTTTTTTCAGTGAATTAGTGGAGATACCTACTGTAATTTGAGAACTAATTTTTTTCTTTGGAACATCAGCTACTGTGAAGGTAGAAAGTTGTGTCCCTTTAATTGTTTTTATCAGTAGAAGCAAAGATGGTGAAATCCAAAAACAATCACAGTAATGAAAACTTGGAATCCAAAATTTCAGGATTGCAGGTCTGGATCCAGCCTGGAATGTTTTTTAATTTGCTCATGGAGTTGGCCTGATTCCAAAGTGATAAGATATGTTGGTCTACAGCCTCTAGGAGTAAAGTTGAAAGTGTGACAGTGGCACACTGACATTAACATTTATTATTATCTATGAATTTCTATAACATTTTTGTGACTAGTTTCACATTATAAACAGTGGAGAAGGCAGAGTACTGAGTTGTCCTCCTAGACTGAGCTCGAGAGCTTAGCTTAGTCTCTCCTGCTATTTGATCCAGAAGTGATGGATTTTCCCCAAGGGCATTAGTGCAAAGAGAATACAGTTTAGACAAAACTTTAATTTGGCTTGCTGATTTTACTTTCCGCCTTAGAAAAAAAAAGAAAAAGAAAAAAGGCTAATAAAAGATAAAATTTATCTTGCTGAATCTCACATTTTTTTATATAATTTAAGATTTAACTTTGCAGGTAATGCATAGTGATAGGAAATACATGCTAAGATCAGAGTGCAATTCCAGAGCAGGAAGAATAGATTTTAAAGTTAAAATTAAGTTATATAGGACTCCCTGGTCAATTTCTTGTTTTGTTAAATGCTATGTATATTTCTTCATGACATAAGTGATCATGGCTTTCTAGGTTCTTTTTCTTCATTTTCTGAGTAGCCATGACTTCTTGTGATGGTTTCCCTTCGCCTTTTCTAGTTTGGAATTCAGAATTTTCCTTCTCTTAGATGATGGTTGTCAGCCAAAGTTAGAGTCCAGTTTATAGCTGGGATAAGAAATGGATTCATGGCTATCTCAAGACTCAAAGAGCATTGGTGTAGAAGGGGATGCAAAAGACCAGGTAGGAAATTGAATAATTTTTCAATCTGGTGATGCTACTAAAAAAAGATAAATGATGCCACAATGAAAAATTTATAGTATTCTACACAAGAATTCAGTGATTTTTTTTTTTTAAAAAAGCTTTAGAGTAGGTACCTCCATGAGATCGCTAAAAAAGAGCATAGCATGATGAAAAAGATGCCAAATTTGATGAAAACAAAATTTTATCGTCTAAATGTTCATATTAAAGAGGAAAGATCAAAGTATTTTGGGGTATTTTTTTAAACACTTTTTAATCGTTCCTAGCACGTCCAAAATTTTCGTTAAAAATCTTGTTTTTTTTATCATCAAAACTGGCAGATAATCATTTTCAATCATTTTTTTCCATTTTATAAAAAAACGAAAATCTCACTTTGAAATTCTTTTAAAATCAATTATCATTTTTTTCAAAACTTATTTTAAGAAAATCAGAAATTATAATTTTTATTTAAAATATTTTAAACCAAGCTTAACTTAGCTTCTGCGCCAAAAAGATGTAATTTGAAAATAAAACAAAGCAGGTCATAACCTTTTGCATCACTTGACAGGTGGCGAAAGACATTTTCATGACGTTTAGATAGAAAGAATTATCCTCACGTAAGCTAAGGATGGAGAGAAGTGAAGTTATTTAGATTTAAGTGAACAAATTATTTACCTCGTTATTTTTAAGGAAAACTTTCAGCGCTCTATTTTTTTTTTGTACTTGGCTTTCTCACCTTTACATTTACGATGATTTATGGAAAATATATTATAAAGAAATTAAAATAAGACTGTTAAGAGAGATTAAATTTCATAAGAAAGGTATCTAATTAATTTATAGGTACCTTTATGAAATTTTATCAGAAGTGCACATAAAATACTCTAATTTTATGTACATTTATTACATTTTACTGTGTTATTTGTATTTCCATTCATTTTATTATTAATTTTGATATTTCATTCATGGAAAAATGCCATAACTGAGATTAATATAAAAATAAGATCATATAAATTTCATAAGATGATACTGATACTTTTAGGTACCCTTCTCTGTTGAAATTGAAAAATCAAATTAACTTCTCCACACGTTTTTCACAAAAGTAAAGACCTTAACAGCGGAGAACAATGCTTAACTCAAATAACGCAACTTAATTATATTCTTGTTAGTTTTCCATACTTTATAATTACAGCACGATTATAAACACAAAATTACATTTCTTAATTACTGCGGATCTTCTGATTAGTCAAAACAATACAGTTTACAACACGCTAAAAAAAGATCTATCTCATAAGGACACTTCTGAAACCTGATGCAGCTTTTAACTAATTTTATAATATTTTAACACCTTAAATGTAAAAAAAGCTATTATAATTAAAGAAATAACAAATAATTGTATTAAAAATTCATTTTTCATCGAAAAATTTTTTGCTTTCAGAATAAAAGCATTTGAAATTAAATAATATCTTTGTTTTATTGAGTTTTATGTTACAATTCAGAGCTGATTTTGAGGTGTGTGTGTGTGGGGGGGGGGTACAATTAAAAAACAAAAAAAAAACAAAAACATGGTTTGCATTCCTCAAAACCCTGTGCTTTTAACTATTGTAATCACTAAACCCGGTGCGATCGAATTTCTAGAGTTTTCATAAAATTAGTTATTGGGGGGAGGGGTAATAAATATATAAAAATATTTCTGCCATAACTTAAAAACAAAAAACATTTAATTTCCATCATCTATGAATAGTTTCTGAAAGTTTCATTAACTTCCGACAATTATTTTTATTTTTGCAAGATTTTCCAAATTAATGTGTGTCATACAAAAAAAAAAAAACGTGCTAAAAATTGTATGTTATTTTAGTAGTTCCGGTGATACAAAGAGAAACGTTTTTTTTGTTTGTTTTTTTAATCACAATTAGAATGTTCTAAAAAGAAGTAAAACATTTTAAAAATAATTAAAAAAAACTTTGGTCTTTCGTCTTCATAATAAACATTTAGACGATAAAATTTTGTTTTCGTCGAGTTTGGCGTCTTTTTCATCATGCTATGCTCGTTTTTTTTAGTGATTACATACATACTTCTTCAAACGATGTCAGCATACCTTGCATTCCCTTTGTTGCGTTATTATTATTTTTTTTAATTAAGCTAGCAATCTGAGGCCTCGGGAGCTAATTAACTGTTTTGTTGTTTGTTATGCAGAAATTGTTTTGATTACATTTCAAGTGTTACTCAACTCACCGTAGAAAATTGATTGTGTGTCGGATACTTTTTAAAATTCAAAGAGAAGCTTCCTTAGAATATGAGATTTAAAAAATATGAGAAATATAAGGGAAGTAAATCAGTGTTTGGTATGTAGAGAATCATTTGAAGTGATAACAATACACCAATTCTCATATTAGAAATTGTTGCAATTAAAATTTAATTGCAACAATTTAATAATTAAATGTATCTATTCGAAAGAATTGTAATACAGATGTAAAATTCTTTTCATCAGACGTTGAAGAGAATTTTATTTTAAAATCAATTTGTGATCAAGCTAGAAAAATTATATACCAATTCCATTAACAATGAATCACACTTAGGAATTCTCAACCACCAACAGCATTTGAAGGGAGAGGCAGGCAGGAGATACAGAAAGGTAGCCCCCAATGAATCATGCATGACATGTTGCCATCAGTAATCAAATAATTTTAACGCAAAAAGTATGCAAAATATGTATGCCTCACATTTTTTTCTGAATCAAAGGAAAATAAAATCTACAAAAACAGTAAAATTATACATATCTCATTGAATAAACAAGAAGATATATTCATAAAAAATAGTTTAATTTTTAAATTTTTATGAATAAAAATAAAAATTTATTAACTGATTTTCTAAGAACATTTTTTTATCAGTAAAAATTAAAATAATGAATGACGGTAAACCGGTAAAGTTTTCGATTCTGTCTAAGTAAGATTTTAAAAAGTCAATAAAAACTAGATATTTCTTAACTCGCACCCGTAACTAAGAAAAAATCGGAATGTTAAGAAAAGAACCTATGATGCAATAATTTAAAGTAAACTAAAAAAGATTTAAGTTTTTAAGCGTACATAATCTCAACAAGACTGAATTGAGATTGTTAGATTGCCTATCTACCAACATAAGCAAAGCTTTATTTGCACTAAGCAGAGTAAAACAGTAAACACTAAACAGTAAAGAAGGAATTATCTGCTTGTTCTTTAAACTGGAATCAATCTTCTAAGCTACTTTTAAAGTTTATTTAGTCGTAATTTAAGCCTTTTTACAATTTCTGTTTTCTGAGGACTAATGCAATTAACTGGACTTATAGATTTTATGAAAAGGCAAGTTTCAAGATGTATGCATTTTTTTTGTAGTTCTGTTAAGTCGTTCAACAAAAAAAACAAAAAAAACGATTTTTATCATTTAGTTGGTAATCTTTTTTGAGTTTTGTTGAGTTAGTTTTGGTTCACTATCATCAGCTTCTTGCTTGCTTAAAAAATGTATTGTTGCCTCAGCAACAATAGAAAAATGTGTGAATGTATTTTTTAAAAGTAGCCGTTGTGTTAAGTAACAAAAAATAATCTTCTTAAGACTTCGATTTTGGTATAAATAAAAATTGCTGGTAAACTTCCATTTAAATTTTTAATCCGATCTTCAAAAATTTGCATTTATCGTTAAATTTTTTATACCTATTCATAGAAGATTCAAGAATAACTTAGCTTAGAAGCTCTGCATTTTTCTCTTAATTAAAAATTTAAAACCAAATATAAAGTTTGTTATTATGAAATCGTTATTTCCACACGTAATGCGATGGAAATAAACAGATCGCATGCATTTTTCCCCCCGCCAAAAGTTATTTAGTCGGAGACAAGTTTTAGAAATCACACCACAAAAAGTCATACATCGAATAAATTTAAACATCTTTATTTTAACAAGAAGACGAGGGTTAAGTTTGTTTTTAATGTTTTATAGGGTATTTTTAATTCTATTTTTAAGGGAATAAACGTTTCCTGACGATTTTTTAAAATTGTAATTACAATAATTCTAGAAAACAAAAACAATTATTTGCTTACTCAAGCTATAGTACAAATTAAAAAAATGTACACAAGTCGGAAGAAGCACCTACACTACAGGTATCTTCTTTGTATGTACACTGTACTACATGAAGAGCTTTAACAGGAACAAAAACAATCTGACCGATATATGTATGTATCTTAAATTAGTAACGCATTTACATCACGTGACTAAACATTCAAACCATTCACGCTTACCGCTAAAAGCTAAATTTTTCTTCATTTTAAAGAAACTTAAAATCAAGTAGCTAAAGAATTAATAATAGTGAGCACTTGAGGAATTTCAATCAAGATAGCACCAAGTGAAATAAATACAGAGTTGAAGAAATTGTGAACAATCGAAAGAAAACTAAGAGTAAAAAATAAAAATACAAAGTTTTCTACTTACCGCTGTTTTTTATTTGAAGTTTTTAACTTGAATGCTAATTTTTTTAAAATACTAGGAATATACATATTTCAATTTAAAATAAATCCATAGAGAAATGGTAATGGCTTGATAGAATTCAAACTCATGTAATTCTGGCTCATTGCAGACATTCAAATGGGTAAAGTCGACGCAAATTACAAAGACAGCGGCAATTGGTTAGCAGTTCAAGTTTTCAACCAATCACAGTTGCAGACACAATCTCATTATACGCGTACACAGCAACAGAAATAGTAAAAAGTTTTTTAAAAAATATTTGTCAGTGAATGAATACTCTTCTTTGATGAGGTATTCTGACGGAAAATGGAGCAAGGATGTTTACCAAGAACATATTAAAAGCATTGTATACAACAGTAGCTTTAATTAAAAATTCACAAGAACGTCTTTTTTAACAGTCTAACAATTTTGAATTAAAGATTGGGTTTAAAAATAAACTGGGTTTCAATTCATTAAAAATTCTGATTGAATTCAAAAAACTCAGTAAACACAAAAAATGTACCATAAAAATTTGAAAACAAAAAAAACTATTGACAAGTTTTTAGTTAATGTTGAGTAAAATAGTAAAAACTAAAAAGTTATTTTTGAAAAAAGGATTTAAAAAGTTTCCATATTTATGAATTTATGGTTGCCATTTCATGTGTACATTGGTGATGATGATAATTCTGTCTGACAAAAAAAATAGTAAGGGCTAAAAATGTAAAATAAAAATAGTAAGACCGCCTTTGTTCAGTGGGAAGGTAAAATAAAAAAATGTTTTCAAAAAATGTTAAAGCAGCAGGATTCGCTACACAAATGATGCTACGTATGATAATTACCGATATTAAGCAAGACATGTAATGATTCACTTTATTTTGAACTAAAAAAAAAAAAAAAAAAAAGCATTATGTGAACACACAAAGAAATACCTCTCTTCGTGTTCATTGTACATAGCACTTGTGTGCAATAACTAAAACAGAAAAATATTATTTGCTTGAAAACAGTCAACTGAAGTAAGTAAAAAATATGCTCATTTAATTTCAATTCCTATCAGCAACCCCAAAAAGCACTTTCTTTCTGACATAAAAAATGATTACATGAGCAATCTCTCTGCAGCTTCACCTGTCAGTGGTTAAGTCGGACAGCAGTGTCTTTAGAGACGGTTTTTTTAACAATTGTAAAAAATTGTAAGAGTAAATAAAAGTAAAACTTATCGGGAGCGCCACCGTCCTGGTCCGATCATATTTCTATAAATTGCATAAATAATTTTTTTTAATAATGGTAAAATTATCCAATTTGTGAGTAAAAACTAAAAAATGTCACGAGAATAAATTATTAAAAAAAGAAAATAGATAATTTAATAAATTTGATGTTTTCATCTTTAGTAAAAAAATTTATAACTTCAAGTCTAACTGAAGTCCACAAGACAAAGTGAAATGAAAAGTAAAAGTAAAACTTCTATCTGTAGTTGTTGACGTAATGCTGTGATTACCAGAGTCTCTCAAGTCATTGCTTGTGAGTTTAACCGTGACCACCGATCGGTGGTCACGGTTTAACCCTCACACTAGAGATGCTCCATGCAACGTTGTATCAAAACTTTGTTCAACGTTGACTACCAGCCCACATGGATAGAATCAAAATTTTGGTCAGAAGTGTTTGTATTCTCAGTGGATTCAAGCAAATTTTAGCAAGAATTCAGATTTGACTACATATTTATTTCATGATTTAGTAATCATACAAATAGTTATAGAAAAGTCCTTTCTAACAAATGTACAAAACAAAATAGGTAAATCAAATTTCTAATTCATGGAATGGAAATGTTTGTAATTTTATAGAAACAATACAATGGGGAAATTATAGGATCAAATTCCACTTTTAGAAGATTATTTATTCATTAAAAAGAGTTTTTCAAGATGACCAAGTTATTCAGATTGTTACCTTAGAGAATAAGCGAGCTTGAAATATCAATATTTATCATCTCATTAGGATGTTTTCTTTTATTTTGTTGTTTTTTAGAAGAGAGGATGTATGGCGGATTGATTGAGGACGGATGAGTTTTTATGGTGAATGAGGAAATTGTATCTGTCTATATTTCTGAGATGAGGTATTATGTACACTATTTACATTATTTGGACTATTGTCCTCATCTTTCTCGCCATATTTATTACAACGTTTCGGCCGTTGTACACTCCGGCCTTCTTCAGGTGGTTGGAATGTTAAACTGAACTCTTTATTTCGCTTACTGGGGTAGACTGTTCTAGTTCCACGTGCCATGTAATGGATGTCAGTTATTTCCTGTTAATTTCCCTCTCCAAGTTCTCCACTTCCTTAACCGGGTATTGAACTCACACTTTTTGGGTCCTGTCACTGGATCTAACCAACGCCTTTATCCACTGTACCATGCGTCCTTGAGGACAACAAGGACACATGGCACAGTGGATAAAGGCGTTGGTTAGATCCAGTGAGCGAAATAAAGAGTTCAGTTTGATGTTCCAACCACCTGAAGAAGGTCGGAGCGTACAACGGCCGAAACGTAATAAATATGGCGACAAAGATGAGGACAATAGTCCGAATAATGTAAATAGTGAGGAAATTGTAACGCGTAATTGGGTTGTGAATCCGATTAGTGAAGACCAGCCTCAACTCATTCCCCCTTTTCTGGCGTGTGCCATAATTGTATTAATTTAAATCTCAATATCAATTTTTATCACAGGCGAAGAAGTCATTTCCATTATTCTCTCTCTAGTAAAATTAAAAACGAAAAAGTTTATGTAGTAAATTAATTATAGCAATAGATGTCCAATGTAAGATGCTGAGGATGTTGAACTGTAACATTCTTAAAGAAATTATCAGGATTTATTTACTGAACATTCTTTAAGAGAACTTCTTTAAATCAAAGAATCTTATTTTCTCACTATCAGCCCAAATCAATTAAAAAAATTGGTCATTAAAATACCGATTTTGGGAAGCAGATTGGATTAAAAACCTTAGTATACCTTCATATTTTTTATTAAATATTTTCGTGTATTCAATCTTTTATATGCACAAAAAACAAACCTAGACTGGATAAACAACAATATCTCATTTACTAAAATTCTGTCTCATCATATTACCACTTAGAACATGCTGTGATAATTTTTGGAATTATTTTGGCAATCTCTTTACCAGATATTGTAATGATGGTTGATGGTGAGAAATTTATAGAAGGATAAAATTTGTAACTTATACAATAAACTAGTTTTTTACCTCTATGTTCAACACTTCCTGACACTTCACTTCCTAAACAATATTTTTCCACTATTGAATAATTATGAAGTTTTATTTATCAATATTAACATTACATTTAAATTTTCATGCCACCAAAAGGGGTTCACTACATGAAGATATGCAATTTTGTGGTTTTCTAGAAACTAGTGCAAAGTTAGCAAGTTTCAGTAAACTTTAAAGTTTGATACAAAGAGCAAAAAAAAAAACGTATTTGAATGTCAGAATAAAATGGAACTTCTTAAAATTGAGCATTGTTCATTAAATAATTCTTAAATGCACAGTGAAGCATTTATAAGAAATAATATGACTTAAAAAATTCATTGCTATTAGTTTTAAAGCTTATTCATCCATCCCACACAAAAAACAATTCTAAACATTTTTATGGAAATTTATCAACCCAACCTATACGGTGGTCCGAAAGTCTTGTCATCCCTACATAATAATTTGAATTAACCAAAGTAAAATTTCCATTATTTGTATTTTTCAAATTATCGATTTTTCAGTGAATGAACTCTAGACTTATTGATATTTTACCATTTTTCATTAAAGAAAACTGATATTCGAATTCTAGATTTAGAAATGGAACAACTTTGTTTTGAAATTGACCCAATTATAAAGGGGAATAACTTCGGTTTATTTAAAGCTACGAAGCAATAAATAACATTGCCTAAAAATGCAAACAGCACTTCATGACAGTTACATTTTCTCTCGATTTTTAATAATACAATCAGTTGAACTTTAAAAAAATACTTTCTTCACATTAGAGTAGAACTGACAGTTAAATATTTATTATTAGACGATTTTAAAACTAAACAGCTATGCAACAAACTTTCAATCAAATTATGAACACTAACAGACTTCTTGTTGTACGAACATAGAAATAAAAGAAAACATAAGGCCAGTTACAAAAACATAGATAGGCTCGATTTGTTAATCAAATGATGCATGTCTTGGGAAATTACCTTATTAAAAAAAACAAGCTGTATTTTAATTTTTATATTTATTTTTAAAAGCACACTTCGGTAATTTAAGTTTACATTTTTTTTCAGTTTTATGGAACTGAAAAGGAAAATCAAATATATTTTATATACCCCTCTCTCACTCTTAAGAAAAAAAAAAAAGAACCCACTTAGAATGGTGGGAAAACCATAACACCGGAAGCTGAGCGAGACTGAATGCGCAAACAACAAGTTTTGCTCAAATGCGCATATGCTTTCTATAGAGGTAGTAATTAACAAAATAAGATTGAGCTGTAAAGCTGGGTTTCCGAAAGGAGCTTTTCGTTGCTTACAAAACTAAAACCAGCAAAAAGAAATATGGCGAAAATTAAGAAAACTACCGAAGCAATGATTAGAGAAAGGACAATAAACCGCGATTTAGCGAAAGCTCGAGCGGCTGAAGCAATGAGGAGAGCGAGACAAGATCCTGAATACAGGGCTCGTGAAAGAGCAAGAAACGCTGAAGCACAGAGAAGGAATAGAATGAACGAAGAATATCGAATGAAAGAAAGGGCCAAGAATGCATTAGCAAGATCAGTAGCTAGAATGGATGATGGCTACCGAGAGAGAGAGCGCCAGACTAATGCCCTCTCTATGGCTATGCTCAGACAAAACCAAGAATACAGAAACAGAGAGCGAATCAGAAATGCCAAGGCGATGGCACTAAGTAGAGCCTGCAAAAAATACGAGAAGCAGCAAGCGAAAAGAGAACAGGAACGGATTACGAAATCAAACAACAAAAGCTTTCTAGTATTGTCCATGGGCAGTAAAGCAAGGAGAAGTTCAAAAACGTAAAGAAGAAGAAAAAAGATATCCCCCCAAAATAAAAACCGCAAAGAAAAATCATGGTGAGTCGCTCTCACACTTAAAGACTAAGTAAAAATACAAATTTATCACTCCAATCTCATTATGACGGCACGACATGCATTATTCATTTTTAGGAGCATTTTTTTTAATAAACTGTGTAGAGGAAAAAAAGCGACAGAACTACATAGATTATTAAACGATAAGTCTTATTTTTGTTTTTACTTTAAATCCTCGCATCATCCTGTTTATCGTGCAATAGGAAGATTTGTAAATAAAAGTGGACAGTAAAGAAATATCTGGTTTGTTTTTCTCGCATAATTTACCTATCTGCTGACAAAGTAATTTTCGCCTTGCACTTTCTATTATCCTAACTTAGGTTTCTGCTTTCTTTTATTGCAAATTCCAGCTTGAGTTTTCGGTACATTGTTAAAACGACAGGCGACTGCGAGGTTTCTTTGTTTAAAAAAAAAAAAGGGTAGTCACTAGTGGTTCCTGTGTGTAATGCGATTATTTTTCTTGGCGTGAGAAAAGCAACAAGATCCTGAATGAATCTGTTTGCCAATTTACCTAAATATTAGATTTGATATTTTTATAATTTGCAAGACCGAAAAAAGCCTTCCTTTTGGAATCAGAAGGCTAAAAAAGTTAGTCAATAACATTGACTACACAACTACAAGTTACTAGTTTTTTTTACATCATTTTCCAAAAAGCGTAAACGACAATGACCAGATTTTTTTAAAATTTATATAAATTCTGTAAAATTAAATTTTAAAAATTCAAAATTCTTTCGATGTTGGTAAAATCATGTAAGTAGAAAGAGAACAAACATAAAAAAGGCCTTTATGTTAGAAATAATCGATTGCATAAATTAAAACAAAAACAAACTTTGAGCATAGTTTTCACTTCAATTTTTTCCCCACATTTTCGGGAAGATTAAATGTTAAAATTAAAAATGAACAATTTTGCTTTTTTTTTTTTTTACTCCTAAGTAAATATTTTAAAAGGTGCAAAATAAAATAAATGAAAAAAAAAATTGTAGCTTCTTATTAATGATCATTTTATTTTAAAGATGTAAATAATCGCTATTTTAATGATGAAAGAAAAAAAACTAAATACGGAAAAAATACATCTATTCACTAGGTAAAGGTAAAACCGTAAAATAATCTAGAATTAAGAAAAATTATTCTTGGCTTAACAACAGTAAAACAAAAAGGTAATAGTAGTAGTCAGTGACAGACCCCAGCTTCAAAAATAAACATTTTGCGTATGGTGTCAACAATCAACCAACATAAATAAAAGAAAATGAAAAATTACTTTGTTGAATTAAATTAAATATTTGAAGAAATTTTTTCTATTCATATGAACCAGCTGTAAAATTATTTTTTTTTTATGTAATCTTTTCACTTTTGAAAAGACAGTTATTGTGAATTAAGTATTTACAAGATACTTTCTTAATCTTTCAAATTATTTTTTAGTAGTATTTCTAAATTTTTTTAGACAAAACAGTAACTGACTAATTTGACTTATGAACATCCTTGAAATTATTTTTCTACCACAGGTAAGGAAGAAATTTGTTACTTTGAAAGTATTTGAAATTTACTGTAATTGCAAGAAAATAATTTATTGAAAACCTTGAATAAAATTGTTCAAACCAAGATGTTTTTACCTATATTAATTTCATAAAAAGACAAAAATGGGTGAATTGTAAAAAATTGAAAAGTAAAAATTAGTTTTGTCTCAGTTTTATTTCAGAGCTTAAAAATAAAATATTGAAGTTAAAAAATGTCAACTTTTATATCAACACTACAGTTATCTTACTGGAGCAAATATTTGGATTTTAATAAATACATTAGCATTTTATTTTCACTCTTTTAATGTTTATTTCCTGAAAATTGATTAGTGATTAACAGACATAGAAAAAAAAATTGAGGGGGTTGTAAAATTCTTGACTTGACCAAGAAGAGATTAAAAAAATTGTTTTATCAATTTAGTCACATTTTGGGTAGAGTGATTTTTTTTCTACTGTCCTGTGTGTGTGTGTGTGTGTATATATATATATATATATATTCAAAAAATAAAGTTGAACTAGAGAAATATCAAACTGATCACAACAGGCTCTCAAGGATAAGCAATGACATCTCAATTCTTACCAAAAGTATCTAACATTCTTTTTATTTAGTGGGTCTGAGAGTTTCAAGTTAAAAGCAACAAAAATGATGAGCCATAGTCTGGCAATATTTTTAAAAATTAACTTATTAGATATAACTTGTTATATTAAGATTCACTCAAGTGACCAAGATTTCTCTTCAGTTTGCAATTATTTTCAATCATGTGGCATTATCTACAATAAAATGTGTATAAATTACTATCAGTTATCAACAATAACCTTTTCCTCACAAGAAAATAATACTTAGAATATATTTGAAACAAACAGATAAATATTTTAATCACATGGTTGAAGGATTAGAAAAAAAAAATCTATGAATAACTTTTACTAGAAATTGTATTCAAGGTGTACAATATTTAGAATGATGTTTTTTTTTAAAGTGTTCAATGGGACAAATAACTTAGTAAATACAAGTGTTGGTTAAGCAGTCACAAGTTCAATGCTTGCATCAGGTAGCATGAAAATAGTCACACACTTGTTGGGTGAAAGAGACAAGAATTAACTGAGGAGATATCCCTAGTATGGACAGTGAAATTAAGGACAATCTATTCCCATGAATTGAATATATTTGGTTAAAAAAGCCGAGAGGGTTACCATTCTTAACAGATACCTAAATAAGGCTAGTTTGAAACATTGCAACAATTAGGATAAGTACATTAATTCAAGTATATCAGGTAATAATTCCTAATCCAAAAACTTCAAATATGATTTATAAAAATGAACATTAATTTCCAACTTTCATAAAATATAATCAAAACAAAATTAATCATTGATTATTACAAAACCTTTAAATTGAAAAATGTTCAGCAAGATTATTTTATTCATATTTACTATGATAGTATTAGGCTTGTATAATAATTATAAGTTGGACAATTAAGAGCTAACTGCAAAAAGGAAAGTGCATTTTTAGTTCATCATGGTTTAAAAACATTTGAAGAATTTCAGAAACATCTATAAAATGATGTAACAATATAATCTGAAATAACATTAACTCCTTTTTTGTTAAAAACCTGAACTTATTCAAAAGTTCAATTAACTCTAAATGAAAGTGTATATAACTTGACTGAAGAGTGGTTATAGCATTGTAGGATAAGTTAAACATTCAACAGTAATCCAGAATGCCGTGAAAGGAATGTACTGTTACATTTTCCTGATTATAGAAACACTATTTTTTTATTTGCTACTTTGTTGCTTAAACAAGCAAGTGCTGAAAAGTTCTTTGCCCAGCCTAATTC
Organism: Acanthosepion esculentum; assembly: GCA_964036315.1. Lineage (NCBI taxonomy): Eukaryota > Metazoa > Mollusca > Cephalopoda > Sepiida > Sepiidae > Acanthosepion > Acanthosepion esculentum. The sequence goes on from OZ038501.1 coordinate 61,763,395, forward strand.
CTCAAATCTGGCCAACCATCAGAATTTATTTTCTTTGGAGAGGCTTCTTAATCAAACCAAGAACTTTTCAGCACCTCCATGTAAGTGCAGATACAAATACATATAAGTGAAATTAGCAAATTAAATTAAACTGTTAAGCAGAAGCAAATGTGAAAGAATGTACAACTTGTTAAATCCAAACTTTCTACTATCTAGTTCATTCAACAAATTGCTCTATGTTGGATCAAGAACACTGACATATCATTTTGGTGAGCAGAGTAAAGAGAATAACATGAACATTTCCAGAAAAAAAGGAATCTGCTGTACAAGGGTGGATCAATAAGCACAATTGAATTTTGATCTGAAATTTATGCTTGATTGACATGATTAATTTTCATTACTGGATTGACAAAGAAGGAGATTATGTTGAAAATATTTATTGTGTAATAGAAAAGTTTATCATTTGGCTGTGAAATTATTGATGTACCTACATATATTAAGATTTAAAATATTTTAAAAACATTTGCATTGTAACAATTTGATTTAAAGAAATTTGCTGAATTAAAAAGCAAATTTTTGTTTAAGTACATAGTTCTACTAATTTCAATATACCATGTTATCTGTTAATAGCTGAAATAGAGGAAAAAATTGTGAAAGTTTTAAAAGCAATCTGATTCAAAAGATTGTTAATACAGAAAAAGGTATTTAAAATGAAAATTCTGATTTATTTATTTCTATAATAGCATCAATCAATAGGTTTGAACCTTCTGCTCATTGAAAAAACAGGTTGAAGACTTATAAAATTGTTTTGATATACAAATCTTCATTTTAGCTTAAAAATTTATAATGAACAATAAGTTAACGTATTCTCCATAAACCTAATTTTTATGAGATTTCAAAAAAATTTCTATACAATTATTTAAAAAAAAAAGAAGACAAGACTAATTTTTTTGACCTTTGGAGAAAAAGTTTATACAAAAATAAATGTCATAAAATTAGCACAGAAATCAGATTTGGTAAAGAAAGAGAATTTAAAAATCTGAGATGGCACTTGTTTTTTGTGTGATAGGTGACGACTTCGTCCACACTGTCATTTAGCAGAAACAGACTTACTTTTTAAAACTGGTATGTCACGAGAGTTGGTCAAAGAAAATTTTATTTGCCAATTCTTAACTGACATCACCAAAAAGTAAGCTACCAGTTTCAAGTGATTTGAAAACGAGATATTTTTTAAAAATTGCTTACAAATTTGTATTATTTGTCAATCAAACTCAGTGAAAAAAATTAATGTAGATGTAAAAAAAATTTTACTGGCATCCATTAATTTTTTTTGCCTGTATTAATTTTCCTGTTCGTGAACACTATTCATTGGCATTTATTGTAAAAACTTAAATACAATTCAGCAAAAATATGTCACTTGAACTGGAAACGGTTGGTTGATGTTACTGACTGAATAAGGTAAAAAAAGAAAAAAAAAAGTAGTTTGGTATTATTGAACATTAGTTAATTTAATTTCTCAAAAAAAAAAAAAAAAAAAATATCGAGATTTTATTTTTACACCAACCAATATTTGACGATTATGATTTTTCCACCTAAAAAATCTCGTTAAATGACTTTTTTCCCCCCAGCCTTCTCAAAATTCAAGTACCTCCAAGATTCGTTAGTCAGAAAAAACTAAAATGATTTGAAGCGTAACCGAGGAGTGCCTAAGAGAATCGTTTGTTTTTAAAAGAGTAGAGAAAGTCTTTATTCATATTTTCAAATTCCTAATAAAACTATTTTAAAATTCATAAAAAAAAACTTAAGTCACTTCAATACGAATTTAATTTTTTCTCGTTTCTACTTCGAATTTAAAATATTGACATTAGCTAGATTTGCTGTGAGTGTGAAAGTTAGTGTCACTGTCAATTGAACATATAATCTTCCTTCCACAAGAAATAAGGAAATAAAAAACACAAAAAACAAAAAAAAAGTAGAAGACACGTGTCAATTGTTTTGGTTTGTATTTGTTGAATGTTGATTGTTCTTCTGTTAAGTTTTTTTTTTGCTAAGTAAAAATCATCTTATGTAGTTTAAGTTTATCCAAGCAAAAAAAAAAGAATAAACACGCGGAAGAATTTGAAAAGTCATTAATAGTCAAAAACTTTAGGAAAAAAGTTAATGAACAGAATTTCTAGGAAGATAGCGCCATAAAAATGCTACCTAGTTGTTAAAATCTAGCTACTAGCAACATAAGTTTTTTTTTGTCTACTTTTCGACGAGTCACCTATAGTTCTTTTGCCTGTAAAAAGTTACCATTGCATAAAAAAAATACCTTGAAATTATAAAATAAAAGAAAAAGGAATTAACAAGAAAATTATGAGTACTAAATGGTACCATGTATTGTAACCCAGTAACTGCCAAAGACATGTCACGCATGGCTTTCAATCCAAATATGAAAGGAACTGGTCAGGTACTCAGCGACATTAAGGCCACACCCAGTCATTGACGGATGATGAACCAGAAAATTACGATTTTTTTCTGGAAATTTCGAATAAAATCAATGATACGAACTGACATTTAAAGATGAAGTAAGATGTAAACAAAACTAACAATCAAATGACCGAAGAAGAGTGAAGACAGAAGACTAAGAGTGATTTGTTTTTGTTGTTTAATTTTTCTCGGTTACCTTTTTAGTTTAATGTCAAATGACAACTAACAAGAAATGTCCAGATAATTAAGTTAAGAAGAAGCTTAATTATTTTTAGGAGTTTCATTTCGCAAACATCACGACCACGACCGGAAGCCTTTGAGAACATAAATGTCAACAAAGTCAAGTTTGAAATCATAAACAAAGCAAATTTTGAAATACGTTAAACAATATAACAACTCATAATTAAATGACAGTTTAATGAATCTGGAACAGAAAAAATAGTTCTATTTTTAAGAAAGAGAGGAAAAAACTGACAACTAAATTTATTTTGTGTGTAATTAATGAAGATTGAAGTATTTCAATATAAAAAAAAAATAAAAATCAACGAGTTTTCGTGTGATCAATTTTATTTTAAACGAAAAAATTTTAATTTCTCTTTTTGCCATTAACAATTAGTTCAAAAAGTTTTTTTTTAATAAAGAATTAAATGCAGAAAAAAAATTAAAAGAAAAAGTGATAGACAATTTTTGACTTCAATAGTTTTAAATTATTAAACGAATACAAACAAATATCCAGACTTTTGGTTAAATATTGTCAATGTCAAAAAGAAAGAGAAATAGGATTTTTGACAGAAGGAAATAAATAAAATAACCGGTTTCTTACTCTGAAAAAATCGTGAAGCTGAATGAAGTTTATTTTCAAGTCACCAGCAAAATCCCGAGGTAACATTAAATAAAAATCCTATAATTAAATCCTTTGTTAATTTTCAAGGATATAAAAGTAGAAAAATAAAAAAATCCATTATCAAATCAATCCATCTTTCCTATTTTTGATACGAGGTAAAAATGAAGAAGACGCTACATTTTTAAACGTTTTACAAACATTAAAAAAAGGAACGCCGACAATTACAAATTTTTTTTCCAAATGTACAATGACATTTAAATGAGTCATTTGGTCAAATAATTGTCACTTTACTAGATTGAGAGCAGACCAGCACCAGAAATGTTTATTCGCATTTTCTTGGCTCATGTGCCATCAGTATTATTTGTAGCCTCGTTAAACTTGATATACACAGCGTATTTTTCAGTCTTCAATTCTCTGAAAGAACAAAGTAAACTAAAGATTTATATTCTAGTTTGATTCCTCAAGGGTTAATTTAATTTCTGACAATTATCAAAAGTATTGTCAAAATCATTTGATTATAACAAAGTCTAAACTGAAAAGTATCTTAATAAAATAAAAATTATATTAGGCTGCGATGGATATTGGTTAAATAATAATAACGGTAGTTTTTCCTTCGTCTAGGAAAGTTTCCATTTTTAACTTAAGTGGCTACTACATTTGATAAATTTAAAAGAAATGGATTCTTGGTTTTAACGTGAGATAACATTTTCCATTTATTCTGCGAGTTCGTTAATGAACCTCAGCGAGTCATCAACAAAGGATATGATGGATAACCGGCAACTTCATTTATCAAAACAAGTTACGAAAAATAATGAAAAAGAAAGACAGACACAAATTAGTTGTTTAGTTTACAAATATATATATATATATATATATAAATAAAAGAAAAAAGTTTGCATTGTTTATTACTTAGGATGCGAATTTGCGACTTTTTGTTTTTACAATTTGTTTATCAACTTAAGTAAAACTGAAAAAGGCTTAGACTTCTTACATGAATTACATAAATATCCGTTTTACTTTTTTGAGTGACGGATAAACATTTCTTTTTATCAAATGATTTTTAACTACAATCAACACATATGTTTTTTTGTTTTTTTTTCAGTTAATCATTTACAGCATCTCTGGTATTGGTTTCGTTTACACCACCAAAAAGTGTTGTCTTTAAATGAAAAACGAATAAAATCAGTAAAAATTACGACAAAAATTTTTTTTCAAACCAACGTCTTTTTACTGGATTCGATAACAAAATCATAACAAAAAAGTGTGCGTGCGTGAGTTTTTGTAACGTAAAATGTTCATTTTTTTTTTTAAGTTAAAAAGTAAAACCAATCGTTACTCAGGGTCAGAAAAAAATTGCAAGAATGAAACAATGTATTTATTAAAATTAAATTTACTGTTTTCACCAAATGAGAACCGTTCCATAAAAAAAAAGTGTCAGTCGACCAGAGACTTACAAAAAAAGTACTACATTTACTTTTTAAAAACTAGTTCAATGTTAAAAGAAAACAAAAGTAACTCTACTGAATTTTTTTTTGTTCATTTAAGAATGGATTAAAAAAGCTGGTTAGAAAAAAAGGAGAAGCTGGATAGGATGGGTTCGTTAACAACAAATTTCTTTTGGTTCGGGTTATATTGGTTAGTTTACATTATTATTTTTATGAAAGATGTAAAAAAAAAAAAAATGAAAATATAAAATTAAATAAAATAAGTATTGCTAGTTTGCATGTAAAACGGCATAGAAGAAAAATGTCATAGATGACTATTTGTAGAAGACTCGAACCCCTCAACCAAGTAATAAAAAAGCTTTCTTTAACGAATAAGAACTAAGAAGTCTGTACAGTGTCTGTGTACAGCAATAATGGAACACCCGCCTTTTTACTTAAAAAGTTACTGAGAAGTCGGTTAAAAATGTAATTTTTATTTATATACTTACCTCCAAATACAAGATAGATGAGTTGATACGTTCAAAAACACCCGATAAAACTGTTTTCTTTTTAAAAATCCATAAATAAGATCATCTTCATCATTATACAGATGGAGGTGTAATAATTACTTAGTTTATTCATCCAGGGTGCTCGGTACTCCTTTCGATTGTTCCGTTCGTAGAAAAAAATAAATCATTTTAAAAATTGCAGAAAATAATCACAGTTCAAAATGAACGAAAAAGAATAGTTATTGTGTCTGGCGTGTATTAACGTGAGTTTTAGACGATGACTTTGTCGCTTTTGTTGTTATGATTCAAATAACGACTGAAAACAACAGAACACAAGCGCAGCGAAAGTTTTCTTTACTTTCGTAAACGGTAGTTCACAATCAAATGGCCCAAAGGCAAGAGGAAGAGGAAAAGAAAAGCGGCAAGAAGTGATGACGTCACCCAGAGAAGGAGGCGAGGCCGAGTGACGCCACGGCCGTTGGCCATGTGCTTAAAAAAAAAAGAGGAAAAGGGAAGATTGCTTTTTTTTCTTTTTAACTTTTATCACTGTCTAAGACTTTCCGTTATCATTCAATTAAATTCTTTTTTTTGGTAAATATTTTTATTCTTACCAAGTTTCATACAAAAATAATGCTTTATTTTAAAATTTCAGACTTTCAAAACATGAACAATATCACATACAATTTAATTTTTTTAAATTAAAGTAGAAAACATTCAAAAATTCATCTGAATGAAAGACATAGGATGTGAAAGACTTTCCCTGTTGGCGAATGATGACAGTTACCACTTTACTTGGTGGATGTGAGTGTAACATACTGGTCATCAGCCCATAGTTTGTTGCATTCACTTTTAAACAAATACTCTTGGGAAAGGTATGAATATATCAATTCTTTCCTCCCCCAGCTATTTAACCAATAGCAGGACAGACTGGGTTCTCTAACCTTGGTTGGCATCCAGTCTAGGACAACTCAAAATTTAAAATCGATTGGTCTTTAAAAAATCACAACATGAATACCTAGAGTCTGTGGCATTATGCTCGACAGAGAGTCTAATGAAGTTTGTTGGTGTTGATACACACACACACACACACACACACACACACACACACACACACACACACACACATATATATATATATAAAATTGTGTATTTGGGCATCAATCCCTTTTTTATACAAGTTTCATTGAAGATAACTGACAAAATACTGCGATTAAGCTTTTAATTAAATTTACATTGTATTTGTACAAGTGATTTCTTTTCAGGACATAGAGTGTGTAAAAACTGTCCAAATTATATGTGGATCCGAGTGATTTTGGCTAATCTATTAGCCATTGTCAAGGATGCTTTTTGTAACTGAATATGTAGTTATTTTTGCATTTATATATATATATATATATATATATATATATAAAACTAATATTAACTCTAGTCTAATGTAAACCAGACCTTATTGTTCCTTACCTATTATATTTAAAACTGTATCTGTTACTAGTTTCTCTGCTAGAAAAGTATTAATCATACAGACTGATTATCAGTGAGCTGGATCCTCAGGAGATGCCCCACAATCACACTTGCATGCTTATACTAAGACTTTAGTGTTATGAGGGCACACCATATTGAAATAGTGTGTCATCAATTGGCCGGTAGGGTAAATGACATTAGTTACTTTCTTGGCTCATACTAAAGTGTAAAGAAAGTCATTATACAGTATAGAAAATACTTAGAAGCAGCTTAAGATTATAAAATACTTATTTTTTATATGTTAGCCTTTTTTATTATTTAAAAAAAAATTTTTTTTTAGGAGTTGAGAATTTATGCAAATCACCTTTCTTTGTGCTGGAAAGTGAAGAGAACAAGCCAAATACTGTCAAAAAGTGCTTTATATGTTCACTAAAAAATAAAAATAAAACTTTTCAATACTATTCAGTATCATACATTTTCTGTTCTAAGCTAATTCAGTTTTTATAGTAGTGGTAATAGTAAAATTAGCCATTTCCATATAGGAAACATTCAACATTCATTAACTAAACAGTTGGTCTTACTGCTGGTTGAAATTTAAAAACTCATTCTCTTACAACAGTTTTTCAGGAAATTAAACTCCACAAATCTGCTGTTACAGAAAATAAATAAAAAAATAAGAATGGCAATTAAAGTTCGAGAAAGAAAAATAAACAACTAAATAGTTAAAAAAATCCTTTAAAAGAATAGAAAAATGGTTTATTTTATTATTACATATATTTTCAGATTATTATGATAATCTTTGCTGCTTTTAATACAAGGGCTTTTGATGGATACATTTTTCTGCTTTTCTCAGGTACATGTTGGTTCTAGAGCTGTGCAAGGGTCTCTGCCTCCCACCTGAATCAATGATACAGGGCTCCCCACTCTACTGCATCTCAATTTTCATATGGTATTATTCATATAAAATATAAATTTTATTGTAACCTAATTATGTACAATAATGGATCATATGCAATATAGATGAACAATTCAACTAGAAAAATAGAAAATAAATACAATATATCTAAGTACAAATTAGAGACATGTCATAATAGATCATTCTATCTTAAAAAAATCAACAATGTTTTGCTTTTACTTGGGATTTTTCTTGTTAAAAAGTTGAATAATTTTAACACGTTCAACATTATGTTTAAAAAATAGTGAATTTTATATTCCGTGTTTTTCAAGATTTAATGTGAGCAAACAAATTCATGGATTTGGACAAAAAAATCTCCAGCATGACATCAAAATCTGTAAAAAAATTTCATTCTTTAATAGTCAGTTGAGCATAGTTGAATTTATAACATATAAATGTAGATAGAAGAAAGCAAATGTTAAGATAGTGTGGGTCACAAAACATTGCCTGGAGCCCCCAGTCAGACTTGAGCTCCCCAGTTGGAGGAGTTTGGGGTAGTATGCACTGGTCCTGATTGGTTCTGCTGGTTTTTAGAACTTTTTTTGTTCTGTTGTCTTCTTTCTTTTCTCATCATAGCCGTCAAAATTATAGTACTGCTTTATGGGTGTTGTTGTTGTTCATTTGAACCTATAAACTCCAGTAGAACATAATGTTGCAACAACATTGCTGAGTAATACGGCTGCAGTTTCAGAAAATTTTATAGAGTACAGTTGCTAGCTCCATGCCAACTGTTTCAAATTCAAAGTTGTTTTTTCCTAAACTGGTTGCCAATTAAAGCTTAGAAAAGCCTGTCTGCCTGACACATAGCTTGGAATAAGGTGGGGCAGAGAAGAGATGGTTTCATGCCTTTCCCAAGAGCATTAGTACAAAGTACACACAACAAATGCAGCTGGCAGTTGAACTCAGCATTCAGAAATTAGTATTCAAATTACTTAGCATTGCTCAGTATCCTTACAGACCACAGCAAGGCTCAATATCATATCCATCAATTTTCATCATATCCAATCTCAGTTCTAGAGTTTTAGGAGCAATTCCAAGTTTTCCAACTGTAGCTGTCACAAAAAATGTGTTACTCATGTATAAAACAAACAAAAATAATAATAAATAAAAAATTAAATAAATAAATCGATCAAGGAAAAATGTTAGTATACAAAAACAATTTGATTTGATTTGTTTAATGACATATAAACTCCTTATGGGTCATTTAATGCCAAAATTTAATTTTCTTGGTATCTTTGAAGTAATAAAAATATCATATATGTTATTCTGCTTTCACAATTGAATACATGGTAGATGATGCTTAGCTTTTGTGGATATACATGTTTGTGTGAACATCATTATGAGAGACAGTGATATGTGTGTTTTATGTTGTAGTGTTGTTGAAGTTATATTTTGGAATACAGTTTGATTTCTTTAATAAAGTGTAGAATATATGGATTAATGTCATGAAAAATTTCCTTCATGTTGATTGATGTATTTTTGGTAATTTTACTATAAATAGGTATTGTTGGTAATTTTTGTTATATACAAATATATTGCTGGTATTTTTTTTACTATAAAAATGTATTTTTATACTTTCATAGTGCTTTGTTTTTGTTTGGGCGTTCACTTTTTGACAATAGCTGGGACCCTAACAGGTGCTACCACCCTGGATCAGGTGAACTTGAGAACAACAGCAATTAAGAGGTGATTCCATGCTCCTCAAAACCTCCAATCTGCTGCTCAGAGGCTTTACTGTCAGATGTAGTTTATTGTCATACCCAGGACTACAAAAACATTAAGAATATTAGTAAGAACATGGTATGTTAATATATCGGGTGTTGCATTTATTACTACTTTGCAGTTTAATCCAAATAAGTATTGATATTGTTCATAAGACAATTCTTTTATTTCTAATCTAACAGACTTAACCAAACTTTGTTTAAAATATTTGTTTTATTTCAGTTTTTCACAGTATTTCATGGTGAATAGCAAAAGAAAATAAACACCTGTAATCATTAGTCAAATTTGTTGTTGATTTCTACCAGAAGAAAACACTTTGGGAACAGTTATACCAATTATTATAGGCATGACCCTAACCTTCACACTCCAGTTTTCTCAGTTCCCAGGTAGGATCCTGATACTTTTCCTATACTTTTCATTTTCATCTTCACCCAGTAGTCTGCTGACGCAGCTCCGTCATCATCTGGCATGTCATTTTTTCCTTGTTCAAAACAATCAAATCCTGTCTTCTCACTTGAATAAGATGATTAGTTTGGATTTCAAAGTTCCAGAATATCTTTATTATTTTTTATTTTCTATAACACACACTAGTTTGTTAGGTTTGGTTATTGTTATGATGATCAAACTTAGTAACTGTAAATATTCTACGTACATTGCCTCAAAGTTGTCTGTGAGCTATAGTTATAGCTCTCTTTATGTTCATTACCTATTAGCTAAACCAATCCCATTACATCTTCCTGAATCTTTTGGGTTTTATGCCCTGTGTGGATCTATGGCTTTTCCTACATTCCCTCCACCTCTCACTGGTTTTTCACAAGTATTTCTCATAATGGGGGAGTTTATTCTGGTGATTTCCTTTCATCTATTTGAATTTGGTGGTACACATTTTTAAAATCAATTTTCGTAAAATATTTCATTACTGCCAGAAAATGTATTCTTTCTATGTTTGGAATACGGTAGGAATTTGAACAAATCTTATGATTTACACATACTTTGTAATCTCCGCAAATTCTATAATCACCATCAGCTTTTCTTAAAACCACAATAGGCAATGCCTATTTGTTGCCTCCAGGTTCTACATATTGAAGAATGCTTTCTTCCCTAATATTTTTATACATGTTCCATCAAACTGTCTTAATCTTACTAAGCTTTACTTTAATTTTGGTTTCAATAATTGTTCCCCAAAATTCTTCAGAATAAGGGTCATTTCATTTCCAGTGTCAACTTGCATTTTTAAGTCTACACCATTTAATTTAATATTCATGAAGGTGTTCTTTTTGTTTCTCCTTTCTATGGAAAAACGTTTGTTTGACTTTTTACATCATTGTGTATTATTTTGACAGATTTTACATTGGTATCTCACCATTTACATACTACTTGAAAGTGATTTTTCTTTTTATACTTATTACATGTCTGTCCCTATGTTGGACATTTCTCTCTTTGATTCATGTTTATAGTTGCAATATCTGCTTTTTATCATTGTTCTTTTTATCACACATGTGTCCATAATTAACTCCTTGTATGAAGTCAATACAAGCTTCTAAAGTCATTTGGTTTGTCTGTAACTGCTCTAAAATTTTTACTCTATGAGAGTTGGTGTACCGTCCTTCTACCAATCGGAGTTGAATTAATACTTCCTCTTTGCTTATTCCTTGTGGTCCTAGTTCATGAAATTCACAATATCTCCTGGTATCTCTTAACCTTCTTAGATATTTTCCTATAGGCTCCCCAAATTCTTGTCTCAATGCTATGAATTTGGTTCGTTCAGCTATAACCAATCTTTTCTTTGGTTGAATGTTTCTTAATAATATTACTTTGACTTCCTTAAATGTCACATTTTTTATTTCAGCCAGGTAGATCATTAACAAAATCTGCTTAATGGCTTCACATCCAGCAGTGGCCAAAAATAGATCCGTGATTTCTTTCTGTCCTTCAGGTGTTTGGTCATCTCGTAACTTCTTTATTCTGGCATGTGCCTCAAAGCATTTTATCCAAATCTTTATGTTTTCAGGTTCTACTGTGATCATCAGAGCTCCGTCAGGCAACACCATTTTGTTATGATGATCAAACTTAGTAGCTGTAAGTATTCTACATACACTGACTCAAAGTTGCCATGAGCTATAGCTATAGCTCTCTTTATGCTAATTACTTATTAGCTAAACCAATCCCATTACAGTTATATTGGTTGATTTAATGATCCTTGTTAGATTATCTACTATTAAATATAAATCTTATTATTTACATTATTCGCACTATTGACCTCATCTTTGTCGCCATATTTATTACAACGTTTCGACCGTTGTACGCTCTGGCCTTCTTCAAGTGGACACATGGCATAGTGGATAAGGGCGTTGGTTAGATCCAGTGACAGGACCCAAAGAGTGTGAGTTCAATACCCGGTTAAGGCAGTGGAGAACTTTCAGAGGGAAAAATTAACAGGAGATAACTGATAACTGACATCCATTAAACATGGCACGTGGAACTAGAACAGTCTACCCCAGTGATTGAAATAAAGGGTTCAGTTCGACATTCCAACCACCTGAAGAAGGCCGGAACGTACAGCAGCCGAAACGTTGTAATAAATATGGTGACAAAGATGAGGACAATAGTCCAAATAATGTAAATAATGTACATAATACCTCATCTCAGAAATATAGACAGATATAAATCTTATTGGACAAAAATCACAATGATCTACTAAATCGTTTATACTAAGCTCAAAAAGGTAGACATTGCTCTGACTTACACTAAAATCAAAAAGTTAGGCATAATTTTGGTTTACACTAAACTCAAAAGGTAGACATAGGTCTGGTTTACACTAAACTCAAAAAGGTAAATATAAGTCCAGTTTATAATAGAGTTAAAAAGATAAACAGGTTCAGTTTACACTAGATTAAAAAGACAGATACAACTTTGATTTACACTTGTATAAAATACGTAGACATAAGTGCAGTTTACACATGAGTCTGCTAGTATAGTAATGGATAGCGGCTCAGATTGAGAAATCAGAGAATGAAGTTTGAATTCCAGTCGAATCCATTACATTTATTTACATGCTAATACCCTTGGGAAAGGTATGAATCCTCTTCTTCTCCCTCCAGCTATGGGTAAGTAGCAGGACAGACCGGGTTCTATAGCCTTGGATGGCAACTGATCTACCACAGAAAGAAATGGCAACCTACTGCGGGAAAAAAACTGCCTCATCAGTCATGTATTGAAAGATACATGATCGCCTAAGCATGTATCATGCATGGTACATTAGTGACTGACTGCTAGTATCCTCCCAGAAGTTAGCCCCAATTTTATTTAGTTTAGGGGTGGATCTTATTCCTTTGAAGGAGATGTAGTCAATGTAGTCAACAAAGAAATGCAAGTTTGTGCTTATACCATTTGTTTATATGGTCAAAGTCAAGTTATTTGCACATGTTTCTCACTGTTCCTACTCTGTCATGTCTGTTTTTGCATTTCTTTTGAGTTAGCTTACCGTATTCATATGATGTTGTTCACCCTCTCATCTTTTCCTCCATAAGTTTGACATTATTATTTTTCTCAAACTACAATAAAGAGTTTGTAATTCTTAACTGTATCTGACATTTTTTCTTTACTGCGTAATTTTGCTAAAAAATATACAATGAAATTTAATTTACTTTAATAAGTTAGTGAATAAAGTGTTGGATTAATAAGTATTTATCATTATGCTAACATATGAAACATGACACCAGGCTAAGTTTAAAGTGTGAGTCCCATGTATACAAGGGACTTCAGACAATTATTGCTCAAGTTCCCCATGGCATTTCTACTTCAAGGAAAACTCAGTCACTAGAGATTAACCCTAACCTTCACTTTTAGGAGATGTAATGCCCAGGAGCAGCCCGCATTATATTTTATTTTTAACTCCAACTGGGGTTCTGGTAGGACAAGGTTAGATAGTATTTGAAGTCAGATGTGACTGTTGTCACATTAAATAGAACTGTTTTTTGTTATTTTTTTGCAATGATATTTCGCCTGTATAAGGCCCAAGAGCCACTTGAGGTAGAGGGTTACAGAGTAAGAGGAATAGTTTATGCGAATATGTAGGGAAGATAACTGTTAACCCTAGACTTTAACAGGTTTGTAGTGATTGGGAAAACATTCTCTCAGTTAAACATCTTCTTGGTTAAACAGACATTTAATAGTTATCATATTGTATGTTTTTCAAATGGCTTGGAAAATATTAAATTTATAAGTCAAAAATATAAAGTTTTATTAATAAAAGTTTTTTAAAGTATGAACTTATTATAGTTAAAAATTAAATAAAAGCAACTTGCATTTTACATATATTATTTTTATTATATAATATATTTATTATATAATATTTCATATTTTATATGCATATATATATAATATTTCTATATATATAATATATATATATAATATATATAATATATATTATATATTAATATAATAATTAATATTATTAATTAATTATTAATTAATATTATTATATAATATATTTATATATATATATTTCATATTTTATTATATAATATTTCATATTTTATTATATAATATTTCATATTATATATTTTTCAAATGGCTTGGAAAATATTAGATTTATAAGTCAAAAATATAAAGTTTTATTAATAAAAAGTATTTAAAGTATGAATTTATATCATTATAGTCAAAAATTAAATAAAATCAACTTGCATTTTCTTCTTTGAATATTGCTGCCATATCTGTTTTAGTGCTCTTGTTATATATTTAGAAGTTCTTGATAAAATCCAAAGAAGAATCAGCAATGTTATTGGTCCTGACCTGGCATCATGACTTGTCGCATTCCCACCACTTTCATGGTAATTGTCCTGATGAACTTTCCTCTATGGTACCTAGACATTATGCAGTACTAGATTGGCAGCCAGATCTCATTTTACAGTTGAAAGAACTAGATGTAACTGTAAGTTCTATGCTAACAGTTTCTTCTATCACACATCTCACTTGTGAAAAGCTTTTCTAGCTTCTTGCTTCTCAGTCAACTTTGATCTTCAAAGATTTAAGTGAAATGTCAATCATTATCTTCTGTCTTCTTAATTCTTGTTTTTATTGTTCACTCTCCTTGATAGTGTTTCATATTTTCTTATATTCTCTAACAATCATTAAAGTGAAATGATTAAAAAAATTCTAGAAATTTTGCATTTTACATATATTATTTTTATTATATAATATATTTATTATATAATATTTCATATTTTATATGTATATATATATAATATTTCTCTATATATAATATAATATATATTATATATTAATATAATAATTAATATTATTAATTAATTAATATTATTATATAATATATATATATAATTTGTCCTATTTTATAACCTGACATTGATAACAGGAGAGATTTGTTGATTAAATTAAATATTAGGCAATATAAAAAGAACATTCAATTTATTAACCAAAAACTTTTAAAAAAGTTATTTTTGATGTTAATTTTGTTAGACAACATGTTCACCATTAACTTTCTACTCTCCTTAGTCATTTTTCATGTAATTTCATAAATCCAAAGAACAGCACAAGGTGTCATTTGCAGTATTCCAGAGAATTTCTTCTTCATTGAGAGAAATCTGTAGAGACAAGAATAAAAGGTAATCCAAACATGTAATATCTGATAAACTACAGTAAAATTTTCCCAGCTTAGCTGTAATCCTAATAAAATATTAGACTCTTAACTAATTGTGAATACTTTTCATTGGTTACTGCCTTCAGTGTATTTAAATGGGAACAGTACTTGTTTGCATCAATCATTGGTTTTCCTGGGAGGAGATCATAGTAGAGAATTCCTTTCAAATCCTATCATAAATACAGCATGACCTTTGAATGAATACCAGCTTTTAGTACATTTAGTGGTGGTTTATTTCATTTAACTCATAATTTCTTGTATTTCATGTTGTTGTAAAGTAGCCACTTTTCATAGCCTGTCACAATGTTTTTTAAAGATGAAACAATTACATATGGTCTAGAAAATTTTTCTTGCTTAACTTATGTGAAAGCCACACATCAATGTACCCAATATAACTAAGCTGATACTTATATATATATATATATATATATATATATATATATAATATCACTACACAATTGCAGTTGTGTTTCGAGGCATATCAATGCATCTCCTCAGGCGATTGTAAATTACTGGTAAGTGAATGATTAATTTAATTTCAAAACCAAAATACCTCCTCTTTTTCCAAGAAAAAAAAATAGGCTTGACAGGCTTAAACTTGATGAACCAATAAAAAATGAACTACATTAAATTCAAACTAAGTGAAAATGAAAATGGCAGGAAGTTGTTTGAAACAGATCACTGACATTAGATTAAAAAATGATATAGATGGTTACGTTTATAAAGTTTATACAAATCAAATAATCAACCTTCCCAAGAAATAAAAGCAGAGGTGGTAGGGAGGTAATTTAATGCCAACTAGTTATAAGCTTTGAGAGTTTCCAGCATAAAATCTTTGTAGTTGATAAATAGGTCACTTTAAGAAACTAGTAAATAAGTTAAATGTATAGACTTATTGGATAAATTAATATGAAACCATTAAGTAAAGAGCATCCATATAAGATGTTAATAATACCAACCAATCAATGCAAGATGTTAAAAATACCAATCAAATACCAGTACATCCATATAAGATGTTAATAATAATAACAGGAGATTCATACAGAACTATATTAAATCTAAATTAATCTTACAAATAAAAAAATAAGCCATATAAGGTGCATCACAGTTCATCTACTAAAAATATAATAAAAAGCATTATCAAATTCCAAAGTTTAACTAAATTGCAAGGTAAAAGGTAGATTATGTCTACAATTTACCGTTAATTCACTTCTTTGATTTAACAAGGAGTTTTTATCAAAAAATCTGATAATTTCCAATTTTTCATGTAAACACAGAAAACCTGTTCTAGCAATTTTTAAAATTTTCCATTTCATCTTAGGAGTTTTATTAGGGTCTTTTAAACTCCAAAAATATTTAGAAAGTGATATATTATTTCTATGAGTACTATTGGTGAAGGACAAGATATGTTGATACCACCTAGTCTTAAAAGAATTCTTAGTACTACCAATATAGAATTTTTCTACAGTTGGATTCTCAATTGTAAAAATAGTACTTAGATAAACAAGAAATTTAGTTAAACATTTGTTTGGTAATGGGCATTGGTCAGAATTCCTACAATTACATTGGTTAGTATTATCAAGAGTATGTATCTTAGAGCATGCATTATGTTCTAAATTTTTACATTGGTTTAAAATTTTATTATTGTGTAACCTTATAATCTTCTTAAGATCATTATATTTTGCTCTACTCTGTATTGAGCCTTCTTTTAAATTAAATGTTACGAATGTTGTAATTGTACTCTATTCACATCTTACCTGGATATATATATATATATATATATATATATATATATATATATATATATATATATATATATATAAAAACACACACAGACACACACACACACACACACACACACACACACACACACACATATATATATATATATATATATATATATATATATATATATATATATATATATATATATATACATACACAAGAGTCATTCAATAAATAAGGTGAATTTTTCAGTATAAGGACTTCTAATACAGATAGAAGCTTACTTTTTAAAAATTTTTAAACGTAATCTCCCAGCACTGTCACACACTTTTCCCATCTGTGCACAAGCTTCCATATTCCCTCAGCGTAAAAATCTTTGGACTGATGTCTAGCCAGTCGCTCACAACACTTTTGACTTCATCGTCACTTTTAAACTTCGTGCCTCTCGTGAACACTTTCAAGGGACCAAACAGGTGAAAGTCTGAAAGGGCAAGGTCTGGGCTGTAAGGGGGGATGAGAGAGCAGTTCCCAGCCCAGCTCATTGATGGTCTGCACCGTTTGTGCTGCTGTGTGAGGCCTTGCGTTGTCCTGATGCAAGATGACTCCTTCTGACTGACCCCTGCGTTTGTCCCAACAGATAAGCTCAAAGTCCTTGCAATGTCATCCACTGTCACTCTTCTGTCAGATTGAATGAGGTAATTGACTGATTCAATCACCTCATTTCTGTAGGCCTCCCAGGCCTGTCTTCATCCTCAACACTGCTCAGTCCTTCTTTAAACAATTTAGCCCACTTGTAGACATTTTTTTTGCTGAAACATGTGGCACCATACACAGTTGACATTCTCCTATGAATTTCAACTGGTTTGCACCCTTCAGCAACCAAAAACTTGATAACTGACTGCTGTTCAATCCTGGAGCATGCTTCTTGGTCAGCCATCTTTGTTAATCGCCAAAACTCTCAAAGTTTTTTTTAATCTGCAAAAGAAATTAAATCCATGTGAAAAAGAAGTAAAACAAAAAAAAATAAAAAAGAGTAAGTTTCTATCTGTATTAGAAGTCCTTATACCGAAAAATTCAACTTATTTATTGAATGACCCTTGTATATATATATAAATAAATGTATAATATATACAAATATACTAAAACAAAGGGAGGAAAAGGAAAATAATGACTCAACATAAAGTGGTAAATTAAAGGATTATTGAAAACAAAACACAGCAGTCAGTTAGTTCTTTATTGTTTTTACTTTTACCTCTTTATGGTGAGTAATATTTTCTTCATCTTACTCTTCCTCCACCTGTTTTAATATATTTTTATATATTATATGTTAATATATATATATATATATATATATATTATTTAAATAAAAATAAAAACAGACCACTTTAAGGTTCCATGTAATAAATTATTTCACCACAGCCCTTTTAAAGGACCACGGATCCTCAGACAAAGGTTGAAACAAAAAATCGATATATATATATTTTAAATGTCCATTATTAATGCCATAATATATATCTTTATCTATGTATTTGTGATTGTCTGAAAAACCTTCTGTTCTTTTCTGTTCTAATTTCTCTCAGGCCAGATATTTGTTGGTTGCATTTCATTTTTGTAAAGATTCTATTATGATTGTCTTAAATCATAACCAGCCTAATAGGCATATTATTTAATAGAGTAGAGACTAGTCTTGCCAACATACTGCAATTATAAATTTCACATGGACAGAAACATGACAAAAGAGAATAATGTATAAGTTTGGAAACAATGTTGTTTATTGATGCATAGCAACATTGAAAACTTGGTGAAATTTGGTCAAATCTTTTGAAATGATGGCATTCCTCCTTGTATTTATGCCATGATTCTCGATCAATTATTCACCAGTTAGCTTCCTTTAGCATTAACTTATTGAACCCTAAAATTCTTTTGAAGTATAAGCTGATCATAGGATGATAGTTTTATGCAAAATGGACTTTGATAGCTCTAACTGACATACACTTTCTACTTCTCAAATTATTTTTATGATGAATTATGGGAAGTTAACTTGTTTTAATTAATTGTTAGATTAACCCTGAAAGGTTGGAAATGCCTAAATGCATCCACAAGTTTCACACATCTGCAAATGGGTAGAACTGTATTTTAATACACAGAGTTAACACCCATCACATGATCAGCTAGAGATGCCCAAAATCTGTAATTTTACCAAGTTGTAGATTTCAAGAACCATTAGTACCAAGGAGTTTAGCAGCAACATGTTTCAAGCTTAATGAGATAAAATATAGTAATTGGGAATTATTCATATAAATACTAAGAGTGAAACAAACACTACTCCAACCTTTAAAGGTATGATTTAATTTAGGGCCTATCTCAATGGTGTAGCCTATTGTAGGGTATATCTTGGGGTGGTAGCACCAGTAAGTTTCCCATCTATAGGCAAATAGTGAACCCCCAAACAAAATCAAAACACTATGAAAGTATAAAAATACATTTTTATAGTAAAAATACCAGGAATACATTTTTATATAAAAAATTACCAACAATAACTATTTATAGTAAAATTACCAACAATACATCTTTAAAGCAAAATAACCAGCAATGTATTTTATAGTAAAATGATCAACAATACATCTTTAAAGCAAAATAACCAGCAATGTATTTTATAGTAAAATTACCATCAATACATCTTTAAAGCAAAATAACCAGCAATGTATTTTATAGCAAAATGATCAACAATACATTTTGTCTGTAGTTGAAGGCATACAATTGTGTTAAAAATATACTTACTTGAAACCATAAAATTGTTCAAAATATTTAGATCTCGGCATTAAATAATCTATAGAGGTTGATATGCTGCTAAAAAAACAACCTCTTTATCTGTTTGTATCCTCAAATTAGTTGAAACTGTGCATAGTATCTATATATATATATTAATATATAATATTATAAAATTATATAATATATTATAATAATATATAATATTATATACTATATAATATATAATTAAAATATATATAATTAATACTTGTTCTTTTATTGTTCTATTGCCTTAATGATATATTTTTCTCATATTCTCTAACACTCGGTAACCACTTGCATCAGGATCTGGTTGCTTTCTTTAAGCATCAGCTTAGGGTAAAAATCAGATCTGATAGAAAGCATTTGATTTTGACAGATTTCAGCGAAAAGTGGGTGACTGAGGTGAGCATGGTTTGTGTAGACGGAGCTAGCCTTGATTTTCTCTTTTAAGTCTCCTTGATACAATGGGGCAGTTTCCTATGAACTCTCCCCTGGTTAAGTTAGACATTGTTATATTTTCCGAGTTAATGTGAATAAGTGTTGTTCCCGGCCTGTTTTCTAGCATTCTCTTTTGTTATGGCCCCTGCTGAGATTCCCAACCTTCCCAGTTTGTTTTTGTCTCCCATTTTTCATCTTGACTGGGTCAGTCTTTGATTTTCCCCATTCCGCCATTTAATTTTATCCTTCCCATTCCATTAGTGAGTGTGCTTCTTGATTCTGTTGATCGGCAGAATACAGCAGCCTTTCATATTATTTTGAAGGGTGGACAGTTCCTACTAACATTGTTTTTTTTTTAGTTTTATCTTTGGTTTACATATTGAGTTTGTTTTCTGGGTTCATCTCCCCTCCCCCATCATTTCATGAATCATGAAATTTTGAAATTTTGATGTCATGGGGTATTTTGTAGGTCCCCTGTGAATATGTGATATTGTGGCATATGCAGGATTGAGAGGTGATGGATGAGTTCATGTGGTGAATGGGTAAATTGTTTTGAATGAATGGGTCGTGAGTCGGATTAACTCGGACCAGGATAGCTAATGTAGACCATCCCCTCCCCATTCCCCCTTGGACTTGTGCCACAATTCTGTATTGTTCAGAATAAATACCCTCAGTAACCATTTGCATCTTAGTAGCTTTATTGCCTTGATTGAGGTGAAATGATTAATAGATGGAATGGACAGTTTACTCCAAAACTGACATAAAGTCATAAAAAGACAGAGAAAATACTTTGACTGAATAATGATGCTATGAGTTTATATGGATAAAAGCTTTTTTCAAAAACATGCTGGAAATATTTGCATCAACATAATAAAAGATTCAGCAGAAAGAAATCTGATTTGAAGCAGAGGGTCACAGGATTTTGAATTAAAAATTAAGAAGTTAACTTATTTACTAGTATTTATGCTCAAGTAACAGATATTATTAAGCATTATTCTGTTATTACATACAGATATGTGTGTGTGTGTGTGGTCTGTATTATAAAAGAGGAACTGATTGTCTATTTATTACACATTGTCTTTGTGTAACTTTGCAGGCACATATATAATGTACATGTGAATTCATGTTGTGTGTGAATGACTTATATATGCTTGTCTTCATAAAAATGATTGAACTGTTTAAAGCAATGAAAATTAGTAATATTAGCTGTTTCCTTATAAGGAAACATTCGGTATTTATTGATTTCACAGGCAGTGCTGCTTTCAGTTGGAATTTATAAAATCTTTCTCTTAAAACAATCTTTCATGAAAATAAGTTTCTCAAGTCCACTGTTATCACACTTTCCAGTATTGATGGGGGTTTCCTTCCTGACCTTTTGTTTGAAATGGTGTGGAATGTCAACATCTTGATTATATCACTATTTTCTCTTTGTGTTATATCCAAAGCTATAAGGTAGTTATTTTTGTATGGGCAGAATTCTCCATTTTCAACTGTTAGGGACATTCTTATTTTCTGAGATTGATCTTGAATGATTAAAATGTTGAATTGTCAACAACGCTGTGAATTGATTGTTTTATCAAAATATTAACAAAATTAACAATAATCTATTGTTTAGAATTTACTAATACATATAGTTGTTTTTAGATATTAATAAAATCGGAGTTAAGGACTTTGAAGGAGATGCAGAGTTGGCATAAGGGTTAACAAGATGGAAAATTCAATTAGCTGAGTTCAAATTCTGGCTGGGGTAGTTTTGCTCACTTATTAATGTAAAAAATGAAAAAACTTTTCTTAATATGTTAGTTCAGGAATTGCTCACTGCTAATGGTACCATGTAATCCAATACAACTTGTCACATGTTAATTGGAGAGGAGACAGTCACTGCCAAGTAGCCTGCTTTGCTCCAAGAAATGCCATGTATCGAAAGGATAGTTTTTCCCTTGACACCACTATTATTTTAACTACCTTCACTCCTCAGCAATATTTATTGTTTTAAAAAATGATGATTAGAATTTTAATAAAATCTAAACATATGAAAATCAATTTATACATTTTCTTTGTTCTTCAAAATTTAGAACAAAAATAATAAACACTATTTATTAGATTGTTTATTATGTTGGGAAAACATCAGCTAATTGCCAATTTATTCAAATTTTATAAAATGGTAAATAATAAAGATTTCCTTATAGTTGGTTCACTTATTTTAATAATTTAGTAAATGTTTATAAATATATGAATAAAAAATTGATTTCCCATTTAGAACTTTATAAATTGGTAAATGGCTGGTAAATAATGCATTGCATTAGTTTTGATACAATTGTATTAGTTTTTTTGAATGCTGTAAATATAAAATTATTTTTGCAAATAAACACTCTAATAAATAAATAATGTTTAATATTTTTTATAAATTCTCAAGAAAAAATGTATAAATTCGTTTTTATTATATATTTAGATTTTATTACAATTCCAATCATGGATTTTTAAACAATAAATATTGCCGAGGAGCGAAGGTAGTTAAAATAATAGTGGTGTCAAGGGAAAATCTGTTCTTTTGACACACTGTTTTTTGCAGGCATGAAGTTTAAAGATTGCCAAATATTTTTAAAGTAGTGAATATCTTCAAATAATTAAATAATTTTAAACATATCAATTTATGCATGCTTTTCATCCATGTTTGCATAATCTTTTTGCAGAACTACATTTGTACAGGAATATTACTGTTTAGGTGACCTAATTTTGTGCTTTTTCTCATCTAGCTAAATTATTCTAGCAGAGTGGAATCTAAGTTTGTACTAAGTATTCCAAACTAGATTTTCTATCAAGGCTGAAAGGTGAAGATTGAGCAGCTCCAGCCCAGATATAGTAGCAATACTTCATTTTTGGTTTAATGTGAATCTTGTAAAGCTGAAGTATGGCAGGAGGAGTTAGCAATGGATCATTTATATGAGTTCCACTTTAGGTCTGGAGGTAACTTGAAAACCAACAAAAATTCAAAGTATTGAGTCTCATTAAGATTGGAACCATTCATTGTGATTAGAGGAAAGTCAGGGTCTGATTGGTGATGATGCAATGAAATCAGCTTGGATTTTGAGGCTTTAAAATTTACAAGCCAGTTTTTTCCCCATTGAGCTGTTAGAACTAGATCAGAGGAGAGATCAGCTGCATGACTCCAATTATTTTGAAATTTTGAAGTGCTTCTATAAACTGTGGTCTCATCTTCATAAATGTTTACTAATGCTCTGAGAATGTTCCTAGTAGATCATTTATAAAAAGCAGAAAGAGGGTATGACCGAGAAGAGAGTCTTAGAGGGTGTCGGCATTGATCTCACAAATTTGGAGGTCTGGTTATTCATAACACCCTTCATGGACCTACCTGAGTGAAAGGACAATGATTTTGTAAACTCTTCCAGAAATGTCATAGCTGGAGAATCTATGCAGCAAATCACTATGCCACACCTTGTCAAAAGCCTTTGGCAACAGCTTTGGTGATGACGTTACCACTGAGTACCTCCCTGATTCTGTGGATGATGACAGTTAAATCATCAGCAGTGGATCTAAAGACGAGAAACCCATAATATTTACCACTCAGGAGGTTGTTTCTGGTGAGGAAATTTATGATCTCCTTATAGATAATAAGCTCAAAAAGTTTCCTAATGACACGAGATTGATTGATTCATTTTCTATGGCTTATCAACCCTTTGCAGTTTATTTAATAAATATTTTTTTGAAGATATTAATGGTTTAATGATACAAGTCATACTAATTAACCCATAGCTGGGGGAGAAGTGGTGGATTCATGTCTTTCTCAAGGGTATTTGTGCATAAAGGAATATAATGAACCCAACAGATTGAAACTTGACTCTCCAATTAATAATTCTGTGCCATTATCCATTACACCACCTGCACATCTAAACTTACAGCATCTGGTATTGCCAAGCAGTCACCCATCTAGGTACTGACTAGGCTCAACATTGCTTAACTTTGTTGATCGTGCAGGGACTGGTGTTTCAATGTGATATGGCTGTAAGCCAAATAACGCTAAGGAAGTTGATGTTGCGATAGAGATGAATGCTACTGGTACCATGTAACACAGTACAACCTGCCACACATTAATTAGAATAGGAACTGGTCATAAAATATGGTAGCCTGATAATCTACTAGATCCTGGGATAATGTGAGTCATATAATACATATTCTTCATAAGCATCAGTTCTTTGTAGTTAACCAGACAAGTAGAAAAAACATTTTTAAAGAAGTGAATATATTCAAATCATTTTGAATATATCATCTTACGTATGCATTCCATTCATAGCTGCATAGTCTTGTCTGCAGAACTGCATCTATACAGGAAAATTACTGATTAAGTGACACAATTTTGTGCTAAGTTTGTACAAAGTATTCCAAACTGGATTGTCTGTGTTTATTCTACCCGACAACTGTTCTATTTCTTTAAATGCTTTAAAGAAGTCATTATTGTACTTTGAAGTATATAATATGCACCCTGTTAAAATACTGGTAATATACAATATATTCATTCTAAAGTTTCTAAAGGGATCATTAAACTAGGGTGATTCATAGATCCAAAAGCTTAGTCCCAAGTCTGACCCTTACCATGTAGCATGGAGAATGATTTTGAAAAGTAGATTTTTGGGAAAAAAAATGTGCATCTTCTATGTTACAAAATAAAGTATTTATATTTTGAATATCATAGATTTTGTAAAACCAACTTAGACGAATTTTACTCTAGCTGCACATGAGATAAAATTACGAATCTCTGTTTCTTGTTTAATCATTTGATTACTTAGCCATTTGCATTTTATTTTCATTTCAGATAATTCAAGTCCACTAAACTGGGTGTCATGTGTCTTTTATTCTGCACAAGTTTTGAACTTGTTGTTTTGCTGACTGCAAGATGAACCAATTTCAAATCTAAATTGCTTGTCTGTTTAAAGTACTATAATTATCAAAAAATATATTCAGTTTAAATACAGAGGGAGTCAATAAATACTCTTTTATACTCTTTTGCTGTTACCCAGGGTTTGTTGCCAGACAGATTGAAAATGTCCATTTCATTTTCATTCAAATTGTGCATGTTTGTATGGTTGTGTGTGTCCATGTATATTTTAATTCAATGACAGTCCTAAAAATATTTCTACAAAATTAAAAAAAAAAGAAAACTTTTCTATTATTCTATTTATTACTGAATAATTTCTGAAAAGTACAATAAAATCTTCTTTTTTTTTTTTTTTTAAGCGTATCACCCCAAGCAAGGCTGGAGGCCACTATCACGCATGGGGTTACAGAAGGGTTGGAGGAAGAGCAGATAGGAGTGGTAAAGGAGAGGATGTGGAGAAAGAGAAAGACGGAGGGTCGATCAAGGCAAGGGGGTTACAGAAGATTTGGAGCGAGAGCAGATAGGAATGAAAGATGAAAGGATGTGGAGAAGGGAAGTGGATAGATCAAGGCAACTGGAGATGTCGATTGATGCTACACTTAAACCGTTGGAGATTGTATTTGTCAGGGAAACAGTAATAGGGAAGGGAGTTCCATAGGCGAGATGTGCGAGACATGAAGCTATTGGAGTAGAAGAGACGTCTACATCTAACAGTTTCAACGGTGAAGGGGTGGGAACGGGATGCCAGCCTCGTAGGACGTTTAAATTCATGAGGCCTAGGGACAAGCGAAAGCAACTCCTCAGAGCAATTACCGTGAAAGTACTTGTAGAAAAGGCAGAGCGATGCAACATCGCGTCTGTGAGAGAGCGACTGCAGATGAGATGACAGATCAGGGCCAATCACATTGCATATCCGTCTCTGGATCTTATCAAGAACCCTGAGGCAACCAGCAGGAGCCCCAGACCATATAAGGCAGCAATAATCATCTGATATTTTTAGTGTTTAAAAAATTATTTTTTTCTTGTCTCCAACTTTATGATTCTATTGCTCAGCCTAGGGTAGGGGTTGTCCACACTGAGTGTGAGAGGAATGTATTATTCAAATGTTTTATTTCAAACCCTATCAAATTGTGTGGGGGTATGTGTGTGAGCGTGTGATTGTGTGTACATTAAATAGCACATTTATATATAAGTCACTCACATACAACAGACATAGGCATATACATTAGATATGCACATATGTAGTCCCACGCAGATAGTGTGTGATAGAGAGGATAAGTTTTTCTTTTATAATATAAGTTACTGTAAACTAAGCAATTATTCCTATTATATTATAAATTGTTTATTCTCCTATGCAAATGATGCATGTAGAAGTTGCAGCTTATAAACTCACTTGAGGATAAAGAACAAGCTTTCCCCAAAACTTCATTGTGCACCCACATGTCAACTAAATAAAAAATATAAAAGATATACAAAGAATATATGTCATCACTTTTATATAATATAAGGAGTATACATGGATATTTACTAGCAATATATCAGCTAGAATATAAACCCAAAACATATTTAAAAAAAAAAATTAAATTAAATTTAAAATTCTCAGCCCCCCTCTTGTTACATGAAAACTTTTTCCACTTTGTCATAGATTTCCCTAAAATTGTTTTTGATATATAAAAATTATATATTGTTTTTCCATATCAATATATATATATGTATATATAAATATATGTATATATTAATAAATACACAAATACCTATGTTTGTAGTGCAACTTATAATTTTGCCATATAGTCTTCTTCACATTTTCAAATGACACTGCTACTCATTTTATTGTTAGGTGTCTATTAAAAGATGTTTATCTTTTTGAGAAAATCTCCCCTCCTCCAGCTTATTAAGATCACAGAGTTTATTAATTTTGCATTTTTTGACCCTTTAAATTATTTTCTGATCCTCTTTTAATAAAACCCTATCATTTATAGCATATTCAGAAAAATCCCCACCCCAAAATTATTAAGACCCTACTTTGTATTAGGCACCTATAAGTTAATTTTTCTAGTTTAATTTTGGTATTAAACAATTTTTTTTTATTTACATGATCATTTTGTATGGTATTTCTATTGAAATATTAGTATTTCTCATTTATTTAAGTCAGGAAATAAATTTAAAATAAAAATTAGGAATAATGTAATATAAAATAGTTTTGCTACTATCTTCAGGAATTGAACCTGTTTTATTAAAGTTACTATCATTTTTAGCATAAAGTCATAATATTCACCTCCAGACATAATGATGCCAGGAATGTTGTTTCTCTGCAAAGTGGAATAGTTTAACTGATTTTTTTTTCGTTTCATTTGTGGGAGAGCTCTCTTTTAGTACAATTCAAGAACTAGGTGAGTGGGCACAGTCTTTTTCATATATTCTGGTTAATTTCTTTAAAATCTCATATTTCTTTATTTGCCATTAGAATCGAAAGCATATCTAGACTTGGTTTACTGACTCACTAGAACCAATCCCTTTTTGCTCTTTTGTCAGTTGAACTGGGAAACCAATCTCAATTTTAGACTTTTTAAATAATTTCCAAAATTATTCCATAATGCAAAAACAAGTTTATTTTAAACCAGTGGTTTATTTAAAAAGTTATCTTTAAAAAGATATTGTGCACTATAATTTCCTTTCAATAAATTGATTCTTTCTTGGATAAAAAAAAATGTTGGTCATTTGTATAAATACTAGCATTAATTTATTATTGACCTTTTGATTGATTCATTTTCTATGTTTTATCAACCCCTTGCAGGTTATTTAAAGCCAGAAAATATTTTTTTTTAGATTGTAAGAATTTAAAAAAATAAATAAATGATAATAATGGTTTAGTGATACAAGTCTTACTAATTAAATCATAGCTATGGGGAGAAGAGGTGGCTTCATGCCTTTCCTAAGGGTATTAGCATATAAATGAATGTAACACACCTCATGTGAATTAGAATCTCTGATTAACAATTCTGAGCCTTTATCCATTACGCCACCTGAACATCCAAGCTGATAACAGCACCTTGTATTCCTAAGCAGTCATCCATCTAGGTACTGACCAGACTCGATGCTGCCTAACTTCAGTGATCCAATGGGAACTGGCATTTCAACATGGTGACCAAAAGCTTAATTTATTATAGTTAATCTTAAAATGTATTTACTGTTACTTTTTTTTTTTTTTTACATATATCAGATTTGTTAACGAAAAAAAACAAACTGAAAATCTGTTTAAATAAGACAAAATGTTACAGGTTTGAAGCAAGTCATAAAGCCAAGCCTTTGATGAATAGATATTCTTAATCTTTTCCTGCATTTACAATTTGAAAGAACATTTTCCTGCATAAAAAGTTTCAACATGTAAGAAAAAAGTTGCCATGATAAGTTTGCTACAAAGTATTCTGTCAGTTAAGTGTCATACATGATGCATGCTTGGGCAATCATGTCTCTTTTGATTCATGACTGACTAAGCAGAAGATTTTCCCACAGTAGGTTGCTATTTCTTTCTGTAGTAGACTGGTTGTCAACCAAGGTTATAGAACAGTCTATTTTGCTATTAAACCCATAGATAGGGAGAGAAGTGATGAATTCATACCTTTCCGAAGGGCATTTGCACACAAGTGAATACAACAAACATACTACTACCAATATGAAACTACTTCAATTTTATTTTCTGTTTTTATTTTAAAATGCCAATATATTTCTTTGGAATTATTTTAAAGTTTAAAGATTGCAAAAAGAGTACTAGTTGAAAGGAATAAGAATTTTATGTATTGTCAGCTGAGTCCCTTCACTTTTTTTCACCACTTTCAGGTCTGTTTCTTCTAATTGCCATGTCAAGACATAGATGATCATGGTTCTCCACAACTTCCTCTCCCTTTTGACTCTTAGCTGTTTTTTCCCTTTGCTGGGGCCCCAACCCCGTTCCATCATCCATTCACAGTGGCTCGCTACCTTCCCCTATCTTTCTTTCCTTCAATATGCCTTGTGAGAGTTAAATTTTCCAAACCCTCCTTCCTCATTATCTATCCAAGAAATTTCAGCTGCCATTTCCTTAGAGTAGAAGTGTTCTTTCTGTTGCCATTTTCTTTAAGTCTTCCTTGTTGCTTATTTGCTTTGTTCATGGAATTTCCAGTATCCTTCTGTAGAACCACTGGCTCTAGTTTTTATCTCATCCATGGAGGAGATTGACCAACATTTATTGCCATATAAAAGGATGGTTAGCAATCTAGCACTTTTCTTGTTTCTAATGAAATTTTACCGTATTTCAGCACTTTGCTTAACTTTTGGAATCTCTCTTGCATTAGTTCAATACATATTTGGATCTCTGTTTTCCATCCCCTAAGATGCTTAAAGTTTACCTACAAATGAATTGATATTGATTTAGGTTGAACTCGAAATATCAGTCATTGGTTAATTTATTTGTTATTTATCATGTACTATACAAGGTGTCCTTAAATTCTGGACACATAGGCAGTGAAAATGCACATTTTCAAGAAATGAAATTTTCAACATTTCATTGAATTGGAATATTAACAAATAACATATTCAATATAATTTCTATCATTTGTGATGCAAAAGATGTGCTTTGCAAGATTCACATGAACTTGATGCAATAACTCTAACTTGCCGTTAATTTTAGCACATTTACTCTTTATGCTTTTAATCAAGTGTGTTGCATCTGTGATTTTCATTGAGTACACATTCTCATTTAGCATACCCCAGTCAATTCTTTCTTTCTTTCAACAAAACCATGTTTAATCTGTGGAGGTTAGAAAAATATATTTAATGAGATTTCCTATGTGTTCAGACTTTAGAGAAACCCTGTATAATGTTTAAAAAAAATCTATTTTAGTTTTTTTTGTTTTATGCAGCTCAACTTGAACAATTTCTTTAATCTCCAAACTTGTTTTGCAACAACATATTCTTTTCTGCTTTTATTCTCTCCAAATTTCCATATAAAGAACAACCCACATTACTTATTGTTTTCAATATCCTGTTATTGTTTTCTTTTTCTTTGTGGAAAGCAGCGTAAAGAATTTCTGTCTTATGCTAATTTTGCCTTTGTAAATTAACATAACAAAGAAATGTTTCACAAATGAATATTATTCAGAAATAAAATCAACTTCCAAGTCATACATAACAAAAAAAACATTTGCATTATATGATAAATATACTTAGTTTAAAATTTTTAACCACATTTGAAAACAAAAAGAAAACATTTATAACACTATAAAATACATAATAACTTTACTTCAGGCCTTTCTTGTTACTTTCAAAAGTATAATATGAACATTTTAAATACATGTAATATAGAAGCATTTTTGGTCATATACTGTCTATATCAATGTTTCTCAACCTTTTTTACTTCTGGATGTGCTTGTAGAATAACTAAAACTTTGGGGGTGTATTTTAAATTTTAGTAAAGAAAAATTAGTCATGAAATTTGAAAATAGGAAAATAATAAAGAAGTCTACTGATGGCCCAGTGGATAAAAGTGTTGGTTGAAGTAATCCAGTGACTTCATCCAAAGAGTTGTGAGTTCAATACCTGGCCACAGCTGAGATGAACAAAAACTTAGACATTTTAGTCAGTAAAGGGGATTAGCTGGAATTGAGTTATCCTGAAAAGGCATGGTGCATGGAACTAGAACAATCTACCTTTGTGAATTAAATAAAGGGTTCAGTTTGAATTTCCAATGTATATCACCTGATGAAGGCCAAAGCGCACAATGGCTAAAACATCATGAATGTGACAATAAAGATGAGGTTAACAATCCAATGTAAATAGTTACAATACCTAATCTCAGAAATATAGACAGAAGTCTACTGAAATAAGCATTTATTTTTAAGACATTGTATTGCTAGGTGTGTCTAGCTTTTTAAAAATAAAGATTTTTTAAATATGAAAATAATAAATTACTCTTCTTTTAAGTTTAGGTACACCTAGCTACCTTTCAGAGTGCCTTAGTGTGCACCCTTTTCAAAATACCAGCCTATATCATAAACATAGTTGATATCAAGGTAATTGCCAATCGGAACATTCTTTAAGATTTTATCATCCTCATTATTATTTTTTTCTTGTTGACTCAGACATCTATTAATTATCCAACAAATCATTTTTTTAAATACAAAAATAAGATAAATACTACTATATTTTATGCTATACAATATTTGCAACTTTTTTGTTTTTTTACAAAAATGGCTAACAAAAATACCTCCCATGTTTTATACATGAAGTTGAAACAGTCATTTACCCAGGCACTATAGACTACCAGCACTTCTATCTAGACCAACGCTAAAATTCAGTAAATTAAATGTGAATGATGGGGGTTGGGGGTTCTTATATGCCATTAAATATGGCAATTTTGAAAAAAATGATCTTAACAGCTATTTAGAATATAATACACATTATGCTGTTTGTCAACTGCTGATCCTCTTTAAACACAGGAAAGCAGCAGAAAGGAATCAAATGTGAGGGAGCAGGAATAAAAAGGAGAGGCCTTCCTGAAAACAAGGCTCTTTGTTCTTAGAGGGTTCTTTTTTCTTTTCTTTATACATGCAGGTACAGAGCTGCCCATTTGTGGGTGGTTGATGACTCAATAGCTTTGAGTACTACTATCCTTCAGTTATTAGCATATTCATTTTACACAAGCAAGAAGAGAACCCCCCCCACATTTAATTTTTGCTTAGATAAAGAAAAAAAAACTAAATTAAAATATTGCAAAGAAGGAGCTTTTGATAACTAGTAAAGTTAATTTAAATCCAAAAACAAAATGCAAAAACCTTTAAAGAAACAATCAGTGTTTTTTATATATATATATATATATAGTTAGTTCCTCTCATTTCTTATGGAACATTGGGCTACTTTTAATGCCAACATCTCTTAGACTGGTTGACACCCAAGGCTTTAGGACCCAGTCTGTCCTGCTATTTTACCCATAGCTGGAGGGAGAAGAGGTGGATCCCTACCTTTCCTAAGTGCATTAGCACGTAAGATGAATGTAATGAACTCTACTGGAATTTGAACTTGACTCTCCGATTCCTCAATGATGCAAGAAAAAAGCAAAACATTTTTTGATGGAAAAAAGGGAATGCAGGTTCAATTCCTGTTGGAGGCACAATTTTTCTTTGGTAGGACTTCTCAATTTCGGCCGATTGTTATAAATTTCATTTTTTAATTGAATAAAAAGAAGGGATAGCAACTGAAACACATGTACCCACTGAAAAAATAATGTTTATAGTAATAAAAAATAATGTTGAAAAAAAAAAGCCTGCAAAGGATTCTAAAATAATTTCAGGAGTTTGGTATATTTGGAGAAAGGGGTCTAGCTGCTATCTTAACTACACTCACTTTTAATATTTGTTATTAATATCAGGACAATGAATAAATACTTACATCACAAGTTGCCTTACAGTTCTTCAAATGCAACAAAATTCAGTGATTTTTGTTTCAGTATCTGATGACTGATGAAATGGTAGAAGACACTAGGATATTACTCTTCCTCCCTAGTCAGCTATGGACTGTTTATTCATCAATTTCCATCGCTTGTAATGCATTTAGTTTGAAATCCAAAAAGTTGATTAAAAAGTGTAAATACCTTTCATTATCTGTTACATTTAACAATACTTGCATATATATATATATATATATATATATCAGCAAAATACAATAAAAAACAAATACCTCATCAGTCATTTTAATGAAACCTGTATTAGAGAGGGATCAGTGCTGAAATACAAAACTACAATATATATTTTAAAATTTGTTTTGTCTATGATTGAAAAGTGCTCAATATTCGTGATAGACTCTTTGTAGATATAAGCAGTATGGATATAAAATATATAAACTGTATAACAGCTAACAGTTTCATGCCTTAGGCAATTATCAGACCATGTGATTCTCTTCTTTGTAGAGGTTATACATATATAAACCACTTGGTGCTTATGGGAATGTCAGAAACTGGTTTTCCAATGTTTTTCTTTAGGTCAAAAGTATTTAGATTATTTGTGGTCCTGACTGTGAATTTGTTCATTTTGTTTATTTATTGGTATATTATATTTTAATTTATTTTTATTTTGTTTTATTTTATTTCATTTTATTTTTTTGTTACTCTAAGATTGCTGTTTATAGGTTTTTCATTATGGGTTATTAGTTTTTGGAGTTGCGATATGGTTGTAGGTAGTTTAATAGGAATTTGTTTTCATGTCTGTATTTGGAAATAAGTTCTGATCTTTTGTTTAGGAGTTTACCTTTTTCTGAAGAGGTGATTATTGCTAATATCTTCTCTAGACAATGTTTTGAGATGCTGTTGTAAGCTGAAACTGTTTTTCTTATTTTATACACATACACACATATAGGCAACAGAAAACAAATTTTTCTCTTAATTCTGTT
Organism: Acanthosepion esculentum; assembly: GCA_964036315.1. Classification (NCBI taxonomy): domain Eukaryota; kingdom Metazoa; phylum Mollusca; class Cephalopoda; order Sepiida; family Sepiidae; genus Acanthosepion; species Acanthosepion esculentum. The sequence continues at coordinate 61,796,688 of OZ038501.1, forward strand.
CATCTTATCTGTATTCAGGGTTATAGCCAAGAGATAAGGCATAAATATTCTATTCTAAGTGACACATTGATGACATAGCAGTCAAATTTATTAGAAATTATTACTGACTAATTTTTTTCTGTCTGATATGCATTTAATTTAACCATATGAAATGTAATATTACCATAAAAAATAAATAGAAAAATATAAACAGGTGTATTAAAATAAGAGAACATTTCACTTAAAGGAGCAGTTTTTCACTAGTTATTTTGATAAAGATCAATGTGTAGTTTCTGTTTTGTTTTCCTCTTACAATAAATATATTTCTTTGATTTGTCTCTGTCAGACAACTTGCAATTTTCAAAGTATGAAAATCTCAGATATAAATAAACTATAATTTTCTTATGATTTTATTTCCAAATATGTTTCTAATTAGACTCACCAACAGTTACTACAGTTTGATCTCTATAGGTTAATGCATACATGTCTCTTTTTCTGCATCTACCTTTCCCAAAAATGCAATTTTTCTACATTCTCTCATTCTTTTTTTTACCTTTCAGAAACAACTACTGTATTTGATAGCAGGTAAGTACTCCCCATTTCATACATTTAATCTTATATTCTAAAGTTAGGTTACATACAAGTACTTGCAATATACAGTGTCTGGGTAAACATTAACCTGTCAGATATCATAACCTTACATTTAAGATAAACAATTCTCTTTTGAAAATTAGGTGGGTCTTTTACATTTTCGAATATTGTATTGCCATTTTTTATCTTTAACTTTCTCAGGCTTACTCTATATGGTCCGAGAAAGTTCATGTTAGATACACATCAAATAGAATATTCATATCATTATTAAAGTTATAATAAACACATATAGAAAAATTGAATCCTGATGTAAATCAACTTGTAACAGTGATTTAGAATATAAAGCATATATTATTTTATACTTTTTGTACCAAAGATTAGTAAAGCCCAAATCATTTTTATTCATGAAGCCCAAATGATTTTAAATCATTATAAAGCTAAAATCATTTTTATTCATAAATTTTTTTTTACAATTTTAATTAGAATAATTTATAAACTTTAACTCTTTTAAAATTCTGTATTAATTTGTAGAAGTAAAGTGATATTTTTATTAAATTAAATCTGTATTTAATAATCATAATTGGAAAAGTTTACTTCAATTCAATGACCTCTGGTATTTTATAAAGAATTTTTAATTTATTCTATGTGTGTATAAATGTGTCGATTTTTATAAATATGGATGACCATACACAGCATGATCAGAAAATAAGAGTAATAACTATGGTAAATTTAAAATTTATAGGTAATTTTCTAACAGTTCTTCAACAAGCATCTTTGTAAGTAAAACTATAAAGTCAAAGTACATAACATTCAATAAAATATTAAAATGCTTAAGATATCTTAAATTTTTAAGATTACTTTATACTTAAAAAAAATTGTACAAAAAAGGCATTCATATTGTATTCATCATGTAATTTTGTGTCCATTATCTCCTCCTTACATTAATTTTCTAAACATCAGACTGTTAATAAATGTATCAATACCTCATAAAAACACCCACCTCTGTGTTAAAAAATGCTTTTCTGCAAAATTTTAAAATAAAGTAAGTAATATTTGTTTCAATTCAGATTAATTAAACTTAAATCAGTTAATTTTTCTCAGATAGTGTTTCAAAAAAATATATTTTATTTTTTAAAGATTTTTTAATAAAGAGAATTTGTCAATATGGATGATTTCATTGATTTTACTGATAATCAGAAAAAAATATTCCAATCAATTTAAATTCAGTTTGAAATACAGCAAAGTATTTTGCTTATGGGAAATATTAAATTTAATCTATGAGCTTGGAATTAAAACTAAAATAAAAGCTTTAAGAAAAACTTTTCATTATGAAAATGCATTTTAAGCCTTAGGTTTTTTTGTTTTTTTTTGGAGGTAGCTATATATAATTATTCCATCATGTGATATTTACTGCATTTAGTCTTTTTTACTTAGAATGTATAACTTGATTTATTGCAAATTATAATTTCATGAAGTGTCTATAACACTAAGTTTAAAGAAAGACATTGGAATGACCAACACAAAAACAGAGAATGTCTCATATCAAGAATATTTAACATTGAAAAACATAAAGGAAAAAAATTAATTATTTTTAATAATTATTTTTAATAATATGTGGAAATCTCCACCCTTTACCTGAAGACAGTCGTGAGACCAGAAACACATGTTGTAAAACTATGAAAAATAAAGAATAATATTTTTTAAAAAACCCACATTACAACCAAAAAAGTTTGCGGTACCTCTCTTCTTTTTAATATACACACTTTTCTCTCATTGGAACCATTATAACCTCTTCATTTTATATATATATATATATATATATATATATATATATGATATTCGTATATAAGGCATTCTAATCATCTGAAGACTGCGAGAACATGGAACTCTAGTAATGATTTGTGCTGTCCTTTGATAAATGTTGACATCATGAAGCATTTTTTGATCTGTCTAGATAATCTGAACATTGAGCATTTTACAGAGTGGTCTTTCTTTTTTCTTTCCATGTTCAGGATTTTCTTTTTTCTTTCCATGTTCAGGATTTTTTCTTGTCTTAGATCTTCTTAGGTGTTAGGTCTGCTGGCAAGTTGTCTGTTGGTCACACCAACATAGTTGTTTTTTCTTTAGTGTGTGTGTGTATATATATATATATATATATATATGATTCTATAAACAACAGCCACCTGCACTAATATATATATATATATATATATATATACAACAAAATCCAAAATTACCTCATATGGAGGGTATAGATCTACTTCAATCAACGAGAAGTATGTTAGTCTTATTCAACCCCGGTGTTGAAAAAGACTAACGTACTTCTCATTGGTTGAAATAGGTCTATAACCCCCGCCATATAAGGTAATTTTGGATTTTGCTGTGTAATTTATATATAATTTTATTTATTATAAATACATTTAGCTCTTTTTATGGATCAGTTTTAATATTTGATATTACTAGGATCCACTTGAATTATATAACAACAAATTTATTACCTGTACTATATATATATATATTTATAATATGTTAATATTATATGTATATCTATATATTATTATTATGCAATAATTATTGCATTATCTTATAATTATATATATTATTATTGTTATAACTGCTGTATAATTATGTTATAATTATATAGAGGGTATGGCAAAAATCACGTACTATATGAATAATTTATTAAAAGTAAAATTACACATGAAAATTTTATTTAGTAGTTATTTAATTATTATATGTGCTGTTCAAGATGTCCGCCTTCTTTTTCAAAACACATTTCAATTCTGTGCCTGCATGATTCGGAGAGTTTCCGCTGTCATTTTATAGCATTCATATTTAATTCTTTTGTTAAGTTCCTCAATATTTCTCGGCTGTGTTTGATAAATAACTGATTTCAAATGGGTCCACAGAAAAAAATCCAAGGGTGTGAGGTCTGGTGACCTTGGTGGCCACTCAACAGGATCGTTTCAGTCTATCCATTAACACCTATGGTGAGCAACTTTTGCCTCAACCTATAATTATTATTATTATGTTATAATTATATATATTATTATATTATAATTGTGGCATTATTATGATACATTTATAAATATATATATATATTATTACATTATAATTGTGACATTATCATGTTATAATTATGCAGAAGCACAGTGGAGTAATAGATTGCAGGTCAAATTGAGGAATTGAAGAGCCAAGTTCGAATTCCAGTTGAATTCATTACATTCATTTACATGCTATACACTTGGGGAAGTAATGAATCCATCTCTTCTCCCACCATCTATGGGTGAATAGCAGGACAGAATGGGTTATCTAGCCTTGGGTGACAACCAGTTTAAGAGAAGTAACTCTAATTTCAAAACCTGTGGTGGGTGATTTGGAGACCTTGTGAGACACTGTGCACCATTTCTCTGTATTCGGCTCTTCCAAAAAGTGTGGTTGGTTCTGCACAAACCTTTGCCACTATAATCAAATGATATGTGTAAGTAGTCTAGCTGTTGGTTCTAAGAACTAAGCTACTTGACCCACATATGACAAAAATGATGGGAGAGTCCAGTATATATATATATATATATATATATATATATATAATATAATATATTATTGCTGCGTTATCCTAACAAGAAAAAATTCATCCTGTCACATTTCAGTTCTGTAATTATGATAAAAATTTGATATTTGTTATTCATTATAAGATTAAGAAAAAAGTGTTCTTTTATTGTAATTATATACAATATTGTGCATGGGATTTTATCATGCTTGAGTATGTTGTTAAAGATGTTTATGCTAATGAGGTCATATTTAAATAGGTTTTGCTTGCTTGTTTATTTCTCCATGAAATATAAAACTCGGAAGCAGTCTGACCACTTTCTATTTACTCTTTTACAATCACATTATTATTACAATAAAATAAAAATTATTTTACAAGTATTAAGTGTCTGTTCCCGATCCTTTTATTAGCATGTTTGAAAAGTAATTAAATTCTACCAGGAAGGATTTAAAAACAAATGCAAGTTAAATTTATAAATATTGTTGATAATTTGAGAATGCTCTACAATATTCTTAAAGATTGCTGTGTAAGAAAAGATAAATTATAGAGTATGTTAGGTGATGTAATAAATTGACTAATAAATAAAATAAAATATATAGAACTAAATAATAATTACATTAAAAATATAAATAAATGAAAATTCAACATCAACATTTCCACACTTTAATTTATTAGACAACTAATTACATCACTTAGTGTCATTTATAATTTACCTAATTACTTAAAAATGTTTTTCTGGTGTCAACGCAGGGCCATAAATTTGTACAGGAAATTTGTGCATCTTTTTGTCATGAAAAACACATTGATTTTGTAAATTCTCTCAAAAGTAAGATAATCGTCAGATTTTAATGAAACTTTCAGAAATTATTCAGAAGTAAATGGGATTATTTTTTAAACATTTCTTTTTTTGGACAAATCTTGGTAAAAATTCGCTTTGTATTCATCATGTAATTTTTCTAGTTATTGACTCCCTTAGGCTGTCAATCAATAACTCCGCACATAAAAAATACACACTTTATCTTGAAAAAAGATGTTTTTTCTGCAATATTTTAAACTAAAAGTAAGTAATATTTGTTTCAGTTCAGATTAATTAAACTTTAAATCAGATAATTTTTTCTCAAATAATGTTCCAAAAAAGTATATTTTATTTTTGAAATATTTTTTTAATAAAGAGTTAATTATGTTGTGTTGATAGATTTGTCAATATGGATGAATTTATCGATTTTTCTGATAAGTAGAGAAAAAAAAATTCCAATCAGTTTAAATTTAAAATACAGTTAAAAGTATTTTGCTTATTGGAATTACAACTAAAATTAAATCTTCAAGAAAGATTTTTCATTTTTAAAAATGCATTTTAAACTTTAGAAATTCTTTTTTTTTCTTTTTTTTTTCTTTGAAGGTACCTATTTTTGTGAATACACATGTTTGAGTGGATGCCATGTTTTTATTTATTTTAAACAGTGTGAACTATAGCCTGCATATGGGAGAGGCTTAATAAAGTGGCAGAACTGTTTAAAGCATGCTGAAGTAGATGTTAGTTTCTACTATAAAATGGATGCAGGCTTGAACCATTCTGAAGAGCAAATTTTTCTTTTTTTTCTGTCTCTGAAATGCACAGACTGGTAGATATAATTCACATTGTTTAAAATAAAAAAAACAAGGTGTCTACTCAAGCATGTCTATCTACAAAAGTAATGTTTAAATTAATAAAAAAAGGTGTAGAATCAATTTAGGCACACCTATCATCTGGTTAATACTCCTCCCTAATTTTTTGAATAGGAGTAGAGGTTTATCCCTTGTTTCCTGTTTAGGATTGGGTTTCTGGTTTCTTCAAGTTTGTACTTCTGATGTTTCCATCTGAAATCTTAATCGATAATTTTTTTTTTCTTCTCCCAATAGGAGTAGATAGTGAACTCCCAAACAAAAACAAAACCCTATGAAAGCATAAAAATACCATCAATGCCTTCTTATATATATAAAAAATATACCAACACTACCCATATAGTATAGAATTACCAACACTACCCATATAGTATAGAATTACCAACACTACCTATTTATTATAGAATTACCAACACTACCTATTTATTATAGAATTAGCAACACTACCTATTTATTATAGAAGTACCAACACTACCTATTTATTATAGAATTACCAAAAATACCTATTTATTACAGAATTACCAACAATACCTATTTATTATAGAATTAGCAACACTACCTATTTATTATAGAATTAGCAACACTACCTATTTATTATAGAATTACCAAAAATACCTATTTATTACAGAATTACCAACAATACCTATTTATTATAGAATTAGCAACACTACCTATTTATTATAGAATTACCAACACTACCTATTTATTATAGAATTACCAACACTACCTATTTATTATAGAATTACCAAAAATACCTATTTATTACAGAATTACCAACAATACCTATTTATTATAGAATTACCAAAAATACCTATGTATTGTAGAATTACAAACAATACACATTTATTATAGAATTACCAAAAATACCTATGTATTGTAGAATTACAAACAATACACATTTATTGTAGAATTACCAACAATACATCTTCTGTAGTTGAAGGCAAAATATTTAGATTTCAGCCTTAAATAATACATAAAGGATGATCTGCCCATAAACAAAATCAACTGAACAACCAACGTGAAAGAACTCTTTCAGGACATTAATTCATATAATATCCTACAATTTCTTGAATCATAAACCACATATATCCCCACCTCTAGTAATTATGTCTGCACAAACATGTATATGCTCAAAAGCTGAGTACCATCTGCCATGTATTCAGTTGTGAAAGCAGAATAACATATTTTTATTACTTCAAAGCTCTGAAGAAAATTAAATTTTGGCATTAATTGATCCATAAGGAGTTGATATGCTGCTAACTAACTTGACTGCATTTTAAAAAGAGAATCAAGAAAGACAGGTTCAAAAAAATATTAACTCATTCTCAGGTCAAGACAGTTTCCAAGTATAAATTGCATTAAACATGCCTGGGACATCTGGGATCATGAAAATGCGCAGAAAACATTTTACAAAAGATTGACCTTAGATTTAGAATGCACCCAGTTTTGAATGTCTCACAAGATAGTAGATCTGATAAAATTCAATACCTGGAAAAATAAAAGCATTTAAATTCTGCTAATAACATATGTACCAAATTTTAATTTGCAAAATCAAGACTTCCTGAATTGTTTAAACAATTGAATAAAGGCTTTTTTTTTTAATAGAGGATTCTATTTTCTTTTTGGCTACTCCTAGATTATATAATGTCAAGAAATCAGATAAAACAATAGGAATTAGTAGTGGCTATTCATACTTTAGATTAACTAAAATATTTGTAATAAATTTATCACATTTTTTTCCTGAATAACAGTTGAAAAGAAACATGTACAATGAAAGTATCTCAGAAAACATACTTAGAGGGAATCAATATCTAATAAGTTACGTGGAGGAATACTTAATTTGGTTTTCAGAATGAAGATAAATATGTAATTTCTCCCTCTCTCTTTATATATATATACATCTATACATACATACATACATATATATATATATTTAAGACATTTTTGTTTTCTATAAAAAGAACATATAAACATAAAAAAAAAGTTTTAAATAATTGTCAGACGTTGTCCATTTCATAATGTGTGATGTAATTTGTTTACATTTAGATACGCATTGAGCAGATATGAATGAATGAGAGAAAATCATGGAGAATTGTGTTTAAAAACAGTAAAATCGACCTTGCTAACTGAACACTTCTCTGTGGCCCAATCGGTTATGGTTATGTCAGGCTATATGACGGTTCCGTATAGGATACAGGTTCGATTCCTGTTGGAGAACATATATTTTCTATGAAAATTTCTGCGACATTCAGGCCGGTAAATGTTATTAATACTGTTTATTATAAACAGAGCATTTACTTAAATATTTGTATCTATAAAAAGAACGTATAAACATTAAAAAAAAGTCTTAAATATATATATATATATATATATATATATATATATATAAAACTCCTGAAACCCAGAAATATTAACCAAACTGTAAATAATGACCAGTACCTGAAGACTGCATTAGGCATGAAACTCTAAGTTGTACTGTTGCTGTGGGTTATGTTTTTTTATTAAAATATATATATATATATATATATATATTTATGTGCGTGTGTGTGAGTGAGAGACCCATGGTGAGTGTTCAGATGAACTACACTCATTAGTTCCCCCAGTCCTAACCTTCATGGCTAAGACCCGCCATGCCACCTTAATTCCATTTATATCCCCCTGGCGAGATGTAAGTTCCACTCAAGCAACTTCTCAAAAACCGTTGCCTTGCGGAACCAACCCTCAAGGGGCTGCTTCCCCGATCACTATAATCTTAACCTGTTCATGTCTAGGGTTAACAGTTATCTTCTACACATATCCGCATTATCTGTACTTCTTTCTCTGTAAGCCTCTACCTTGAGTGGCCCCAGGGTCGTGTACAGGGTGAATACCACTGTAAAAAAAAAAACTGCTTTCCTGTTAATTCTGAGAGCAACTCATATTTTCTGCATTATATGACATAATAACATTTCAAATATATCTTGGCTCTAGTTTAAAATATTTGTCTATTTAGGTTTCTCAAGCAGCCTGTTTTACAAGTTTCTTCTATTTTCAGATATGTTATTAGTAAACATTCCAAAGCAGAATTCTGATAACAAACCAGATCTCATTTTTTTTCTTTTGTCCCTCTTCCAAGTGACCCTAAATAAATGATGGATGATGTGGGTGTTATATATCTGTAGCAACATTCTGTTTACTTTTTAAGCTTTAATACTTGCCAATTCGCAGAAACAGAGTTGTTGACAGTTTTTGAGTAGATACCATATTTAATGATAACAACTTCTTTTAGCTGCTGAAATGATTTAGATATTAGTATTCTATCAGTTTCTTGATATTTCATGATTATAAATATATAGGTAAGATGCACTTGTGAGAATAGCAGCAAAGATATATGCCTCTTTATCTGTAATAAAAGAAATTTGTTAACATTATATATTATATTTATATTGCACAATATATTTAGAAACAAAAATGCTAAAAAAAGCCGTGACACTATGGACATCTATGTAGAAGAGGAAGATGTGGTTTTATCTTGATCGGAACTGTTTCTGTTTTATAGTCAGCATATGGTTCTTTTTGAAGTGATATCCACTTTGACTGAAGGGGAATAGGGAAGTAAAAGAGTGGATGAGGGGATTTTTTGAGACTAGGTGACAAACAAAATGAACATTGATTATTTCCAACATTATTTGAGACCAGGAGAGTTAGTTCTAGTCTGCCCTTGGCAGGAGACAGACTTGTCTGTCACATGGTTCAGATGCCATGTGTCAGCATGTGTAGATGAGAAAGGAGTTAGTTGAAAGGGGGAAGAGATGATCTATGAGATCGACATAGAAGTTGTTCAAAGTGTCACCTACCTACTCACCCAAGTAAACAGTGGTGATGCCTTGAATAAAACATCTACATATAATATAGGAAACAGGGTTTGTGTTCTTATTTGTTTCATTTTGTAACCTTGCAAGCATGCAGCATGCTCTTTCCATGCTTTGTCTGTCAATTTTCTCATTTTCATTATTTTTAGATTAAGTTAAAAAATTTTTGCAGTTTTTAATGGTGTTAGGTCAAATTTTCTTCTTTTTGTGTATATATATATATATATATATATATATATATATATATGTGTGTGTGTGTGTGCCACTGGCCAAGATGAAGAACAGAGAAGCTGGACTAGATGATACTGTAATAAAGATTCTGACAGCTTCAGATAATTTGCGGATTCATAAAGTTACTGCAATAATAAATGAAATATATCACAGTAGCAAAATGCCAAAAGACCTCAGCAGATCTGTCTTCATATCGTGATGCTAGGGAAACCAGGTGCAAATGGAAACAATCAGCTTAATTAGGTACATAACTCATAATTAAAAGTGAAATGATTAGAGCTCATAGAAGAAATAAGGCAGAAATAAGGTAAGTACAATGTGACTTTGTTCACAATACTGGTCTTATTGATTGATATTTCACTCCAAGCAAGGCAATAAAGCCACTAAGATACAATGAGGCTACTGAGTGTGAGAGAATATGAGAAAAAAAAAACATTATTTAGGGAAGAGAATAATAAAAGAACAGGAATTAGGACAGAAGATATCAACTGACATGGCATTTCAATTTATAAAGATCAAAGTTGACTGGAAAGCAAGAAACTAGGAAAAGAGTTCCACAAGTGAGAAGTGTGAGAAAAAAACAGCAAACATAGAACTTACACTTATATCTAGCCATTTCAACTGTAAGATGATGAGATCTTGCCGCCAATCTAGTATGCATAAATTTGTAAAGTCTAGGTAACAAAGAAGAAAGTTCATCAGAACAATTACCATGAAAATCCCTAATAATAATTTTTTATATATATTCTTTTACACTGTGTAATCCCTTGCATCTTTATGGTGAAATGATTAAAAAAAATAGAAAGAAGTCAGATATTTTTTGATTTCCTTCCATGATTTAATTCAACAAGCAGATTTGGTGGCTTTGAAACCCAGTTTAAAATAATGCCTGAAAATTGCCAACATCTCAGTCCCCTTCTTCTATGTGCCCCTTCAGACATGGACAGTCATAGTTCTCCACAAATTCTTATCCTTTGCAGCTCTAAGTAATGTCTCCTTACCGACCCTCCAAGTCACTGTTCTGCCATCCATTTTTATTATTTTCATGTTAATTATTCTGATGAACTTTTCTCTTTGGTACCTCAACTTTATGACTGTAAGTGCTGTACTAGATTGTCAGCTCGGACTCATCATTTTATAGTTGAAATGGTTAGATATAACTGTAAGTTCTATGTTAACAGTTTCTTCTATTGCACTTCTCACTTGTGGAAATCTCTTTTTGCCTCTTGCTTTCCAACCAACTTTGATTTTCAGAAATTTAAATACAATATCAATCATTATCTTCTGTCTTTTTAATTCCTGTTTTTTTTTATTGTTCTCTCTTCTTAGTAATCTTTTCTTATATTCTTTCACTTTCAGTAACACCTTGTGTCTTCATGGCTTTATTGTCTTGATTAAAGTAAAAAGGTTTGGCATGATTGGTTTATATATATATATATATATATATATATATATATATATATATATTTTTGTCATCCACAGACAGACTGTTTCGCTGTTTCACAGCTCATCAGTGTGGCTAGACGTCCGGTTGCCTCAAGCTAGGATCGAAACCCGACTGAATTGGCGTCAGTCGGAACTTCTACCACTAAGCCATCGGCTCACAGCAGGGATGAAGGTGAATTTTAGCGTGTTTATTTTTAGATTTAGATAAACACACAGTGACTGACAGTGACTCAATTCTGCCGAAGAGTCATGCTATATTAGCTTAAATAGTCACTGTTTATAAACTCACACCTCAAACCAAAGAGCTCAACCGAAATTAATTTTTTCAGGAGCCTATATATATATATATATATATATATATATATATATATATATATATATATATATATAAAGTTCCTTGTTTAGCTTTATTACCATACTATTAATATGAAAAAATATTATTAATATATAACAATAAGGTTTATTTTTGTTCAAAGCTTACATATACATCATATCACTGTTTGTCTTGTCTGTATTTGTATTTTTTCAGGCAGTCATTGCTAATGAAATTGTGCAGTTCAGTTATGATAAGCTGTGTTGGGATAAAATTATGGATCACCTCTTCACAAGTATCACCTAACAAAGATGAAATACTAAAAACAGTTTTGTGCATGTTATCATTGTAAGATTATCTATCAAATTGTACCTGAGTTTTGATAAAATTGTATACATATATGAGGGTGCATCAATAAGTCTACAGCTTACTACATAGTTATTAGCTGAAAGTTTATTTAAAATTTTCACTGTATGTAATTTCCATTTACATATTCATCACTGTATTAAGTGTAGTGACAATGAAGGAGATTATGTTGAAAATATTTGTTATATAGAAAAATACCTTTTTCCTCATTAGGTTATGGACATTGTAGGTATTTGTTTAACTTTATACCATCTTTGACACAAGGCCTAATTATATATTGTCCTGGGTATGATGATAAACAAGGCCTCTGATTGGGAGGTTTTGAGGAGCATGGAACCACCTCTTAATTTCTGTTGTTCCACTCTGACCAGGTAGCACCTGTTAGGGTCCCAGCTATGGGCAAATAGTGAACTCCCAAACTGGGGTCAGAAAACTATGAAAGTATAAAAATACATTTTTAAAGTAAAAAAAACCAGCAATAGATTTTAATAGAGATAAAAAAATTACAAAAGCTCCCAAGAAAATTAAATTTCAGTATTAAATAAGGAGTTAATATACATTATTTACATTATTCGGACTATTGTACCTGCCTATCCCAAAAACTGGGATAGGCAGGTACAAGAGGAGGAGGAGGAGGACAACAACACTCAGAAAACAGTCTGCCTGCCTTATGTGAAGGGGTTATCAGAAAAAATACAGAGGATCTGCGGTCCATATAACATTAGAACAACCTTCAAAAGCTTGACGACACTTTGCAGATATCTCTCCCGAGTAAGACCCCCCATAGAGGAGAACATGACTAAAGACTGTGTGTACCCTATCCTGTGCAGCTGTGGAAAGAAATATAAAGGAGAAACAGGCCGCCCCCTTAAGGTGAGGCTTCAAGAACACCAGAAAGCTGTAACACGAGGGGAAGTGGAAAAATCAGGCATGGCTGACCACATATGGAGAGAGAAGGGAGATTACCACCCTCTGTGGGATCAGGTTGAGATCATAGACAAGGAACACCATTGGAAAATTCATAAACTTAAGGAATCAGCACATATGCTAGGCCACAAAAATCTCCCGAGCCGACCAAGCATAGAAATTAATACAATATGGGAACCAGTAATAAGGAGTGCCAGAGAAAAGCGATAATAACAACAAAGTTGCAATATGAGCTCAGGTAAAAACATGAAATGATAACAGCAAAAAAAATTGCAATATGAGCACTGGTAAAAATGGTTACTGAAGACATTAGGTTTATAATACCCAGAAATTTATACACAGATGTCCTCAAGGACACATGGCACAGTGGATAAAGGCGTTGGTTAGATCCAGTGACAGGACCCAAAGAGTTCAATACCTGGTTACGGCAGTGGAGAACTTCAGATAACTGATAACTGACATCCATAAACATATTAAAATAATAGATAATTTCTATTTGAATTTCTAGGATGAGGAGTTATCATTATTTACATTATTTATATTTGAATTATTGTCCTCATCTTTGTTGTTATTCTTACAACACTTCATTCATTGTGCCCTCTGGTTTCCTTCAGGTGTCAGTTGATCTGAGTAACATGAACCCACTATTAAATCTATGAGGGTAGATTGTTCTCGTTACACTGTTTATGTCAAGAGATATCTAATCTTGTTCTTATTCAATACTGCTCAGATATTACTTGTCCTATTTCCACTGGGCTTACAGCCACATCATATCCTGTAAGATCACTGAAGTTAAGCAAAGTTGAGTCTGGTCATTACCTAGATAGATGGCCACTTGGGAATACCAGATGTTGTATGCCTGGATGTGTGAGGGATGTAATCGGATAATGGCTTGGAATTGTAAATTAGAGAGTTGAGTTCCAATTCCTGTTGGGTTCGTTATATTCACTTATGTGCAAAAAGGTATGAATCCACCTCTTCCCACCCCAGCTATAGGTTAATTAGTAAGTAACTTGTATCACTAAACCGTTATTATATCAACAAAAAGATTCTTATAATTTAAAAATATTTTCTAGTTTTAAATAACCTGCAATGGTTTGATAAGCCATAGAAAACAAATCAATCAATCAATGAAAAACTGATTAGCTACATTGTAAAATGTTATAATATCCTAAGGTGTTGTCTTACTTTGAAACTCATGTAAACCAAATGTATAACCGACAAATATTTTTCTTCTTGTGAATTTGTTTCGGCGTCAATGAAATTTAGTGTTTTTGTATGTGAATTTGATTCAACAATTCTTGTTGCCACTGTTATATTCTGTGCTAATAGAAATATATACTTGAAAAACAAGGTGGATAAAATAAGTAAAGGTTTACTGTAAAAAACCAATACAATAAGAATAAAGGTAACAGTTATGCACAAGGTCGTCACAAGTCAATCCACTAGTGAGGGCTACTATTGGAAGGTTGGTAGTTCTCGCGTAAGTCTGAGTTGTACTCAACAGACCCCAGCTAGTCGATATTTACCAGCCTCTCTATGAGGTAGGATGTGACACAAGGCTGAGTTTAATATAGGGTAATCTGAGCCCATAGGCTCGGCCAAAAATTCCCCGTAGACCCTGTATAAAATGGGATCGGGTAGCTGTTTCCCGAGATGAGACTCTGCCCTTCAACATAGCCTCATCTGGGGATCCTCTCTGTCTGGAGGCAGAGAGTTTGACCAGCACAGCTGGAAAAGATTCCAACTATTCTCTGTAGTACATTGACTTACAGATACTTATAGGCAGTTACTACCTATAGTTCAGTCACTCATGGGGGTGACAGGTTATTCCATTACATCATGCTCATATGTTCAGTCATGGTATATTCAGCATCCTTTTGTAGTTTTTTTTCTGTTGCTTCAAGTCTTCTTCATCTGTGAGGAGATTGTCTAGCATTCACTTACATATAGGAGAACTGATATTATGCAATAGTTCAGTACTATGAATTCAAATTTTTTTTAAAATTCTATCTCTTTTCAAAATAGTCTTTTTTTATATTTTATAGCATATGTAACTTAAAGAATTTGAATAATTATTATGTTTGTATTTTCCAATTTGGAAAACATTCTGATTTAATGAATTGATTTTAGGGATTTATATATGTCCTGATTGCAATATTGAACACGTAGCTTTCAGGAAAAAGATGATAGTACCATATTTGATTAGGCTATAGTTTTCACTTTCCAGTTTTGATAGAGTCCAAAGCATCTTCATGTCCTTGTGAGTGACAAATTATATTCCACCCTATAATCCCTTTCTCACAGATGAAACAATGCAAGCCTCTCACTGCTCTATCGCTACCTCCATGATGTCATGGCCTGATGATTGTGTTTAGTATGAAACAGACTGTCAATTCTGGGTGTTGACATCAATGTCCACTTTTATATATATATATATATATATATATATATATATATATATATATAAATGTGTATGTAACCCTCTACCAGGGGTGGCTCTCGGGCCTTATACAGGATGAACATCAGAGTAAAAAAGAAAAAAGTAGCAAATTGGATTATATTTGAAAGCTTAGCACTACCTTACAAAATATACCAAAGTCTTTTTTTATGTGCCATATTCCTTTAGGGTATGGGTGATCATGGTTCTCCACATCTTCTTATTGTTTATATCTCTTAGTGATGTCTTTCTTTGTACTCATTAGGTAGGTTATTCACTGTTTTCCTCTGCTCCTCTTGCCTTCAGTATGTCATGTGAGAGTCAAATTCTCTTTCTGATTCTAAGTATATTTGTCCTTTTTGTTTCCATTTTCCTTAAAACTTCCTTGTTACTCACAGATTTCATCCATGGTATTTCCAGCATCCTTCTGTAGAACTACATCTCTGTTGCCCCAACTCTCCTTTTCATATGTGAGGAAATTGTCCAATATTTTCTGCTATATAGGAAGACTGATATTACATAACAGTTTCACACTCTTTTCTTTGCTTCTAATGAAATTTACTTAGCCACAAATAATGAAATTTACAATTTAGTAATGTTGGGCTTTCAAAAGCAATCCAAATTGTCAACCTTGCATTAAATGTTACTTGAACTGCTTCTATAATTGCTAATTTGACCCAGTTCACAATAAATTTACAAAATTTCAATATTAGGGTAAAAAGTTGGTAAATTCTAATCTAAGTGAATACAACAACAAATTAATGTCTCCCCACCCACACAAAAAAAAGTGAATTCCTAAAAAGAAAAAAATAATAATAAATAAAACAACAGAGAAATGTAAAAGTTTCTTTCACAAGTAGAAAAATAAAATCCAAAAAATTTTTCATTCTTAACCTAAGGCTATTATTATTTTTTTAATAAAGGGTCAAATTATAATCTGGAATTATCATAATGTGATGGTGATGACAATTTATTGCTTGTTAAGAGCTAGAATAAATGAAATACAATCTATATAATTAAAGAGTTCATTTGTCAGTGAAAATGGAACTGCATTTACAGGTAAAGAATTCAAAGAATTCTGTGCTTCATTGGACATTGAACATGTCACAACTCTGATTTACCACCCAAGGTCAAATGAACAAGCGGAGAAATTTATGGGCATGTTCAAATGAGCATTAAAGAAAAAACAAAGGGGTAGACACAGAGAAGAAAGCTATACAGAAAATCTTAGCAGTATACAGGGTAACACCAAATGCAAACAATACAGTAAAATCGTCACCTGCTGAATTGATGTTTGCAAGAAAAATAAGATCAATATTCGACAGATTGTTGTCTTGTTCAAAAAAGAAAATGCATAACAGAGAATTTCTGTGCAAAGAAGTATACGCCTGGTGACAAAGTTTTCTTCAGGAATTACCGAGGTGGAAAATGTTTTTTGGAGGATGGAATTGTTTCAAATAGAATTGGAAGAGTTATCTATATGGTGAAAGGAAAAAGATGTGTATTCAAAAGGCACATAAACCAGTTAATACCAAGATACTCTGAAATCGTTCAACAGGATGATGAAGAAACTCCGATGGATGTCCTGTATGACACGTTTGAAATAATGCCACCCACTAACATACCAGAATGCATGGATACATCTCCTACACCAGCTTTGCCTGTAGGATCAAGATGTTATTTGCCTCGAGAGAGTACAAGGAAAAGAAAGCCCACAGTGTGGTTAAGTCCAGAACCAAAAAACAGAAAGTATTAGGAAGCTAAATTTTCTAGAGGAAAATTTCAGCTTGTGGAGAGGTGATGTTATCGCAGCCGCTTTCGGCCGCTCACTAAAGGTGGTAGAGAACGGCATTATTTTTCAACCTTGACCTTTCCACCATGATCTCTGCACGCTTGTAATTTCATTTGGAGATAAATCGATTACCTCTTTCGTTCACGGTTGTTACAAACCCAATCGTAATACACCTCCAAGCGTTTTTTCACCGATACTTTCACATAGAAATCTCCACTCAATTTTTAGTGAGATTCTTGACATTTCAGTAACACCATTTTCTGTCGTGAGGCACTCCGAACTTAACACAGCGACTCATCGCCTAATTCGAGGTCGATACTGACCGGTCGGCTCTGACACGGTCGGTGCACAGGCACCTGGCCTCGACACCAGGATGCTGCCCCGGGCTCTGTATTAAGTTACGCTCCCATTTTTTTTTTCGTCTGCCAACTGGATGCAAGTTGGAACACACACACACACACACACACACTCTCACTCTACACTTCTGACTCTCGGCATGCCATTCCTACTGGCCGCCCGCACGTCGTCCGCAACCTTTCCCTGTACACACTATTGTTAGTAATTATTACGGGAGGTTTCGATTGGACTCGACCTGGCAGACTCACAACGACCAGCAGCGATCACCAGCCAACCGACAGCGATCACCAGCCGACCAGTGCTACCCAAACCTGACGACCAGCAAAGCCCACTGGCGACAACAAGCAAACCTTTTCCATATACTATTGATAGTAATTATTTACGGAAGGTTCTTTGGCACGACCGGAGCAGTCATGCAATCATCAACCTCCAACCGCCGACACGACCGGAGCAGCAACCGCACTCATCAACAACCTGCAACCCCGTCGAGACGACCAAAGCAGCCGCACTTCATTAACCGTCGACTGGAGTGTCCACTTATCAACCGGAGCGTCCGCATCAGCAACGACCAACCGCCGGCATTGCCAATATACATCCTATTCTCCTTCATGTAATAAACCCCTGTGTAAAATCATACACATCTCCGTTCTGTTGTCCATATTGTTTCACCTCGTCAGATCACAAAGTAAAAATGTGGCGGGCTCCCCCGTGACATCGTTCATCTTACGACACGGGGGCGCTCGGGCCATTGCGCCCCCCGCTGGGGTGTCCGCAACAATGTAATGGAATAACCTGTCATCTCCATGAGTGACTATACTATAAGTAGTAACTACCTATAAATATCTGTAAGTCAATGGACAACAGAGACTAGCTGTGACCTGTTCCAGCTAGACAGTCGAACTCTCTGCCTTCGGAAAGAGAGGAACCCAGACGAGGCTCCACCGAAGGGCAGAGTCTTGTTCGGGGAAGTAGACTGACCCTGAACCTGTTTATACGGTTTCAAAAGGGAATATTTTTGGCCGAGCCTATGGGCTTGGAAAACCCACGTTAAACCCGGCCTTGTGCCACATGTAACCCTCGTGGGGGGGTAGCTAAATATACTAGCTGGGATCTGTTGAATATGACTCAGACTTACACGAGAACTACCAACCTTCCAATAGTAGCCCTCACTAGTGGATTGACTTGTGCATAACTGTTACCTTTATTCTTATTTTACTGTTTTTTTACAATAAACCTTTACTTATTTTATCCACCTTGTTTTTCAAGTATATATTCCTGTTAGCACGGTATAGAGTAACAACAAAGTTTTAGAGAAAATGGAAAAAAAGGACACTTATACTTGACATCAGAAAGAGAAAGTTAAAATTTCTAGGGCACATAGGGGGGAAAGAGGGATTAGTAAATTTGACACACACAACATATTTAAGGCAAAAAGGACAAACAGTGCATAACCTACCTAATGAACTTGTGTAAATGGTTGGCAGATATGAGCTTAGGAGAGATGGCAAAAAGAAAAAATTACTTAGTGCTAAAAAAGACAGAATATTATGTCAAGCCATGATTGCCAACGTTCTGAAGGGACACGGCACATTGAAGACAATCTACGTTTCAAAACAGATTCAGAATTAATCAATAGAGTTAAAAATACATTACTCTACCATTTGAGCTAAGCTTTCTTGTACTATAATAATGATATCTAATAACTGAATTAATTTATTTGTTAGCCTATTGTAGGCACTTCATATAACCAAATATTACACAGAATCCAATATGCAATTATTAGAAACAGGAGACCAAGCACTAAAAGTTTCAGGTCTATGTCAACGACGTTCAGATGAGTTACAGTGGGCAATAATCCAAAAACATTTTTGTGAAATATATCTGATAGGACAACAAATACAGTAATATGAATGATGCAAAATTATATTTTTTATTTTAATTGATATCACCCCATGCAAAGCAGTAAAGCCACTAAGGCACACAGGGTTACAGGTTGTGGAGGAATTAGGAACAGAAACATTAATAATGAGTGGAAAGAAGAAAGAATATTCAGGAGGACAGTAGATAGCGATTGACATTGCATTTAAATTTTAGCAGATTAATGTTGGCTGGAAAGCATGGAGCTGAAAGTGAGTTCCACAAGTGAGAAGTGTGAGAAAAGAAACTGTTAGCATAGAATTTATGGTTACATCTAGCCAACTCAACTGTAAATTGATGAGATCTCAATGCCAGACTACTTACTGCACTTAAATTCAAAAAGTCTAGGTACCATAGCAAAGAGCTTATCTGAACAAAAACCATGAAAGTATTTATAGAAAAAGCACAGAGAGGTAACCTTACGGCAATGGGATGGTGACTGAAGCTAAGCCACCAGATCATGACCTATAATATTGCTGATTCTTCTTTGTATTTCATCAAGGAGCTCAAGGTAAATAGCAGAGGCTCCGTACCATATGTGGAAGCACTATTCTAAGCCTGGGTGAATGGTAGACTTATAGAATATATAGTATCCCATATCCTAAATGTTAACCTCTACTGGGAGCAAAAAGCTTGCCTGTAGATAGAGAATAAGATCTGTGAATATACAAAAATAGAAAGAAGGGTAAGAAAAAGATACTTTTTCTCACTGGATTTATGAAACATTACATCAGAAAGAGATTAATTTCTGTTTTAAATAGAACTAAAAACCTAGATAGTAATTTTATCCATAGCTTTATTTTTCTTTAACAAATAGTTATTGTTAATTAATAAGAGCTTCAAGTTTGCTTTGTATGATTTGCTACTGATTAAGCAAGAGATAGTGTACAGCTAAATAAAGTGATTTGCTACTAATTGAGCAAGAGATAGTGTACAGCTAAATAAAGAGATTTGCTAATCATATCTATGAATGCTTATTGACTTAATTTTAACATAAGAGCACAAGCATGATGATCAAACTCTCTACACCAGTGTTTTTCAACCGGTGTTCCCCAGAACGCTAGGGTTCTGCAAGCGGTTGCCAGTGGTTCCACAAGAAACTGTGATAAATAAGCTAATGCATTTTTGAGTAATTTTTTGTATAATTTTATATTTGTAATTTTACTATACATGTATAGCATATTGTTGGAAAAATCTTTGTTTATTATAATAATGGCTTCAAACTCTTATATTATTTAAAATTATAATAACCATAAGGAATGTATTTAGTAATGTTGATATGATGTCAGTGTGAAACCACCTTCACTGGTTAGTAGACAGGACCCATATGTGGTAGATTCATGAATTATTGTGTAGCTCACTCGCATACAGGATGCATGAACAATGTCCACATGTTTACTATATGACCCACAATAAAAATATAAGAGATATATTAATAATGGCATATAACAATTTTTATACAGGGGTTTCCTGAGACATGGAAATTATTTCAAGGGTTCCACAAGAGTAAAATGTTTAATCAGCAAGGCCAGTTTGTTAACTGTTAACAATGAATAGCAGCTTATATATGTGAACATGTTATTAAAAAAAAAAAATTTCATCAAGTTTTATTTTTTTTGCATGAAAAAATTCTCTGATTAAAATTATGAAAACATTTTTCAGTAAAAACATTCCCCTGTCAAAGCACAATTCAAATTTTTCACTATATTAAAAATAGATCTGATAAAATATTCTTAAAACGTTCAATACATGTAATTTTAACTCGAGCAATATTAGGTAACCTTATAATTGTTGTTATAAAAGTAGTAATTTATAAGAATTTTGAAAGCTTTGATATTGCTAAAGTTACTGTATGATATTATTAACTCATTGCATATCCTGTTCACTAGAGTAGAAGATTTGTTTTAGCTAGTTTCATTTATTAAGTACCACCAAAACCTGTTTGTCATAGACAGAAAAATTCTTAGGCACATAGAAATAAATACAATATCAAAGGAGCTGTTAATAAAGAATGAAAGAAAGGCTACAACAGCAGCAGCAGCAGCAGCAAGAAAAGTAAATCCTTGGTGAATGCAGTCAAGCATGACAAGCAGCAGCCAGATTAGGTTTAAGGTTGTAAGTTCTACACTCAGGATTGTCTCATGGGACAATAGCCTGGTGGATTTAAGGCATTGATTCATGAATTCAATCCCCGGGGCTGAGTAGTGCAGACTTAGACTCGGTAGAGACTAGGTAAGCAATAACTGAGCAGTAGTAAATAAGAACTAGGTGAGATATCCCTAGACAGGGTCAGTAGAATGAGAATAACCTACCCCTGTAGATTAAATAAAAGGTTCATTTTGAAATTTCCTAAAGTTATCTGGATTGACAAGTACCTGATGAAGTTTAGGTGACACAATGGTTGCAATATTGTAATAACAATAAAGTTGAGGACAATAGTCTGAGTGTAAATAATAGTAATTCCCTATTCCAGAAATTTAGACAGAAAAAATTATAACTTAGATTATTGATATTATCACTTTCATTCATCACTTTTTATAACTTTCATTCATCACATATCATCACTTTTCACTTTCATTCTATGCAACACTTCTATCCCATTCCGTTTCCTTCAACAAGTTGGAGATATCAAAAGATTCCTTAAAAAAAAATTAACTTAAAACTAGAATCATTTTTTATGATAGCCAACAGAATTTACCTGAAAAATAGCATAAAACCATAAAAAGCTAAAGAAATTACTTTGATTTTTTTTTTGCTTGTTCACTCACTACAAGACCCAAGAGCTACTCAAGGTAGAGAGTTACTGAATTAGATTGTTATTAGAATGTAAAAGGAGGAGGAAGGTGTGCATATTATAAGGATATGTAGAATAGATATCAGTTGACCCCAGACTTGAAAATGTTAACATTGTAGTTGTCAGGGAAGTGTCCATTTGTGAGTCTGTTCTACAAAGTGGCCATTCTGGGGAAGAAGCTGTGTGGATTGTCCTCACCAAAGAAATATGAATGGAATGAGGATGTTTTGATGCTGTGTACATGGCATGGCAGGTCCTGAATGTAAAGGTCTGAACTGGTGGAACTAAAGAATATAACTTGTTTCAATATTTTCCATAATAATAGCGACAGAATAGTGAGAGACTTGCAGGGTGGAAAATAATTCATTACCTACAAGGCCGTGCAATTGTTTTTGAAGTTTGGTTTGTTTATTTTAGTTTAGTGCCAAATCAACCACTTTGGGTTATTTAATGCTGAACTCTAAATATTTTGAACAAAATTTAATGCCTTCAACTACAGATATTTTGTACATAACTTTATACTTCCGTGGTAAACATATGTTTTATACATACATATTTTGGAGATAATCTGTTGTAGGTGTTATATGTTTTGATATAAACCTATTTCTTTAAGGTAGAACATTATGTTGATGATTTAAGTATTTTCAAATAGTTTTCTCATGTTGGTTTCCTTGTAGTATTTTTCTTATAGGGGCTAAGTGAGTACATTCAGTTAAAATGTGTTTCACCATGAGTGCAGTTTGGCATGTTGTACATCTTGGTTCTTCTGAACTTTCATGGTTGGCAAGCAACAACTGAACAGAATCAACACCAAAGATAGAACATGGCATCAATTAGGTATTTTCTGGAATGAAAGAAGGAACTGACCAGTCTTCCAACATATTTAGTGATGGCACAAATACATGCTGAATTTTTTTTAAGCATTTCACCCCAAGCAAGGCAAGAGTGTCACTAGCATGCAAGGGGTTACAGAGAGTGGGAGCAAGAGTAAAGAGGGGTGATAGAGGAAAGGATGAAGCGAAAGACAGGGAATAGATCAAGGCATCTGAAGATGTCAATTTGACATTGCATTTGAATAATTGAAGATTATAGCTATCAGGGAAGCAAGTATGAAGAAGGGAGTTCCACAGATGGGAAGTGCGAGACACGAAGCTATAGGAGTAGAAGAGATGGCTACATTTAACAATTTTGACAGTGAAAGGGTGGGACTGAGATGCCAACCTAGTAGTACACTTAAATTCATGCAATTTGGGCATCGGCAAAAGTAGCTCATTGGAGCAGTTACTATGAAAGAATTTATAGAAAAGAGGGAATCAATGGCATGTCTGTGAGAAAGTGACTGTAGAGATGCTAGATCAGGACCAATTACATTGTATAGCCATCTTTGAATTTTGTTGAGGACCTTGAGACAAACAGCGGGGACTCCAGACCGTATATGGCAGCAGTATTCCATGTAAGGGCAAATGGTTGATTTACAGATTTGAAGGATGAACTCAGCTGAGAAAAACTTTCTGGTGCAACACATAGAACTAACTTTCCTTGCAGTAGATGAAGCTATTGATTCAATGTATTTGTTCCTTTCTCAGTCAGCGGACAGTGTGAGACCAAGCAGGCACAGAGTTGAGCATCAGACATTCTAATGGGAGGCGGGGAGGGCTCTCTGTGGTGGGTAAAAGAAAGCTGTTTTGTTAATGATACTATAAATTTATATGACTAAAACATTGTCAAAAACATGCTGGAAACCTTTGCATCAACCTAATATTATTGAGGGAGGAAAAATAGATGCAAATTAGAAAGAAACATTTACAGAGAGATAGTTCAAACTTAGTATTTCCGAGCCTCCTTATTAGAGTAGTTTTATTTTTGCTAAGAGTACAAGGAATTTATCAAGTGGTTAGTTCTTCAGTCATTGGCAGCATCTTTCTTTGTTTCTTTAAAGATGTAGTTATGTACAATCCGCTTTCTCTAATATTAAAGGCAAAACATTCAGCTAGTCACAGTGACAATGAAATGTCTTATTTTAAAATATGTTAAGTGGTATTTTTCTCAAAGCCTAACCTTTAAAATTAATGCAGGAAAGAAGAGTGATATTAGATCTCTTCTGTTTCAGGTTTTCTTTAACATGACTGGTTTGTTTTGATATGCTTGTTTTTATGTTCCGCTAGCATTTACAGAACACACATGAAAACAGCTATGTTACCAATAGAAAAATTTAACCCACTTCTAAACCAGTCAGTGCAGAAAGACATAAACTTAATATCATGTGACATATTTGCTCCAGGTTATATATGACAAAATGAAAAAACATTTTATGACATATTTTTGTCCTTTATGTCTTCATTAGACTAAAGTTATGTTTACATTGATGTGACTACACATGTGCACAAATGATTGGGGATGCTGGAATGTTAAACTTTTAAATTGACATTTCTTTTAAATATGTGTTTAGATATACAGTCTAACCAATTGAATTTAGTTTCTTTTTCACTTTTATATCACTCTTGTTATTAAGTATCCTATACTGACATAGAAGATCTGCCAAGAAGAGTAAAATGTAATAACCTGGACATAAATTTACTGTGGATGATCTTGTGATTAAAGCACTTTCTATACACTTTCACCTTAGTAAATTACTTTATTTTAAATCAAAATTATGATCAGACTCATTACAGTGAACAACAAATGTATTGTGTGTTTTAAAAAATCTCTTTTGTGTTCATATAATGTTTTATTTAAATTCCTTGAGGTTTCTCCTCTGTATTCCTTGTTGCAATTATTACAGGTGATAGAGTAGATTCATTCATTAAGTTTTATCTTTTTATTATTTTGTTTATATCAAAGATTTTTTCCACTTTGTCATAGATTTTCCTAAAATTGTTCTAATTTCCCCATATATATATATGTCAATTTTTAAATTAATTTAGGTCAGCGATTCAGGAATGAATTATACATTGAAAAATAATTTAAATTTATCTGTATCTCACTCATTTAAACTGTCTTCTAACTTCTCTTTAGAATTTCTATTAAATTTTAATCCCCACCTTCACTTTTAGGCCTTCCTGTTCTTCTCTCATCTGTTACCCCTCTCTAGAACTTCTCACATTCGTCCCCCACTGTCATACATACACTCTCACTAATTTTTATATTTTTTTTATTCCGGAGTTATTTTTTCTGATTTCATTTTGAATTTGTAGGTCTGATGAATTGGATCGTATTTATGATTCCAATGTAATAAATTATAACCATGGAATATTAGTGTTTAAGCCTTTTTATTATATTCTTACTCTGTCTGGGACATTGAGTTCTACCTGGATTCTATCCTCTTGGGATTTTTTATATGTATGTGCATGTATGTATATGTATATATTTATATATTTTATATATATATATGTGTGTGTGTGTGTGTATATTAACCACTAATATTATATATATATATACACGCACACACACACACACTCTGTTTTTTATACTGTTTATTGTTTACACTGTATTTATAGCACCTGGATTTTGCTTTTCATATATATATATATATATATATATATATATATATATGAAGAAATATAGTCTTAAAGTGTGCTATATTTATGGGATAAAGTGCTCAATATCAGAGATAGTGCGTGTGTAAATATAAAAGTGGACATGGAAGTCAGCACTTAGAGGCGACAGTCTGTTTCATGCTAGTGCAATCGTCAGGCGACTAGTGCTGTTATTTTTCTTGGCTATTTATATATAAGGGTCAGTGGTGCATTATGGGTAGTCTATTTTGGCGGTTACTTTTACCGGAAGTTGCTTATTTGTTTATTTATTTATGTCAAATTATTTTGCTTGTTTTTTTGTTTGTTTTTTTTTAAATTTTATTTTATTTTTTTATCTTATATATTTATTTTTTTATTTTTTATTTTGATCGGTGTTTTTTGTTAACGTAGTAAAAATTTGTTTATATAGCTTATTGTTGGTAGTCTATTATGGTGGTCATTTACCGGAAGTCGCTTGTTTGCTTATTTATTTGGGTCAAATTGTTTTGCTTTGTTTTTATTTATTTTCATTTTTATTTTTTATCTTATATATTTGTTTATTTGTCATTGATTAAATCTATTTGTTGAATTTTGGGGTGGGATGTTGTGGTTTGTTCTTACTATTATTTTGGTCGGAACAGTTTTTAATTAATCTATTTGGGTTGATTATCTTTATTTGTTTTTTCTAAACGGCTAGTTTATCATAATCGGTTGTTAGTTTTGGTTGGTTTTATATAAGAAAATTTCAAAACCAACCCTGCATGCAGACTCATAAACCCAGCCAAAAGCAAACTAGATAAAATAAGTAAAACAATACTAGAAAGAATTAATTCTGAACTTAGGAAGAAGTTAGGAGTAAACCAGTGGAATAACACAAAAGCAACCATTGACTGGTTCAACAGCATAAATAACAAACAAAATTGCCACTTCCTACAATTAGACATAAAAGAATTTTACCCATCCATAACAGAACGTACGTTAGATAAGGCCATCAACTTAGCTCAGGAACAAATAATGATAAAACCAAACGAAATCGACATCATTAATACTCCCGTAAATCATTATTATTTCACCATGAAGAAGCATGGATAAAGAAAGATGGGATATTTGACACTACAATGGGAAGCTTTGACGGTGCAGATACATGCGAAATCGTAGGTATTTACTTACTTCACGAACTAAGCAAAATAATAGATAGAAATGACACAGGGCTCTACAGGGATGACGGTCTCATAATCTTAAGAAACTGCAACAAACAAAACACAGATAAAACTAGAAAAGCAATAATTAAAATTTTCAAAAATGACGGATTCGAGATAGATATAAAAACTAACCTAAACGAAGTAGATTTTCTAGATGTTACCTTCAACCTAAGAAAAGTCACACACAAACCATACAGAAAACCGAATGATAAACCACAGTACATATACATATACTCCAACCACCCGCCTTCTATAATCAAACAGATACCAAAATCGATTAATTGCAGGCTTTCCGACAATTCTTCCGATGAATCTATATTTAACAAAGCTAAGAAAGACTACGAAACAGCCCTAAAAGATAGCCGATTCCCAGCAACACTCACATACTCACCACAGAACACAAAAAAGACCAACAGGAAAAGAAATATCATATGGTTCAACCCACCGTACAGCAAAAACGTAAAAACAAACATAGGAAAAATATTCTTCAAACTTTTACACAAACACTTCCCGGAATCAAGCACCCTACACAAAATATTCAACAAAAACAGTAAAAATCAGCTACAGTTTCACCGAGAACATGGCACAAATAATAAAAAAGCACAACAGGAAAATTATTAACAAACCACACGAACAAATTAAACCCACATGCAACTGCAGAATATAAATGAATGTCTCTTAAACGGTAATTGTTTACAAAACAACGTAATCTACCAAGCCACGATAAAATCAGCAGATAATGAAGAAAAAGTATACATAGGAGTAACCGAAGGACCATGGAAACAAAGAAATTATGTACACAAAATGTCTTTCACAAATAGTAAATATGCGAACAGCACAATGCTTTCTAAGTATATCTGGGAAATAAAAAACAAAACACACACCACACCAAAAATATCTTGGAAAATAAGGAAAAAATCATCAGCCTACAACAACCTATCAAAAACTTGCAAACTTTGCTTGGAGGAAAAAATAGCTATCATTAGCTTCCCAGATCAAAATAAATTATTAAATAAAAGATCCGAGCTAATCTCAAAATGCAGACATGAAAACAAATTTTTACTACGTAACTTAAAATAGAAAAATAAATAAATATATAAACAAACAAACAACAATAAAATAAGCAAAATAAATTACTCCAAACAAATTACAAAACCACACCTGTTAGAATATGCGAAATAAAATCAAAACAAAAGAACAGACGAAAGTTATAACTGTTATATAACGATAAAAAATAAAAAAATTAATAAAAGATAATATACTACGTTACTTAAAAACCGAAAGCCAAAAATATATAGTGTAACAAATAAATAACAACAAGTATAATAAATTGACCTAAATACATACAAATATATAAATAAACTAACAACCGATTACGATAAACTAGCCGTTTAAAAAAAACAAATAAAGATAATCAACCCAAATAGATTAATTAAAAACTGTTCCGACCAAAATAATAGTAAGAACAAACCACAACATCCCACCCCAAAATTCAACAAATAGATTTAATCAATGACAAATAAACAAATATATAAGATAAAAAATAAAAATGAAAATAAATAAAAACAAGCAAAACAATTTGACCCAAATAAATAAGCAAACAAGCGACTTCCGGTAAATGACCGCCATAATAGACTACCAACAATAAGCTATATAAACAAATTTTTACTACGTTAACAAAAAACACCGATCAAAATAAAAAATAAATAAATAAATATATAAGATAAAAAAAAAAAATTAAATTAAAAAAAACAAAAAAACAAACAAAAAAACAAGCAAAATAATTTGACATAAATAAATAAACAAATAAGTGACTTCCAGTAAAAGTAACCACCAAAATAGACTACCCATAATGCACCACTGACCCTTATATATAAATAGCCGAGAAAAATAACAGCACTAGTCGCCTGACGATTGCACTAGCACGAAACAGACTGTCGCCTCTAAGTGCTGACTTCCATGTCCACTTTTATATATATATATATATATATATATATATATGTTATACTCCGTTATAATTAGATGTCTTTCTGATACACAAGGCATTCCCTTCACAGTCACCACAGTGCCCACATTCAACAGAACAGGCTCTACCAAAAGCACACCAATCCGACATCACCTAGATTTCATAGAACAGGCTTACCAACCAGCAAAAACAACCTACCATGTTTAAATGTGCACTGACCTTATCCTGTGACCGCACACCAAACCCACACAAGAATTAGGTCAATTTCCGATGCTACCTTTATACCCAACTACCATCCTGACGATTCCCACTGAAACAGACATTCCACCCATATGTCAACATCTCTGTATGACGTACTAACAATAAACGTTGTTCAAAAATCTAATCCTCGTTATTCCTTTCTCTCACTACCAAATGCTTAATATAACAACTGGTGTCAGAAGCGTGAGATGGAGGAAATGGATATAACAACTCCCACTAACAGCAAAGGATTACTGAACTCAACAGGACCAGCAGCCATTCTCTCTTTACCAACAATCATCTCATTTCTGACCGCTGAGCTCACCGTCATTCACTGCCTATGAATCAGACTGAGATCTGGGGAAACTGTTATACATCATTGCAATTAGATCTCTTTCTCATTCATTTTGGCCAGATGTGAACATCATGAAGGCTCAGAACAAAATTAAAAAAAGTTGTTTTCTGCACATTAGGCTCCACACATCACATTTGGTCTACAAAGCAAGCTCCAGTAGTAGCCAATCCTGAATGTTCCCACTGGAAAAAGAGATGCTTCCTAGGGACTACCAGATCTGCTTAAAAGCAGGTCTCTGAGAATGACCAGAGATAGTTGCAGCCTAGTGGGCCACTGGCCATCACACTAAATATAGCATATATATATGATTCCACAAAAAATGTCTTACAAACTTCAGGAAAGGAAAAACTTGTATAAATATTGTAATACTAAATTAAACTTATTTTGACATCACAAGATTTATGCAAGTTATCTTTGGACTCTACAATTACAAGAGATGCTCAAAATGGTGGGCTTTAGCTTCCAGACATTTATTAGCACAAATTATTAATAATCTTACATTTCTCAAATGACAAACTTGTCCACCATGTTACAGATGTCACTTGTTGATGATACAGCAATGAGGATAATGGTATCTGTTGAGAAAATATTGTATTACAGTAAACAGTGTTATCACAATTTGATAAAACTACAAAAGACAAGTTTTTCCCTTCCTGAAGTGTATGTGAGATATATATATATATATATATATATATATACTTAAATGTGACCTACATAAAGCACACAGGCATGTTTCATAGCAAGATATATTAATATTGCTTCGGAAGGAAACAACAATTTTTTTTATGAAAATTTCATGTTAAATTCTTGTTTGTGCAAGTTTCAGTCTGTAAGTATCAGCCACTCTGTATTATTGATGAGATCCTGATCTTCTTTGCCAGCTAATGTTAATATCTACAGGAATGTCAAAAAGTACCGAATTCTGTGGATTTTTTTAGTGTATATTATAGAGATAATTTTCTACTGATGCAATTGCTTTTAACTTGTTGGGCTTTTGTGATTTAAAACATGAATGAATTACTTTTAGGCATACTATAGAAAATTAAATTCTCAATTTTTTTTTCAGTCAATAAAATCCCATCAGAGGATTTGTTTTATAATTATTATTTGAGCAAGAAGTAAGGCATGTAGCAACATCAGCACGGCAAAGGACACTCCTTTAAAGGCAAGGAAAGGCAAAAATATTTTAAGTCAAGTGATAGCAATTGTTGTATGAGTCGTACGATTTTTGAATCAAGCACGGGCAATGCCAGGCCATGCTGCTAGTATATATATATATATATATATATATATATAGTCTGTTTAGTATTATTTTTGCCCTGTTCTCTCTTTTGTTATTGTTTATTAAAAACTTTATCAATTCTCTTTGTTGGACATTTCTACCAATTACATTTAACTATACCCAATTAATAACAAAAGAAAGAAAAGGACAGAGCAAAAATAATATTAAACACACACACTATATATATATATATATATATATATATATATATATATATAGTGTGTTTAATATTATTAATAAAAAAAATGCATCTAGGAACACAAAAGAGACTTGCAATTAGATAGACATTTAAACTCTCTTGTCTTACACCACAATGAATGATATGGGATATAACTTTAATTTTATCAATGCCTGCCTTATCAAAAAAGAACATAACCCTTTATAGAGAAAATATTATGAAAACATTTATAGCAATACTACAAACTATTAACACACCTTTAAAAAAACTACATTACTCCACCGTTTTTCTGCAGATCCATTATTCATGAATCTAACTTATGTCTTTCTAATACATGAAAATTAATTAAGATATATGCAAAATATACCTGAGATATGCTTTAATGAAAAATCAAACCAAAACAAAATTTTTCAAAACATCCTGCTGCATCTCACTAACTTTTACACATTTTAGCATCAACAATATTTCTCACACATATTTGACTATTATCTGCTACTTCATTACACATGACATGTATCAAAATAATAAAAATTAGCCAAACACAACATACCATTAATCTGCGTCTCTTTGATTTTTATCATTTTTATTATTGATCCCTGGTGAAGCTTTAATAAAGTGAAACATGTTAGCTTGAGATCAGTTTCCTACTTGTTCTTTATCCTATTATTTTGTTGGATTCCTATCCATACTTGATCTATATTTGATCTTCTACTTATATGTGTGTGTGTGTGTGTGTGTGTGCTGTTTTTAATTTATTTTGTTTAAACGTTATTTCTGATGGATACTCACATTTGAGTAGAAGCTCTGTTTTTAATTCAACAGTACTTTTTATCCAACTAATTAAATTTTAATTAAAAAATAATGTTTAATTAAAAAAACAGCGCTTCTACTTGAATATGAGTATCCATCAATAATAACTTTTAAACAAAATAAATTAAAAATAACTATGTTGGATTTAATCCATTTCATATATATATATATATATATATATATATATAAGACAAAATTAGGTGAAGCAACACTAATATGGCAAAAAGTTCATGAAGTAAGAATGCTGTTAATATACAAAAGGGATACAGAAAAATGATTGTAGTGTTCTGACTTTAAGACAAGAAAGTACAAAAATAAGGTGGATAAGACCAAGAATTATTATTGGCTAGGACAAGATCCCAGCATGCACCTGCACAATTTGTCTGTAATTTTGGGGAGGTGGACATTTTTGCAGTAATTCCCACAGTAATTGGAACCAACACCCCACCTCAATCAAATGGATGAGTGCACTCATTCACCCCCCTTTAACCCCCACTTTTATTTTTATACCTTGTAGGCACTTCTCTTTTTAGAAAAAATAAACTTCATGTATGTTTTTCCAGCTTCTCTCTGTCTTTATTTTCTTATTATAAATGCTTTGGTTTGTTATTTATTCCAGTAGCCAGATAAAGTGTCAGGCCACTGCGACATTTATTTGGTAACTGAATAGTATCATAAGCACTTACAGTAAAAATGAAAATGGATATAGTTTTCAAATTGAAACTTCAGTGATATTACTAACATGTTTTTTCTTAGTGCTTCCTCTCACCAGCATTATTAAGAGAGAAACTTTTCTTTAAAGACCAGAAAAAAAGATGATATAGTTTTGAAACTTCTAGAGAGACTTATGTGAAATGGAGCAATGGTTTGTAACTTATTCTCACAAGTCATTTTAACGAGCTCTAGGCAGAGTTCAAATTCTGGACTAGTCTGTTGTATTCACTTTCACATAAATACCCTTGGGAAAGATATGACTCCCTCTCTTTTCCCTAAGCTATGAATTTAGTAACAGATTAGACAGGGCTCTCTAGATTTGGGTACCAACCAATCTAAGAGAAGGAAACCTCTGGATTTCAAACTGTAGAGAAGGCATTCCCACCATTAACCTTCCCAAAAATTAATGCTAATTGATAGATAATAAAGAAAAGGAATCTGTGGCAAATGCAACAGAAAGCCACTCCACTATTTTTCCCAAGAAGTTGTTGCAATCTGCAGATAATAAAGAAAAGGAATTTGTGATTAAAGCAATGGGAAACCACTTCACTACCTTTCTTAAGAAGTCATGGAAATTTGCAGATAATAAAGAAAAGGAATCTTTGGAGAAGGTAACAAGAAACCACTTCAATATCTTTCCCATGAAGTTATGGCAATTCACAGATAATAAAGGAAAGGCATCTGTGGATAATCATAATCACCTACCTCCTAAAGGTATATGGTATTCTAAAAAATAGAATCTTCAACAGTATTCAACAACTGTAATGGTGCACCTAGATTGACCTACTCCAACCAATGTCTAATCTAATTGTTTAAAAAATGTCTTAACTTGTTTTGCTATGAACCATTATGCATCAAGAGGTCAGTCAGGAATGTGAGCATTTATGAGAGTTTAGTTGAAAGTATAATAACTCAGAACAGCTGGCAGGACATAACACTTGTGCGCTTGTGAAAGTCATTTGTTAATTTGGGATAAATTAATTGTGAGATAACAATAAATGTAATTATCTTATGAAAGATGCTGAAAAGTTCTTAGCTAGACTCACTTCCCCAAATTTAATCAAATGACCAAACATTTGAATTGTGACTGGAATTCTTTGATTGGGCAAAGAACTTTTTCACAACCCATTTATATGTCTTCTAAAGACAAGTGTTAAAGTCTTAAGCTAAAATCTTTGCCTCAGTGGTAAGGTAAATGATGCAGATTTTTAAGGTTTCATACCATTGGGAAAGCTTGTTACTTGTTAGTCACCATGTAAGATATGTAGATGATAATAGTAACAGTGAGATTAGCCATTCATACAGGAAACATTTGGGATTCATTGACCAAACAGTTAGTATTATAGTTGGTTGAAGTTTATAAAAATTTTCTTTTAAAACAGTTTTTTCATAAATTAGACTTCTCAAGTCCACTAAATGTTATAGCTCTTTCTAATATCGATAGTTTCTTTCTATACTTTTTGTTTTTGTTTGTGTGGGAAGTTAACAGCTTAATTACATCATTTTTTTCTCTTCTAGTTAATGTAATACTCATTTTAGTTGTTGTTGCTGTTGGAAGTCTTTAAGTGATGTAGTTTTGGTTATTTGGTATAGCTCTTTTTGATTTTGTAGTGCTAGTCTATAGGAACTGATGAAAAATCATCTTTTTTAAGATTTATAGGATTTATTTGCTTGAAGACATTCTTAACTATTGATTTAGAAAAATAATTCAAAATATACACAATTATTATAATTATTATATATTCCTATACCAATTACTATTGCTACAAGTAGTCATTCTGAAAGATTTTGCCAGTATTAGAAAATTCTTTATTGCAACCAGACCAATTTTCTATTTAGTCATCCCAAACCGCAGAACTAGTACTGGAAATTATATACCTACACCACCTGACCATTTCTCTGTTACTTTTCAAAGAAAGACTTCCTTCAACTAACATAAGTATCCAAATTTCTTATCTTGGCCAATTTGTTCTTTGAACTATTTTTATTTGCTACATTGGGTATTGACACCCCCACCTCATCATAGAATTTTTGTATCTAGATTCTTTTTTTGTGTTTTGTGTGAATTTTGTAAAACCTCCAGATTTTCATTTAAGATTAGGGAAGTCTCCTTTAAATAAATTTACCAACCTAAATAAATAGTTTCTCTCTTTTTGGGAATGTACTTTGCTGCAGAGTTAATCTTTTTTATCAAAACCTCTCAACTTAAGCTAAAATCGCTTGCAAGCAGAACTGAGAGAAGAGAAATTTATTGACACTGTAACAAAAATAAATAAAATATTTAAATAAATGAATATATATTGTTAATAATGATATTATCCTAGCTGTTTTTCAAGTACTTGTGAATTATTTAAGTGATAAGAAGGCTGATCAGTAGAGTGAATTATGTGGTTAAATTGATATGATTTCAAGCCAATCTACCACTAATTGGGACACTTCTCTGTAACTTTTGTTTTCCTTCCATTATTTCTCGACACCCACCCAACTACCTACAACCATCTACTTCCGCACTTACATAACTTTAGTTGCCATTCTGACTGTTCTATGTTACAATTCTCAATAAATGCTCTCATTTTCTCGTCTTTCAGTGTTGACTTTTTTTGTTTTCACTAAATTGCAGGAAGTGATATATTTTACAAGAATATCTTGGGTACATTACTGTTTGATACAACCTGTCATGATCTTATTCTACACAAGTATCTATCATTTCAACTTATGTTTTTGCTATAGTATTCTTATGAAAGCATAAAGTCTTCTGTGTGCTGTATCTTTTCATTAAGTGGGTGAACATGGCTCTCCATAATTTCCTATTTGTAGCACTAAGTACTACTTGTCCCCTTACTATCTTTCCCTATCCGTTCTGCCATACATTTACACAAACCTGTTAGGTAGGTTATTAACTGTTTTCTTATATTTCTCTTGCCTTCAATGTCCTGAGAGTGTCACATTCTCCAATCCTTCTTTTCTCATTATATGTTCCCAAAATTTCAACTCTTTTTGATTCTAAGTACACCAGTAAAACTTGTTGATTCATGTACTTGTAAATATTTTGGTCAAATCAAACTGAAACACTGGATCTCATTTGATCACTAAAGTTAAGCAGTGTTTGGTCCAGGTACTGTAAAGGAAACCCAGGTATAAATCCGGTTGGGCATTGGGCTAGCAACTTCATCCTGTAAAAACTTAGCTGCTATCAAAACTTTGGTCATCTGCATATCTTATGGTGTTAGGATTTTGGCTGCCAATAATGAATTCTTGTAGAACTTCTAGTTCTCTCAGAATCACCTCATTTTATAGGTTGAATAAGTCTAGTGAGAAGGCACAACCTTGTCTTAGACCCACTTCTGGTTTGTATATCTGCTGAACTCATTTTCTATCTGTTATTGCTATCATTATTTACACTATTTACTTTCTGACTATTGTCTTCATATTGTTCTTCATATTAATTCTACATATTGCTCTTCATATTAATTCTTCATATTGCCCTTCATATTAATTCTTCATATGCCCTTCATATTGTTCTTCATATTGCTCTTCATATTAATTCTTCATATTGTTCTTCATATTAATTCTTCATATTGCTCTTCATATTAATTCTTCATATTGCTCTTCATATTACTCTTCATATTGTTCTTCATATTAATTCTTCATATTGCTCTTCATATTAATTCTTCATATTACTCTTCATATTAATTCTTCATATTGTTCTTCATATTGCTCTTCATATTAATTCTTCATATTGCTCTTCATATTA
This sequence comes from Acanthosepion esculentum, assembly GCA_964036315.1. NCBI lineage: Eukaryota > Metazoa > Mollusca > Cephalopoda > Sepiida > Sepiidae > Acanthosepion > Acanthosepion esculentum. Next base: position 61,832,920 of record OZ038501.1, read on the forward strand.
ATTCTTCATATTGCCCTTAATATTAATTCTTCATATTGCCCTTAATATTAATTCTTCATATTGCTCTTCATATTAATTCTTCATATTGCTCTTCATATTAATTCTTCATATTGCTCTTCATATTAATTCTTCATATTGCTCTTCATATTAATTCTTCATATTGTTCTTCATATTAATTCTTCATATTGCTCTTCATATTAATTCTTCATATTGCCCTTAATATTAATTCTTCATATTGTTCTTCATATTAATTCTTCATATTGCTCTTCATATTAATTCTTCATATTGCTCTTCATATTAATTCTTCATATTGTTCTTCATATTAATTCTTCATATTGCTCTTCATATTAATTCTTCATATTACTCTTCATATTAATTCTTCATATTGTTCTTCATATTAATTCTTCATATTGCTCTTCATATTAATTCTTCATATTGTTCTTCATATTGCTATTACAACATATCAGCTATTGTACCCTCTGCATATTGTACATATTGATCTGGGCAACCTATGGAGAATTCTGAACTTAATCCTTTTTTTAATCTATAGGGGTAGGGCTGTTCTTGTTCCACTTTGCATATCTACAGATATCTCATCTAGTTCTTATTTTTAATACTGCTCAATTATTGCTCACCCTTTTCCACTGAGTTCAAGTACACACTGCCCAGCCAAGGGATTGAACTCACAATGGGTCACCAAATTCATGAACCAACACTTTACTCCATTAGGTTACTGTCCAAATGTAAATTGCGTAAATAGACTTAACATGTTATTTATTTCTTCTTGTGGCTTTATTCACTTTTATTTTTTAAAGCTTCTGTTGGGGAGTTATAATTCTGAGTAAATAATTTTAAGCCCTCCAAAATTTATATATACAAAAATACTTCTAAAAGGGAGAAATGGCAAGATGTGAAAACAACAAAATGAGTATTATTTATTATCTGGTTGTTATTTGGTGTTGGGGAAATGAGAGACAGTAATACTGAGTAAAATTGTGAATTTGGGGTTAAATGTAGATCAAATATGGATCAGAATATGACAGAAGGATAAGATAAAGAATAAGCAAAGTGTATACATTCTTTTGCATATGATTTTTTTTATAGATGTATGTAATGAATGTCCAGATAATTTAGTTGAAAAAATACAAGTTTTGAGGTTTTCTTACCTCCAAAATTTTGTTGAGTGCTAAAAGATAACTATTACTATTATGGCCTGAAAAGGAGATGAAATTTTTGTTAGTGCATGTGTTAATAACCTGTCTGTGTTAAGTGCTTGTTCAATAGTGAAAATGTCATGTGTTTGTGTGTGTAGAGGAGAAAAGTGGGTTTGATACTCATTGGTTTAGAATGGGTGAATTAATGATAATTATAATTGTTATAATTATTTTATTATAATTATTTTTGACACTATAATTAATTTTTATTTATTTATGGACACAACACTTCCTTCAGATAATAAGTTCTTTTTCCCATTTATTCTGACGTTGAAAAAGTGCTTTTAAGATAAATCAGTAAGATAAACATTCAAATTTACTTTAAAAAAAATGTATTTAACGGACAGATTCCTGTCTTCTGATCCTCCTCCCATTTGTCTTTTCATCGACACTTTTAGCAAAGATTGACTTGCTCAGTCAACGGTTTTTACACTGGCAATTGGCAAACAATACTCCTTAACGGTCATCATAACTTTTTAGAGGTTACAGTCTTGTGATTGGTTAAACAAACCACATCTCTCCCCCAACAACATCTCATATGAAACGCCATCTTTTAATCTCATTAATTCACAGAACAAGCAACAACTGCTCCCACCCATCCCGACCAACTTATTCTTCTGTTTCTCACACCCACACACAGACTGCACCCTGTCCTTATTTAAATATGTTAGTGTTTTTCAGTCTAGCATTCCATCATACTTTCCATAACATTCCCTGTCTATCTATTTCATGGTAACTGTTTTACTTACACTCTTGTCTTCTTCAGACACAAGTTAGAGAAAGTAAATAAAAAGTTAAACAAAAATGTGACTGTTTGATATTGTATATGGGTTTTACCTACTTTTTCACTGATGTTACTTTTACAGAACTTGATATATATGTGTGTGTGTGTGTGTGTGTCTATATAAGGATGATTAAAAGTGATTATTAGGAAATCTTATGACATGAATTTACATAACTCCCTACTCTCGATCAATGTGTAAAATTCAATGATGGATGTTACCATCAGCTTATCTGGTAAAATGTCAATTCTTTTACGAATGCTGTTTTTATTAGAAATTATTTTTTTGGTGGTGGTGGTGGTGGTGGTGGAGGGGTTACCTTTAACTTTAAAAGCTACTTTCACTAAAAAATAATTAAATCAAAAAAAAAAAAGAAGAAAGCTTTTATAACTAAAAAGGTCTACTTCCAAGAATTACCGTATATACTTGTGTATAAGCCGACTTCATGTATAGTGTGAACCCTGACATTTTTTGGTGGGGGTTGGTCAACTTTAAAAGCTACCATATATACTTGTGTATCATGTGACTTTTGAAGACCTAATGTAGAAGCTAATTTTAAGGGGGTCGCATCATACACAAGATATAAAATTAGCATATGTACTGCCATTCTGACTATGCTGTTAACCAAACTATATATCCATTTGCTGTAGTCAAATTAGCTTCAAAATGAGGTCTTCAAAGGTCACATGATATGTGAATATATACAGTACTCTCACTAAAAAATAATTAAATTAAAAAAAAGAAAGCTTTTATAACTTAACTAAAAAGGCCTAGTTCCATGAATTACTGTATATACTTGTGTATAAACCAACTTCATTTATAGCACGACCTCTGACATTTTTTTGTGAAAAACCTGATTTTTTTTTCATATAACTCATGTATAATATGGTCCCAACTTCTGATCAATTCTAATAGGCCTACCATAGGAAAATACTGCAGACATATTTTATAGCAAAAAAATGGTCTTCATTCTTTTCTATACAAAATGGTAAGAAAAACCACTTATGGTAAAATATCTGATATGAAGATTTGGATGACATACTTTTGTTTTCATTCATGCCAGATTTTTAACCTCTTCCAAAAATTACCTATGGCTTGTAACCCCCCTATTTTTTACATAATAAAATGGTTCATAAAAATTTGCTCCATACTCAAAAATATTTATTGTGTGAAATAAATGCTTATTTCAACAATATTGACTTACTGTTTTATGTGGTAATATTAGCCATTTCCTTACAAGGAAACATTTGGCATTCATTGACTGAGTTGCCAGTGCTACTTAAGTTAGGCTTTTCTTCACTCTTTGGTTCAGATCATAGAGTAGTATCTGTTCTTCGCATCTCTAGTGCTAATATTAGACATTTCCTTATAAGGAAATATTCAGCATTCATTGACTAAGCAGAGAGTGCTATTTTCAGTTGAAACTTATAAAATTTTTCTGTTTAAAATAATTTTTCATGAAAATAGTTATCTCCAGTTCAGTTACCTTTACTGCACTTTTATTTGGGCTTTCCTCTTAACTTTTTATTTGAAGTAGCATGGAACATCAACATCTTGATTATGTCATTACTTTCTCTTTGAATTACATGTGCTATCCAATTTAGTAAATGTTACTGGTGAAAGTCCTCAAATGATGAAGTTTCTGTTATTTGGTACAGTCCTTTGGGGTTCTATAGCGCCAGTCCACAATGTTCAGAGAAGGATGGTACTTACTAAAATCTACAGGCTTTGTCCGCTCGAAGCCATTTTTAATTATTAATCTGAGAAAACAGTAGCTTACAAGTTTAATGTCATGCATGACATCCATATGAAAGTCTTAATCTGCAACTTACAGTATATTCAACTGAAATATATATTATATACAGTATATTCAACTGAAATATATATTATATACAGTATATTCAATTGAAAAAAAAATCTGGCTGGAGTTGGTCATTTCACTATTCATTCCTTTGTTATAATAGCCTATTTGGGTTATAAGATAACCCAATTTGAAAATTTGAAATGGTTGTGATAAAGTTGTTTATGCTCTATTTTTGTGGTGAATGAACAAAAACTCAAGGAACTGGAGGTAATAATGAAATCAGTGAATTTTAATAAGTAACTGAAATGTTTAACTTATAGAATCCCAAAGGACTGTACCAAATAACAGAAACCTCATCATTTGAGGACTTTCACCACTCGCAACTACTAAATTGGATAGCACATGTAATTCAAAGAGAAAGTAATGACATAATCAAGATGTTGATGTTCCATGCTACTTCAAACAAAAAAGTTAGGAGGGAAGCCCAAATAAATCATGGAAAGTGCAGTAAAGGTAACTGAACTGGAGATACCTATTTTCCTGATAATTTAGTACTTTGCAGGACTAGTTAGTGTTCACACTCCCTTTCCATATAACCCGGAAACTTCTCGCCAAATCCAGGGAGAGGACGAGGATGAGGAGAAATGCAGGCTCCTGGCCATTGTGACAAGGGTGCTTGGACGGGTTATGTATTGAGTTACGTTCCCATTTTTTTTTATCTGCCAATTGAATGCTAGTTGGGCTTTCCTATCCTTTCTTACTTTCGGCAATCTTAGCCTTGCTACTTTCAGATATAATGGACACTGACTTCTGGCATTTCTTCCCTTCATTACTTCCAGCCCTTATCTCGACCTAACTCACTTGGTTGATCTGTGTTAATGAACCTGAACTTCCAGCTACTCACTGGTCCCTACTTCCATCTTTCCTGTCAACCTAACTCACCTGATTTAGGAAATTGCTGCATGCATATCATCCAGACTCAAATAACCTATTCCATACACTTCAGTTATAATACTATCGAAAGTTTGCCATTGGATTTGACCAGCAACTATGCAACACCAGCACCAGACATTGGATTTGACCAGCACATACGCAATGCCAGCCTTAAACATTGGTTTTGACCAGCAACTACACAATACCAGCGACGGACATTTAAATGGAACTTTCTTCTCCTTGGCTATATCATCCAGACTTCAAATAACCTACTCCGTACACTTCAGTTAAAATACTATGGAAGGTTCACCATTGGACTTGACTAGCAACTTTTCAACACTTTCACTGGTAATTTAACCTACCAGGACTGTGGTCTATATTCTAAATAAATTTTGCATTAAATTTTAAGTTTGTCGATCTGTTGTCCATTTTTGTTCCACCTATCAAATTTCACGTCTTTAATTTATAAAATGTTAGTGGGCCTCTTGTGAGCTCTATGCCTTATTGGGGTGCACAGGTCATATTATATTGTGTTCTTCCAGGGGGGTACACTACAATGTCTTTACAAAACAATTTAGGACCCACATTACTGGCATTCTTTATCATTTAATATATTGAATCTTTTTTTGTAACCAAAATGAAGTATGTAGGTTGGTTTATAAATTTATTGTGTTAACTTGTATTAAAATAGGTGTGGATAGATTCAACTATCATCTGGTTCACACACCTCCTCAGTCTTTTTGAACAGGAGTAGATGTTTATCCCTTGTTCCCCATTATGGATTGGGTTTCTAGTTCCTTCTAAAAGTCTCTTTTAGCTCTTCTCCTAATACCTTTCCTTTCCTATGCTAATATAAGTCCAAACATTAACTCTCTATATTGAGTGGCTCTCGAGCCTTTTTCAGATTAAAGAGTGTATACTAATTTTATACACATACCAATATAACACTTGTGACTGTCAATATTAGCACACTTTTTAAAACAATAATAAACATTGTAAAAGTGAATAACAGTCTATACAATTAATAAAATCAACATCTAATCCTTGTGTCAATGAAACAGATATAGTTAACCAAGAGACATTAATTTGAGCTCCTTAAAACTTCATTGTTTAGCAGCTACCTCTGACAATATACTATATCACTTACTGTGCTCATATAACACAAAAATAATTGTTGCAAATTTATGTAAGGTTGAAGGGGGTGGTGAAATATTTGGCTTTTAAAAATATTTAACTCATCCACAAAAAAAAAAGAAAAAGAAGAAAGCAGATAAGGTGTAAATCCAAGATTTTATACCCCAGAAATTATTCAGTTGATTTACAAACACTGTTACTTTAGTCCAGTTTCTTCTTTGGAAGACAGTTTTCATACAAGAAATAGACTAGACACAGGATGGTTTCTTACTAACTTTGACTCTGACTATTACACATGACTACTACTCAAATTATCAAGTGGACTAACTACATAATATGCTATCCTTTTATTTATATCTGGCATATGGATGTAGTAGTAGGCACAAAATGCATGCAGTTATTTAAGAAAAATGTTCAGCTTAATTTGAATATGAGTTACTTGAAGGATATAACATTTCTAATGACTTAATAACTATACATGCTTAAAAGCTGAAATTCTGCAAGGTTACCTGGTGTTGGGTGAGTGAAGTGTGGGTAATGTAATGGTTAGTGACTCAGAAAGAGAAATCAGGAAGCCAAGTTCAAACTACAGCTGAGTCTGTTACATTGACTTTCACACAAATATCTTTGGAAAAGGTATTAGTCCATCTCTTCTCTCTCCAGCAATGTGTTAAATAGCATGACTGACTGAGCTTTCTTGCTTTGAGGTGGTAAACAGTATGATAAGGAAAACTCTGAATTGAAAAACAATGTGAAGAGGGATGGGCTCCATTAGGCAGTTTTACTCTCAGACATGCCTACTGCTGCTATGGATGCAGTACATGTGGTGCTCCTATAACACTAATGGGTTATGGGACAGGTGATATAACAGACATCAACCAGTGAGATATAACTATCTCAGCCACAAATGAAATGGAAATAAACCAAACCTTGGTCTGTTCTTTTTTCAGACTAGCTGCCAAAATGGGAAGATAGTCTCTTCTTCTTTTCCACATGAACTAGAACAATGTGACGTTGAGCTCACTTCCTGGGGTAAAAAATATTTTCAACAATATCATTTGATATTTCACTCTGGAAGTTTGGAAGTAAAGATAATGTCTACTGCATAATCATCATCACTGTCCAAGTCAAACCATAGCCAATGTTCTCTAACTTGAAGGATCACCTTGGTCATAGACATGTGGCTGTTGATTGTATTGGTAGGAATCCACCACTCTTCAATCTAAGAAGCCCTCTAACCAGCGATGATGTGTCATCACTGTCCTGGTTGCGTCCATAGCTATGGAGCTCAGTCTACCTGATTGTGTTAAATGTCTGTTGACTTTAAAGGAAGGTTCATCTTACCTTTGACATGTCTACTGCAGAGAACTGATAAATGATTTTTGTCTTCTAGAAAAATGAAACAACTTTCACAAGATTCATCCCACAGTGCTAATTCTGCTTACAAAAAGTTGTGCACTCATTTCTGCGTCCACTCCCGAGAAGGTGGAGTGAAGTTTTGAAGCCACACAGGAGATCCAATAAGAAAAAAAGCTAGCTTGCCATATATAACAGATAGCATTTTCATTTCTTCCATCCCTGTCAAAAGGGGGTAGTATGTTCACAGACCCAACAAAAGATAGTTCCCTGAGCCCATGAGGGTGAAGGAAAGTTTAGTATTCACCTTCTGCAAAAGAACAAGAAAAACTTTCACAAGCTTCATTTTATAATAAAATAAAGTTAGCTAACTTCTCTTCTCCATTTATTCTAACTTTGAAAAATTGTTTTTTGAGAGAAATGAATAAAATATGCATAACCAAATGAACATTTTAAAATCTTCATAGCACGCACACGATAACATATCCCTATTAATCTGCATCCATATGTGAAAATATGAGACTTGTGAAACTACATTTTCTCATGCTTGTAAATTACTATGTAACTGTAACAAGAAAACTAAAAAACCCATGATTTCTTTATGAGTTATGTTATTAAATTCTTTATTAGTGTTCAATATGTTTGTTCTTCTAATTACACTATTTATATTGTTTGAACTGTTGTCTTCATCTTTATTGTCACATTCACAATGTTTTGGCCATTGTACACTCTGGACTTCCTCAGGTGATATTTGTTTGAATTTTGATCTGAACCCAGAATAATTTGTATGTTGGCATTTCTGAAGATTGGTTCAATGACATTTGTGTAAAAAATTGGATTTTCTTTGAATGGAGCTCTCTTCTGTGGCTTTTATTCCCACAAGAGTCCATCAAACCAACCATTACTCTCGAGATCCATTTGAATTTATGCTGTGAAGCAGTTGCATGGCTGTAAACATGTTAACATTCTGACACAACAATTATGTAACTTCAAAAATTTCATCATCAAGCCAGCCTTTACTTTCAAGATCAGTTTGAATTTATGCTGTAAGATTACTGAGATACTTGTGAGTAATTCCCTAGTGGATACCTCCTCCTCTCTTGTAATTGGCACATTCACGCAATTTAAGGATGGCGTTTTCTTCCTTACCCACCCTTAGCCTTATCTAATGTATTCCATATTGGTCAAACTAGTTACAATGTTGTCCTAAACTGGACTCAAGTGGGAATAAAAACTGCAGAAGACAGCCCTTATTTGTAAAAAATACAATTTTTTACACAAACTTCATCAAATCAATCTTCACAAATACCAACATACAGATTGACTATTCTGGGTTTGGTGTGAAATTCAAACAAATATGGTAAAGGCTGGAGTATACAATGGCCAAAATGTTGTGAATGTGATAAGATGAACACAACAGTTTGAACAATTTAAATAGAGTAAATAGTTACAATACCTCAGAAATATAGACAGATGTTTGTTCTTTATTTCACACTTTGACCATTTTCTTACATTGGCACAATCACATAAGGCTTCAAACTGTAAACTGGTAAAGTTAAAAAGTAATACATTTATCTCACTCATTAAAGATGACCTTCTTATTTATATTATTTACAGCTGGACTAATGTCCTTGTCTTTGTCATTACCATGACAATGTTTTGGCTGTTCTACCCTCCAAACTTTTTCAGGTATCTGAAACATCTGTCTATATTTATGAGGTATTGTAACTATCATCATGGAACCACATCTTAAATGCTGTTGTTTTCAGGTTCACCCTGACCCAGATGTTAGCACCTGTTAGTCTCCCAGCTATGGGTAAATAGCGAACCCCCAAACAAAAATCAATAGTACATTTTAATAATAAAATAACAATTAATTCAACACTAAAAAATATATAAAAATACATTATTATAATAAAATTCCCAACAATTTTATGATCTAAAAACTATATATCTAAAAACATACCTTTACTCTGAAAGTATAAAATTATGTACAAATATATTTAGTTGAAGCCATAAAATTGTGTTCAAAATACTTAGATTTCGGCAAAGAAGTTGATATGCCACTAAACAAAATCAACCAATCAACAGGATTTACATGTATACATACATATATACAAAGGGAAGGAAACTGTGAAGAGTTCTGACTGCTCATGTCCTGAAGAGATCTAATATTTAAAAAAGAGGGAATATATACTATACAAAACATATTTTACAAAATACCATTTTTTGTTTTTATCCAGTAATGTCAGGGCCTGTGCATCTCACTCCTGAAACCCCTCACCTGGCGCAATTTTTGGGCCCTGTTGTGACCTCTGCCATTTTTTTCAGTACTGTTTTATGGCTATCCACCATTTTTTAATTATTTTTGAACTGATGTTACATTGTCAGTCATCAACTAATAATATACATCATGTATCTGCATGGCCGTTGCAGTGAGCACTACGTAGGAAACCGCAATGAGGTTGGAGCCTCAAAATGGCTAGTTTCAGCGGCATTTTTTGTCAGTCATCAACTATAATAATTGACAGGGCCAGTGCTTACTACCCTGATCCTCTTAACTGCATGGGGGACTTCATGTCTACTGAGGAGTGGGGAGCAGTAGTGCTAATTTCAGTAGCACTTATTTTTTTTAAATTGTAATTTTCCTTCTGAATATTTTTTTAAAATCAATTTATGCATTTATTTAGTTATGAATTGTATTAATGAAAACATTTTTTGAGTTTTTTGGTGCAAATGCATGACAAGACCAGGTGAAAGAGGTGCTAAAATATGTATCAATGTAAATTGCAGATTATCTCATTCGTCAAACGTTTACAGAAAAGATCTACTAATAACCCTAAAAACCTTTTAATTGACCCTAATTTTTCGATCAAATGATTGGCAAAACAGTAAATACTGTCCTGTCATGCATTAGCATCATTTAAAAAAAAAAAAAATCAGTTTCTTGGGGATGTTTTTTTATGTGTTGTGTTGGAATCTTTGTAAAACTCTTTTTTTCAGAGGAGATGCATCAGCGATTAATCTTTATGGAAATGTAAAAATTTGCGACTTAAACATTTTTTCAAGTAAAATTTAGTCATGAAAATATTGGTGGTTATAACATTTTCTTGGATATTTTTTAAATGAAAGAAACTATTCACTATAAAAGTAAATAATGAATATGTACTGAAATTATTTAAATTGGATAGTTCCCTGATTTTTGATAATTTAAAAAAATCACTGCCCTTCCCCCACCAATTTTTTTTTTCAAGTGTTTGTGGCCCCCAGGTTGGGAAACCTTGAAATCCACATTTAGTAGAGAGGGGGGGGGGGGCATATCAAAGTTTCAGGTGGGAGGGGGCAAGACCCTAGTGCAAACCCTGAGTAAAGTATTCACATCAGTTTTATCATATAGGAGTTTCCTTGCAATGTCATTTTCTAGAGAATTCAATTGCTTTTCAATCATAGTGGACTAAAATTTTTTTTTTTTTTTTATAAAGGATGGCATCGAAATTTTTTTCCTGCTTTATAGCTCATGATAGGCATCGTCAAGTGCAACTTAAGAATAGCAAAAATATTAGGGAACACTTTAATTAAGCGTTACTCATAAATAAGCCAACAGACTTCTTCTGTACATTGCCTTTTAGATAACGCATCTTCTGTATTATGGGAGTTTCTAAGATGTAAATATTCTTTGAATTGATCAACATTATCTTTGTATTGCAGTAATTTATGTTTAATACTCAATTTCAAAATTATTTACAAGTTCTGAGAGGGACATTTTTGCAATTTGTTCATGTGGGTCAATCCACTTGTGTAAGCAATCATAAAGCTGATTTAGAACTTTTACCCTAGATTTGTAAGCTGCTCTCAGAGAAATCCAACCACCACCACCACCACTTCCATTTGAAAATTTCCTTGTAACAATGCATTAGAAATCATCAGAATAACTTTAGGTGATATCTTCATACAAACATTTTGCTTCTGATTCTTAAGTGTGCAATCCTGTTTATTGGAATTTTTTTTTACTTCTTTAACAAACTAAAGATTGCAAAAGATAATCTTCAAATACCTCAAAACCAAGGGTTTCTAGGTGAAACACTCTGGAATATCTTCACAAATGATTGTTAAAACATCATATTCCAACTTTTCCATCTTGTTTACATTCTCTTCTGAGTTTTCAAAAATATGTTTTTGAAAGTTTGTAAAATACCTACATAGCCATTTTCATTGCCTGAACTTTTCATAATGTATAGACCATCTTGTTCCACTTCAGCACTTAATTTTTTTTTTTTTTACAATGATGTTCATCCTGCACAAGGCCCAAAAGCCACTCAAAGTTGAGTAAGAGGCACACTTTATGGGGATATGGGGTGAAGATAACAGTTGAACAGTTCAAGATTGTAACGATCGGAGAAGCATATTGGGAATATAAACTTACCATTTGCAAATAATATAAAGTTTTGTCATTTCTGGTCATTCATACATCAACTCTGTTCCCCAATTTAAGTGGGCTTCATCAAATATGAATAAAGAAATCTGATGCAGTACCCACTTGACCTTTGAACCGAGTTGACAGGTAACAAACACTTATTGTAAACAAATGTGTTTTTCTCAATATTTTAACTAAAATATAAGTTATTTTTTTCAATATCCAGTTAAATGATCATTAATCTTTTTTACTACTATTTTTAATTTCAGAGAAAAAATTTAGATTGCCTTCTATGTTTATAATTCCCCATGTTAGTGAAGAACGATAAAAGAAAACACAACAAAAATGTAGAATGTATAAAACAAACCAATAGAGTAGTTAAGAAAGCAAAAAAGGAAAAATCACAGATAGACATCCCTGACTTAGGAAACCATGAGCATTTAAAAATTGTTGCCTATAGTGATGCTTCTTTCGCTAATTTGACAGATGGGGGATCACAAGGAGGCTATATAATCTTTTTGGTAGGAAATAATAATAAATTTATGCCCATCACATGGCAATCCAAGCGCATTAGAAGGGTGGTCAAAAGTACACTGGCTGCTGAAACTCTAGCCATGGTTGACATGTCAGAAGCCTGTCTGTTTTACAGAAAACTATTAATGGAACTACTGCAACTAAAAGATGAAACTGGGAACATTAAGATCATATGTAAAACTGACAATTCCTGTCTCTATGACTCAATACATTCATCAACACAGATTTTGGACAAGAGACTTCACATCGAGATGGCCATTTTGAGAGAAATGTTGGACAGAAAGGAAATTGCAGAGTTCTCTTGGATACCAACTGATGAACAAGTTGCAGACTCCTTGACAAAGAAAGAAGTACCATCATTTAAAATCCTTGGCTTTATATTGGAGCCCAAGGAATCATCTGTTTAATAAATTAAAAAAAAAAATTTTTTTTTAATTCTCTTTTTCAGACAGTCATCTGAAAGAAGAAAGAAAAGAATTGTTAATCAATGTGAAGTTGTCTCCCTTGTATCTTCTCCATGAGTGAGGTACGATTGAGGCAAAAAGGCTGGGGGGTGCAGTTGATCATCACCACGTGGTGTTTGAAGGTCGCCGAATAAATTCTTTCTCCTCACACATGTCTTGTTGGAGTCATTTATTCAAATTCACAATATATATATATATATATATATATATATATATATATATATATATATATATATATATATATATATATATAACAATATTGGGGAAAAATGTATGACAAAGTAGAAAAAGTCTTCTTGTGACGTGTTTCATCCTTTAATCTGATGAAGTCCTAAACAATGAAATTCATAACAAGAAAACTTTTTCCACTTTGTCATATGTTTTTCCCTAATATATATATATATATTGTGTTTATGATCCCTTACTTTGTTTTGTTGTATACACATTTCCTATTTCTTGATAGAGCTCTCAAGAGTAATGTATGATAACTAATCATTTTTAAAAAAATTCTTTTTTCACTTTGACTATTTACAGTAATTATATATTTTTATTTCTCCTTGCTCATCCTTCTCCTATTATATTTTTTAAAGTATCTGTTCTTACAGTAATAATGTGAATAATAATAATTTATACATTCCTGGTTGTTTTCTTTGAGTTCAAAGAAGACTCTTGCATTTCATCGGTGGAGCCAGAAGAAATTTCACAAACAGATCTGTGCAGAGAAGAGAATTTATAATGGGAATATCATTGCACTGGGGTAACTCTCAGCTTAAGGAGTCTTTATCCAAAGGCAAAAAGAAACATTACAAGTGAATCTACAGCAGACGAACAAAACTTCTACATATCATATCCATGCGCTGTGGGCACCTCGAGGTGGTGTAATGGTTAGCAAGCTTGTCTCGCTAGAACAATTACGTCTGAGTAGTGAGTTCGATCCTCACTGGGTGCTCCTTACTTTCGGCCTTGTGCCACATCCAAGCGTAGCTTGGAAAATCAAAGGGCACCTCGAGGTGGTGTAATGGTTAGCCAGCTTGTCTCGCTAGAACAATTACGTCTGAGTAGTGAGTTCGATCCTCACTGGGTGCCCCTTACTTTCGGCCTTGTGCCACATCCAAGCGGAGCTTGGAAAATCACTATCATATCCATGCGCTGATGCACTCCACGGCACTTGTTGATACCACATTCATGGCCATTGGATCTGTAGATCTCATCTGCCCATTCCACCAGAACTCAGTCTTCACATGCAATGGGGCTGACATATCCAAAATTATCAAGAATTTGAACCCATCAACTATGCTCATCTGATTTGTATTCCAGTTGAAGCTGTTTACCAGGGTGTGGCCACTGTTGCATGCAAATATCTATTTAATTTATGCATCCATACATGTATACAAGTACACACATATAGATATAGAGTAATATTGTAATGATTGATCAGTGAAATATAAAATATAACGAAAGACTGATATATAAAAAAAAGAATACAATTATGGCCATAAAATCCATTTTACTTTATTTACTTCTTATCAAATATATAGTTCATTCAAATGATCTTTTTTTCATTTCCCATTGTTATGAAATAAAATAAGACATATCTCGGCTGATTTTCAGGCAAATAAACTAACATATTCAAGAGCGAGAGTCGGATGTAAATGGGACAAGGCCTTGTCACAAAATGACCATTATCGTCGTTTACGCATAGGTCCGACGCACGAGTTCCGGTCGAAAAATAAAATAATATTTCAAAGTGCTTCTATTTTTTGACCAATAAAAATGCTTCCCTCCTAATTATACTCGCGTTGTTTTTCGAGCCCGTTAAGCCATAAAAATAGCCATAAAAAGGGTCACACGGGGAAGTACAAAGCAGTCAATGGGAGGCCAGTGAAGTCTGGGCAGTCAGCAGCAGTCAACAGGAGGAACGCCACGCCAACCAGTGGGAACAACCCGAATTGGCAGCCAGTTTATGAACTGTACCACAAGGTAGCTGTCCCAAAACCACATGTTCCTATTGAAATAAATCACGTAAATCTAATTCTGCTGTTGTCGTATTTCTGTCTTGCAACCATATGCTTGTCTATAACACCATGTTCTTTCAAGATGTGAACAATCATGGCTCCCTACACATGATGGACTTGAAAATATTAAATTGTAGTTGATGCTATTTATTAAGTTCTTAGAATCAGATGTGTTATCAATTAGACTCGAGACAGAAAAAATCACTAGTCAAATAATATTTAACCTGAACAAAGAACTTAATACAATATATTGACATATTTTATATCATTGCATATCTTTATATGTACATATAATGGTCATTATAGAGATACCATTGAATCCATTATGGTTCAGTAGGAATTTAAAATATTTTTTGTTCAATAAATAAATAAATAAGATCAAACTTTTTGACAAACTTAGAATTTGATTGATTGCTACAATCAAAGTTTAGCCATGGATGACTTTGTTTTATTTTTTATTTTTTTGTATTTCCAGGCTGTTGTAAAATATCAGAATTTAAGGAACAAAAAAATAAGTAAAAACTAAAGGAATATTTTTTTAAGGAAGAATATTGTCTGTCAAAACTTTTTTGAAAATGAAATTTGGAAGCAATTTTTTTTTTGTTTTGTGCTAAATTAAAAAAGGAGTTTTGACAAATTGAAAATACATTTTTAGTATTATAAATTGAATTTAAAAGATGAACTGAATTTCTACAAATTTTTTAAATTTTAATGCCATGTTCCTTCAGGATGTAGTTGATCAAGACTCTCCATAGATATTTCTTTATTTTCTTGATAAAGATTATAGAGTGGTTTCCTGTTGCCTTTTCTACAGTGTGGAATTCTGAGTCTTTCTTCTCTTGGACTGGTTGCCATCCAAGGTTAGAGTGCTTAGTCTTCCCTTCTACCATTTATGATTATATATCTTTTGGATGTTGTTGTTCATGACTCTCCACAGATTTTTCTTTACTATCTGTGAATTGCCATTCCTCCTTGTCAAAGAGAGTGGAGTGGTTTCCCATTGTATTCTCCACAGTTTGGACTTCAGTTCTCCTTTAAGACCTGTTGCATCTCAAGGTTAGCGATCTGTTGTAACCTAGCAAAGGTCACTGAATAGAATAATCAAATGAAGGTTGGTAATGAACGATAATACTTAGGACATGAAAAACACATATAAGATTTGCCAGCGACGTGTACGAGAAGTAGCCAACTGCTAGAAGTGAGTCAAGTGAATTCCACAATAAATCTCCAACTGCAGACCCCACATACAGTATTTGCTAGTGCATTTATGTGAATGGGGACATACCCATTATCGTTCGTAGGTATGCTACAACAAAATCCCAGTCTTTCCTTCTATTTAACACATAGATTGGAGGAGAAGAGATGAATCCATGCCCTTTCCAAAGGTATATTTGCAAAAGCAAACACAACAGACTAGTTTGGAATTTGAACTTGGCTTATCAATTTCATTCTACCCACACATCTTTAATCAGAAATTATTATCATTTACAATAATGAACAGTGTAAATTTTTCTGTGTTTCTTTGCTACTCTGTCTGTAACTTCTGTAATATTAAAAGAAAAAGATATATAAATTAACATGTTAATCTTACCCTAATTTGAACAACCAATTTAGAAATAAGCAGGCAAATTATATATCCATTATGTCCAGGCAATGTTTTGATGATTGAACCTGGCATTAAAATTAACTTACAGATATTAATTTTGGTAGAGCAGGAAAATACTACACTAATCCAAGAGTGACACTTTGATTCTTGGCAGTGTGTGCTGATACTACACTCTGATCATTCACAGACTCTAGGACATTGAAGGATGGACTTGTTTCTATTGGGAATAGTATCACAAATAAATGAAAGAAATTATCAATAATTATAAAGAAACAAACAGTAAATATTGTTTCACGTATTATATATACACATACAGTTTTTTTTTAATCATTTCACCCCAAGCAAGGCAACAATGGCACTAGAACACATAGGGTTACAGGAAGAGAAAGAGATTGAGAAGATTGAAAATGGTAAGATTGAGGAAAGGACAAAAAAGAAACAGAGTTCAAGAAAACGGATGATGGTGACTGGTATTGCATTTAAACTTTTGAAGATTGTAGTTATTAGGGAAGCAAAAATCGGAAATGAATTCCACAGGTGGGAAGGGTGAGAAAGAAAAGCTGTTAGAGTAGAAGTGGCAGTTGCTTTTAGCTAGTTCAACAGTAACATGATGAGACTTAGTTGGTAATCTACTAGCATGTTTAAATTCACATAGACAGGGCATGAGGAAAAAAAGTCCATTTGAGCAGTTGTCATAAAAATATTTGTAGAACAGACAGAGATAAACCACATCAGTGAGAAAGTGACTGGAGTTGAAATGCCAGGTCAGGATCGATTGTATTGCAGACCCTTCTCTGGATTTTGTCAAGAATCTTGAGATGTACAGTAGAAGCACCAGATCAGATATGGCAACAGTATTCAATACACAGACGAATAGTAGATTTATAAATGTGCAAGATGGGTTCTGATAATTTACCATGTATATAAGCCATTTTTTTAATATTTAAAGTATCTCTCTTAATGGACTGTATCAGTCAATTTAGACATTTTGAACTGGTAGAAGTCTTCCTATATTATTTTTTTAGGTGGGATTGGCTTATCTTGAAAATATTAGACTAATATGAATTAACAACTCAGAATTTTAGGGGTTGACTTATACATCAAAATATATAATTTGTTTTATGCATTAAGCAGTACAATTTTGAACAAATTAAAACATCCTTTATTTTTAGATATCTGGTAGTTAGGAATCATGTTTTAAATATTCTATAAATGTAATTTTGTTTCCCAGTGAAACAATGTTCATTTCCTTTAAAATTTCAACATCAGGAAAGTCTAAACTTTAAATTATTTAGTTACGTGTCTCAATTTTAAATCTGTACTGAGTTTCCATTGTGAGCATACCTCAGGAAGCACTTTTATCTAAGAAGTTTGTCCACAATTCAAACTGCCTATCAAATTCTTATGGTAATTTTTTTCTTTTTCCTTTTCCACCTACAAAGCATCAGCAATGCAGTAACTGAGGTCAAACAGAAGCACGTGGATGTCAATGTGGTGCTTATGCTGCCACACCCCAATAACGTCTCGCATATTTTCGCTTATCTCACCAGGCTCTTCTAATTCAGCAGCTGTGTAAATAACCAAAGGTAAAATCTCCTTTGAAGACAAATATCTTCAGATTTCCTTGTTGTATATTTTGTTTGCATACTTCACTCTATTTAACAAAATTGCAACTGATGCAAAAAAACTGATGTTAAGCTTAAAATATTCATTAGAAGTACAGTGCGAATGATATTAAATGAAAAACATTTTTCTTTTACACTAAAGTTCACCTAATACAAGTCTCGAGAGCCACTCAAGGTAGAGGGTCACTGTTAAAATGGTTATGATAAATGAGGAGTATGATATAAATAAAAGTGGATGTGGTAGGAAGTGGAGATTATAAAGATAAGGAGGACAGGGCAAACATGGACAAACATGCCCACAATAAGATGTAGAGTCAAAAGGACATCTTTTCTACATCACTGCTGTTTTAACTACCTTCATTCTTTGGCAATGTTTATTGTTTTAAAAAGTGATGATTAGAATTGTAATAAAACCTAACCATGAAATGAAAGTGAATTTATACATTTTTTTGGTTCTTGAGAATTTACTACAAAAATATTAAGTATTATTTATTCATTAGATTGTTTATTTACAAGAATAATTTTATATTTACAATATTCCAAAAACTAATACAATTAGAACTAATTCAATGCAATATTTATCATTTACTAATTTATAAAGAAATAAATATGAAAATAATTTTTATTCATAAATTTATAAACATTTGCTAAATTATTAAAATATGTGAACCAACTATTAGGAAATGCTTATTATTTACTATTTTATAAAGTTCAAATCAATTGGCAATTAGCCAGTGTTTTGCTAACCATTTCAATAAACCATCTAATAAATAGTATTTATTATTTATGTTATCAATATAAAAATATAATTGTTAATTTATCAGATTCATTTAATTAAAAACTAGCAATGTACTTGGTCTTATAGTCTGGACATGTTCTCACTGATGAATAAGGCTAAAACCAATTTTTGGAATCAATATATATTAAGTCTTACACACCATCTGTCTGTAAACAGAGAAAGTGGTTGATGGGTTTAATGCTTATCTGTCTTTAACGGTATATTTGTTGTTTGTATATAATTGTCAGGGCTTGTTTGTTTTTTAGATGTGCACATTTTCTTTCTTTTGACCTTGATTTTTGCTCTGATGGGAGAGTATGAAAAGCAGTTTTCTGTTTTTAATCATATTTTGGTATTACAAATTTACAGTTATATATATTTTTTGTTACTGCTCATTTTTGTTATGAACATTCTTTTAACATGTCTGTTTTTATTGCTGTAATAAAAGTTTTGTAGTTCTGCAAAAATATCTAAATTAAAAATGTAGTGGACAATTTAGGCATGTTTTCCTATACTCTGAGGTTATGGCTTTAAAAGAGTTTGTTTTTGTGATAATTTCTAAAAGAATATTTTCAGGTGGTACCATTCTTTTTCTATGTGCCTTGCCCCTTCAGAACACCGGTGATCATGGCTCTCCACAATTTATCCTTCATAACTCTTAGCAATGTTTATTATTTCACCATCTCCCTCCTACTTCCTGTTCTATTACCCATTTACACAAACTAGTTAGGTAGGTTACTCACTTTCAGTGGCACCATTATACTGTCAAAATTTAAATTCCATTCAAGTAAAAAATAAATAAAAAATAGTCTTCTTGTTGAAGTAATATAATTTATTTTATGTACTAACAGGCTTGACTTGTACTTTTGAAAGTTTATAAGTCTGCTTTGCACTTTGGTAGGGTATTAGATGTTTATTAATAGGCAAAGATCTACAATCAATGATCTCAACAGCCAAACTGGTGGAAGAGAGCAGCACCAGTCAGGCTCATGTAACCAAGGCAGACCTTGACAGATCAAGCATCTAGCAAACTGAAGCAACCAGGTTTGCCAGATCTCACCTGTCTCAGTCCCCTTTGAGTCATGAGGGAGGCACTTCTAGCCAAGTGTGTGGGCTTCTCCATCACACAGAATCACATTCATGCAAATGGACTCAGTAAACTTTCTTTGATTCACAGCCATCTCTGCCAATGCCACCAGGGGAGAGAAAGGGAATAAGAAGAGAGGATGATGATCCTGATGCTCAGATGCAAGCAGGCGTTGACAACAAAAGATGTTTAGTAAATACCAAATTACTATAAAGTAGTTTGTAACATATTTATTTATCATCTCTCAGTTGCGTCTCTGTCTTTGGGCAGAGTGTGCTCCGGGGAAGCTCCGTCAAAGGACAGAGTTGCAACTGAGGAAAATTATACTGTGAGGTGCCCATCCCTAGGCAACAGCTGCCTGAGGCTGCACTCTCTCATTGCACCAAAGAGAGGATATTATTTTTATTCAATAGCCGTGTTAATTTTTAATATGTATTTTAAAATTTTCGAAATTCACATTATAATCACATTTGATAATTAAAGTTTTTATTCCATTATGGCTCCCCTCAAAATTGTAGATCATCAAAATAATTCCAGAGATTTAACCAATTTAAATATAAGTTTACAAGAATTACATATATATGTAATAATAAATAATATTAAATATAATGTAGGATAACCTTTCAATAATAAAATGGTTAGCATCAGATAAATTGCTGAAAAATAATCAAAATTGTGAATATTGAAACATTGAAATGAGTTTTCAAAAACATTGTGGTTTGAGGCATTCAAGAATAACTTACCATGAGAAAGTGAAAAATCACTAAAATGTTTGGATAGATATCTGAACCAATAGCAGATACTTCCAAGGGCATCCAAATATATTTTGTAAACCAATACTTTATTTCTTTGAGAGTATATTAATAATATAAATAATAACTCCCCATCCTAGAAATTCAGATGGAAATTGTGACAAATTGTTTGCTGTGGAAGACATAAAATATGCCTGGATACTTGACGACTTAGAAAAATGCACTTTTCTATCAGTTCTTTGTAGGCACTCAAAACAAAAAGTAGTAAAACCAGCCCCAAAACTTATATGTCCTTTCAAAATTAAAGTTATATTTTTGTACAATCATTGGAACCTGTCATTTATAGTGAAAATCCTTTTATTCCCCACCCCTCAATCAAAGAAGCAAAGTCAGTTCAATGTCTGTTAATTGTCTTAGAGAACCTTTTTCCCCCTCCATGGCTGATGCTAACCTCCAGGAGAGTAATTCATTATGCCTTCTCAATCTAACATTTTCCACTGACATGAATTGGAACATTTATATTAAATCAATTACTAGGTCTGCTGCTAGGAAAGTTGGTTTACTGTATTATGCTAGACAATTTTTCTTGACAGAATCTGTCTTGCATGTTTATAACTTTAACGTTTGTCAGTGCATTGAATACTATTGCCACATCTGGTCTGGTGTTTCTGCTATGTATGTAGAGATTCTTAGTAAAACCAAATAAGAATCTGCATTGATATTGGTCTTGACCTGGCATCTTGGCTTTCTCACAGCTGTAATATAGCTTCCCTGTGCCTTTTCTATAAATATTTTCATAGCAATTGTTCTGATGAGATTTTTTCTTTGGTACTTTGACTTCAGGAATTTAAGCATAGTACTAGATTGGCAGATAGGTCTCATCATTTTACTGCTGAAATTGCTAAATGTAAGTTTTATTTTAATAGTGTCTTCTCTTGCACTTCTCCCCTGTGGAACCCTTTCTTGTCAACTACAATCTTCAAAAATTTAAATGCAACATCATGCATTCATTTTCTGTCTCCTTGAATCCTGTTCCTTTGATTGTCCTTTCTCTTCAGTAATGTTTTCTCAGTTTTCCTTCACACTCAGTAATCTCTTGCTGTGGGTGAAATGGTTTAAAGAATAAAACAAAAAATAAAGAAGACAAACGAGTGCAGTAGAAGTGTTGTTGTCAGCTTTTCCCTTTCTAATTGAAATATACATAAATGGCTTACTTTGTGGTCAAGTGCCCAAGTCTACAGTATATTAAAAGTGGGAAAGTAGGTGTTGCTTTGACAAGAATTGAAATACAATTTCCTGTCATTCATTGCTACAAAATGAACATAACCCATTTTGGTCAAACACTTTATAAATAATGACACAAGTGGGAGGCTACATATCCTGCTTATACACGTACGCAATTCATATTTAAAAATTATCCATTCACACATGTCTGGAGATAAACAAACACAAATTAGCAAATTTCTCAAGTACTATTTAGTAAATGCAATGTTTGTGTTCTTTAATTTTGAACTTGTATTAAACAAAGCTGAGTAGATTTTTATCATATAAACTTTAGTATATGTCTGTACATATGAACCTGATGAACTCTGTGACCTGACCCCCAGTCAATGACTATAAGCTTTAATGTTGCACTGGTAAACCAGTATTTCAATGATAATTGTTATATTAGCCGTTTCCTACAAGGAAACATTTGGCATTTATTGACTGAGCAGCCAGTACTGTTTCCGGTTCAAATTTATAAAATCTTTCTCTGAAAACAATTGTTCAGGAAAACAGGTTTCTCATGTCGAGGAATGTTTATTGCTCTTTTGACTATAGTTTAGGAATTTCCTTCTAAACCTTTTTAATTTGAAGTGGTGTGGATTGTTAATACCTTGGTTATGTCATTATTTTCACTTCAAGTTACATGTGCTATCCATTTTAGTTGTTGCTGCTGTTGGTAGTCCTCAAGTGATGTGGTTTCTGTTATTTGGTACAGTTCTTTGTTTTGTGATTCTGTAGCGACAGTCTACAATATTCAAAGATTGATGATCCACATGCTTTAATCACTCAAATCTATTTTTTTCCCCATTGATCTTGGGAAGCAGTTGTATACAGCTCACAGTTTTGATATTTCTGAATGGGTTTGGTGCCATGCATGGCATTCATATAAATCTGACAAAGCTGTTTAAGAAGATGACGCAAATTTTCAGGTTGATGTTTTGGTTTCATAGCAATTTGTAGTGATGGGTAAATATTGTAGTTATGTATGCTAATATACACAGTTACCAAACGTTTCAATAATACAAACACTCACAAGTGTGTGTGTTTGAGAGAGAGAGAGAGAGAGAGGAACAAGAATATCTTCTGAAACAATTTTGGGACTTACTTAGATTTTAGGAAGTTGAGAACTTTGCAGCACTTTCCTTGTCTGTGTGTGTTTGCGTGTATATATATATATATATATATATATATATATATAGACAAAAGAAAAACTTTATTCATATTGTCCTTTTACAGACATATTTTTAGTTATTTTTTATTATAATTTTTTTTTAAGCGAATCACCCCAAGCAAGGCTGGAGGCCACTATCACGCAAGGGGTTACAGAAGGTTTGGAGGAAGAGCAGATAGGAGTGGTAAAGGAGAGGATGTGGAGAAAGAGAAAGACAGTGGATCGATCAAGGCAAGGGGTTTACAGAAGATTTGGAGCGAGAGCAGATAGGAATGAAAGGTGAAAGGATGTGGAGAAGGGAAGTGGATAGATCAAGGCAACTGGAGATGTCGATTGACGTTACACTTAAATAGTTGGAGATTGTATTTGTCAGGGAAACAGTAATAGGGAAGGGAGTTCCACAGGCGAGATGTGCAAGACATGAAGCTATTGGAGTAGAAGAGACGTCTACATCTAACAGTTTCAACGGTGAAGGGGTGGGAATGGGATGCCAGCCCCGTAGGACGTTTAAATTCACGAGGCCTAGGGACAAGCGAAAGCAGCTCCTCGGAGCAATTACCGTGAAAGTATTTGTAAAAAAGGCAGAGCGAGGCAACATCGCGTCTGTGAGAGAGCGACTGCAGACGAGATGACAGTATATCTGAATTTTTACTACTTCAAATGTTCTTATAATGGATACTTATTGTTTTGAAAATAGACATTCTAATTTTATTTATTAATTAGGGTTTATTACATTTATTGGTCTGGAATGGTACAAAATACCAACTAAAATTTGCAAATCATTGAGAACTACAAGAAGAGGTTGGTGGCTGTAGAAGTGAATAATGGCTATTCTATAAAGTATTAAGTGAAGATTATGTATTCCTTTGTGTATTGTACAAAAATTTTTCACCTATTAAAATGGATAAATGGGATTTATTTCTATTAAATAATTTTTTTTCTGTTTTCTATGCATATTTAGTTATTATGCATCTGTGTGCAGTTAATTATATGTAACATATGTTTAATTATTGGATGGAAATACAATAAATTAAAAATTTGTATGTGTACGAATATTTGTTTCCCCCCAAAACAATATGCTAGATTTAGTTGTGTAACTCTACCGAGTGAAGATAGCTTTGGCTGACACCAAATTATTTGAGTTTCAATCCTGGCTTGAGGCATTCAGAAGTCTAGTCACACTGAGGAGCTGTGATACAGCGAAACAGTGCTGTCTGTGAATGACATATATATATATATATATATATATATATATATATATATATATATATATATATAAGACAAAAGAAAAATTCCTTCATTCATATTTTCCTTTTACAGATATATTCTTAGTTATATCTGAATTTTTACTACTTCAAATGTTCTTATAGTGGATACTTTGTTTTTGAAAAGAGACACTCCATTTTTATTTATTAAACAGTGTGTATTACATTTACTGGTCTGCATCTCAAAAGTACTTGAACAAAACAACACAACATGAACTTCAGACAGTTTATCCCCAATTTCAATAACAAGACCGTATTCAAAAATTGTAAAAAGACAATAAAAAAACTAAACAGACAGGCCTTGTCAGTTCTTTTTAATCAAACTTGTTTGGATGAATACTTGCTGCGTATTGTGTGTATTTAGACAGCAAATGTTCTTAAAGACAACAGACATTTTGTGTTGATTAATTTTATTGATGGACGTTTTCAAATTATGAATAATCCTTCACAGATAAGGAGGAAATTCCATCAGAAATTGTTCAAAGTTTATTTAGGAAGAAATACAGAGTGCGATGGGTAAACTGTCGTTGTTTTATATTTTTAATTTTGTCGACTGCACAGTATAGTAGGGTCAGTCGGGCACTATCTGAACATTTCAGAGTGATTGGTTGACAGTGCAGAGGATTTGGAAAGAGTTGAATATGTCTAATGGTGATTACAAAGGTATGACAGCTTGGAAAAATCACTCTCATTATTCTGATAAGAAAAGAATTCCCAAATTTGTTGGTGAGGGTCTCAGACTCAATATGGAGGCCTACATCAAGTGCTTTGGGGGGGGGGGTAGTGCTGCCCTGAGTCAAGAGGGTGGCTGCTGGCACATGCCACACAAGCCACACAAGCAGGAGAACCCAGTCATGGCTGTAAGACAGCTTCTGTGACCATATTACCCTTACATCTGGCCACCTAACTCCCTAAACTGCAACCCCCTTGATTATTATGCATGGGGTGCAGTTAAGCGAGAGACCAACAAAACTCCTTGTAATACCAAAGATGAACTGGAGGCAAGAATTATGACAGCTTTGACCAACTAAAACAAAGAGACCATCCAGAAGAATTGTAGGGGATTCCAAAGTCATCTGGAGGCTGTGGCTGAAGCCAATGGCGATTTTATTGAATAAATTTACTCTTTAGTATTTCAAGATATTTTTGCATAATTTTGGTAAATATATCTGTAAAAATGAGATGTCAGTGTTATTTTTATTTTTGCATAAATGTCAACAATTTACCCACTGCACTGTCTAGTCCATCCTTTTGATGTTCTTAAGTCATCTTCAGGGTAGGTAGAGACAAATGCTGAGTATTGTAGAACTGCTGAGTGTAGTGTCATAGGCAAAGAGTGTTGTGCTGTAGTTGAGATGTGTGTGTGTGTTTTTATATACATTTGAAGATGTGAATTTTTAAATTAAAATTGTTTTTATTTATAGATAGTTATTTTTGTTGTATGAGTATAGCTTCAATAACCATAAGTTTGTTTTTACTGTTTGATTTGGCTGATATGTTTGTATTGTTTGTGAATAGCTGTCTAATGATAATATGATCCTTACACTGCTTATTAATGTGATGACACTCTGGTCCAATAGGTGGCAGGTGAGCCTCTGTGAGAGTGTAGCTGAAGTATATCCTATGTAAGACATTTTGTGTTTTTTATTTACAGGGAAACATTCTCTATATTCATACACAACATTGGTCTTATATTGGTTGTAAGTTTGGTTTATATTATTTTTAATAACTAGGTTGTTAGTTTTTCATTTTTTTGTTATAAATAATGAATTTGATGTATTTGTTTTTATCAACTTGTTTTATATATCTATATATGATGTTTTTTTATTGCTGTTTCCTCTTTTTTGTAATTGTGGTGCATTTGAGAGACACACACAACTGTTTAGGCATGCTATATAGTGATGTATACATGTAAACGTGTATCTATTTGGACATAGAAAACACATGTGTTTCCGTGTACTATTTTGTGTATATATATATATATATATATATATTACACACTGATCTGGTATGTACTTGCCTCTCTACAGTGGCAGGATGTGATATAGGGTTGGTTTTAATGTGCACTGCCCATATGCTTACATATGGATAAAGGAGAAAAATTACTCAGTCCCTGCAATCACAGCTGGTGTTGGTATTTACCAACCCTTCCTCTTTAGTGCAATGTGGGAGGTGCTGTTGCAAGGTTGAAATCCCCGGGAACAGGCTGCCCTCAAAGCTTTTCCACAAATTTCTCCAAGACAAAAACTAGGGAGTGCTATATTCTGATCTTAAGCAGAAATGCTAAGGACTGATACTTTGATTCTATGTTGAAGTTTTGTGTAAGATTTATTCCAAAGTATGGTTGTTAACAAAAGGAACAGCCCAACATGCAAATTACAAATTGGAGATGCCAAAATCAAGCAAGTACAAAAATCTAAATATCTGGGAAGTGTTTTAACAGAATAAAAAGTGCAACACCAAAATCTGAAGGTGCATTGAGATAGCAAAAGTTGAAAAGAAAAAAAAGAAAAGAATACTGAACTGTTATGTAATATCAGTCACCTTGCATGGCAGTGAATGCTAGACAATATCCTCAGAGATGAAGAAAAGACCTGAAGCAACAGAAATGTGGTTCTACAGAAGGATGTTAAAAATACCATGGATTGAACATGTGAGCAACGAGGAAGTTTTAGAGAAACTGGAAACAAAAAGGAAACTTATACTTAACATCAGAAAGAGACAGTTGAAATTTCTAGGGTACATAATGAGGAAAGATGGCATGGAAAATTTGATATTCACAGGACATATTGAAAGCAAGAGAGACAGTAGAAGACCACATTTAACCTACATAACAAGCTTGTGTAGATGGTTAGCAGAACAGGGATTAGGAGAGGTAGCAAAAAGAGAAAATTTACTAAGAGCTACAAAGAACAGGAAATTGTGAAGAGCTATGATCGCCCACATCCTGAAGGAATAAGGCACATAGAAGAAGAGGTTGATGAGGGAAACTGATAATAAACTGCCTTTTTAATAGAATCTGGCATTAAAATCCACCCAGTATACTTTTAATACTGTGTGTGTGTGTGTGTGGGGGGGGGGTCAGTGACTAACATAAACACAGGTTCAAAGCCTTATATGATGGGAAAGTATGTCTCAGAAATAGTATTTTGCAGTGTATTGTTTTCCAAATATCTATCGTATTGTGTATGATTGAAAATTGCAAGCGTGTGACAGCATTTAACAAACAAGCCTAACTTCAATAGCCTATTTTTATATATCTATGTCAGACAGAGAGAGAGAAAGTACATGTGAGTCCATGTTATATTTTTATTTTTTAAATATGTATTTTCCCCACCTCCTTTTCACGGCTTACAGCCATATCACGTTGAAACACTACTTCTCAAAGTTAAGCAACATCAAACCTGGTCAGTAACTAGAGAAGAGACCACTTGCGCATACCAAGGGCTGTATACTCTTGGGAAAGGCATGAATCTATCTCTTTTCCCCCAGCTATGTGTTAATTAGTAGGGCTTGTATCAGTAAATCATTATTACCTGCAAAAATGTTTATAATCTAAAAATATTTTCTGGCTTTAAATAACCTGCAAAAAGTTAAGCTGTAAAAAAACTGAAAAATCAATCAATCCCATTTTCACACTTACTTTTTTAATTTCTTTTTCATCATCCCCTTGACTTTTGTAATCATAAGGGGGGATCCGAATGCAAAAGCCACACTAAATCTCCTCCACAAATTCTATCAATCGCAGCTATAAGCAATTCTGGTATAGTCATACCTGTCCATTGTTTGACATTGTCCAACCAGTTTTTAGATTGGCGTCCTCTCGTACATTCATGGCCTGTGCAAGACCATCATGCATGGCACCCATGCATGATGGTCTTGCACAGGCCGTTGTGCCTTGTAATGTGTCCAAATCATACCATTTTTCTCTGACAGTGGTAAGAAGAGGCTCCTGGTGACCCACAAACCATTTGACCCTTTTCTGCACAAACTCATTATATTCCCAATCGAAGATGCCAATGAGTTTTCTCGTGCATTTGTTCTCAAATGCTTGGATCCTTCTCTCTTCTGTTTCTGCCAACAGTGTCAACATTTCACATCCATATAGGAGAATGGAGACTACCAGCGATTTGTACAGTCTGTACTTTTTTGAATCTGATTTTGCTCCTCCATATTTTTGCCAATTTCGCCATTGCTGCGGCAATCCGTATGTGGATTTCCAAGTTGCAGGTACCATCTTTAAACAAGATTGCTCCTAAATATTTAAAACTGGACATTTTCTCCAGTGAATTCTTGCTCCTGGTAATGTTAACACAGGTGTAACACCTATATTAACATTAACTGTGTTAACATTAACACAGGTGTAACATCTGTGTTAACCTGTGTTTGTGCTATTCATGATTACTTTGGATTTCTCGGAGCTGACCTCCATACCATATGCTGCTCCAGATGCAAAGTTTGCTGGTCAAGTCCTGGAACTCACTGTTACTACCTGCTATCAGGTCAATGCCATCTGCAAAACGTAGGTTACAGACAATTCATTCTATTTCTGGCTATTGCACATTTTTTAATCATTTTATCAAATTTACAGTTTTTCAGAATATTTTTATAATATAAAATTACATTGAAGTATCTTTCATTATTAATGGATAATGATTTCCACACTCATATTCTTCTATGTACCACATACCTTCAGGACGAAGTAGATCATGGCTCTCCACAACTTCCTGTCTTTTGTAACCCTCAGTTTTGTAGTCTTGAGTATGATGATACATCTGGCAGCAAGGTTTCTGATCAGGAGATTTCAGGTTTTGAAGAGCATGGAACCACCACTTAATTGCTGTTGTTCCCAGGTTGCCCAAACCTGGGGTGGTAGCAACTGTTAGTGTCAAAGCTATGGGCCAATAGTGACCCCACCCCCACCAGCAAAAATCAAAACATTAGGAAAGTATAAAAAGAAATTTATAGTAAAAATACCAGCAATACATTTTTACAAAGATTACCAACAATACATTTTTATAAAAAAAATACCAACAATATATTTTTATAGTAAAATGGAAGACATGGCATACATTGTCAAAAAATTAAAAAGACAATTTGCTATGATTAATCTCATTTCTTGTAAGGAAAAACACATTTTCACTCCACATTTGATTTTCTAAGATTATTTGGTAAAAAAAATGCAGTTAAGTCATTAAAATTTAAAGTTAATGAAATAATGTTGTTAGCTTAAATTAATTATAAAGTTTGAATGTTTATATTTAGATTTTGGCATTAAATAACCCTTATGGTTTGATATAATGCTAAATAAAAACCAAATCAAACCTCAGTTTAACTATCTCATAAACTTTAATCATAGCTGATATTAATGGCCAAGTAAATTTTCAATGACTTATGTTCATATCTCTTGAGGATATGGGTGATCATGACTCACCTGTTGTTGAGTAATATTGAATTATAAATATACTGTCTTTATATTTTTATATAACTGTTTTTACTAAAGCAGAAATTAACATTGTTTTTATTACATATTTATTTAATTGAATTTTTATCCTCATCTTGGTTGTCATACTCATATTTCAACCATTTTTGATAGATGAACAGAAGTCAACCATAATCGGGGATCATAGAATCAATGATCCTTTCCTTAGCTGCATAGTATGTGCTTCACCTTGGCTACATACTGGTTTAAATCCAGAGTTGTCCTTTTCCTAGGCTGGTTGCCAAACAAGACATACAGAGCCCAGACTTGCCCTACTATTTAATCCATAGTCAGAGGTTTTTCCTTCTCCTAAACCAAATGCTATCCAAAACTATAAGACTTGGTCTGTCCTGCTATTTACCCATAGCTGGGGAGAGAAGAGATGGATGCATACCTTTCCCAGAGGTATTTGTGCGTAAGTGAATGTAACGAACTTGACTGGAATTCAAATTCAGCTCTCAGGTTTCTCAATATGAGCTGCTATCCATGTCTCCAACTTCACCTATTGTACCTTCTACCTTTTACATGTATCTGTTGCATTTGGTAAACTGGAAATAAATTGCTAGTAGATTATTCTCATTACACTGTCCATGCTAGGGATATGACATAGCAGTTAAGTCATCCTTCTGATGTCACATTCGCTTTTTTTTCCTATTGAACCATCATATATATCTTTCACTGCCAGACCCAGGGACTGAACTTATAACCTTCAGTTAAATATATTCCCTTAGTAAGTCTGATCAGTTCGATAAGGTCAAATAGGAAGCTCATCTCAAAAATGACCCACATTCTGTTGTTAACAGGGACAACCATTGGCTTGTTAATTTTAATGCCTCCAAAATGTAAGTGCTCTCTTTCAATAGCCTGAGAGAACCATTTCTGCTGTCCGTCAGAATGGCCAATGCGAGCCTCCAGTAGAGTAATTAATGGTGCATTCTTGGGCTAATGTTTTCTGTTGATAAAAAGTGGAAAGGTTATATCAAATCAATTGCTAGGTCAGCTGCTAGGAAAGTTGATTCACTGTGTTGTGCTAGACAATTTTTCTCATTTGAATCTATCTTACATATTTACGAGTCTACCATTCATCCATGCTTAGAATATTGCTGCCATATATGGTCTGGTGCTTCTGCTATGTATTTAGATAAAATCCAAAGAATCTGCAGTGTTATTGATCCTGACCTGGCAGTTCACCTTCAGTCACTTTCTCACTGCCATAATGTAGCTTCTCTGCCTTTTCTATACTTTCAAGGTAATTGTTCTGATGAACTTTCCTCTGTGGTACCTAGACTTTATGAATTTAAGCACAATACTAGATTGATACGAGATCTCATTATTTTACAGTTGAAATGGCTAGATGTAACCAGAAGTTCTATGCTCACAGTTTCTTTTCTTGCTTGTGGAACTCTCTTCCAGCTTCTTGCTTTCCAATCAAGTTTAATCTTCAAAAATTTAGTTATCTTCTGTCTCCTTAATTCCTGTTCTTTTATTGTTCTCTCTCCTTAATAGTATTTTTTCTAATATTCTCTAACACTCAGTAACCCCCCCCCCCTGCATGTTAGCGGCTTTGATTTCTTACTTGCATTGAAATATTTTTAAAAAAAAGCAATATTTTTATCCAAAGCTAACTATGTAGTGGAATTTGGAATCTTAAGCCTGATGTCTGTTCTGTCTTCATAAAAGTCTTTGATATGGTGCTCGTTTTTCTGCTTGGCCTGTTGAGAAGGTCATTAAGTCAGCATGTTTACTGATTTGTTTTATTTACCAATATTGCTTTCTTTCTATTGTTCTAACTTCATTTTCCCTGTTGGCTGGGGCTTCAGAATATGCTGACTGCATCTCTCAAAAGAGTAAAACCCCTCCACCAATGAGGCATCCTGGGTATGACAATAAATTGCATCTAGCAGCAATGCCTCTGACCAGGAGGCTTTAAGGAGTGTGGAACCACCTTTTAATTGTTGTAATTCCCAGGCTGGTAGCACCTGTTAGTGTCCCAGCTATGAGCAAATAGTTAATCCCCAATCTGGGGTCAAAACATTATGAATGTGTGAAAAATAGGTTTTAGTACCAGCAATATTTTTTTTTTTAATTATTACCAGCAATACATTTTTGAAAAAACAAACAAAAACAAATATTGCCAACAATAAAAATCTTACAGTATTTACATTAGTCGAACTATTGTCCTCATCTTTGTCGCCATATTTGTCATAATGTTTCGGCCGTTGTACGCTCCGGCCTTCTTCAGGTGGTTGGAATTTCGAACCGAACCATTTATTTCGATCACTGGGGTAGACTGTTCTGTTTGATGGATGTCAGTTATCAGTTATCTCCTGCTCAAGGACACATGGCACAGTGGATAAAGGCGTTGGTTAGATCCAGTGACAGACCCAAAGAGTGTGAGTTCAATACCCGGTTAAGGCAGTGGAGAACTTTCAGAGGGAAAATTAGCAGGAGATAACTGATAACTGACATCCATCAAACATGGCTCGTGGAACTAGAACAGTCTACCCCAGTGATCGAAATAAAGGGTTCGGTTCGAAATTCCAACCACCTGAAGAAGGCCAGAGCGTACAACGGCCGAAACGTTGTGACAAATATGGTGACAAAGATGAGGACAATAGTCCGACTAATGTAAATACTGTACATAATACCTCATCTCAGAAATATAGACAGACAATAAAAATCTTGTCGGCATTAAATAACCCATTGAGGTTGATATGCTGTAAAACAAACCAAGAAACCAAACCAAACCTCTAACTTCATTCCTCAGTGGTTGGGGGGGGATTCCTCTTTTGCATCCATATTGAAAGATTATGAAATACTGACTATATGTGTTTTTTATTTTTTTCTGGCTTTACCTTTAGGGCCAGGAGCAGGTATTTTTGTGCCACAACTGCATGGAATAATATGGGAAATCTATGGTAAAATAGTTGATATCATTTAGTTTCTTTTTGTTTATGTTTTATCACTTTTGTTATTAAATATCCCACATTGTGATAATAGAAGTTCTGCCAAGAAAGGTGAAATATAAAAACTTAGACATTCATCCATGGTATACCTATGTCCAGGTTCTTACAACATTTCACTTTTCTTCACAGATCTTCTATTATCACAATGTAGGATATTTAATATATAAAAAATTATATCATGTTGATGACAAAAAAATGATCAAAATAAAACTTATTCATTTATAAAGCTGATTTTTTTTTTATTTGACCTGTGAATATACATAAAATATACAATGTGGCCCATATACTGAAAGGATTGGAAGCCTTTAAGTTATTGATTTATGTTTTAACTTATGGTAAGATGCCAAAGAAGAATCTGCAAGCTATTGGTCCTGACTTGGCATCTCAGATACAGTCACTTTCCCACCACCATAATGTATCTTCTTGTGTCTTTTTTATAAATAATTTCATGGTAATTGTTCTGATGTACTTTCTTCTATGGTACCTAAATTTTATGAATTTAAGCGCAGTACTAGATTGGTGGTAAGGTCTCATTATTTTGCAGTAGAAATGGCTAGACACAACTGTAAGTTCTATGCTAGCAGTTTCTTCTGGCTTCTTGCATCACAGTCAACTTTGGTCTTCTAAAACTTAAATGCAATGTCAATCGCTATCTTATGTCGTCTTAATTCTTATTCTTTTACTGTACTTTTTATCTCTACTTGTCTTTTCATCTTTCACTCATTGTCTCTTGATACCTAGCTATCAAGCAAATCTGTGTGTGTGTGTATATATATATATATATATATATATACTGTGTTTGTGTGTAATATTTTTTCCTTTCACCTGGTTTTCTTTTCATTTTTCTCTTTATTTTTCTTACCGCTTACCTTTTTCCCCATCTCACCCACATTTTTCCAATTCCTTCCGGCTTAATATTATTATTTAGTTTTCTAAACCCTAACTGGTTCCCACTGGAAAAGGCCAGGATTTGGTAGTTACTAAACTTGAACCCTATTTAGAAAAAGTATAAGTCACACATACAAACAAGGACAATAATAGTATTGAAGATTATACACGGATTTAACTTCTTGGTTGCTAGAGTGACAAGATTTTAACTGTTGGACTCTCATTTTTTCTTGAGGTACCTGTTATAATTGTTAATCTTTTGTGAATTTCAAACTGAGCCCATTATTCAATTCACAGGGGAAATTGTCCATGCTTGGAGGTATCATATTAGGTCAATTTTTCTTCTTTTCTCACTTAAGTATATAAATTCCACTCTTGAGTCAGGGATTGGACACATGGTCATATATGTATATGTACTTTTTTGTTTTGCTGTTTACCTTCCATCAAAATGGTTGATGCTAACCTCCAGAAGAGTGACATGTAGCATCTTCTCAGACTAACATTTCCACTGATATGAAGTGGAAAGAGTGTATTATTGTGTTATGCGAGACAATTTTTCTTGCCAGAATTTATCTTACATATTTATAAGACTACCATTCATCCTTGTTTTGAATATTGTTACCACATCTTGTTTGGTGCTCCTGCTATATATTTAGAGATTCTTGATAAAATATAAAGAAGTATTTGAAATGTTATTGTCCCTGACCTGACATCTTGCCTTCAGCCACTTTCCCAATGCTGTAACATAGTTTCTCTGTACCTTTTCTATAAATACTTTCATGATAATTGTTTGGATGAACTTTCATCTATGGTACATAGACTTTATGAATTTAAGCACTAGATTGGTGGCAAGGTCTCATCATTTTACAGTTGAAATGGCTACATGTAACTATATAGTTCGATGCTAACAATTTTTTTCTTTTGCACTTCTCTCTTCTGGTTTCTTGTAAACTTTGACCTTCAAAAATTTATGTGCAATGTCAATTGTTATCTTGTCTTCTTAATTGTTGTTCTTTTAGTGTCCACTCTCCTTAATAGTATATTTTTCTTGTATTCTCTAACACTCACTCTAACCCTTGCATCTTAGTGGCTTTATTGCCTTACTTGGGGTGAAATGTTTAAAAAAAAAAAAAATCACATACACTTAATCACTAACTATATCTATAAGGTTACCAGAGCTTGCATTTTAAATAAAGAATGAGCAGTAGGAATGAATTAGTTTTCTTGTTTTTTTTTGTATATAATATACTAAATCAAGGCAGAAAAAAATGACGATAAACAATGTAAAAATAATATTTATAATTATTTATTTTAATTCTCTATTAAAATAATCCTCCATTTTGTGCTGATCATCAAGAGCCATTTACAATTTTCAGTATTTCTGAAATGACAACCATTTTTTCTCGTGGCTTTCCTATTAATTTGCCCTGAGACATTTCAATAGAATCTATTTTTTTCCAGTCATCAAAGGACACCGTCTGAACTCCTAAAAAAACAAAAAGAAAGAAAAAAAAGTTACTTCCACAATCATTTAGTGATATTCACATAAAAATATCAACAGAATTCTGTACCAAACATTATTTTTTTTGCATAGATAAAAGAATTATAACAGCATAGGTTGTTCCTTTGAGCAGGCACAAATATTACAATTCTGGCAATCATGCAGAAGTTATACCAAAATGTCAGTCAAGAAATGATTGCTCTCTGCTGGGCTCATGGGAGACAAAGTCTGAACCCCAAAACTTTCTCTGACTCCAGAATAGATATCACTGAGGAAACATTCTCGTGCACAATATATGCATATAAAAAAAACCTCTGGTGTTTACAATTCTGTACTGTAGATGGGTAAATCAATTAAATTTATCACTTCTCTTTTTACAGATGTATCAAATTGTCATAAGCAACTGGATGGTTACAGGGTTTTTCAAACTGTGCGTCCCGAGATAAATAAAATATGCAAGTGAGAACAAAGTGCAGAATATAAACAATTCTAAATGTTGCACAACACTCATAAATCATCACTAGTTTTTCACCGAGGTAAGCTCATATTATATTATATTATATTTTATTTTTATATATATATATAAGAGAGAGAGAGTCTGTTCTCATTGAGTTTATGTATCTTGTTCATCAAACTCGTAAACTGAGTGATGGAATCTCCTTTAAATTTGTTTTTCTAAAAGTAATAATTTTATATTCATACAAATCGATAATACAATTAGATACATGCAATTCCAATATGTGTGGGTCATAAGAAATACACATATAAATTGTTGATGCTAAATAAATGAGCCTAGTGAACAGAATTTGTCTTTGATTTATTACACGTACGGATAATAGGTTGCCATGCAAAATGTAAAAAAAAAAGTTTGGAAAATGCTGTGTAAGTTAGCACTATGTTATGCCCTGTAATAGCTTGCCTGTCCCCTGACCACAAATTTAGATTATATATCTCCTAATCACACTTCTTGGTGAAGCATCACCCTATTTCTTTTTTTTTTTAACTTCCAGCAAGCCTCATTCTGGGATGCACTGTTGCTGTGTTTCTAGAAAGAAAGGGAAGATAGAGTAAGCAATAACACCCTTGTGTAGTTAACGTCTGCTTCAGTGAAATGGTATAACAATATGAAATATACCAGCACAATGTGATTAGTTACAGTAATAAAAATTAGAAAAACACTGGAATTTTCTCTATATTATTAAAGGACATAGATGTCATAAAAACCACTTGGAAAAATACTGAGGCAACAAAACATTATTTTTGTACTTTCGTTATTTCATATTAATGACCTGATGCAAATAACTAAGTAAAGTGTTTAAAGTTTATATTAGCCATAAAATGGAGGAATTTGCATGGACAATACAAGATTACCATTGTATAAGACTCCAATGTGAAAAATTAGAAAAACACTGTGGAATTTCTACAAATTCCCACTAGTAATCACAAATAATTTAAACTTAAGCTGTTGTGTTAGTTATATGGAACTCGAGTCCTAAAACAGTTTTCCATTTCTTCTTGTATCCATCTGACCTTTTGTACTATTTTGGTTCATGGTTAATAAGTGGATATAGCATTTATTTCTAAATTGTTTATATCATTCATGTTTTATTAATACATCAAAGCTTTCCTTCACTCTGGGAAAAGTGAGACTGTATTTTAGTGTCTTCCATATTTGAATCCAGGAGATGTAAACAAGATTTTAGCTTTTCTTATCACTTACTTTACAACTACTGTAGCTTTCTCTACTTAGTTTTACTTATTTTCTACACTAATTAACTATTTGTTGCAATAAGGAAGAAATTTTCATAAATAAACTTTGAATTTTGAAGTTTTTTTTTCATAAAATTTTTTTGAGCACATTTTAGTACCTAGTCTGTATGTTGTATATTGAAAATCAAGAAGGTATTGTCAATGGCAGAATACGGTTATGATGTGTATAGAATATGAAAATGAGACAATTACTTTTGTAGTAAGGAAATTTATAACAGCAAAATCAATGTGATCTCTCTTGCTTTGGCCATGTGTAGGATGACATCCCTAACAAGAAGTGCTCCTTTCCAACTAGTTAGTAAATTGTACTTTTTTTTGTTCAGAAACATAGTTAACAAAAGATGGGCCTTTTATCCCCAGCCAGACTTTTATTTATTTCATGTATCATTTTGTTGAAAATATATTCATTGGTATAAATATCACCATAGTAGTATATATATATATATATATATATATATACACACCACTTAACCAGCATACATCTTGATATAGAGATTTTGTTTTGAAGATTCAGTGCAAAAGTAAAGTTGATGTAATTTTTATGACAAAAGAAACTTCAGATATTTCCTTATAGAGTGGTTTTACAGCTTATCAACCCTTACTGGGTTATTTAAAATTGAAACATATTTTGGATTGTAAAAATAATTCTTAGTTAGTTTTTATAAGTAAATATTGCATTAACAATTTTTTGAGAACAACAATGATTTTATTATTTGTACTATTTACATGTGGACTATTGTCCTCATCTTTGTTGTTGTTATCACAATGTTTCAGCCATTGTGCCCTCAATGATTTTTCCAGGTACAAATCCTACTATTAACTCATACCTGGTGGGGAGAAGATGGATTCATACCTTTACAAGGAGTATTTGTGGAGAGGAAATGAATCATACCTTTCCTAAGGGTATTTGTGCAGAAATGAATGCAATAAACTAGAGTGGACTTCAAACACGGATTTCTCTATTTCTCATTCTGAGCCGCTACACATCAACCACATAGAAATAAAAGAAGGAATTAAAAAATCAAAATTGTTAGTTCAAAGAACTTCTGATTGTATGTTATTACAGTAAACCCTGTCATTTGATTTTTTTTTTCCTTTCAAACCAAACCAAGAGGCTATTGGAGTACCATTGATAACCTATGCTCTCTTAGTAGCAATCAATTGTATAGAGTAGAGAATAATTGCAATTATTATGAATAAGAGCAGATAGGTTTGCTTATCTGGTTCACACTCCTCTGTGGTCTTTTGAACAGATTTACCACTTGTTTCCTGTTTAGGATTGGGTTTCCGGTTTCTTCTAAAGTTTACTTCAACTCTATGCTTCTAATGTCTCCACCTAAATTCTGAAATTTTATTTACTATTTATTTAAATATTTTTCCTCAATAGGAGTAGACAGGTTTGCCTACCACCCGGTTCACACTCCTCCCCAGTCTTTTGAACATGAGTAGAGGTTTATTTCTTGTTTCTGCTCTTTCTAAAGTCTACTTCAACTCCATACTTTTAATGTCTCTGTCTAAACTCTGAAATTTTATTTACTATTTATTTATCGTTCCTCAATAAGAGTAGATAGGTTCACCTATCACCCGGTTCACACTCCTCCATGGTCTTTTGAAAAGGAATAAAGGTTTATCCTTTGTCTCTGATTCCTTCTAAAGTTTTTTCATTCTCTTTCCCTACCAGTAGCCCCTTGCATCTTAGTGGCATTATCTCCTTGCTTGGAGGTAAATTGATTAAAAAAAAAAAAAAAGATTTAAAATTCAACATAGCAAAAGAAAAGTGGAACTTACCAGCTTCTTTTAATTGTTTAATTACTGCTTCTTTGCCAGGCTTATTGATTTCCAGGAGATTAGACTTCAAATCCTGCAGTATCATTTTACCCGTATCTAAGCCATCTGTCATTGTGTTCAAGATGACTCCCAATGGCCCACGACTCACCCAACCAGTGCAGTATAAACCTTTAAAAGGACATTAAAAAATAATTACAAAATAAGAACATATATTTCAATAAAAATGTTATTCTATGTATTTTTAAATTTTGATGAGGAGGAAAAATGCTGTTTTTCTTAATATTCAAAAGCCTCACAAAAGAAAATATTTGTCTTAATTTTAAAATAAAATACTGTGTATCTACAAAATAAATGTACATATGAAAAACTAACAAAATGTTTTTTATTATTAGGTTGGCCAGAAAGTCCTGATTCAGGAAACAAAGAAAAAATTTTATGGAGCAACACCAACATTTATTCTTCAAAATAAAGTCCATCATTCTCGATGATCTTCTGCCAGCTAACCTAACCTAACCTAATGTTGCTGATGCTCCATAAAATTTTGTTGTTTTCTTTCCACTTCCTAAGTGAGTCTGGACAGTCTGACCAACCTAGTATTTTAATTTCCAACACTCATGAAGATGTGATATTTGAGAAACAATGAAACTGACAAAACAAAAAAACACTTTTTGATAATTGCTTATGAAGGATGAAAGTATTCAGACATTAAACAATTTATATTTAAACTTTCACCAGAAACCAAGAAAATAGTCCAAACTATAAAAAACAAAACAACAAAGTGCTTTTGTAGGTTAAACCAAACTTATATATTTATAAATCCAAAAAAGTGTCTGTAATGTTATCAGTCCTAATCTGGCATCTCAACTTCAGTCACTTTCCCACCACCATGATGTGGCTTCCCTGTCTTTCTCTATAAATATTTTCATGGCAGTTGTTTTAATAAATTTGTCTTCTTATTACCTTGACCGTATGAATTTAATCATACTACAAGAGTGGCAACTAAGCATCATCCTTCTACTATTGAATTCACTAGATGTAACTATAAGTTCTATTCTAAGAATTTAATTTCTTGCCTGTGGAAAATATTTTTTGGTTTTCATGCTTCCCTGCCACCTACAGTGTAAATGAATCCTGTTTTTTAATTGTCCTTTCTCCTTACTAAAGTGTTATTTTCTTCCACTCCCAATAACCCCTTGCATCTTTGCGGCATTAGTGCCATGTTTGGGGTGAAATGATTAAAAAAAATGTATCTTTTATGCATTAATGCTTATAGATAATTTAAATTTTTCAAGCAGGCTAAAAAAAAAATGTCCAGTGAAGCACAAAACTATTTGACACTTTATTTTTTTTAAGTGCTCTGATATATATACAAAATATATCAGGTATTTGAGATCACACATTTAGCAGGCTATAAATAGAAAAAGACGTAATGTAACATTACATATGATGCACCTAATTTTAGCATGCTTATTTCTCTTTCAGGCATATTAAGTGCATTAACATAGCAGTTTCCAATGTAACACAGGAAACGAAGAAAAAATGCTGTCCTTATGGTATTAGCTGTTAACTAATGTGGCTCAGAGA
Source organism: Acanthosepion esculentum (assembly GCA_964036315.1). Classification (NCBI taxonomy): domain Eukaryota; kingdom Metazoa; phylum Mollusca; class Cephalopoda; order Sepiida; family Sepiidae; genus Acanthosepion; species Acanthosepion esculentum. The sequence goes on from OZ038501.1 coordinate 61,873,099, forward strand.
TAACCAGGTGAACAGGAGGAAGAACAAGTTGATCTGTTCAAAGGATGGTCTTGAATCCAAAGAAGGGCATGTAATGTTATCGGTCCTGACCTAGCATCTTGACTTCAGTCACCTTCTCACCACTTTGTCTTTTGTATAAATATTTTCATGGCTGTTGTTCTAAGGAGTTCTCTTGTTTGGTACCTTGACTGCATGAATTTAAATGTACTACTAGTTTGGCAACTAGCATTGTTTTACTGTTGAAATAGCTAGATGTAACTGTAAGTTTTATTCTAATAGTTTCTTTTCTCACACTTTTCACCTGTGGAAATCTCTATAGATACCAGGGAAGCAAAAAAATGGCAATCTTCAAAAATTTTAATGTAAAGTCATTCGCCATCTTCCTGAACCTTGTTGCTATATTGTCCTTTCTCTTCACTAAAGTCTTTTCATTTACAGTCACATGTTGCATCTTAGTGGCTTTAATGTCTTGCTTGGGGTGAAATGATTAAAAAAAAAAATATAGATTTGTTACCCATCCTTGCTCAGAAATGAGTAGCCAACCATTATATATATATATATATATATATATATATATATATATATATATATATATATATATATACTTGACTCTCCCATCAAATTCGACATATGAGGGGCAAGCAGATCAGTTCCCAGGAAACTGACAGCCCGACACCAGCACATGAGATTTGATTATAGTGGTGAAAGTTTTGTGCAGAACCATCCACACTTTTTGAAGGGCCGAATACAGAGACCTGGTGCACTACGTGCCACTGGGTCCCCAAACAACCCTCTGCAGTTTTTGAATTCAGAGTTGTCCTTTTCCTAGACCAGTTGCCATCCAAGGCTATAGAACCCTGTCTGTTCTGCTATTTACCCACAGCTGGAGGTAGAAGAAGAGGATTCACACCTTTCCCAAGGGTATTAGCATGTAAGTGAATATAATGTATTCGATTGGAATTTGAACTCGGCTCTCCGATTCCTCAATCCAAGCTGCGCCGTGCCTCCATCGAGTGGTGGGGCTAATAAAATAGTGTATAATAACATAGCTATACAATTTATATTAATGATAAATATACATTTTTTTTTCTTCACCAGTAGCACAACTCTGAGTACCATGCTCAATGCAGTTGTTAGGTGTTGATTGAAAACTGACCGTTGCATTATATATATATATATATATATATATATATATATATATATATATATATATATATATAAATCATATTATAGAGATTGTGGAGCAGTCCATTTTATTTATGGAGGAGTGGTAAAATAATAATTATAAATAAGTAAATAAAAAAAAAATAATAATATTAAATAAATAATAAAATAAGTAAATCAACAAACGAACAAAAACAGACATACACACATCTACATACCTCTGACTACAAAATTATAAATACAATACAAATGTATACACAAATATCATGACATATCCACATATACAAATAGATATATACATAGATATAAATACATTTTTGTTTGTACAACTTTATATATCATTTATAACCTCTATGGGTTATTTAATACTGAAATCTAATTATTTTGTATGTAATTTTATACTTTCAAGGTAAATATATGTTTTTTAGATATATAGTTTGTAGATGACAAAGTGCATTGTTGGTAATTTTTGAAAAATGTATCCCTAGTAACTTCACTATAAAAATGTATTTTTATACTTTTTTTAGTGTTGTATTGTTGGTCATTTTGCTATGAAAATGTATTGTTGATTTTTGTTTTGAAGCTCACTATTTGCCCATAGCTGGAAACTTAACAGGCACTACCACCCACAAGAATTATGCATTTTTATTGGTTAGAAAGAATTCCCAGCATGCATCTTTAGGATTTGTCTATAAATTTGGGGAAGGGATGTTTTTAACAATTATTCCCACCAGATTGGAATCAATATAGAAGATTTATTGTTATGGTTATTAAATATGTAGGCTCAGAACAAGTTTTTCAACTTTTATAAGTATAATGCAATTCAAAACAATCTGATTTCAAAAAATTAAATATTGCTCTCATTTTTTTGACAAAATAAGGTTGTTTGGCTCAGTAAAAGCTGAATAGTCTTTCATCAGTATTTAATTGTACTTATGTCATAGGGAAGATTATAGAAATTAAAATAGATTGCATATACCATATGAATATACAGGGTTATTAAAAAAAAAGAGCAGATTTTGAAAATATAATAAAAACAAATGATAAAAGAGAGAAACACATTACCAAATAAGAAAAGATTCAAAGTTATCAAAATAAAATTTTTTAAAAATCTTGTTTAAATGTGTTTTCATCTCTTATGGTTTTAAATAAAGTTTGCATATGCTGTTGATAATGTGAATCATTTGAAACTGTAATGTAATGGCTGGTTGCTTGTATCTGAGTATCCCTGTCTGCTAGACAATCCCTGTTGCAGACGCCTGCTCAGGCACATTTGTGTTTGTTAAACATCCACAGAACCCACCTGTGGTTTATACTGCAACTATGCTGAGTGGACTTTAGTTACAGTTTCTTGGAGAGAGCGCATTATCTGGTGTGAACAACAGTTTCAACAAGGCCAGTATGGTCAAACCTTTGATCACAATGACTTGAAACTTTGTATTAGTTCATCCACCAACAGTTCCCAAACTGTTCTGTCTATATAATTTCACTCACAAGGTTTGGATCAACTCATGGTATGGTTTTCAGGCACTTTCTAAAGATGCCATGCACTAGGATCACTTTCTACAGACCAATAACATCAAGAAGTCACCTTCCTGACAAATCAACCATAGTGAGATTTGAACCAAAGTCTCAAGGTTAGAAAGTGAACTTTCTAACTACTCAGCCATGTGCCCAATTTGAAGATGACTAATCCTTTGAAAGTTAAATACTGAGATTTTTTACTGTCTGGATTTCAGGGATGAGGGGGTTATTATTTACATGCAAACTATTATCCTCATCTTTGTTGTTGTTATCACAACGTTTGGCTGTTGTGCCCTCAAGCTGTATATCGATCCAGGTAACCTACAGGGAATTCCAAACTGAATCCTTTATTTGATTTATGGGGGTAGACTGTTCTCGTTCCACTGCCCATTTCTAAGGATATCTCATTTAATTCTTATTTTTAGTACTGCTCATTTATTGCTCACTCTGTTTCCATTGAATCAAAGTACACACTGCCCGGCCTAGGGATTGAACTCACAATTGCTATGTCATCAAACACTTGGACTTAGTGGAAACAAGGTGAGCAATAACTGAGCAGTACTAAAAATAAGAACTAGATGAGATATCCCTAGACATGGGCAGTAGAACAAGAACAGTCTACCCCCATATATAAAAAAGAAAATATTTTACACAATGTCATTATTTTATGCAAAAGTTATTAATCTTTTATTTCAAAAATAATTTTTCTAAATTATAAGCATGCTCAAGAGTGTGCTGAAAAGTTCTTGAACTGACCCACTTCCCAAAATCTGACCAAAGATTAAATTTTGTTTTAAAATCACTTTTTAGTCAAGCCAAGAACTTTTCAGCAACTCATCATATGTAAAAAAAAACAAGAAATATTTGAAACAAGACTGCTGCTGGTTAAAGCTAACTTTAAATTTTATCTCTAAACCAACACCACCATGGTGTGTAAATTGTAACGCCTGTTTAGGTAATTACAGAGTAGTTCCCCTTATTTATTTTTTGCTGTTAATCTTTGTTGGCTGTCTTATATTGTCAGCAACTTTGCTATTTCCAGTGTCAATAATGTTGATGATGATTGTAAACACTTCCGGACCCACGAGGGAATGCTAGGAGCAAAACGGACCCAGTGACAGTTTTGAAAAACAGTTGTTAAGTTGACAACATGTCTTCTTTGTGTTGCTTTGACTTTTCAGCAGGCAGTATCATATAATTTATCTTTCCAACCTAAGTATTTTAGTATAAAGATATTGAAAAAAAAAATCTTTATACTAAAGGACTTTTTGCAATATCTTTTAGTAGCAGTTATTCAAGATGCCAGGCAGGAAAGACTAACCAAAAATGTGAACGGATCTGATCTGATTTGAATCAAAAATTAATTAAAACAAAAAATTTACCAGGAATTCCAGTCACTCGGCCATTTTCATTGGAGACAACTCCTTTGCTGTGGTCAAATGGCAAATCTGGATCAAGTTGAATACCTTGATAGCCAATGCTGGTCATGATCTGATTCAAGGAAGAAAAGAAAATGTAAACAGTTATCTTTGTGGTATGATCCATCTCCCCCATTAATGGATTTGTCCTGAAAACATATACTCAGAAGAACTCTGTTGATATACAGAGTTTATTAAAGTTTGCTGAACAATTCTACCACAATCTTGAAAGAAATTTAACTCATACAGCTTAGGAAATGAATGAAAATCTGAAGATATAATTCTGTTAAATCCTGATAAATTTAGAAACATACTTACATACATAGATAGTAGTGTTTTTTGTTTGTTGAGGCAGAACTGGGATTAATCTTGCACACAGCAAGGTGCCTGACAAAGGATTTGTCACAATGTTTTGAGGCTAGGTTTTAAAAGGGTGGATGCTCTTCCTGATGCCCAACTCAGACACTCACAGTAATCCAAGTGTTTTTATTGAGGCAGCAAAAAAAGTAAAGCCTTTTTAATTAAATAATATCTTAGTTTTATTGTATGTTTTTATTTTACAATTCTGAGCAGATTTCCTTTAACTGGGGATTCTGTTTGGAAAAAAAAAATTGATGATTTAAATTCTCCAAGGAGTTCTGTATATAACTAATATAAACATTAAGCCATACAAAAACGAATTTCTTGAAATTTCAAAAATTTAAATAAGTAGGGAGGAGAGTAACAGATGCAAAAAAAAAAAAAAAAAAATAGTTTTTAACAAGATTTTCTAAAACAGAAACATTTTTAAAATAATTTCATTAATTTGTGAATAAATTCTGAAAGTTTCATTAAAATTCAACAATTATTTGATTTTTGCAAGAATTTCCAAATCACTGCAAAAAAAAGATGCTAAAATTACTTATATGAATTTATGGTCCTCTGCTGACATTTTTGAACATTCTAAAAAGGAATAAAAATATAACTTAGTAATCAAAAAATTATTTGGTCTTCATAATAACATAAAAATTTTAACAATAAAACACACGTGGGGGGAAAGGTGTATGACAAAGTGAAAAAAAAGTTTTTGTGTGACATGTATTATCCTTCAGGATTTCATTGGACTAAATTTGTTTATGTTGGTGTGACTGTATATGTGCAAGAATGAGAGATGCTGGGAATACTAAATTTTAAATTCTTTTCATTTTTTTTCCTTTTGAGTATATAATGTAGCCAGTTTCATTTAAATTCTTTTTCTTTTTGTTTCCAGCACTTTTGTTATTAGATATCCCACACTGTGATAACAGAAGAGCTGCCAGGAATTCTGAAATGTTGTAAAGCTTGAGTGCAAATTTACTGTGGAGGATCTAGTGATCAAGGCACTCTCTAAACATTTTTATATCTTTTTCCCCCTTTGTCATACATACAAAATTGTTCTTGATGTATAAAAATTTATATATCATTATCCCATATATATATAATGAAATATACTTTTAAGCTATGCTATATTTATGGGTTAAAGTGCTCAATATTAAGGATAGAGTGTATGTAAATATATAAGTGGACATTGAAGTCAATGCCCAGAGGCCACAGTCTGTTTCATGCTAATGATTGCATTTATATATATATATATATATATATATATATATATGACTCTTCGGCAGAATTGAGTCACTGTCAGTCACTGTGTGTTTATCTAAATCTAAAAATAAACATGCTAAAATTCACCTTCATCCCTGACCGTGCGCTGTTGGCTTAGTGGGAGAAGTTCCGACTGACGCAAATTCAGTCGGGTTTCGATCCTAGCTAGAGGCAACCGGACGTCTAACCACACTGATGAGCTGTGAAACAGCGAAACAGTCTGTCTGTGGATGACAAAAAAAAATATATATATATATATATATACACGCACACACACACACTCACACTCATGTTGAGTGCTCGCTCATCCACTCTTTGACAGGTCTTGTTTTTCATCTTGTGGAGTGACATGCTACCCTCCTACCAGCAGAAAAGATAGTGGGGGAATTGGTTTAGATGCCAACCACCCATCCATGTGACAGGTTGTACTGGGTTACTATTAAGCATGACCCAAACCTGACCAGATAGAGAGAAAACAAAAAATGAAAGATAGTTACCATCCCACAAGGCAAGTCAGTTGTTTTCTCTGTTGAAACAGCTTTTGGATTCTCTTTTATTGATCCCTAGAAAAAAAAATAGGAAAAAGATATTTTATTGATAATATTTATAATATCTTGATTATATGAGGCAACTAAAGAAGTTTCTTAATTTTCTGTTTTATTCCCATTTCAAAGAATACTCTTTTCTCTATATATTTTTCCATTGTGGTGCAGATGCAAATGTCTTGTTTCTCTTTTTATTTTTTTTTTGCGTGTGTTAAACCTTAATGCAAGCATTTGAAATATTTAAAGCAAATTAGATTCAACAGAAGTTTTCAGTTTGTCAACATCAATACCGATTGGACATCTCTTTTGAGATTGCTTGCCATACATTCTATCATAACAGTAAATGTCATCTGCCTGAAAACTGGCTTCACCAAAACCATTAAAATAGCTCATTTTACTGAAAAATCAAAATTCAGAAAATTAAAGGGAGATAACTTTTATATCTGAACAGTGCTTTTTAAAATTATATATTATTTTAAAAATTTCTTGTTTATTTGTCTCCATAAATTCATCACTGAAGTTTTCAATCATGTAATAATGTTGTTTAATATTTTGGTTTTATTCTAGAAATATTTAAAAACGTGTAAAAAAAACAAACCAATTTAAATATTTGTCCTATCCAAAATAAATGTATAAATAAATTAAATATTAAAAAAAAAACAGTCTTCTGTATCAATTCATATTACTCTTTTAATTTATTTTAATATCTATATTTTAATAGTTTTTTTTATTTATATTTTATTTACAGTTATTTATGTTTTTGAAATGAGTCCAATTTTCAACACGTACGTCTGGTAGAGGTGTTAGCCATACTTAGATACTTCAGTTTCTGAGTTAAATAAAAAAACTTAGAAAAAAAAATTGTCTGAAAATGTAACGTTTTTCCCAAGATAATTGGTGGGAAAGGGGTTAAACGACACGTAATTAAAAAAAAACAACAAAATATAACAGTTATCTCCCTTTCATTTTCTGTTTGGAATTTTTTGTGAAGTGAATGTATTATTATTATTTACCCCAATATTGTTAAAAATTAATTATTATTAATAATTTATTCCACTATTTTAAAAAAGGATTCATTATTAACTCCAGTATTGTAAAAAAAATAATAATTGTTATTAATCTGCTAAAAATTAATTATAAATCAATACAAATGTACATCAGAAAGTAATTACCCATTTTATAGGCTAAAAAAAGGAAAAGTAAGAACTGTCTTTGTCATAGTTTAATATTAGTTTTTCTTCTTTTGTGAATTTTTTTAAAGACCTTCGAAGTACATAGCAAATAAATTTTAAGTTATATTCTATCAAGTCACTATCCTGTTAATGCATCAGGCATCTACATCATTTTCACCATGAACTCCAATTTGTGTAGAGTTGGTTAATATAGCAACTGATCTAATGATAAGAGTTACCTCCCTTACTTAAGTAAATAACTTTGGATTTCTGTACCTGAATTTTGTATTGTAACATAGAAGCAGTTTCTGCCCTTTGAAACAAAATATTTTGAGCTGAAAAAAAAAACTGTCAATTATTAATTTTCACTTGTTTTTTATCACTTCATATATATTAGATATGGAGCAGTTAGTGTAACGGATATTTGCAAGGAAAGGCGAGTAGGGGCCAAGTTCAAATTCCAGAAGAATCTGTTGCATTCCCTTTCACCCAAATGCCCTTGGGGAAAGGTATGAATTCAGCTCTTCTCCCTCCAGCTGTGGGTTAATTAGTAGAGTAGGCTGGGCTTTCTGGTATTGGGTTGCAACCAGCTTTGAATTTCAAACCATGTAGAAGGAAACAGGAAATCAGTTCAATATCTTTCTCAAGAATGTATGGCAATAATAAAGAAAAGGAATCTGTGGAGAGTCATGATTGCCTACATCCTGAAGGGTTATAGCAATGTTAACTTTGTTTAAATAAGAACTTTCTTAGTTCAATCACTATATAATTAATTATTAAGGGCTGATTATTTAAAGCAAAATTGCCATTTGGTATCTAAATAATAGTCTTTTATTTTATGTGTGAATTCAAGAGAATTAAAAATGACCACTTCTAGTCTTTAATATATACAAAACAATTTATTGCTTTGTACTGACTTTTATGTCAATAAATCTTACCTCCAATTTATTCTTGACTAATCTGAGGCCTTTTACAGAGGATCCATCACTGAGTATCTCTACAGGACTCCTTAAAAAATGAAGATACCATTTTCGTGTTGCATCTGACCATAATTTTTTATCTTTTTCTGTTGGTTTGACAGCAGTATTATATAGCAATTCCGTCAGTCGACGTCGAGGACGAGGTAAATCTACAAAAACACAAAACTGTCAACAATATCTAGATTGCACTGAAGTCTGTTAATGATCTTTAACTTTAGAGGCTGTGATTTACTTACATGAATAAGAAACAATGACGGTCAGTTTATAAAGAAGAAGATCTGTCTATATTTCTGAGGCATTGTAAATATTTACACTATTCACATTGTTCGGACTGCTGTCCTCATTTTTGTTATATTCACAATGTTTCTGTTGAAATAATAGAGAACATCACTGGAAAATACAAAAACTCCTGGAATCAGTGGATATGCTAAGCCACAAAAATCTATGCTGGCCACGAATAGACATGAATACAATATGAGAACCACTAATAGAGAGAGCTAAAGAAAAACAACAAAAATTGTACTGTAAAAAATGGTTACTGAGACATTAGGTTTATATTGTGAGTTCAATACCTGGCCACAGCATAGATGAACAAAAAATTTGGAGAGGTGAGTTACTAAAGGGAATTAACTGAAAGTGAGATATCTGGAATGACATGTGGAACTAGAACAATCTACCCTTGTGGACTAAATACAGGGTTCAGTTCAAAATTCCAATGTATATCACATGAAGAAGGCCAGAGTGTACAACAGCCACAACATTGTGAATATGACAACAAAGATGAGGACGACAGTCCAAACAATGTAAATAGTGTAAAGAAGAAGATATAAAGCTTTCAGTACCATTGAAGTTTAAATTTGTGTTAGAACATCAAGCTGTATATTTTTCTGGTCCTATCTAAAATGGAGTGAGATACACAAAAGTAATGGAATTTAGAATAAAATGAAGATGATCTTTTTATTTTATGAACTTATATGCTATGCATTACTTTCCCTGTTAAAAATTATGGACTCACTCAGCTTTTTCACTTCCCAATAAATGAATAAATCATTGGCATGGCATAAAACAGAGTTTAAGAAATGAATGCTTTGACTTCATGAAATATGCCACACACAAATTAAATCAAAATATTTAAGTTAATCATATTTTTTTGGATTTAAGTAGAGAAAAAAATTATAGAATCATCAACAAAAAAAAACAAAAAAATGAAAACAGTATTTTGTTGCTCCTCCTCAGGTTTTTATATTGGCCTGAATTCTTTCACATATGGGGTTCAATTCAATTTTGTAAAATAGTGCCTTCTCATAGACTATTTTCTTAAATTTCAACAATAGATTTTCAATTGGATTGAGATATGGATTGTTTGCTGGTCATGTTTTTGAGTTGATATGCCTTTACTGAAGAAAAGCTTGAACACTGCAGCAAGAAGCATTATCATCCTGAAAAATAATTTCTTGATCACTAAACCTACTTTCTATCAATGGAATATGTGTCAAAAATTTTGATGTACACCTGTGCATTGATTGTTAAGGTAATGATTGTGTTCTCTCTTTCTCTTTTTCTTTACCTGACATCCAACCCCAGATCATAAATGAGTGGTTAAATTTGCTTATCATCTTCATATGTCTTATTCAAACAGCACAAGCAAAACTTCCAAAAAACAACTGTTTCAATAATTGGAAAGTGAATTATATTATTTTAAAGTAGATTGATTTTACTGTATGGATAAATTTAGGTTTCACTGTAGATAAGTTTATCAACTAATAATTCAGTAGAACAAATGAGTTATTTCCCTTGATAAAAAAGAGTTATTTCTCCCAATTTTAGTAAGTGGGGAATCTTTTTAACAAAACGCTTTATTTCACTGTAGGGGCATGCGGTTGCTGTTCTACAGCTATAACCTAGAAGATACTAGGTGACACTAATTTAATGAAATGTTTTGGAGTGGATCAGTTTAAATATCTTAAAAGCACCAAAGATGAAAACATGGATCTGAATGCATGAATATTTTCCAATCTCAATCCGAATATGAAGATTTACAAATATTTTATTGTAGTTGCTTTTTATAGTTTAGCAAAAGGTTTCTGCTTCTTTCGAAAGTATTTTTAAAAGGCATTTCATGATGGAAGAATATATATGTGGATAATGTAAGAATGAATCAATGAATATATATATATATATATATATATAGGTAACATAAGAATGAATATATATATATATATATATATATAGGTAACATAAGAATGAATATATATATATATATATATATATATATATATAGGTAACATAAGAATGAATATATATATATATATATATATATGTATATATATAGATATAGGTAACATAAAAATGAATATATATATAGATAGATAGATAGATAACATAAGAATATATATACAGATATATAACATAAGAATGAATATATATATATATATATATATATATATAGATATTCATTCTTGTATTTATATATATATATCAATAATGCAAGAATGAATATATATATATAGATAGATAATGCAAAAATTATGTATATATATATATATATATATATATATATATATACATACATACAGAGAGAGAGAGATAATGCAAAAAGGAAAATATATACATATATATATATGTATATATAGAGAGGTAATGCAAAAAGGAATATATATATATATATATATATATATATATATATATATATATATATATATACTCACTCACACACACAAAAGTTCCATTAATCAATTATTTTACTAAGTTTTTCAAATTTTCAAATAAGTTATTTTGTGTTATTAATAAATTTGCCAAAATTCATATTACCTTTTATTTTATATTTTTCCTCTGACTACTTTCACATGTCACTACATTCATTTTCAAGGATTGTTTCAGATGTAGTTACGCAACTGTTTTTCTTTTCACATTTGATGAAATTTAATTTTTTATAGTTTATATATAGTTCCATTAAACTTCGGTGGCAGCCAGTCTATAAGGACAGCTTTGATTTCAAAACCATGAAGAAGGCAACAGGAAACCACTCCGTTATCTTTCCCAAGAAGTCATGCCAATTTACAGATATTAAAGAAAATGAATCTTTTTAAAATAACAATTGCCTACATCCTGAAAAAAAATATGGCATTAAAAAAAAATCAAAATATAGGCTTGGAATTAATTTTACCCTCAAAACAATCTTCCAGGTGTTTGAAATCCTCTGGATCTAGGACTGGACGTGATTTTGGTAAGCGAATCATTTCCCGGAGTTCTTTTATTGTAAATGCTATTTGAAGTGGGCCCCTTCGCCCAATCAGATGGACTCGTTGCACCCTACTGGAGCTGAGGGCTGTAATTGCTTGTTCAGTGATGTCTGTTTTCTAAGGAAAAATTAAAAAGTGAAATTTTTTTTTTCAGTAGATCTTAATAAGTAGATAAGTCTATAGCCTGAAAATTAAAAAAAAAATTACCAACCAAATATTTTTTCTACAAATAAAATTGATTGGACATTATACAGTGAAAATTGATCCACTCTTGTAGGGACATACACAGAGTTCTTTTAAAACTTTGATTTACATCAGTCACATGCTATAAGTAATTACTCAAGGTAGGCAGTCAATCAACTATTATAAAGTAAATTGTTAACAAAAACCTTATCTCTCTATGAAAATATGGTATGTAATTTTATTCTTTCAACTACAGATATTTTGTACATAATTTTCTACTTTTGGGTTAAAGGTATGTTTTATATATATATATATATATATATATATAGTTTATAGATCATAAAATGTATTGTTGGTAATTTTACTATAAAAATGTACTTTTATATTTTTTAGTGTTGCATTGATTCTCATTTTGCTATAAAAATGTACTGTTGATTTTTGTTTTGGGGTTCACTATTTGCCTAAAGCTGGAACCCTAACAGGTGCTTTGCACCCTGGGTCTGGGTGGACCAGGGAACAACAACAAGTAAGAGCTGGTTCAGATGGAAACAGTCACTTTAGGATTATTAAAACCTATGAATTCTGATGGAAACAGTTTGAGATTATTTAATTGTTGGGTTAATTTTTCTTTCATCTTTTTTTATCATAACACTGAGATCATATTTCTATTCTGTGATTGTTAAGTAAACAGCATGGATAGAAAGTAAAGAATCAATTTCTGATGAGATTTGTTGTTTTATTCATTAGGCTAGACAAGTCAATTAGCAGATATAATGGAAATTTAGTCAAATAATTACATTATTTGCTATTTGATTTTTACTTCATACTATACTGTTTATACCTATTCATAGTCTTATGTGCTATATCTCTACTAGACGTCAGTATTCATACTCTCCACAACTTCCTACTTTTTTGTTGCTGTAATTTTTGATCACTACCATCTCTCTTTCTTTTTTTGCCATCCATTAACTCAAACTTGTTTTTGTTTTAATTATTTTTCCCCAAGCAAGGCAATAAAGCTACTAAGACACAACGGTTTACTGAGAATGAAAGAGAATGAGACTTTAGTGAAGTGAGGAGAAAGGACAATAAAAAAACAGGATTCAGAAAAGCAGAAGATGGTGATTGGCATTGCATTTAAAATTTTGAAGATTGTAGGTGGCAGGGAAGCAAGAACTTGGAAGAGAGTTGCATAGACATGAAGTTCAAGAAAAGAAACTATTAGAATAGAATATACAGTTACTTCTGGCTAGTTCAACAGTAAAACGGTGACATCTGGTTGCCAATCTAGTAGAATGCTTAAATTCATGCAGTCACTGTACCAAGGAGGAAAGCTTATCAGAACAATTGCCATGAAAATATTTGTACAAAAGATGTTAAGTAGGTATAGTAATAATGGCAACCACAGGATGAGCTAACAATGAAAAGGGCTTGGTTTCAGTTGTTGCTCGAAGATAAAACCTGAATGATGGCTTACCATCTTTGTTATGGCTACTATCAGTGTTATACAGTTTTCTAGAGATAGATGGAATTGCTAGAATTGTTTAATTGCTTTTGTCTGCCTCCCAGATTATTCACATGCTCGCAAAATCATGAAGGCAAATAGTTTCTGGTGGTTAAGAGTCATTTTGTATCTTTCTTGAAGTGACCATTACATGAGAAACATTCAGTGTTTATGTTGGACTTGTTTATGCCAGTGACTGCATTGGACTTGAGACTTTAGATTGTAAATTATTTGAAACTGTCTCTTCCCAGTCATACCATCAAAAGTAGATTACTTGTTGTTTCCTCCTGCTTCTCTTGCCTTCAACCAGACTCTTTTATCATCGTATGCCCCTGAAATTTCAGCTCTTTCTGATTGTAAGGATAAGTTTCCTTTTAATTTTTAGTTCACTTAAAACTTTCTCATTGCTCACAGATTTTCACCTTGGTATTTTCAACATTTGTCAGTAGAACCACATCTTTGTTACTCCAAATCACCTCTTCATCTCTATCCAGCATTCATTGTCAGAGAGGAAATTCAATATTACATAACAGTTCAATACTCCTTTCTTTGTTTCTATTGTTTTTCTATCTCTTAATACTTTTCTTGTAGTTTTCTTTAAACTTCCTCATTGCTCACATGTTCTGTCCATAGTATTATCAACATTCACCAGTAGCACCCACCATCTCTCTTTCACTTCAAATCTCTTCTGTGAGGAGACTGCACAACAGTCACTGCCATATAAGAACTTTTATATTTATTCAAGAACAGGCCAAGGTTAGGCCTGCTACTGGTAACTGCAGTACAATGTGCTGCATGGCTGGCTAAACCAGCTCCCTCCCCACTATCTTTTCTGCTGAGGAGGGTGGCATGTTGGCCCACAGGATGAAAAACAAAACATGTCAAAAGGTAGATGAGCTTCTTATAAGAGCCAACAGCCAATATATATATATATATATATGAGCTCTTTGGTTTGAGGTGTGAGTTTGTAAACAGTGACTATTTAAGCTAATATTGCATGACTCTTTGGCAGAATTGAGTCACTGTCAGCCACTGTGTGTTTATCTAAATCTAAAAATAAACATGCTAAAATTCACCTTCATCCCTGCCGTGAGCCGACAGCTTAGTGGTAGAAGTTCCGACTGACGCCAATTCAGTCGGGTTTCGATCCTAGCTAGAGGCAACTGGACGTCTAGCCACACTGATGAGCTGTGAAACAGTCTGTCTGTGGATGACAAAATATATATATATATATATATATAGTTAGGATGGAGTCTCAAGCCTTGAATGGCAACCTTCCTAGAGATGATGTCTCAATAAAATCACTACTGTGAATGTCTGAATAGCATCCAACCTTGTAAAATATTGCCTCAAATCTTTAAGGCAAATCCACTATCAGGCAGGGCCCATCTTGCTTTGTGTGAGATTAATCCCAGTCCAGCCTCACCAAAACTCATAGCTATGTATGTATTAAATTTCTTATTTTCTGGAAGGCATTTTTCTCTACTAATAATAATAATAATAATAATAATAGCTGTAATAAAGTACTGAACTGTTATACAATATGGAAATGAATGCTGACCAATCTCCTCACAGATGAAGAAGAAACTTGAAGCAACAGGAATATGGTTCTACAGAAGGATGCCAACAGAAAGGACACTTAAACATTATATTAGGAAGAGATAACAGCACATAACCTACTTAATCTTACATAAACGATAGGTAGGATAGGGTTTAGGAGAGAGCAAAAACACAAAATTTACTAAGAGCTACATAGTAGAGGAAATTATGGAGAGCCATGATCACCAACATCCTGAAGTGACATAGCCCATAGAAGAATAAGAAGTTTATTATATCATGATTCTGCTTGTCCCCATGTCAGCTAGCAAATTTGCACATGCATTATGCTCTGCCATTACCTCAGATAAATAATGGGCCATTCTGTTTTGAATGCAAGGAAAGGCAAGAGAACAATATCAGAGATACTGGTTTTAATGAGAAAAAGAAAGCCTCCATAATAAGAAAGAGAGGGAAGATAGAAGAAGCAATCACATTCTCTTGTGTTTAACCTCTGATTCAGTCAAATTATTTTATAAGCATTTCACCCCAAGCAAGGCAGGAGTGCCACTAGTATGCAAGGAGTTACAGAGAGTGAAAGTAAGAGAAAAGACTCGGTATAAGGGGGATTGAGGAAAGGATAAAAAGAAGAACAGGGATCAAGGGATCAGAAGATATCGATTGACATTACATTATAGTTGTCAGGAAAGCAAGTAAGAGGAAGGGTTCCATTGTTGGAAAGTGAGAGAGAATAAGCTGTTGGAGTAGAAGAGGTGGTTACATTTAACTGTTTCAACAGTAAAAGGTTGGGATGCCAACCTAGTAGACACTTAAATTCATGCAGTTGGGGCACCAGTGAAAATAGCTCATCAGAGCAGTTGCCATGAAAGTATTTGTAGAAAAGACAGAGAGAAGCCACATCACATCTGTGAGAGAGTAACTGGAGTCAAGATGCCAAGTCAGGACCGATCACATTGCATATCCATCTTTGGACTTTGTCTAGAACCTCAAGATGAACATTGGGGGCACCAGACCATATATGGCGATAGTATTCCATGCATGGACGAATGGTAGATTTGTAGATATGAAGGATGGATTCAGTCGAGAAAAAACTTTCCTTGTCGATGCAGCTCTTTGTCAATTTTTAATCTTTTCATTTGTACCCTCTTACTTCTTTAAATAATGACCTCCATTCATGCTTATAATTATTATTACAATATTTTGTCTACATTGTTAAGCTCAACTATTTAATAATGCAATAGACACATCAGAGATTTGGACTGGTTTCAGTAAGAAAAAGAAAGAGAAGATAGAGGAGTCTCATATGAAATACATTGGTAACAAACTAAATTCTCCTGGGTATGACAATAAACTACATCCAGCAGCATGGCCTCTGATTAGGAGATTTTGAGGAGTGTGGAACCATCTCTTGCTGTTGTTCCCAGGTCCACCCTGAGCCAAGGTAGTATCTATGGGAAAATAGTGACTGTCCAAATTGGGGTCAAAACACTATGTACTGTAGAAATACATTTTTATATTGAAGGTGCCAGCAATAAATTTTCATAATAGGTAAATTACCAGCAATACATTTTTGCAAAAAAAATAAAAACTTACCAGCAATATATTTTTATAAGGAAAACGGAAATTACCAGCAATACATTTTTGAAATTACTAATGTACCCAAGAAAATTAAACTTCAGCATTAAATGAGTCATAAGGAGTTGATATTCCATTAAAAAAACAAAAACTAAAGCCTGCAATAATCTTCTATGCAATTATATATTTAGAGATTTTTTAAACTTATTTTAAAAATGAATCTGTTTCCTAAATCACCTAATAAAGTTTAACAAAGAGTTAAGATTAAATTAAAGATTCTTAAAGATATATTTTAATATGAACTGAGGAAAAAAGCAAGTTTTGATTCAGTGGATCTACAGTAGATGTTTACCAACTGTAGACCAAATAGGGTTCCAAGCTATTTTCTATTTGAAAACATACAATGCTTTAAAATCCTATCCAGTAATTAGACAGATGTCTTCTAGTCACTGATTTCCTGTTTAAACATATACAATACCAAAAGGTTATATGCATAATAAAGGTTGTAACCTTAACATTCTGAATGGAAATTAATTTTAAATAGACTGCAAAAGAAATTCCAGTAAATAGCTATAGGAAAATGAATGTAAATCATTGGCGTGTTTTGTGCCCTTAGAGCACAAATTGACACAAACTTGGTTATGGTTTCCATTCTTGAACGAGAAACCTGATAGAAAGCTTAAAATCATCACTGTACATGACTGTCTGTTTACTTGTCAAACCCATACACACACAGAAAAATCCCTCTAACATTGATAATTTTCAGTTAACATAGTCTTAGATTAATAATGTTTTAGTGGTTTTGAAATATCAGTATATCATGTCTACAAAAATAAAAAAAGAACTAATTTTACATTAATAATAAAATAATAACTGAAAATATTTGATCTAAAAGTTCAAAATAATATATTTTCTAGTCTCTGCCATATAAGAAATTTTATATAACAGCAATTAAGAATTTTTTTTTCTTTCTAATGACCTTTTCTTATCTCTTTTCAGGTCATGTCAAGCCATGATTAGGCCTGCTATTGGTAACTCAGTACAATCTGCTGCATGGATGGTTGGTTGGTATCTAAACCAGCTCTCCCTACTATCTTTTTTTGCTTGTGAGGAGAGTGGCATATCATCTCACAGGATGAAAAACAAAACCTGTCAAAGGGTGGATGAGCTTCTTATAGGAGCCAATGGCCAACATATATATACCTTGTCCATGGTATTCTCAGCATCCTTCTCGAGAACTATATCTCTGTCTCCTCTTCATTTATGAGAAAAATTATCCAGCATTCATTGCCATATAGGAGGATTAATATTTATAGCAGTTCAATACACTTTTCTTTGTTTCTAACAAAATTTTTCCTGTTTCTTAATACTTTGTTTAGCTTTTGGAAGGCATCTTTAGCTATCTCAATATTTTGGTGTCATATTTTTCATCAAGTGTTAAAACACTATGCAGATCATTAAATTTCTTCATTTGCTCTATTTTGACATCTCCAATTCACAGATTGCATCTTGGACCTATTCCTCTTACTGATGACCAACAATTCTGTTTTCTTAAATTGATGATCAGTTACTTCTTTCTACTTAAAACAAAAGTGGTACAGAAATTATTGTTGAGCTTTTTTTACATCTTATCAACCCTTTGTTGGTTTAGTTTGGTTGATTTTGTTTAGTGGCATATCAGCCTCTATGAGTTATTTAATGCCAAAATTTAAATATTTTGAACACAATTTTATGCCTTCAACTACAGATAAAATGTATTGTTGGCCATTTTGCTATAAATAGGTATTGTTGGTTATCTTGCTATAAACTGGTAATGCTGATCATTTTTCTATAAAAATGTATTTTAATACTTTCATAGTATTTGGGGGGGGGGACTCTAACATGCGTTACCAGCCCAGGTCAGAGTGAACCTAGGAACAACAGCAGTTAAGAAGTGGTTCCACACTCTTCAAAATCTTTAACTTCCTGATCTGTCAATCCTTTGTGGGTTAATGAAAGCCAAAACATTTCAGATTGTAGGAGGTTGCTTACAGTATCCGATATTCCCAAGTGGTCCCTCACCTAAGTACAGACTGAACGTGATGCTGCTTAACTTTGGTAATCAAATGGGAGCCAATGTTTTCAGGATGATTTAACCATAGGCTGGTACAGAGAATTGGAAGGAGTAGCAAGATGACTTCAGATTTGTGCTGCATTTAAATATCAAGGTGTGGGATGCAGATTTAAGTCTTGTCAGAAACATTTTTTATTGGTTGCTGCTTGCTTTTGTAGCCAAAGAGTTTATGACGCTAGTCTTGCGATAGAAACTAATACTAAAATCTTACATGTAGATTTATTAAGCTTCTTTCTGTTTACTTACACAAAATCACATTTGTTTACTACGAACACAACCTACCCACATCCTAATTTTATAAATTTTTAATGAATTTAATTTATTAGTGTCTCAACAATTTTTCCTATCTAAGTTTCTTACAAATCAATTCGGCTATATTGTAATACCAATACATCAACAGAGAACATTGTGCATAGGATGTGTGTTCATTTAATATTAATGAAAAAGATTCTACCTAGGGCAATGGAGCTTAATCTCCCTAGAAAGTTCTCCTCTTGGGATCTCACATACTTATCTCAACATCTTTTCTGCTTTTCAAAACAGTCTGAAGTTTCCTCTTTTGGGATTGCCATCAGCTGCCTTGTTGTATTCTGCTTAGTCTCAAGCATCTCAACAGTGATTTTAGCTTTGGGAAAAGTCAGAAGTTGCTAGGATATGATACATTTATGCATAGAATGAAGAGTAAACATATTGAACATTACTATCAAAAAAGAAAAATGTGGTGCAAAACCTCTTATGTGGACAGCTTTTTGATCAACCCTTATCAAAAAGATTGTCAATAAGTTTAAAATATTAAACAGAAAAATAGAATTATCAAAAAAAAAAATGATGTAAAACAGTCTAAAAGTAGATAAATTAAGACCAGGGTGTCAAATCTGACTGATGTGATGTTTTACCAAAAACTCCTGTAGGAGATATGATAACACTACTTGCTGGGTCCTTGTGAATGTAACAGTCACACAGTACACGTGCTCACTCGGTGGTGTCTCACTACTGACTTAGTTAACTCATTGGAGTGTGTCTATTCATGTATGCACAGTAAGGTCCCTTCTTATTAGTTGCCAAAAGCAGCTAAAATAAAATGGTTCAGGAGATATTACAAAATGGCTGGATATTTTCTATTCAGATATTGTAAAATGTAATTGAATGTTGTCAGCCATCTTTTTGAAAGAAAGCCAGAATAAATATTTTCTAATCAATCAATAAAGAGAAAAATATTCTAGTTCGCTCGCCAAACAGTTCATCCCAATCCTTATTAGGAATGTGTTGTATATAAACCCTTCATTCAATGAACTGTTGATAAGTTTAAAATATTATACAGTAAAATGGAATTACCAATAAAAATGAAGTAAAACATTTTAAAAATAAATAAGTTTGATTCCAGGACAGACCTGACTGATGTGATGTTTGGCAAAAAAAATTCTGTATGAGATATGAAGGCTTTACTTGTGTAGTCATTGTGGATGTAACAGTCACACAGTACACAAGCTCACTCAATGATTTCTCACAGGAGATTGTCTGTTCATGAATATTCAGTTAAGTTCTCTATAATTAGATGTTATAGCCATGCAACCATTCCTTGAAGTACTCAATATAGTTGCATACATTCTGAACAGACCTTGGAAATGCGTGTATATAACACATTTGTCTCTTTTCTTCACTGATATTGGCTTATGACCACATATGTTGAAACACCGGTTCCCATCTGATTATCAAAGTTAAGCAATGTTGAGCTTGGTCAGTACCTACATGGTGGGTAACTGCTTGTGAATACCGGGTGCTATAAGCTTGGATGTGTGGGTGGTGTCATGGATAATAGCTTGGAATTATTAATTGGAGAGATGAGTTTCAGTTCTAGCTGGGTTTGTTATATTCAACTTACATGCAAATACCCTCTTCTCCCCCAAGCTATGGGTTAATTAGTAATACATATCACTCAACCATTATTATCTCCCCCAGCAAAAAAAAAAATTCTTAGAATCTAAAAATATTTTCTGGCTTTAAATAACCTACAAAGGGTTGATAAGCCATAAAAGACAAATCAATCAATCAGTTCCTTGCTATGTGACCTCCTCGGGATGATTGGAACATTATTGACAGAAACCTAAGAAATCTAATAACCTCTTTAGAATGAGTAATATTTTGACATTTCTTAACTCATTATTTACATGTGGACTATTGCACCATCTTTGTTGTTGTCATCATGTTTCAGCTGTTGCACTCTTTGGCCTTTATCAGGAGCTTGTCAATCTGGGAAATGAGGTGAGTAATAACTGAGCACAACTAAATAGGAACTAGATAAGATAACTAGATATGGTCAGTGGAAAGAGAACAATCTACCCTTGTAGATTAAATAAAGGGTTCAGTTTGCAATTCTCTACAGGTACTCTTGTGTAGAAAGACTGACTTACCTTCACTCCACTTATTATTGACTCATCCATCTGCTATGAGTAGAATATCTGCTCATAAAACGGGGAAAAAAAGGGGGCTGCAAAGACATAGCGATTTTCAGTTGTACACTTGTCGCACTGAACTACTCAATTCTCAATCCATGTTCTCATGTGATTAGAACCATTCTTCACTCAACCTTTGTTTCCAATGTTTTTCTTAGTCTTACTAACCAACAACTATGAGCGTTATACAAATTTTATCACAGTTACCCTGATCGACAGACACTTGAAGAACGAGGACACAGTTTGAATACATTGTGATTATAGCAAGGAAGATGAGGAAACAGTTGGCATGTAAATAATAACTCCTCATCCCAGAAATTCAGAAATTTCCTTATTCATAAAATCCTTATTTTCCAAACGACTGTATAAATCAATACTTTAACTACCATTCCATTTTAGATCCAGGAAAGCTTCTCTTACCAAGGAAAATCAATTGGCTTCAACAAAGCATAAATAACCAATGCACTATAAGCCTTGAGTTAATACAATTCTAAACTCATTGCTTCAGTCACATTTTTTGAATGGTCTAGAACAGCTCCAAACTATCTTTTCAAATGTTCACATATAAAATTAATTTTATCAAAGGCATTTTCTGTATTTGTATGTGTTTATGTGTAACATTAAAAAAATATATATTTTCATATTATTTACATTCTGACTAATATCTTTATCTGTTGTTATTATCATAACGTTTTGGCTGTTCATTATTTACATTATTCGGACTATTGTCCTCATCTTTGTCGTCATATTTATTACAACATTTTGGCTGTTGTACGCTCCGGCCTTCTTCAGGTTCAAACTGAACCCTTTATTACGTACACGAATGGATGTTATCAGTTATCTCCTGTTAATTTTTCCCTCTGAAAGTTCTCCACTGCCTTAACTAGGTATTGAACTCACACTCTTTGGGTCCTGTCATTGGATCTAACCAATATCTTTATCCACTGTGCCATGTGCCATGTGTCCTTGAGGACATCTGTGTATGAATTTCTGGGTATTATAAACCTAATGTCTTCAGCAACCATTTTTACCAGTGCTAATATTGCAATTTTTTCTGTTATCAATTCAGTTTTTTACCAGAGCTCATATTGCAACTTTGTTGTTATTATCACTTTTCTCTGGCACTCCTTATTACTGGTTCCCATATTCACAAAGACGGTATTCTGCTCAGGCCGATTGTTAGTTGCCAAGGCTCTGTGTACCACCCTCTGAGTCACTTCCTTGTAGATATAATTGACCCATTGATCGGAAAGTCTCCTTCATATGTCTGAAACTTAGCTCATTTCGTGGAAATAATCAAAGATTCTCCCATCCTATCCAACCAGATGGTGAGCTTGGACGTGGTGAGTTTGTTCACCAAGGTACCCATGGAGGAGGCACTCTCAATAGTCAGAGACAGATTGGCCTCTGACTCATCCTTAAAAGAACGGAACAGTATTCCAATAGATAATCTGATGGAGATGTTGACTTTCTGTACATTAACAACACACTTCGAAATGGGATCACACATATATCGACAGGATGAGGGCTTAGCAATGGGCTCGCCATTATCCCCAGCAATGGCGAATATATACATGGAATACTTTGAGGAAATGGCATTAGAATCTATATCTCTAATGCCAACTATATGGTTAAGGTATGTAGATGATACCTTCATACTCTGGCCACACCAGGAAGATGTTCAAGTTCTACTGGACCATGTGAATTCAACAAAACCTTCAATACAGTTCACAATGGAGAAAGAGAGTAACAACACACTCCCATTCCTGGATGTTCTAATATTTCGAACAGAGCATAGGTTCAAGACATCCGTATACCGTAAGCAGACATTCACTGGACAGTACCTCAATTTCAACTCCCACCATCCATACAGCATAAAGAAAGGCATCGTCCGCTGCTTACAACACTGAGCAAAAGTTATAAGTGGTGACCGAGAGACATTAGATAAAGAATTGGTCAGTATAAGTAGTACCCTACAACATAACAACTACTCTGGGTACATGGCAGCAGCCCCCAAAAACTGGGATAGGCAGGTACAAGAGGAGGAGGAGGAGGACAGCAGCACTCAGAAAACAGTCTTCCTGCCTTATGTGAAGGGGTTATCAGAGAAAATACAAAGGATCTGTGGTCCATATAACATCAGGACAAACTTCAAAAGCTTGACGACACTTCGCAGATATCTCTCCCGAGTAAGTCCCCCCATAGAGGAGAACATGACTAAAGACTGTGTACGCTATCCTGTGCAGCTGCGGAAAGAAATATAAAGGAGAAACAGGCGTGGCTGACCACATATGGAGAGAGAAGGGAGATCACCGCCCTCTGTGGGATCAGGTTGAGATCATAGACAAGGAACACCATTGGAAAATTCATAAGCTTAAGGAATCAGCACATATGCTAGGCCACAAAAGTTTCCTGAGCCGACCAATCATAGAAATAAATACAATATGGGAACCAGTAATAAGGAGTGCCAGAGGAAAGTGTTAATAACAACAAAGTTGCAATATGAGCTTTGGTAAATACATGAAATGATGACAGAAAAAATTGCAATATGAGCACGGGTAAAAATGGTTGCTGAAGGCATTAGGTTTATAATACCCAGAAATTCATACACAGATGTCCTCAAGGCACAGTGGATAAAGGTGTTGGTTAGATCCAGTGACAGGACCCAAAGAGTGTGAGTTCAATACCCGGTTAAGGCAGTGGAGAATTTTCAGAGGAAAAAATTAACAGGAGATAACTGATAAGTGACATCCATTAAAAACATGGCACGTGGAACTACACCAGTGAGCGAAATAAAGGGTTCAGTTCGACATTCCAACCACCTGAAGAAGTCCGGAGCGTTGTAATAAATATGGCGACAAAGATGAGGACAATAGTCTGAATAATGTAAATTATGTATATAATACCTCATCTCAGAAATATAGACAGGTTTTGGCTGTTGTGCTCTCCAGCTTTCTTCAGGTATCTAGGGGTGGGTAACCTACAGGTAATTTTGAATAGAATGCACAACAGCCAAAACATTGTGATAATTACAAAGATGAGGACATTACTAGGAATAATAAGAATGTAAATAATGATAACTTCTCATTTCAGAAATTCAGACAGAAAGACCGTTTTTTGTTAAATTTTTCAGATAAATCTATTTTAGCATCTTATTAATATTTCTACTCTTATAGCATTCTTATAGCATTGTTGCATGGCTGTGCAGGCCAGTTTGGGGGAAAAAAACTGGAAATTTTCATTTACTGGAAATAAATACAGACTAAGCTAAACAACATTCTAAACATACAATATAGTAAAAATACATCACAAAACAGGTTGTATTGTATGCTACTAGATGATTCTACTGATTTTGAAATAATACTAAATGATAGTTTATAACATAAACATTCTTCTTCTACTTTTATGTGCTGTGTCCTTTTAGGATGTAGGTGTTCATGACCCTCTACATCTTCCTGTAACTTGTAGCTCTTAATAAGTTTTGTCTTTTGTTATTTCTCCTAAACTCTGTTCTACAATCCATTTACTCAAGCTCATCATGTATTCTACGCACTGCTTTTCTGTGTCCCTCTTTCCCTCAATGTGTTTTGTGATTTTTCAAGCCCTCCTTCCTCATTATGTGCCTCAAAAATTTCAACTGTCTCTTCCTGATGTTAAACATAAGTTTCTTTTTTGTTTCCATTTTCTCTAAAACTTTGTCATTAGTCACATGTTCGGTCCATTGTATCCTCGCAACATTTCTGTTGCTTCAAGTCTCTTCTTGAGGAGATTGTCCAGCATTCACTGCCATATAGGAAGACAGATATCACATAACAGTCCAATGCTCTTTTCCTTCTAACAAAGTTTCTCTATCACTTAATACTCTGCTTAGGTTTTGGAATGCATCTTTCACCACCCCAATACACCTTCAGATCTCACTGTCACACTTTCCATCCAGTTAGAACACTTCTCAGATATTTAAATTTTTTGTACTTGTTTGATTTTAGTATCCACAATTTGTAATTGCATTTTGGGCTTATTCATTTGCTGATAACCATGCATTCTGTCTGTTTATACTTAATTCCTTCTTCTTGCTTCCCTTCACTACCTTCTGTAGGAGCTTTTGTAGTTTCCTTTCCATGTCAAACATTAAGGCCTGATATTTCATGGTGTCTTGAAATTGTATATCTTTATTATCTGCAGGCATTATAAATTTTGTAAAGATATATAAAAGTCTGTCCACAGTAGCCAAAGTGTTAAAATTTTTTTAACTTTTTCTTATTATTATTTAAGTTTTTCAAATCAGGATTGAAAGTTGTTTTACTTTGTATTAAATAGAATGAGACTTGCATTTACATTAGTCGGACTATTGTCCTCATCTTTGTCGCCATATTTGTCACAACGTTTCGGCCATTGTACGCTCCGGCCTTCTTCAGGTGGTTGGAATTTCGAACTGAACCCTTTATTTCGATCACTGGGGTAGACTGTTCTAGTTCCACGTGCCATGTTTGATGGATGTCAAATTTTCCCTCTGAAAGTTCTCCACTGCCTTAACCGGGTATTGAACTCACACTCTTTGGGTCTGTCACTGGATCTAACCAACGCCTTTATCCACTGTACCATGTGTCCTTGAGGAAATATAGACAAACTCAGAATGAGACTTATAGGAGTATATTTTCTTTTTCTTTTTCTTTTTAACAGAAAGAGAAGAGACATACATGATTTCAGTTACAGGTCAATTCTTTGATGTAATATTGAAATAAAATCATGTCTATTCTCTTTGTTAGTCATATTATTTTCAACTTTGATCATTCTCTTTAACAAATACTGACTTTCAACCCACATTTCAAGAATTGGTTAGGCTGCTAAATTTCTTAACATTTAATGCTAAACACACAAAGAAAATTCCTAGGCCTCATGAATTTAAACGTCCCACGAGGCTGGCATCCCGTTCCCACCCCTTCACCGTTGAAACTGTTAGATGTAGACGTCTCTTCTACTCCAATAGCTTCATGTCTCGCACATCTCGCCTGTGGAACTCCATTCCTTATTCCTGTTTCCCTGACAAATACAATCTCCAACTATTTAAGTGTAACGTCAATCGACATCTCCAGTTGCCTTGATCTATCCTCTTCCTTTCTCCACATCCTTTCACCTTTCATTCCCATCTGCTCTCGCTCCAAATCTTCTGTAACCCCCTAGCCTTGATCAATCCACTATCTTTCTCCACATCCTCTCCTTTACCACTCCTATCTGTTCTTCCTCCAAACCTTCTGTAACCCCCTGCATACTAGTGGCTTCCAGCCTTGCTTGGGGTGATATGCTTAAAAAAAAAAAAAAAAAAAAAAAAAAAAATACCATATACATATTAACTGATGAAGAATTTGTTAGCAAATGAAAAAGGCAGATAATTTTAAAAAGTAGATATTTGCAGAAATGCTGTATTTTTAACGGTTTATACAACATCCACCCCCCCAATAATATTTCAAGTATATAAAACCCAGGAGATATCTTGTAGAATAATGTTTACCTAAACATGGTCGACATAATGTTTACCTAAACATGGTCGACATAATGTTTATCTAAACATGATAGTATATATCTATCATAGTTCTATAATATGGTAATATTAAATATAAATTGGGGATCATATACACTACTAATCAAGATAAGTCAAAAATTGTTATAATCATATTAGTAAAATAAATAATAAGGATCAATCTTACTATTAATGGCTTGCAAGAATGAGAACACAATAGCTGCTTTGACTTTACAAGGCAGTGTGAAGTACAAATACAATGTTCATAATGAGTTAAGACTTACCTTCAACAGGTCTAAGGGTGTAAGTAATATTCGCGCAATATCCAGTGCCACATTTCCATGTCCAACAATAGCCACATCTTCTACATCAAAATTCAATTTTAACTGGTAAATAGATAAATTGAAAAAAGAAAAGAAAAACTCAAATAGTTACTTCTTAATTTGATTATTTCTTTGTTTATACTTTGTATACATCTTATTTTTTATTCATTTTAAAGCCACTAAGACAACGGGTTACTAAGAGTATAAGAAACTGAGAAAACTTTATCGAGGAGAAAGGACAATAAATGAACAGGATTCAAGGAGATAGGTGAAGATAAATTTAATTTAAGTAATTTAATTTATTTAATTTTTTTAAGATTGCATTTGACAGGTAAACAAGAAGCTGGAAGAAAATTCTACAGGTGAGAAGTGCAAGAACTATTATTATTTACATTATTTATATGTGAACTATTGTCCTCATAAGGAGAATAGCCTACATGTAAATAGTGTAAATAATAACTCCTCATCCCAGAAATTCAGACAGAAAAAACTCATCAGAAGAATTACTATGAAAATATTTATAGAAAAGGCACAAAGAAGCTCCATTACAACAGTGGGAAAATGATTGAGGCTGAGATGCCAGATCAGGGCTGATAACAGTGCAGATTCTTTGCAGAATTTGTTAAGAATCCAAATGATTCTATAATTACATTATTTAATGTAACTTAAAAAAAACTCATCTCTAATAATGAACAGTGTGACCTTTTCTGCTTATTTCCTTATTTCTCTATTCCTAACTTCTGTCACCCTAAAGTAAATAGGATATGGGTGATCATCGTTCTCTATAACTTCTTGTCCTTTGTAGCTATTAGTATGATTTGTCTTTTCACTATTGCTCCCAGTCCTTGTTTTGCCATCCATTTACACAAGCTCATTAGGTAGGTTACTTGGTGCTTTCCTCTACTGTTCTTGTTTTCAATATGACCAATGAGTATCAAATTAACCAAGCCTTCTTTCCACATTATGTGTCATAGAAATTTTAACTCTTTCTTTAAGGAGCCTTTTATTTCCCATTTTTCTTAAAACCTCCTTGTTACTCACATGTTAAGTTCTTGGTATTATCAGTATCCTTCTGTAGACAATCATTTTTGTTGCCCCCCCCTTCATCTGTAAGATTTTCCAGCATTCACTTCCATATA
The DNA here is from genome assembly GCA_964036315.1 of Acanthosepion esculentum. Classification (NCBI taxonomy): domain Eukaryota; kingdom Metazoa; phylum Mollusca; class Cephalopoda; order Sepiida; family Sepiidae; genus Acanthosepion; species Acanthosepion esculentum. The sequence goes on from OZ038501.1 coordinate 61,901,129, forward strand.
GGAGACCCAATATTACTTAACAGTTCAGCACACTTTTCTTTGTTTCTAATGAATTTTTCCTATTTCTTAATGCTTTGCTTAGCTTTTGGAAAGCATCTTTCACCATTCTAAGTTGCTTTCAGATTTTACAATGATCCAAGGCAAAGGTCAGGACAGTGACACTTTGATGTAATGCAGAGCTCACAGATACTCTGATCCTGTGCAGAAGTGCCAATCCACCCATAAATAATCCTATAATCATTTTGACATTTTTAAAAATTTTTTTAAAGCTTATCACCCCAAGCAAGGCTGGAAGCCACTAGCACGCAAGGGGTTACAGAAGGTTTGGAGGAAGAGCAGATAGGAGTGGTAAAGGAGAGGATGTGGAGAAAGATAGTGGATCGATCAAAGCTAGGGGGTTACAGAAGATTTGGAGCGAGAGCAGATAGGAATGAAAGCTGAAAGGATGTGGAGAAGGGAAGTGGATAGATCAAGGCAACTGAAGATGTCGATTGACATTACACTTAAATAGTTGGAGATTGTATTTGTCACGGAAACAGGAATAAGGAAGGGAGTTACACAGGCGAGATGTGCGAGACATGAAGCTATTGGAGTAGAAGAGACATCTACATCTAACAGTTTCAACGGTGAAGGGGTGGGAACGGGATGCCAGCCTCATAGGACGTTTAAATTCCTGAGGCCTAGGAACCAGCAAAAGCAGCTCATCGGAGCAATTACCGTGAAAGTATTTGTAAAAAAGACAGAGCGAGGCAACATCGCGTCTGTGAGAGAGTGACTGCAGACGAGATGACAGATCAGGGCCAATTACATTGCATATCCGTCTCTGGATCTTATCAAGAACCCTGAGGCAAACAGCAGGGGCTCCAGACCATATATGGCAGCAATGCAAGGGTGAATGGTCGATTTATAGATTTGGAGGATCGATTCCGGGAAGAAAAATTTCCTGGCACGGCACAGGGAGCCAACTTTCCTTGCGGTGGATGATGCAATTGACTCGATGTATTTGTTCCATCTCAGATCAGCGAGGAAAGATAGATCTTTTAGTAAATATTAACTAATTGTATTGTGCCAATGTTATAAGTAAAGAAATCCTTCTTTGTCTTGAAAGATTTTGGCTTTTACCTGATTTAGAGCAAAGACCATATCTATTTCAGTCATCAAACAAATTCAAGAAATATATTTTAATTATGAAGACATAGATGTTTCTCATGTCCTATTAGATTATTGGGGTGCCACATTGAGTAAATCCCCTTCATTGTATATCTTCGGACAATTAGAATTACTTGACAGTAACCACTCAACTCCATATGACAGATTTTAATGGGTTACATAGTATCAGTTGTAAGGAATGACTAAGAGCTCCAATTATCCTGCAATTTATCTATGATTGGGAAGAAGTGAATTCATGTATTTCCAAGAGCATTAGTTCAAAGTGACTGCAAACTGTCCCAGTTGGACTTTCAACTTGGTTTGTCAATTCCATTCCACATGCTATTAACCATCAAGCCACTTGCACCTATTTTATAAAGAGGAAAAAATCTCCCTAGTTACATAAATCTTTGTAGGCCAATGAAGAAAAATGTATTTATTTTATACAACAAATATTTATTTTTCAGTATAATCTCCTTTCTCATCAATGCACTTTATTAATTAGTATTCACCACTGAATTAAAAGTTAAAAAAATGAATAGTACATATGAAAATTTCACATAGAAGATCACCTCGTAATGATATATCAGGCTACAGACTTATTGATCCATCCTCATATATTTGTTATAGCGAAAGTAAGAAGAAATAATGCAATCATTCATCACTATCAATAGCTGAGAATGAGCAAGAGAAGTTTATGTAGGATAGAACCTCTTGACTGACAAGCACTTGGAGAGCAATCATCCTGATATCACACTTGTGCAGAAGAGCAGCCATGAATGGATCATGACAGACATTGCAGTAACTTGGATACTGTAAAGGTGATGCAGGTAAAAATACAGAGGTGCAAAGACTTGGCAGAGTAAATCAGAGAAATTATACCAAGCAGCAGCTCAAATTGTCCATATTGTGCTTGGTGCACTCATAACTAGTTCCAGGAATCTTTCTGCCTTGCAAAAATGCCTTGGGGATACCTGACATCATTGTGAGTGTGCAGACGGCAACACTGCTTGGAACAGCTCATGTGCTAAGATGTATTGTCTCTCTAAACCATGGGTAGAAGCTGAGATATGATCATTATCACCCAACTGAAACATCTAAGAGTCAGAGAGGATTTCAAATAATAATAATAATAATAATAAATGTCTAAAGTATGTTACAAATAGAAAAAAAACTTTCATATTATTTTTTTATTCATACAATTTTAAATTAGAAAAGATCTTTACAAAGAAAAATCAATTTGCTTTAATAGAAGATGAATGAAGAACACAGATATTAGAACAGAAAATTTGATTGAATTAAGCCCTTGTCTTGTACCCACAGGAGAGCTTATGTTAAATTAGGAGAAAAATCTTTTCCCAGTCCTTATCTTTAAAGAAATAAGATTTCTTAGAAGTTTAAGTCAACTCAGTTAAGAACGACTTCTTCAAGAATGGAAGCATAGAGAGTGTAATAGTTATCAACACAGAAAGAGATGTCGGTGTGCAGAGTTCAATTTCCATAAATCTGTTTTGTTCACTTTGCACATAAATACCCATGAAAAGGCATGAAACCGTCTTCTTTCAGCAATGGGTTAGATAATAAAGCAAACTGAGATTTCTTGCCTTGTTATAGCACCCAATCTAATAGGAAAACTGAATTCAAAACCAGCCTGAAGAGGAGGAGGCTTCATCTTGCCTAAGCCACACCACTACTACTATGGCTGCAGTACATGTGATGCCCTTAAGAACCTATTGGGTTATGGGACTCATGAGGAATTCAAAAATATATATTCAGGGTCAATTTTGTACTCAGGAAATAAATTACATACTTACACCTTGATCCTCAGGCAGACCATTGTACCAACCAACAAAATGTCGTGCAGATATTACATTTGGCAGATTCTAAAAATGCAAAAATAATTTTTAAACAACTTTATTTTTTAAATATAGATGTTCGCATATGCAAATGAGAAATTCTCTCTAGAAAAATAAGATTAACATTTGCAAAACTATTAGTTACTGACAAAATTAATATAATGTAACAGAATTTTCACATAAAATTTTAGTTCTTATTAAAGTAACATAAGTAGGCACCTCAAGGCAGTGTAATGGTTAGCAAGTTTGTCCTGCCAGATTAGTTATGACTGAAAAGTGAGTTTGCCCCATACTTTCGACCTTGTGCCACATCTAAGTTATGCTTAGGAAATAATTTGGGCACCTCGGTGTGTTGTATTGGTTAGCAATCTTGTCTTGCTAGAACCATAACAGCTGAGTATTGAGTTCAATCCTCACTGGGTGCCCTACGCTTTCGGCCTTGTGCCACATCTAAGCTGTGCCTAGACAATCATTTAAAATAACATAATGAATCTTTCTTGAAATTAGAGTACAAAACTTAGCCATTTTTTTTTTTTACAGTGGGGTTCATCCTGTACAAGGCACTTGAAATAGAGGGTTACAGAGTAAGAGGAACAGTTTGTGTGGACAGGTGGGGATAATGGTTAACCCCTTGCCTTGAACAGATTAAGACTCCAATGATTGAAGAAACATCTTGTTGGAATACAGAAGATGCTTATTTCCCTTAGGCGGAGGTAGGTCACATGGGTCACGTGACAGACCACTTAGTGACATCACACCATACAGTGATGAAAGCTGCAGTCAAATTCAGTTTTGTTTACAGCAGCCAAACAGTAAAGTTGCTTTCTTTAGCCTAGGCCCACCATGGTCTGGTCAGAGGCTAAATCTGTCTCCCCAGCAGCTTATAAGTCTATGGTGCTGCTTCCCTTTGGAAATATATCTTTCCCAGATATAGAATGAAACTCCAGCTTGCAGTCCTCAATTTTGGAAAACCCAAGACTTGCTGTTTCCCATTCATGGAATATGTCCTTGCCTGGGACATAGATGAATCCAGCCCATTTGAATTTGGAGTCCTAAACATGGCTTCTCCAGACACAGGAGTATCGCCATATTATATGTAAGATCCTTCTGCTTTGTTTCTCTTTACACTCTGCTTTGCTGTGTAGATATATGTGATATATTATTCTCCATGTGTATATATTTGTATATACAGTTTTGTGTATGTCTTAATAGTATAAAAGTCTCTCTGAGAACAAAGTATATTTGTCATTCTTTATCCTTTCAGCCATTCTGTTCTATACATGAACTAGAGTATTATTATTGGATATAATAATGCCCATAACAGGGGAAATATAAATGGAAGAATAAATCTTTCCATTATAGCCCTCTCCCATTAGAAGCTTCTTGGGAGTCAGTTCCACAGAAGGTGCTTGAGTCAAATTTCTTTCTCACCTATGGAATATGGAGGGAATGTGGGTAGTTTACTACAATGTGAGCAGCATGGCGGATACTAGCCATGAAGATTATAACTGGTGAAACCAAGGAATGCAGTTCATCTGAGCACTTTCCATAGAAGTAGTGATAGAGCAGTGAGAAGCTTGCCACATCTCTTCTGTGAGAGAAGGGTTGCAGGCTGGAAAATAATGTATCACCCACAAGGATGCAGAGATACTTTTGCACTCTATCAAGCCTGGAAAGTGAAGAATAGGCAGCTCCTGTCCAAATATGACAGCAGTACTCCATTTTAGACCTGATCTGGTCCTTGTAGTAAAGGAAGAGGATAACACAAAGAGTTAAATACTTATTGGAGTGGTACAGAGAACTGACCTTTTTTCCGACATCTTTAGGGATGAATCATATGTATGAGTTCCACTTGAGGTCTAAGGTGAGTTTAAAGCCCAATAGTCGCTCAAGGCACAGGGACACGCATGGGGACATCCATTCATCATGACTGGTGGTAGTTCTAGGTCTGATTGGTGATGATGGAAGTTTACTAGTTTGGTTTTCGAAGCATTGAACACAAACAGAGCTAAATCAGATGAGATTAAAAATGTCACGAAGTAGTAATATGTAAATCTTTAAAATAGGTACCTCCACTACCGACTGACTGCTGAATGTGTTCATTTTCCATTTCACCTTAGGAGTCTTTTATCATCTTTTAAACTTCAAAAATATTTAGAAAGTGATGTATTATTTCTGTAAGTACTATTGGTGAAGGACAAGGTATGTTGATACCACCTAGTCTTGAAAGAATTCTTAGTACTACCAATACAGAATTTTTCAACCGTCAGATTCTCTATTGTAGAGATAGTACAAAGATAAACAAGAGATTTAGTTAAACATTTGTTCAGCATTGGTCAGAATTTGTACAATTACATTGGCCAAAATCATTAATAATATTTTCCTTGGAATGTGTATTATGATCCAGATTATTAAATTGGTTTAAAATTTTATTATTGTGTAACTTTATAATCTTCTCAAGATTATTGGTGCAGCTATAACTTAGTTTTAATGTGTTTCTGTTAAATATTTTACTAAAAGGGTTACTTTAAGGAAAATGTTTATCAATCAGTTGGAGGAACAATTTTGAAAATTCTTTTTCCTTATCCTTTTAACAGATTTTTGTATATGTATGTGTATTGTGTATATTTGTGTATTTCTTTCTTTCTTTATATAGATATGCATATGCGTGTGTGTATGTTATATATATATATATATATATATATATATATATATATATACAGTCAACAATGAAATTTTGAATATTTTTACCCATTTCTCAGAATCTCATGCTCATATAATGCCAGATTTATATATGTTAAAGAATATAAAACTTGATTTTCAGAACAATAGGTTAAATACAACAAGTTGAAAGTTCAAATAAATCGTCAGTCACCAAAAAACCTTCAGTAATTAAAATGTGTAAACATTGAAGAATGGAAGAAAATCCCAGAAAAACTTGTTCAAATCTCATCAAAAACTTTAGAAAACGATTGCAGCAAGTTATAAAGATGAGAGGCCAAGCTATTGACTATTAATATTGTGAAAAGTGTTCAATTTTTTCTATTTTTCATACTGTACGAATAAGTTTGTCTTTTCCTATTTTGAATAATTCACCTGTCAAATTTGTTGTATTTAACCTTTGGTTATGAAAATTGAGTTTTATATTTCTTTTTCTCGTGCTTATTAACGTATAAAAAAGCTGGCATCATAGGGACATTAGATTCTGAGAAATGGATAAAAGTATTCAAAATTGAATGGGTGTACGAATAATTTTGTCATTGACTGCATATATTTTCAACAAGTCCTGTTAAACAACACTGATAAGGTGTGTCTATCCAACTTTTTATCAGAATTAAAACTTGTAAACCTTCCAAAGTTCATTTTTTAATCCAAGTACTTTCAACTGTAACTAAAGTTGTTATCAAGACTATAGTAACAGTTGAAAATACTCAGATTAAAAAAAAATGAAATTTGGAAAGTTTACCAGTTATTCAGAAATAAAATAACTTAGAAATTGGAAAAACTTAATAGACAGACCTTTTTGGTGTTATTTAACAGGATTGTTTGAAAGAATTCATGCTGCCCAAATACAGCTTATTTAAATTATATGTATACAGAGAGATAGAGATTAGCAATTTAGCCAAAGTATGACAATAATGCCACTAAGATGCAAAGGGCTACTGGGAGTAAGGGAGAATAAAAAAGACTTTAGAAGGAACCAGCAACTCAGTCCTATATATATATATATATATATATATATATATATATATAATTCTATTATGTATAGTTACAAACTATTTTATAAATACCCTCTACTTATTAGAGAAGAGTGCTCAATATCAGAGATTGTGTATGCATGTATATATATACATATATATATATATATATATATATATATATATATATATATACGCATATATAGTATAAGCAAAAGGTTTGAGGTCACCCCCTGTATTTTAAAGAATGGTCTCAAACCTGAAGCTTCCTGCCTTTTTCAAAACTAATTTACTAGTTCATTTCAGGCAAGATGTACTTTCTCTTCCTTAAATGTTTTATCATATATTGAATAATAATAATAATAATAATGAAATTAAACCCATTACTCTATAATATTTTGTTAAAATTTTAGCTTTTTTGCCTAATGTACCTTGCTGGCTAACGGTAATCTTAGAGCTGGCAGATTTAAATTTTAGGTAACCCTCTCTCTTTAAAAAATTGGATGCCATGTCCTATTGGGTCAAATAGTTTCAGTATATTATCTTAGTAGGTGTTAATATTCTACCTTGCTTTTTTTTTTTTTTTACTATTTCTTTATTATTCAATATAAATTGAAACCAAACTAGGTATGAAACTTATTAATTATTAAATCCAGAAAGTGGCCCCAAACTTTTGGCCTATAGTGTATATGCATAATGTCTTTGTTATTAAAAATGTTGTATATTAACTTACCATTGGTTGAACCTTTTGTATTTAACAATCCCTTGTGAATGAATCTGTATAGACGTTAAGTGGTCAATAATGATCAGAGAATGAACCACGCTCAAAGATCTTCTGATCTCCACTCTAATATATTGGCAGTAAAGTCTAAATGGGAGGAGAAAGCCAAATGCACTCTATACATAATCATATTTATCAGGGAAATAATAGATAATTTTTCTTGATGAGTGATAGGGATTAACTAAATTTACAGTGTGCTTTGTTTATAGTCCATTGAATGTAATGACACTATCATCTGAATAGGAACTGAAGAAAATTCTCTCTAAAAAATAAAAAGGATATAAACCTACCTCGCCTGGTATATTAAGCCTTCTCTCTGAATTAGCTCCATAGGCCTGAAAGAAAGTAAAAATCCTTATTAGTCATCATGAATGTTCTTAAGAGCTATGGTAACATTTTCCTATACAAACATATATTCTGCTTTATCCTCATGAGTTCCATAAGAAGAGACATCAGTCATATTTCTCTTTCTGTTTATTTGCAATGGTATCTGTTATAGAAATGTAAATGGTTTCATGTTAAGAATATATATTTTCATTATTAATACATCTATAGTTATATATGAATTCAATTCTTTCTTTTGCTATCATTCTCTCTTTCTCTCACTTTATACAATAATATATAGATTCACCTATATAATGTGTACATATATTGTTGTATGTTCTCCCTCTTTCTATGTATACCCATGGTCAAAATCTTAAGAACAGATACAAAAGGGTTAAAAAAAAAAATATAATACTGTTACTTTAATCAAAATATATTTAATTATAAAATTATTAATTTAACTACAAAATGTAGTTTATCAACAAACAAGTGAAAATTTTAAGCTTTTAATTGATTAATTTAAACAAACATTGAAAAAGTATTTTTTTGGTTGGTCAGAAAGATAAGACCATGTGTGAAAAAAACAAATTATTGGATAAAAAATTTAGAACTCGTCAGTGTGCTCATAGCTTCAGGTGTGTAGACATCTATGTGGGTCATTTCCAGTATTAAATTTCAGATTTAAAAATTTTTTTTTTTTTTTTTTTTTTTTAAGCTTATCACGCCAAGCAAGGCTGGAAGCCACGAGCATGCAAGGGGTTACAGAAGGTTTGGAGGAAGAGCAGATAGGAATGGTAAAGGAGAGGATGTGGAGAAAGATAGTGGATCGATCAAGGCAAGGGGGTTACAGAAGATTTGGAGCGAGAGCAGATAGGAATGAAAGGTGAAAGGATGTGGAGAAGGGAAGTGGATAGATCAAGGCAACTGGAGATGTCGATTGACGCTACACTTAAACCGTTGGAGATTGT
>OZ038501.1:61914904-62102404 GCA_964036315.1 Acanthosepion esculentum
ATATATATATATATAGCTCCTTGAAACACCGAAGATGAACTGAAGGCAAAGATTATGGCAGCATTCACCAATTAAAATAAGAAGACTGTTCAGAAGAGCTGCAGGAGATTCTGATGTTGTCTGGAGGCCATGGTTGAAGGCAATGGCGATTTTATTGAATAAATCTTTGTGTAATTTTGGTAAATATATCTGTTAAAATGAGATGTTGGTGTTAGTTATAATTTTGTATAATTTAGACAATAATCTATCCATCGCACCCTGTATATCTTTTTCGCTTATGACATTGATATTTTGAATGCATTTAACAACTACTAGATACACTTATGTTTACTATACACAGTTCCTGGTGAATTTCTGCTGGATTTTTGCTTTTGCAAAAATATTAATACATCTATATATTTATATTTGTCAACTGTTTTATGATGGTGGTCATCTTTGTTGTGCCTTCAAATATGCATACGTTCAACATTAAGTCTGTTCTGGATTTTACAAGTATTGGATGTTCTCTGTAATTATTATTTTTTTAATTTAAGTCAGTTTATGTCTATCTGTACTTTACTTTGTGGACATCACTTGTCCATCATCATAAAGCATAAATAGCTACAAGACCAAAATTTAAAAAACAAGCATTAACATCAATTTTCTTTTTGTAGTATTCCAGATTTTGGTAATGGTGAGATGTCTGATCAAAAGCATTAGCTCACAAACATTTGGACAATATTTACACTTAATGAATTGTGACACGTGTTCTCTTGTCTGTAAACAAAAAAAAAAAATTTTACAAAAATAAACAGTTTTTCATCTTTAATCAAACAAGTATTAACAAAGTTAATGTTAGGTGTGCATGTGTTTGGTAGACTCTCTCATTGATTTTGATGTATGATGGCTTAACAGTTCAGTTTTCAAGACCTGGACAGCCAAACTACCCCCATACAGGATTTGATTATGGTGGTGAAGGCTTGTGTAGAATCAGCCACACTTTTCCGATAACTGATAACAGAGAAATGGTGCACTGTGTGCCAGAAAATCTTCAAACAGCCCTTCTCAGATTTACCTTCTAGACTTGGTGCCAACCAAGGCTAGAGAGCACAGTCTGCATTGCTATTTAACGCATAGCTAGAAGCAATGGTTTCATAACTTTCCCAAGAGTATTAGTGCAAAAGTGAATACAATGACTTGGTCGTACCAATCCCTACATTCCATGCTGATAACCACTACTCTAAGCATATATATATGTGGGGGGGGGGGGGGGCACTCGAGGTGGTGTAATGATTAGCAAACTTCTCTTGCTAGAACAATTATGAGAGAGTTTGATCCTCACTGGGTTCCCAATAATTTTGGCTTTGTGCCACATCTAAGCTATACTTGGAAAATCACTATGTGTGTGTGTGTGTGTGTGTGTGTGTGTGTGCACATGCAGCCAATATCAAATTCCATAATTGGTTGTTTGCAAAACTTGCTAAAAGTGTTTATTGTGAAACAGTTGTTGTCTTTCAATAAAAGAAATGTTTTTGATAATTTTTAATTTGAATTTTATTTTGAATTTGTGATTGATTTAATTTTTAAAATGAAATGAAACAAAATGGCATTATAAGTGCATTTTGAAAATAAAACCCCATTTTTCATTCTTTACTCTATTTTGCTTTTATTAAACCTACAAATGTGTCAGATCATTTTGTCACACCCTGTACAAATCTAGAGAACTGCTTCAGAACTTCTGCTTGGCTTCTGATTATAATTTTGTTTCTGGTCCACTCACCCGACTATGGTGTTTGTATCCTGGTTGGGACAGTTTCTGATTAGTTGGTCAAAATATGGCTTCATGGCCTAGCAATTCTGAATATAAATTTATTTTTCAAGATTGTGAAATTTTGGTCTCCTTGTTATCATTTGTTTATTTTTTATTTATTTTTCTATTATTACATCCTGGTCATATCGTTTTACATGTAATCATTATTAATTTATACAGAAAAAAGACATTTAAATTTCCTTGTAATTAAGTTTACACAACCTGAATAGTCTAAAACTAATATTAAAATAAAAATCTTTGATTGCACTGTTAAATACCATATTCTTATTCTTCATTTATTTTTAAATAAAAATATTCCAATATCTCTAATAATTTCTGCAACATAATGTCTAATTAAGAAGTAGAGATGACATCTATTGTTTCATTATTTATATGCAACAGTGATTATCATTAATTATCTTTCCTGACAATGTTTGAATAGTTATTTCCCTTGGAGGAAATCACAGACCTCACATTACATGCACCTTTTAATTGCATGTCAGGAGAATGTAATTAACATGATTTATATAATTAACTTTGATTAACAATACCCTTCGGTGGCTCCAAGCTGCTAGCGAATAAATATATGTTGGCTTGTGTGGGCTGTTTAGATTGAACAAAATACATTGCTGAATAGAATAGAGCAATGTTTCTCAACCGGTGTTCCCCAGAACCCTAGGGATTCCACAAGAAACAGTGATAAATAGGCTAATGCATTTTAGAGTAATTTTTGTTAATTTTATATTTGTAATTTTACTATACACATACGGCATATTGTTGGAAAATCCTTGGTTAATAAAGGTTTCAACCTCTTATATTATTTAAAATTATAATAATCATAAGGAATGTATTTAGTGATGTCCATACAGTGTCAGTATGAAACACTTATCACTGGTTAGTGGACAGGACCTGTATGTGGCAGATTTGTGTATTGAGTGGCTCACTCAAATACAGGACGCTTGCATGGTATCCATATATTATGTTTACCACGTGAACTATGATAAAAATATAAAAATAGATAGATATTAATAATGGATTTTGTCTGAATTTCTTGGATGAGGAGTTATCATTATTTACACTTTTTACATTCGGACTATTGTCCTCATCTTAGTTGTTTTTATATCACAATATTTCAGCCATTGTAATAAAAACAACAAAGATGAGGAAAATAGTCTGAATATAAATAGTGTAAATAATTAATAATGGTATATAATAATTTTCTGTAGGGGTTCCCTGAGACATGGCTCAACAAGGTAAAAAGGTTGAGAAATGTTGGAATAGAGATTAGCGGATATATATTGATTAAGATATTGGATAAATTTTAATTTTGCCTGGACAAGTTCCATGAAAAACAGAGCAAAAATTTTTAATCAGAATCTATATTATAGTGAACTGATTTCTGTTTGTAGATGTTTTTGCTATCATAACACAGTAAATGTGGCAGATCGTTGTGTAGGAAATTCTGTCATCCAGGCTTTTTAATAATTAAAAAAAAAAAAGTTTATTTATTAAACCATATATTTATTTTCATCTACCAGCCTGAAAATAAATAAACTTTTTAACAATTAAATGGGGCATCTACTCAAATATGAGTATCCACTAAAAATAATGTTTAAAGTGATAAAATCTGTCGAATTAATAAATAAAAATCCATTACTTCATTATAAATTATTTTGTTTACGTTTGGATACAAAATTGAGCAGTTACAAATTTTTGAGAATCTGTGAGGAGAGGAATTGTGCTTAAAAGCATTATTCAGTCTTTTTTGATCTGCAAAGGTTCTTTGTGGCTGAGCCAGTATAAGTACAGTGGATCTAAATGGTTCCCCTTACACAGATGGACACAGGTTTGAATCCTGTCAGAGAGTGCATATTTTTTTTAATAAGTTTTTCAAATATTCAGGCTGGTAGACAAAAATAAATAAATATACTGTTTAATAAATATTCATCTATTCAAATATGAGTACCCACTAAAAATAACATTTAAAGTGATAATATATGTGTGTGTGTGTGTGTGTGTGTGTGTAATGTCTGGGTACTATTCTTTTGTGAGCACACCTGCCTGCTAGCCAGTCCCTTTTGCAAACACATGCTCAGGCACATTTGTGTTTGTTCAATATCCACAGAACCCACCCTTGGTTTATACTTCAACTATACTGAGTAGATCTTAGTAACAGTTACCGAAGTTAAAGTATAGCAACATCTTTCTGTAGAGGTAAAATGAAAGTTAATTTATCCCACTCAGAGGTAAACAAATGGTAACCATTTGTATGAAGTGCCCTGAATTTAGGAGTTTCAAATTAATAAGCAGTTTGTGAGTTGAAAGCTTTAAAATGGATTGTATGGTCGAGTTAACAGACAAAGAGAAATGTTTAATAACTTAAGATCTTGTCAGATATAAAGCAACACTGGAAACATCAAAACATTGCAGGCAATACTGAATTGTAAAGAATTTCATTGAATATCCTTGACATCTCCAATGCAAGTCTGATAAAAGGAACTTATGGACTATATTCTATTGATCTATGTTTTTGATCAAAAGGAAATTTATTAAAAATATATCCATCTTTGTTAAATTATGAATCTTTTTGGTTTTGTGGCAGCAAGGAAATGTAAAAAAGCACAAGATGTTGGATTCTAAAACAGTTGGCAAAATCTGAAACTGATCCCCACCTTTAAATGACATGCATAAATAAAACTGAATAAAATAAGCAACAATATAAGAAGAATGATTTTTCGACCGTTCTTTTCACCAGTGAATGCTGTATTACCCTCAATGTGTCATATGCCTCAGTGACTAGTGGAAGAAACTGGTCTCACAGGTTTAGATATCAACAATAGGGGGGGGGGTGATATGGAGTAGTAGACCTATGGTGAGTTCCAGAAGGTGTTAAGATAACAACTCAAACATACAGTGATTGTTTTTGAAAGCACACGTGGAGCCATGGTTCAAGAAGAAGCCAAATGCTTTCAGAAAGTTAAATTTTATGAACAATAATGTTCCATACACTTATAAAAAAAACTGAAGTAAATGGTTTAAAGTTACTCATCTAATGTTGGCTTGTTTACTTAACCATAACCTGATTAAAAACTTGTGGAGCATTCTGAATTTACGTTAGTGTATAGCAATTTATCAGCTAAGATGAATTTTTAAATGCTAATCTGGAAGCCGTGCAATTTGTCTCATATGAAGAAATACAACAAAATCAATGGAAGAAAGATTTCTAAAACTATTCAGAACATGGAGGAGCTACATTTTGCATTAATTATTATCTTTGTAATTTTAATATCATTAGAATGATTGTATTTTAAATTTTTGGTTCAAAGCATGTGTCTTGGTAAACTTTGTGCATTATCTGTAATTATAATTTTAAATGTTTCTTGAAGGTTTAGTAACCTGGTTAAGAATGGGAAGTTTGGCAAATCTGGTAAAGTGATATCATAAGTCTGACAGGTTTTCGGCTATAAGTTATTCATATAAAATGTAAAATATCCTGCACTTTAATAATACAAATATTTCTGTGAAGCCCTAATTTGCCATAAATTAGGAAAAATTAAGTGGCTAATAATGTGTGATATATATATATATGTGTGTGTATTTATTACTACTATATATATATATTATAATTAAGTAATTCATCGAGTCTAGAAGAAACCTCAACAGAATGCAGAAAGCACTGGATGGCCGTTTCATCTTATATTTGGGTCTCATCAGCAGTGCGCATCCACTACCGAGAATTGAAACCTGGACAGTTATGTTATGAAGCAAATGTCATACCAACTGTTTCACCGGGCTTCAGTGACAAAGAGGTAGCAAATTAGATTTGATATAGTGTGACTCGCTCACATATTCCGTGGTGGAACTCATCCGAGTTTGTCTTTAACCGTAGGTCTGTGCCTCCATGAGCTATGACTACCATCACCAAGCTGCTCAGTCCAGAGCAATAGAAGCCGGTTCAAACAAGGATATACAAGTGATAGAAATTAGGAGGATTTGAGATAATTATAATTAATTATAATTATCTCAAATTCTCCTAATTTCTATTATGTATGTATATATATATATATATATATATATAGTAATAATAAATATACATTTGTTCTTCACCATTGTCAGACACAAAGTGAAAACTAACCATTGTAATATATCAATATTTATAACCCTCTCTTAAGATAGTGAATCAGTCTATTTACTCATGAAATAAATATACTGATAAAAAACGAATTTACTACAAAAAACAAAATAGATTGCAAAAAGAAAAAGAATTAAATTTGAATATGAAAATATATAAAAATTTAAATGCAAGGTCAAACACCATCTTTTGACTTTGTGAACACTATTCCTTTATTGTCCTGTCCTCACTAAAGTCATCTCATTCTCTTGCACTCCCTGTAACCTCCTTTATACTAGTGACATTATCAACTATCTTGGGGTGAAATGATTTAAAAAAATATATATATTCACATACTCATATACATGGATAAAAAATGAATTGTTAATTAAAAAATAATATATATATATGTGTGTGTGTGTGTGTGCATGTGTTTTGTTAAAGACAACAACATATAATAAATATAGACAGATACAACTGACAAGGTACTGCTTTTTATTTAATTTTTCTTGTATACATACAAGTGCTTTCTTTCCTGGACACAAAATGTGTAAAAACTGTCCAAAAGTTCTACATTTCCAAGGGCTTTCAGCTATACTTTTAGCTATTATCAAGGATGATTTTATTTTACTTTTAACTGAATGTATTGGTTCTGTTATGTATGTATCTAGAGTTATAGGGATGTTTTATTTTCCAAACAGTCAGCACATTGTGGCTATGTTTATAGTTAATGTTATTGAATGTTGGCTTTTATTTTTTATTTTTAGGACTTCTATTATTTTTAATCATTTTTTTTATATGTGCATGAGGTTATTATGCTTGTATTTTTACTAGTATGTTTTGGATAGAGTCTGGTAGGTTTTTGTGCGTGTTTAAATGAGTTCTAATGGAGTTGTGATCAGATAGGTATAATGTAAGTTGTCTTGATAGGCAGGTAGTAGTGTGATTGATGTAATTATTTATGAGTTTGGTTTGATCAGGAACACAGTCAATTTTTTTGTAATAGATAAATAATTTAATTTTTTTTGTTTGGTTTGACTGCAGTAGTGTATTTCTTTATGATATTTCTAAGTGAAGATTCATCTTGCTTAGAGTTGACATGTATTTAGCTTTTGTAGAAGATGTTAATATTATTGTCTGTATGTTTAACATTATGATTAGTTACTTTGGCAAGAAATAGTCTAATCTGGTGGTCAATGAGGTAGTTCGAAAAACCACTAGTGTCTATTTTGCATTGTTGAGTTCTTTAAGGAGAAGTAGACAAAAATTCATTCTCTCAATTATGGCTCAATATTAGAAATAAAAACATAAATATAAACGTGTACACTGGGGTTAACATCAAACAGCGACATGTCTGTTTTATACTTGAATGTAATCTTCAAGTTTAGCTTAAAGTATTGGCTTTGTCTAAAATGTTACATTGTCTGCATTGTACATAGTGCATATATTTGCCTTTTTCATTGTGCATTTTATAAGATATTTGTTATTAGTTTTCGATCTTTATGTAATGTAGTAAAAATTTGTTTTCATGTCTGCATTTTGAAATAAGTTTTGATAGTTTATTTAGTAAATTGTATTGGTCTGGGAAGGTAATTATAGCTAAAAACTAAACAAATAAGATAAAATAAACCCAAAATTTAAATAAACAAATTAACAAACAATAAATACACAAGTAAATGTAATACACCAACTGAAGCTGCAAAATAGATAAAAAAAGAAAGCAAAGACAAATGCAACTGACCAGATACAGAAACAATGGCAAGATAAACCACTTCATGGCCAATACTCTGCCCATACCAAACAAGCTGATGTAGAGAAACCCTGTATCCATCAGTGGCTACGTAGTGCAGGGTTAAAAGTTGAAACTGAAGGTTTTATCCTTACTCCACAGGACCAATGCTTGTTAACTAGAAATTATTAAGCATATATACTAAAATATTGTGTTATCCCAAAATGCAGGTTCTGTGATAAATATCCAGAAACAATTGATCATCTCGTACTAGGTTGCACGGTATTGGCACCCACTGAATATAAAACCCGGCATGACAGAGTTGGGCAATATCCGCACTGGAAAATCTGCAACTTCTACGGGAAGGAAACTGAAAGAAATTGGTATGAACACCACCCATCCCCTGTTACAGAGATAGAACCTGTTACAATTTTATGGGACTACACAATACTCACAAACAGAACAATCAAAGTTAACAGCCCAGACATTGTTATTAGAGATAGCAAACAAAATAAGTGCCTCTTTATTGATATGGCAGTCCCTGGAGACTGCAATGTATCTTTGAAGATCTTCAAAAAGCTATCAAAATACAAGGACCTTGAAATCAAAATCTCAAAAATGTGGCACATGGGAATATCAACAATCCCTGTTGTAGTTGGAGCCCTTGGATTGGTTGAAAAAGATTCCAACAGACTAATTGAAGGGATTCCTGGAAGCCCATGCCATAAAGAAATACAAAAAATTGTTCTCATGAGTACAGCCCACACCTTATGATGGGCTTTATCTATGTAAAATATGTTTGTGTTTTTTTTTTTAATTGGTCAGTGGAAAATGTCATGATGCCATTTCTAACCTTAGGTCTCTGGGTGGGACCCCGGAAAGAAATGTGTACACACCAGAAATCAAAGGAAATAAAATAATAATAATAATAAACAACAAAAAATAATAAAGTAATCAATAATAAATAATGAGTTGAAAGTTAAAAATAATATTATAAAATAGCTGTAAGTAACAACATTCAGATTCACAATAATTTCTACTCAATAGTCTCTAGAATATTTTGAAATATAACCATTACTGTCCACCTAATAACTGTTAAAATAATACAATAGATCTTACTATCCATAATGCACCATTGACCAACATATATAATTAGTCAAACCAAAACACAACATACATGGCCTGGAACAGACTGTTGCCGCTTGGTGTTGACTTCAGTATCCACTTTATGTGTGTGTGTTGATAGGATGCATAATAATATTCAAAACAAAAGTGAAGATGTTGAAACAAAAGAAAAAAATCCCTACTTTAAAATCCAACAATATCAAATGGCTCTAATATAGATAAAACAAACAAACAGACACTCTCTTAAGTCTGGACATTAGGAGATGAAGCTAATGTAATTTCATTTTATTTATGATTTCCTCTCATCCGCAGAGATCCCAATGCACTTTCATCATAGACAGTTTTGTCTTTCTTTCTTTCTAATCTAAGGAAGCCAAAGAGAGCATACGCTGGTGAAACACATCGTTGATAAATTTTCCTCTTTGTCTCATATATATATATATGTGTGTGTGTGTGTGTATATGTTTAATAATTGTGTATTTTTGGCAGCAATCCCTCTTTTATACAAGTTTTGTTAAAAATGACTGACAAGGTACAAAGGTTAAGTTTTTTATTTAATTTTTCTTGTGTTCTTAAAATTTTGTTCTTTTATGGACATAAATTAAGTAGAAATTGTCTGAATGTTCTGTATATCCGAGCCCTTTCAGTTAGTTTTTTAGCCATTATTAAAGATGATTTTATTTTGTGTGTGTGATTCAGATTATATATAATCTGAAAATTGTGTGAGTGTGAAAATCGGATTACAACGAGGGCCATCCTTTTATAGGAATTAATTTTGTCAAGCATATTTTGCTCTGTCTAGGCAATCTAGGTATAGAGCACTTTACTGAGTAGGTAGGTGTTTGTCTTCAGGTCTTTTTCTTTTTCCTTATTGCTGTTCTGGTTTGAGATTTTTTGGCAAGTTGTCTGTTGGTTCTACCAATGGTTTTGGTTTTTCTTCAAAATATGTGTGTGTGTGTGCAGTGCTTAATTTCCTGTAGAATCCTCAAAATATATTCAATTTTCCTTGACTTAAATGAAAATATGTGGTTAGAATTGATTATTCGAATGTCTGATCAATTCAACTTTTTCTACTTTATTATTAATCTTGAGAAAGTAATCATTATTATATTACTTATATTATTACTATTACTAATATATATTATTACTTATTACTTATATTATTATTACTTATTAAGTATATTACTTATTATTAATTTTGAAAAAGTAAAATTCCATGTGTTGATCTTAGAACATTCTGATTTCAAGCTTAAAGGTTTATCACAAGAGTCAAAACTCACACTATAATTAAATAGTATCATATATCTGAAAAAAAAAAAGCTGAAACTCACCAGGACGACAGCTGTATAGGCCTCCCTGAGCTGAGTAAGAGAGACATCCTTTCCCACAGTAACGTTGCCAACAAATGAACATCGGTTATTATTGATCACTTTGCTGAAAGTGTTGATCACATTCTGAGAAAGAAAAATTTAAAACATACAGAGTTTGTAAAGGAAAAATTAAGGAGAATGGAAACAAAAAAGACATACTCAGAATCAGAAAGAAATAACTGAAATTTCTAGGACACATGAGGAAGGAGGGTCTGGAGAATTTAACTCACAAGACATATTGAAGGTAAAGGGACAAGAGAAGACAATAGGCCATCTACCTGATGAGCTTGTGTGTATGGATGACAAAAAAAATTGTTAATGCAATATTCACTTGCAACAAAAGAATTATTCATACAATCCAAAATATATTTAATCTAAATAACCCAGAAAGGGCTGATAAACCATAAAAAACAAATTAATTATTGGAAAAGATAGTGGTTTCACATTGTCTTCTTCATAGTTTTGAATTCAGATTTCTCCTTCTCTTAGTCTGACAGCCACCTATGGCTACAGGGCCCAATCTATCCTGCTATTTCACCCACAGATTGGAGGAGAAGATTGCATTCATGTCTTTCCCAAAGGTATTAAATCAAAAAGGTATGCCACAGACTAGCACACAATTTGAACTCATCTCCAGTATTCCACTTTGTGTTGATAACCATGACACCATCTATACATCACTGCATATTTTTAGTGTAAGTAATAAATGTATTTTCAGAACATGTTGTTCAAGATCTCTTTTTAATCATTTCACCCCAAGCAAGACAATTTCACTTAACTGCAAGGGGCTACTGGGTGTGAAAGAGAATGAAAAGACTTTAAAAGGAACTGGAAACCAATCCTAAACAGGGAGCAAGGGATAAACCTCTGCTACTGCAAAAAAATAAAATCTACAGCATATTTATTATGTATTAATGCAAAAAGGTAAGCTACAGGCTAGGACACAATTTGAACTCAGATCCAGTATTCCACTTTGTGCTGATAACCATTGGTTATAAGTGGATTTTCCATGTCACAGTAGTTAACACACTAAACATGATTTCCTTCTTTAATGAATGTATAAAAAAACTAAAGGAAAATAATGACACAACATTTCTTGCATTAAAATATCAACATCTTTTTTTATGAAATTACAATGATCATTTAGTATCAAATAAATTTAGTTTTTAAAACATAATAGTTTTTAAATATTTAAAGGTTTGAATTAATTTAATTCTGAGATGTTAGAAGTTAGTAGATAGGTGCTAAACTTTGTCCAAAAGAGGTTTCTAAAGAAGACGTATTCAATATGTAAAAATATGTAAATCTTCAATTGCTTACTATAAAGGGTAATGTCTTGCAAGTTTAAGGATGAACAAAAGAGCACAAATTTACTTTGTCACACTGAGTAAATATAAAACTGACAGATAAAAGAGACTTTTTTGATTGCTTAAAATAAGTTTTAATTTTCCCAAGTGAATTTTCCTTATGAAATATCAAGCCTCATTAATCCAACTTTTGTATTTCAAAACTTAACCTTTTGACTTAAAAGCATTTACTACCAAAGTATATTAATTCCAGAAATTGAAAGCACAAAATAATTAGAAAGTTTTTTATAACAATTACATTTAATTCTCAATGATAATTTATACATTTTTGGATGTTTACCAAATAAGAATATACAGGGTGGTCCAAAAGTATTGTCACCCTAACCCTCTTTTCCAAACTGTAGGAGCTATTGTCAGCCACCAGTAATAGAAAATTATATTATGTAGGGGTGACAAGACTTTCGGACCATGCTGCACTTTCATCTGTACACAACAAATAACAGGTATTTTCTTTTTGCGTGTGTTTATGTTAGTAAATTTACAAAAAACAATTATGAATAAAGGAAGATGAAAAGAAAAAGGTAGAAAAAAAGCATGTGCACATACACAATATATATATATATATATTGAGACAGAGAGAGAGAGAGAGAGATAGGGTAGGTGAATGACAAAATGAGAAAGACATCTGAGTGATATGTTTTGTTTCTGATGAACATCCTTCATGAGGTACTTTTTTCCATTTCGTCATACACTTATCTGCTATTAGTCTTACATTAACAACCTCCATATATACAGGGGTTGGACAAAATAATTGGAACAGGTGCAAATTCTTCTCCTATATTTCAAAGACCTATTATATTAAGAACTTTAACTAAAACTTTGTAATTGCTAATTTATCTAATTTACTCTCTGTCTTATTTATTTTTAGAATTTAGTAAAATTTAAGCTAAATGCGTGACCTCTCCGAGTTCGAAAAAGGGCAAATTGTTGGAGCTCATATGGCAGAAGCCTAGATCACTAAGGTTCCTGAACTGTTTGGTTTTTCAATAGCTACCCTATCAAGAACTATGACGCAATTCAAGAAACAGGGAAAAACCTCTAGCAACCATAGCAATTCGGGCCGGACTTGCAAACTTACTGACAGGGACTGACGTGCATTGAAACGCAATGTGGCAAAAAATCATTGGACTACTGCGGCCAAAGTGACTTCTGAGTTGAATAATCATCTGAATAGTCCAGTTTCTACTAAAACTGTTCATTGTGAGCTCCATAAGGCTGGATATTATGGAAGAGCCGCCATAAGGAAACCTTTTCTCTCCACTCGCAACATTCAGAAGTGGTTGAAGTGGTGCAGAGATCACAATGTCTGATCTGCAGACCAATGGAAGCAAGTCATATTCTCAGATGAGTCCAGTTTTTCTCTTTTCCCAACTTCAGGGTGAGTTTATGTGTGGAGGCAGCCCAAAGAAGTTTACAACCCTGACTGCCTTCTTCCAACAGTGAAGTATGGAGGTGGATCAGTGATAGTTTGGGCCACCATATCATGGAAATGCCTTGGTCCAATAGTTGCCCTGCATGGTAGAATCAACAGCAAAGATTACCTGAACATTTTGGGAAATCATATTCATCCAATGACCAAGACTTTATTCCCTGATAGTGACTGCATCTTCCAAGATAATAATGCCCCAATACATACTGCTCAAGTGGTTAAGAATTGGTATGAAGAGCATGAAAGTGAGCTAGAACACATGGAGTGGCCTCCCCAATCTCTAGATATCAATATTTTTGAACATTTGTGGTGCATTTTGGAGCGACAAGTTAGGAGCCGCTATCCTCCACCATCGTGTCTTAAAGAGCTGGGGCAGGTACTAATGAAAGAATGGCTGAAGATTCCTCTGGATGAAGTTAGGAAGCTGTATGATTCCATTCCTAGATGTATTAAAGCTGTATGTGAGGCTAAAGGAGGACCAACTCCATATTAAATAAATTTTCTTTGAATTTAACAAGTGTTTCAATTATTTTGTCCAACTCCTGTGTGTGTATATATATATATATATATATATATATATATATATATATATATATAACCACTGCTTGGTTAATGTAGGTGAAGTAATTGGGATGATGAGCAAACAAATTTTTTTTTCACTTCCACATTCATTCACACACCTTCAGAATTACTTATCTACATTAACGACCCAATAGTTTTTTTATGGTATTTGGAATTTTCACACAGACACATTATTTATATATATATATATATATATATATATATATATATATATATATATATATATGAGAGAGAGAGGGAGGGAGAGAGAGAGATTTTACAGTTTTTTAAAAGAAGATATTTTGCAAGAATCAAATTTTTAAACATACCAATTAAATGTGTCATAAAAATAGCCAAGATTTCTTTCTTTTTATGAAAAAAACTATGAGAAATACTTGTTCTTTTTTTTTTTATAAGTGTCTTGTTTACAAACTTTGTTAAATACATTGGAAAAAAATAAAAGAGGTCAGGTCAAACTCTAGCAGCCTGCACTAAAGAATTCATGTCCGGTGTAAATACTTAACACTAGAGCCGCAATTAAATTTTGTTTTAAACAATATTTATAAGAATCAAGAGGAGTCTTTATGCCTGCATTTATTGAAGATGCTCGCAATAATTGTAACTTAACTTTTATGCAATTTCTATGCAATGAATAATATGCCTTTATATCTCATTCAATTTCCTGGGTTAAAAAAAGAATCCTACAAATTTATCATGAACTGGATCAAAAATATTTACCTGATTTTTAAAAAATGCATCAAAGATTCTTTTCCAATTAGCATTATGACATCAGATGCAATTCTTTATGGGACATGACCCTTTAAGATATCGGACAATCATAGCTATCCACAGCTTCCTCTGTTGTGGAGTTAGCAAAAAAGTACAGTCCAACCTCTTTAATTCAGCTCCCTTGGGACCAGGACATTGCTGGAGCACAGACTAAAAACAACCTGTGTAAACATAGTCTTACCAGTTCATTCCACATAGAGATTACTGTGTCAAAGTTAGAACAAAGCTTAAAACAGGTAATAAACCATCATTAATACTTCCAACCAAAGTTTTTATTGTTTCATGCACATCTTACTCTTTGGGGTGGCTTTTCTGAATGAATAAATATTCAGCTATACATAAGGAATGAGCAAGATCATATCACCAAAACACTCTGCTGTTGTCATTTATTGCAGAAGGTTGTAAACAATGTGTGTGGTATTGTTCTTGTAGCTGCTCAATGAACTAATGACAGGTAATTCAAAAAAGTGCCAGATCATTGATTAAAGAGATCAAACTGTATAAGAAAAGATGTATTCAAAACATCTAAGAGAAAAATATTTCAGTTGTTTTTTTGTTTTTTTTTTAATTTTTTTCTTAATCATTTCACCCAAAGCAAGGCAAGAATGCTACTACTGCAGTGCAGGGATTACAGAGAGTGGAAGTGAGAGAGTGACTGGGTATGGGGGGGGGGATTGAGGAAATTATAAAAGATGGACGGGATTCAAGAAGATATTTACATTGCATTTAAATTTTTGAAGATTGTAGTTATCAGGGAAGCAAGTAGACAGAAGGCAGTTCCACCAGTGGGAAGTGTGAGAAAATAAACTGTTAGAGTAGAAGTAGCAGTTGCATTTAACTATTTCAACAGTAAAAGGGTGGAACCTAGATGCCAATCTAGTAGCACTCTTAAATTCAAGTAGTCAGGGTACCAGGAAAAAAAGCTTGTCAGAGCAGTTGCCATGAAAATATTTGCAGAAAAGACAGAGGGAAGCCATGTCATGTCAGTGAGAAAGTGACTGAAGTTGAGATGCCAGGTCAGGATCGATTACATTGCAGATCCTTCTTTGGATTTTGTCAAGAACCTCAAGAAATGGCAATAGTATTCAATGCACAGCTGAATGGTAGATTTGTAAATGTGTAAAATAAAAATATATTTTATATATATAGAGTGAATACTAGCCTACTCAAAAGTTACTTGCAGTGGTTTCATTTAATTTATGATGACATATGAAAACATATCAAACTGCTAAGAATTCTCACAACATATGTGCCAGTCATTCACAGAATCCTTTTATCTGTCCTCTTCTTTGGTTGGTTTGGCAAATCTTAGCTTTTGCTTCTGCGTTTTGGTACCCTATTTATATTATACTTGCAGACCGAGGTGTATGCAAATTTGGTACACAGTGGAATTTGGCTGAGAGACTGGAAATGTTGCTTCTTAAAATTTTTTTTAGCCATTTCATATATTTAGTTAATTTTAATTTTACTTATGTTTAGCTTTGCATAGATACTTCTATGTGCAGTGTCCCTTTAGAACATTGGCAATCATGACTCTCCACAACTTTCTGTCCTTTGTAGCTCTAAATTAATTTTGTCTTTTTATCTCTCCTAAACCCTGCTCTACCATTCATTTTCTCAAGCTCACTAGGTAGGATATCCATTGTTTTCCTCTTTCCCTTTTGCCTTCAATGTATCCTATTGCTAAATCTCATGACATTGAGCCCATGAGAGCTACCTTGTCCCTCCAGATCTCAAGGTTTTGGCAGAGTGTTTGAACACCTTCCAGTGCCAAATTAATCTGCTGAAAGTCCTGTTGGTCAATATCTTCCCAACAGCTGTGTGGTCTACTGTGAGGTAATTTCCAGTTTGCAGATGGTGGATCAAACTGGTAAATGATTCTGATAGGATGCTTACCAGGTTATCACAGTACATGACTGAGTCAATGAACATGGCGCTGAACAATGAATCTCTCTTGTGAGTATCAAATTTTCCAAGCCCTCTTCATTTTCATTATATGCCCTTGAAATTTTGACTGTATATTTCTGATGTTAAATATAAGTCTCCTTTTTGTTTCCATGCAATTTTTAAATTTGAATTTTCTGCAATGAGTAGAATATGTCAAATTTTTTATTAAAGTATTTTCTAATTCCTCAACTTGGATTGAGGAATTGGAGGGCCGAGTTCGAATTCTAGGCAAATCCATTACATTCACTTATGTGCTAATACCCTTGGGAAAAGTATGAATCCTCTTCTTCTCCCCCCAGCTATGGATAAATAGGACAGTCCAGGTTCTATAGCCTTGGATGGCAACTGGCCTACCACAGAAAGAAATGGCAACCTACTGCAGGAAAAAAATCTGCCTCATCAGTCATGTATCGAAAGGCACATAACTAACTGATTTTTTTTTTAAGTTTTAGTCTAGAGCCATAATTGCATTCAACCACTGAATTAAACACTTGTGGGTGTAACTCTATAAAAGTGAAGGTATCCCAAGAAGATTGCATGTAGATTATTGTTAGTCATTACCACTAATCACATCAAAAAAGCAGATATTTTGCTTCATAAGTTAGAGCAAGTTGCAAGTGATCTGCATATCAATGTTTTTAAAACAGAGTATATGGCCAATAACCAGATTACAGATGATGTCCGACATTCTCAAAGCAGGAAACAAATTAAATCTGTCAAGTATTTTAAATACCTAGGGAGCTATATCGCAAACTCTAAAACTGATATGCCCATCAGAATAAGCAAAGCTTGGGGTGCGAAACTGACATGCCCATCAGAATAAGCAAAGCTTGGGGTACCCTTAAGAAACTTGACAGGATATGGAAATTGGACTGCCTTCTAGAGAATTAAAGTTAGCCTCTTCTGTACTGCTGTTGAATCCATTCTTGTTTGTGGCTCAATCACTTGTACTCCAACATCATCAATGAAGAAGACACTAAATGGTACTTCCACTAGAATGATCTGGGCTGCCCTTAATGTCTTGTGGCATCAATGCATATCAAGTAAAGAACTTTATGGTAAAATTCTTCCCATATCTGAAACCATACAGAAGCATAGGTTAAGATTTGTAGGACTCTATTAGCATCATAAAAAAAGAACTTGTTGTTGATGTACTGCTGCAGGAACCAACTTATGATAAACATAGTAGACGATGACCAGTATACAACTACTAGAGGAACTAAGATTGCAACAGTGAAGAACTATCATCATGATGAATTATAATGAGTAACAGAGAGGAATGGAGAACCTGCATCTATAAATGCTGAGTGATCTTGATTTTTTGATCCCTGTTTCTTGACCCATTGGCTCAAACTTGTCAAATACATTACCAACTGCTTTCGATACAGCCTGTGAATGTTAAATTCTTCAGGCCTACCTTTCTTGCTATATGTTCTGTTGTAATGGAATGTCCCACACTCCCTATCGCCTATTGTGGACTGACTATATCAGTAGATATATACAGTAAGCACAGAATATACCTGGCGGACTTGCTTCAGGAGTTACTAGCTTGCTAACTGATTCCCTGTCTTTCAGCAGTGTATTCTTTTTACAATAAACCCCTCTCTCTCTTTCATCTACACATGTGTTGCCGTTTCTTTCACTTGAGTACCACCTTTGTCTGTTTGTAACCTTCTTTAAGGATACAACATGTTCCAAAATTTTCAATTGCCTCTTTCTGATTGTTAGCAACAATTAGATACAATTACAATGTTATTAATCTGACCTACTTGACAATTATTATAAAATGGGCTTCGTCGCCAAGGTCAGAGTTCTTAGACAGAAAAGAAAAAAAAACACAGCTTGTTGAAATTTAGAGTTTCTGGGCAAAAACCAAATCATTAAATTACAGTGATTTTCTGACTGAAAAGAAATAATTGTCAGACAGGGATCTTGTTAAAAGGTATAAGAAGTTAATATTCTGGCCAATTATTTCATAATATTAACTTGATTTTAATAAGAGAATATTTAGTGGCCATTCAAATGATTAAAGCTAAAATGTTTTTAGAGCTTTATTAAAACTAATTGATCTCATATAATTTAATCACACATTTTCGTGTATGAATAACCTGTATAAAGATTCTGGTTCATCTATGAACTTATACATGTACACATATAAATATTTGTATATAGGTGTGTTTGGGAAGTATTCAACCATTATAAATATCTTAAAAACTCTTTGTGCAGCATTGCTGTAACTTGGCAATCAATCAAAGAGGATTTAATTTATAAAGATATACTAACTGCCTACCTTTTGGTTAACAATTTATAAAGGTCGACCAACTGCCTACCATTTTTTGACGGCCGCGGTAGCTAAATACATAAATTTTGTCTTTTTTTCTCCCCAATTTGAGAATACCAAATGCTTTTATCAACTGAGCATTTTTTTTTCATTCAGCAACAACTGGGAGAGGATTAGCATATCAAAATACTTTTATGGCAACTCCTGCAACTGCCTTATTTCTAATTTGAATATTCCATCTTCAGCATATCATGCAAAATACGTGCCCTTTTTTTTTGGCAAGCAATTTTCTTTTTTGCCACAGTTTCTGTTGTAGGATACATGCAACACACTGTTGCTTGGTTTGACAAGGTAATTCACTGTTTTCTTCACTATAATAATACAAAGTGACTTCTTTTTTTCACATGCAACCTTAAAACAATTGTCACCAAAAAATACAGACGCACTAGTACATTAAATACATAAATTGCATGATTTTAATTTACAATTTAACCAGTTTTACTGTTATTTCTGTGCATGTTTTTATTCCTGTGAAACATGAGGTTACTTCTGTTGCTATGATATGAGTGACCCTACATCATTTGGTGACCACTGACATGTGTACAAAACATACCATTCAACATAATATTTGGAAAAAGCAATGTGCAAAAAAAACAATCGCACTCTTGGTGATAACAATGCAGAAAAAAACTAAAACAGTCACTTTGGAATTCCCAACATAAAAAAAAACATCTGGAACCATATCACTTGGCAACCACAAAAATAACTATCATCCACATCACTGATAACTCAATGCTGGAGAAGGATACACTCCCCCTACAAAATAATTTAAAAAGCAATAACATTTGGCATCTGGCCTGTAAAAAAAAAAAAATAAGTAAATTGAGTCAAGTAAGCATTTCTCTTTTATCCACTCCAAATCCCTACATACACTTTTGATATGGAACAAAAAGACAGCATACTAGCTTCAGTTTCCATTAAAATTCCAGAATTTATGTAAACAGCTTTGAATAGCTGGTTCACAAAATGTGAAGCCCAATTTGATTTGCATAAAATTACCAGCCCTGAAACTAAATAATTGTTCTCAGCTACCAAAGCCATTTCACTCACTACTGAACAAACACCCTACCCTGCTCATAACATGCAGAGAAAGACCTAATACATTCACAACAAGAATCAAACATACTATTGACACTGGTAATAGTACTCACTGGTAATAGTACTCACTACTGAACAAACACCCTACCCTGCTCATAACATGCAGAGAAAGACCTAATACATTCACAACAAGAATCAAACATACTATTTACACTGGTAATAGTAAATCAATTTCTGCTAAAGCACGCCAGTTATCAGAAGAAAAATACAAAGCTGCAAAATAAGAATTCATTGCATTTATGAATATTGGTATAATCAGACCCTCAAAACCACCATGAACATCATCACTACACTTAGTACCCAAATCAACAGCGGGTCAATACACACCTTGTAGTGATTATAGACACTTAAACCTCTTAACTAAGCCTGATAAGTATCCCCTGCCTAATCTCAACACCCTAGGATCCAAACCCCATAATAAGCACGTTTTCTAAGATATACTTGTTACATGTATATCATCAGATACCCATGAGTGACGAGGATATTGAAAAAAAAACACAATCATTACACCCTTCGGTCTGTTTAAATATTTATTCATGCCTTTCGGCCTACGTAACAGTAGTGCTACCTTCCAACATTTCATGGATAATATCTTCATGGATATAGATTATATCTTTGTCTATATAGATGACATTTTAGTTTACTCAGAAACACAGACCCAGCATTATGAACATCTGCAGATAGTTCTATCAATCCTGGCAGAAAACAACCTACAAATATCTTTGGATAAATGTGGATTCTTCAAAAATAGCATAAATTTCTTAGGATATAATATTAGCTTTAAAGGCTTAATCTCAACTAAGCAAAAAAATGAAAAAGATTCAAGACTTTCCAGTACCAAATGACTCTAAGTTCCTACACAGATTTCTTGGACTGGTTAATTTCTACAGAAAACTAATTCCAAAAGCAGCTGAAATATTACTGCCCCTAACAGAAATCATCAGATATAACCAAAATCCAAAATCATTACAAAATAAATTCCATACAAAGAGAAGCATTTCAGAATGTCAAGAACAATCTGGTTGTGAAAGACAGTCAGCGACTATATTATCTTCTTTTATGTATATCTTGTCTGTGATATATTCAGCAATGGTTGTAAGATGTCTTTGTTGTCTGTCTGATTTGAGGGGTGTAGTTTTTTTTAACTGCTAATAATAAAGTTTTGTGATCAGTAAATAATGTAACCTGTTTTTGGTCTGAAGTGTAGTACAGCTTGGTAAGCTGCTAATAGATCATGATCAAATGTTGAGTATTTCTTTTGTATATCCATTATTTCTTTTGTGCCGGAGCCTATAGGGATCAGGGTGTCATCTACAATCTGATGTAGTGCTGCTCCTGTTGCATAGCTAGAACTATCAGTTACTAGATGATATTGAGTGGCTCTGGGGTTAGAGTGTGTTAATGCTGTAATTTCTGCTAGAATGTTCTTGATGTTCTGAAATGCTTCTCTCTGTGTGGAATTTATTTGTAGTGATTTTGCATTGGATAAATGTGAGTTCTTCAAAATTGGACCAAAATATATGTCAAATGGTCAGCTGTAAAGACTGTCAACAAAACAAAATCAAACTACACCCTTTTCACTACCATCTGGATGATTTGAAACAGTCCAGACTGACATCACCAGACTGTTACCCCCAGCAAACCACACATGATAGCATATACCCATCACCAACAAGATATATTCTTACCCATATCGATAGGACAAGATGGATAGAAGCTATCCCTTTTCAAGACACCTCAGCTGTTACCAAAGAAAACATTAAGCAATTTTTTGAAGAGATTACTAAGCTGAAGCTATCACTCCTTTTTGAAGGATAGTTACACTCAGCTAAGCAATCTTTCATCCCACAAAACTTGTATACTTCAACACATGTCTGGTTAAGAACAGACAGAGTCAAGAAACCTCTTGAAGCTCCTTACTCTGGACTCCATAAAATTATTACCAGACATGAAAAATACTTTATAATAGAAAATTACTCAGGAAAAGACCTAACAGTCTCTATAGAGAGATTAAAACCTGTGACACTACTACAAAACCACAGCAAGAAACATTCTATATAATTAACCACTGAACAACCTAAACAACCTGTTGAACATTCAAAACAACCATTATCAAAAACTATAACTACACACGCTGAGAGGAGAGTTAATTTCTCCACAAACAATGACTATTTCTACTTTAAATAGGCATCTATCACTAAAGATTAGCTGTGCTAATTTGGTGGAGATGCACCAGTATACAAAATGAAATAAATTGCATGATTTTAATTTACAATTTACCATGATTTAATGTTATTTCTGTGTACGTTTTTATTCCTGTGAACATGAGGCTATTTCTGCTGCTATGATGTGAGTGACCCCCACACACTTCAACTTCTGTAGACTGTAATTAATTCCTATTGGAGTTTTTGTCAATCATTTACCTAAGTTCAAAAGTAAAATAATTGAAAAATTCTGTCCAGGAAATAATTCTGACATAGATATATCCCATGAGCTGAAACAGAATCTGTTTGTTTCAAATCAGACTTATTATTAACAAGATGATATTGTTTGCAATGCCACTTTAGTTCCCTTTAAATGATTCCACTCAGGATCTTACACACTTATCCCAGTGTTCCTTTCACGTTTTGAAATGGTCTGCAAAATCTTCTTTCAGGATCTCTATCAGCTGTTTTTTTTTGTATTTTTCTTTATTTCATCCACAGTGTTTCAACAGTAATTTTAGATTTGGAAAAAGCCAGAAGTCACAGGGAGCCAAAGCTGAATGTTCAGTAATGTTTTGCCAAGTAACCCTGCATGAAATGTGAAAAATCTAGCTTAGTCATTGTAAGTGTGATGTCCACACAGTACACAAGCTCATTCACTAATTTCTCACTGCTGTCAGATTAACACTGTTGGCAAGTGTGCATTCATGCATATGCATTAAGGTCTCCTCTGATTTAATGCCAAATTACACTGGAACCAAGCAACGAGTTCTGAAGATATTTACAGGGTAAACTCCAGACCAGATTGTTTGCTTATGTCACTACACACTAGTTCTACGAATACCACCATTTGTATTTACCTAACCTGATGATGACTTAAGAAAGTTGCAAGCTTGGATCATATTTTTTCTGAAAGGAAAGGAACTGTTAATTTCCAACAGAATTTCCTCCTTATCTGAGAAAGATTATTCATAATTTAGAAAAGTTGATTAATAAAATTAATCAACACAATATGTCTTTAATAACATTTGCCTTAAAGAGTATTTACTGCCTAAATACACAGAATAAATATTATATATATATATATATATATATATATATATATATATATATATATATATATATGGCCATTATCAACATGACTCTTGCTTGCCACAGATGTCTACAACTACATCTGTGTATTTACGTTATATAAGCAATAAGAGAAGACAGACAGAGAGCAGAGAGAGACTTCACATACACATGCTACCCAAGAACACAGCTGACTGTACAAACATTAGGCTGTGAAAACAACCTCCTGTGAACACAAAAAGAGAACAGACTCAACTATCAACATGACAAGCCCAAACCAATATGGCCAACAGTCAGCCGGTTTAAGTATACCCCTTTTCATACCTCATACACTACACTATATGACTTACCAGAGACATTTTCATATCTTGTAAATGAAAATAAATCTTTAGTCATTTCTCCAAACCAATGTCTAATTTGTTTCTTTAGTCCAACCAACTTTCACCTCCAGAGCAAGAATACGAAACAACTTTTCGGGTCAATTTGAAAAATTACCAGAGGCAGCCTTAAACTTTTGAGCTGTGGTGTATATGCATGTTAGTAGGATGTATAACAGTATCCGAAACAAAAGTGGAGATAATGAGATATATGTCTGTGTGTGTGTATATTCTTTAGCCTTGGTTAGCAGAAGGACAACTCTGAATTTGAACTTGAAGAGGACCGCTTGGAGATGTTTGGTACACTGTGCACCATTTCTCTGTTAACACTTCTGTCGCAGTTAGCTCCCCTTCATTTCCTTAACCCTTCACCAGGGGTCTCTCTCTCCCGGGAGTATAAATACTGGCTGACCTTTCGCCTCTTTCTCTCTTCTCTCTGCTTACGCACACGTGTGAGCAACTATGTCGATTTCGGCCGCGGGCTGAAACCTCGCACGTGGGGCGAAGTACAAAAAAAATTTCTCTAAAAATTTCCAATATGTGAACTCTTATACACAACCAGCGTTTCCCATATTCTGGGAACACGCTAAAACAAAATTCACCCATATGGACATTCCACTAAAAACAACACACACACAACTTTCCATACTGACACTGTAACGTTTATTCATGTCTTCAATGTATTGTAACTCGTGTTTTAATCTATTTGTAATTCACGTATTAATATATATTTGTTTTGTACATATATATCGGTCTTGTTTGTTTTCTTTTGCTTTCATTGGACTCCATCAAAGTCCAACATTTTTATGTAGCTGGACCGGCCAGCGGAAGCCATAACCTAGAGATAACTCATCTTCTCTTCTTCCATTCACCACACCCGCCGGTCCACTACACTTCTTTCCAAAAAAGTGTAGCAAGTTCTGCACAAGCCTTCACTACTATAATCAAATCATATGTATGGATAGTTGGTTTATTCAGTTCTATGAAAAAAAAAATGTAACTGTCTAACAACAGGAGCGTCCATTCAATAAATTTTTCAGATATTGAATTTCTGACCTTAAAGATACTACAGTAAGAGAAAAAGACAAACTGTGAAGTAACTATATATTGATATATCTACTTCTTCAAAGGGCACAAATTTAATTTTAGAGTTTGATATCAAATTCAAATAACAACAAAGTAGACAGAGACAAGGTTTTTTTGGTAATGTTTAACTTTTGTGCCCACAAAAAATGGTGAGTCTAAGAGACAATTATTCCTTTTCCACTGTATATACTTTTGATTTTCTCAGCTATGTTTATTGTTTTAAAAAGTGATGATTATAATTTTAATAAAACCTAAATATATGAAAGTGGATTTATAGATTTTCTTTATTTTTGAGAATTGATAGCAAAGATATTAAACATTTTTTATTAGATTGAATAAAAACATTGTTTTCTTAGTTATTGATAAAATGCTAAATAGATATTTATAATTTTGTAATTTTTTATAACTTTTTGAAGGAAAAGATGTCTTTTAAATTTATTTATTTATAAAATGTTAAATAATAAATTTTTATAAAAGGTAAATAATAAATATCACATTGTACTTGTAGATAGCAGGACAGATCGGGTTCTATAGCCTTGGATGGCAACTGGTCTACCACAGAAAGAAATGGCAACCTACTGTGGGAAAAAAATCTGCCTCATCAGTCATGTATCAAAAGATACATGATCACCTAAGTGTGTATCACGCATGGCACATAACTGACCAACTTGGTTTACAGATTTTTATAATCTTGTAAGTAAACATTGCCGAAGGAATCCAAAGTGTATACAGTAATAGCTGATTTAAGGGAATAACTGTCCTTTTGAGACATTGTTTTTTTGCAGGCATGAAGATTAAATATTGCCATTTTGTTTTAATGAAATTCTTATATATTATAAATATGCTATCTGGATAAGCAGAGCAAGCAAAGTAGGTAGTGTCTGCTTAAACTAAAATTATAAAAGTTAATTATAAAAATGACCAAAAAAATGAAAAATTTCTAATTCATTTGTAACTTAGTACACTAAATTCAATGTATAATTCATTTTCATCTTAGGAAAAATTTTCCTATGCTTTTCAGACTTAGCATACAATCATATGTCACAATGTCAAGATCCACATACCACTGGATGTTACTTCAAACTACATTTAATAATGGATGATAAATTCTGCCTTCACTACAGGTTTCTTGTTATTTACATTGTTCGGACTGTTGTCCTCATCTTTGTTGCCATATTCAGAACATTTCAGCTGTTGTACTCTTTGGCCTTCTTCAAGTGAATGGAATTTTGAATTGAACCCTTTATTTTGAAACATGGCCCAGTCGATAAAATCATTGGTTGAATCCAGTGACTTGTTCCAAAGAGTTATTAGTTCAATACCTGGCTACAGCTGAGGTGAACAAAAACTTGGAGAGTTGAGTTAAAGGGAGACAGTTGATACTGAGACATCTGGAAGAGGTATGGCATGTGGAACTAGAAAAATCTATCCCAGTGGATGAAATAAAGGGTTCAGTTGAAATTCCAATCACCTGATGTGAGGCCGGAGCATAAAATAGTCAAAACATTGTGAATATGGCAACAAAGATAAGGACAACAGTCTGAACAATGTAAATAGTGTAAATAATTACAATACCTCATCTCAGAAATATAGACAGGTTTCTTGTTGTTTGCCATCCAGTGAGGAGTGTCTATGAGTTCAATATTAAAAAAAAAAAACAACATTTTTTTGATTTTAATTTTTTCTTATTTAAAAATTAAGTGAAAATTCTGCGAATTTCTGCAAAATTTCCCTTTCTATGATCAGTATAACCTAAATTTCTTTTTCAGAATACTTAAAAAATATATTCATACAACATTTGGATTCTTGTTGACAAAATATAAAGACTGGTTTTGTTTAGTTTGTTTTGTTTTATGGCATATCAACCTCAACAGGTTATTTTAATGCCGACAAAATTTTTATTGCTGGTAATATTTTTTTTTTGAAAATGTATTGCTGGTATTAAAACCTATTTTTACACTTTCATAGTGTTTTGACCTCAGTCTGGGGGTTAACTATTTACCAATAGCTGGGACCCTAACAGGTGCTACCGCCCTGGGTCACCAGCAACTAAGAGGTGGTTCCACGTTCCTCAAAACCTCCTGATCAGAGGCCTTGCCACCGGATGTAGTTTATTGTCATACCCAAGATGCAGATGAAGTTTATTATCATACCTCAGATACCTTATTTGCGGTGTGGGGGGAGAGTCTTACCCGTCAGCAGAGGTGTAGTCGGCATATTCTGAAGCCCTGTTGATAGGAAACTATAAAGGCTGACCAACTGTCTACCTGAGCACTCCTTAACAAAAACTTTTTATATATGTTATACTATGCTATGTAAGTATTGTAGACTCTCCTTTGGAATGTAGGACCACAGCCTCACTATATAAGCTAATAGATTTTTTTACTGGGTGGAGTTGCTTGCCCCACACCTAACAGGTTTTGAATTTAGGGTTGTCTTTCTCTTAGAATCATTGCTAACTAAGAGTACAAAGCCTAGTCTGACATCCTATTTAACCTGGAGGGAGGAAGAGAAGAAATGGATTCATACCATTTCAAGAGTATTTGTATGGAAGTGAACTGAGTGGCCTCAGTTGGAATTTGAACTTGGCACATTAATTACACTTCCCACATTGATAATCACAATTCTATATATATATATATATATATATATATATATATATATATATATTGAATAAAAAGAGACAAGAGGAAAACCTATACTTAGCTAGCACATTTTGTCCTCTGTGGTACTTTTATCAAGGGGCAATGTAGGATTTATTATGCTGCATGTGTTTATATACACAAAGGTGACGTTGTCATTGGTTTATCAAAGCTTGTAAATTTGAGAATATTCATAAATGTTCATCAGGTGATTGAAAGGTCAGTCAAAGCATGTAAAGGGCACAAAGTGTCCTAATTCAAAGTCTAGCAAAAAGTAAACTGAGCGAGTAATATTCAATACTTCTTTTTTTTCTCTCTTTTTTAAACAAATATTGTTTGGATTGTGATTGGATTGTTATGGCATTAGATTCAACCACTTGATGAACATTTATGAATGTTCTTAAATTTACAAGCTTCGATAAATCAATGACATCCCCACCTCTGTGTGTATAAACACATGCAGCATAATAAATCCTACATTGCCTTGATAAAGTACCACAGAGGACGAAATGTGTTGGCTAAGTATAGGTTTTCTTCTTATCTCTTTTTATTCATTTTGTCCCTTCTACAGATACACTCCATCTGAGAGAATATATATATATATATATATATATATATATATGTATATGTATATGTATGTATGTATATAAAATTTGTGGTGCAGTTTCATTTATATTACAATGAATCATTCATACAAAAAGTAAATTCGTAAAGTTAATGATATAAAATGGTGAAATCCCTTCGCTAACTAAATTTTAAAGATGCATTAACTCACTAATCACTCAATGAATGTTATGATCCTTGGTTTTTAAAATTATAAACTGTATTAGGTCTTCCTTAAATATGCAAGTACTTTCAACGGTTCTTCCAGTCATCATCAGTCATGGAAACTATTTTGTTTAATACAGTTTATAATTTCAAAATCAATGATCATAACATTCATCGAGTGATTAGTGGGTTAATGCCTCTTTAAAATTTAGTTAGTGAAGCAATTTGACTATTTTATATCATTAACTTTACTAATTTACTTTTTTGTATGAATGATTCATTGTTATATATATATATATATATATATATATATATATATATATGGTCAAACAAAGCCCGAATAGTGCTTTTGAACACACACTCTCTTCCGATTCTTGAAACATCTATATCTGCTCCATTTTGTAGCCAAGCATAAACAGCAGGAAATCACCTAAATGGCAAAAGATAGTACACCCAAGTCTAAAAGGCTGATAAAGATGTTAAAAGTTTTAAGTAGGAAAAACAAATAATACATAAACAGAACGGCAAAATTATATATATATATATATATATATATATATATATACACACACAGTGACGGGCTTCAACTGGTTTGCACAGGTTCACATGAAACTGTTCTTTGAATTTTATGAGTTCAGCAAACCCGTAACCCAAACAAATAAACTGATAATTTTAGATTGTCTATAAATTATAGTCATGTAATTAGTTCAGGATGTAAATTCAGGTGATCAAATAAAGGTTAATATGCAATTGCAGGGGCATAGCCATGATTGTTCTTGAAGAAGTCGGGGGGGGGGGTAAAAACGAAGGTGACTACTATGTTATTCAACATCAGGGCCATCGCCTTGTGCCCTATGGCAGGCCATTGAATTTTTAAAATTATTTTTGCAATGTACACTTTATACAGATAATTTTGTATGTTTATATCAAAAAGGAATTTATGATAGATTTGACATGGAATGGTAACCATTTAATTTGTGAGCCTTTTAGCACAACATTGTCCACTATATTCTGTTTCTTACCACCCATAAGTGTTTTTAATCAGGACCAATATTTTTATCAATCAAACATTTGGTGGGTGTTTTCATATTTTACAAATAGATTTTTAGTTAAAATTTTTAATTAATATAAAATTTGTTTAAACTAAACATTTTTTCTATTGAATTTCATATTCAAACATTTTTCTATTGGACTTTAGATCAAAGCTAAGTAATTTATTATTATTATCATTTTAATTTCTTCCTATATAATAACTTCCTAATAGTTGCTAGAAATTTTTCATTTCAGTATCAGGACCCTAAAATGAAGAGACAACAAAATTTATTTCACTTTTTTTGAAAAATACCCAGAAGTGAAAGTTTCAGACAAGAGGCAAATGTGGATGAAACACAGCCAACTTTAGAGCATGATGTGAATGAAAGTTCTGCTCCTGATGCTGTGATAACTAGAAGTGAAGCAATTGAAGCATTAGCTGAAGTATGGAACAGTATGAGAACTTCAAGGAAAAGTATGATGGGATGCTTATTCACAGTGAAAAAATTGGGCATGATCTATGTGCCAGATTTTTATTCCAAATCCATAAATGTGAAAGGAATTCACATATCAATGGAATGTGTACGCTGCAGTATTGGACCTTTGGGAAGGGATAAAACAATTCAGCAAGCTTCTCTAAGAAAAAAGATGAATATGCATTTCTCATCAAAGGCTTATAGTATTTGTGTTAAGTGCCTACAAGATTGTGTTAAATGATGCAATTACAAAAGCCATGGATAAATTGAATGACATATATAGACTCTACTAATAGAGTTTTTAGTACAGTCTATAGTTTTGCAAAGAGAAGCCGTCCATTTTCTGATGTTGAAGATGAGATTCAGCTTTAAATGAAAAATGGATTAGACTTGGTTGTTGAACTTCATCCTTGAAAATCTGCGGTGAAAATAGATCATATTGCAAAGGAGATAAGGAAAGAAATATTCACTAAAATTATTGAACAAAAATTAAAGATTTATGTCATTACTGATGAAACTTTAACCATATCCAGTAAACCTGCACTTGTAATCTTTTAAAGATTGCAATTTATCACCAATAATTTTGGTGGATTTGGTTGAATTGAAAGGACAAGGAACAGAAACAATATATACATCCTTGTTAAACAGTTTGCACTGTGCTGGATTTGATAATGAATATTTGAGAAATAATTTAATTGCTTTCTGTTCATATGGAGCAAATGTAATGCTTGGCTGCAATTCAGGAGTAGGCCCTAGATTAAAAAACAATTTTCCTAACATTGTAATTTGGTATCGTTTAACTCATCATTTGCAACTAGTTTTGGATGATTCTGTCAGTGAAATTAAACAAGTAAATCACTTCAAAATATTCATGGAGAAAATCTACACAATCTTTCACCAATCAAACAAAAACCAAATACAACTTGACAATAAATTCTGTAGATAGGTAGAGTTCTGGAACCAAGATGGGCTGCTTGTAGTTTGAGATCTGCCCTTGCTGTATGGCATGCTTATGACATTGTACAAATATTTCTCAGGTGAAACAAAACATTCAGGAATGGCTGCCCATCTTTGCAACAAATATTTCTTTCATGACTTGGCATTGATGATAGATATACTGTAAGAAAATACTCAAAGAAAAGTACAGGGACATTTGAAAAGGAAATTGATGATAGAGTTTATTCTGATGCCTTTAAAGATATTCATTTAATAGAAAACCATGGATTTGTTTGTCTTAACATCCAAGAATAAGTACCAAGAAACAGACAACAAATTTCATGAACTGCTGAACTTGCTAAAGCCAGATACTTGGAATATTCAAGAGATAGTTATTCCCTGGAAAGCTGCAGAAGAAAAGCTGAATGGCTGCAGTAAAATTTTTCATCACAACATTCCCATTAATAATTTTATTTTATGACTATGTAGAAAATGTCCTGAAAAACTTTCAAAATACTGTAATTCCTCAAAGTGTACAAAAAGCAAAAACTATTATCAATACGATTGCTATCAGTTCTTTCAAAGCAGAAAGAGGTTTTTCAAGAATGAATATTATATACTCAGATAAAAGAAGCCACCTTACAGTGAAAAATGCAGCAAACTTGATGACAATCTTCTTGGTCTCCCTTCAGATTTATGGGATGTGTCACTCCTTTCATTAAAACATGGCTTAGAAAATTTACAGTGCTGATGACAACAGAGTGAGACCAAAAAAGCTGAAAACTATGATAATCAAGGGGCTATTTGGAAATTTTTAAAATGAAAGATCATGAATAAAAGATTTTAAAGCATTTCTTTTAATTATTTTTCCTTTCAAAATGATGACATGCAATGTAATGCAGATTAATTTTGCTATTTTGGATAAGTGCAAGAAAAATTTGCTTTATTCCTAAATCATATTTATATCATAAAGTATAGACTATGGAAAAATGAGAGAACTCATTGCTATTGAGTCCTGTTGTTGAGAGAGCCCATTCTTAAAATTTTTGAATACCACCACTATATATATATATGTGCGTGTGTGTGTGTGTGTCGTGGATTTTTTTCAAATACCTCCTTTTCCAAGCCAACATACATGACTATAAAAATTTTTTAAAGTTAAAAGAAAACAGTTAAATTCAAAACCTTCTGTTATTTAACACATATAATACATAACTTAATTTTTCAAAATTAAATTAATATAAATAATAATTACATTATAAAATAAAATCAATAACATTTATTCACTTTTGTTTATTAGATATTAAATTACGTCACTTAGAATCTTCCATAATCTACATTGACTTTCAGATAGCCTGAAGTATATTTATAAGTGTTCTTAAATTTTTAAATACTGAAAAAATAACATTTTTACTTCTGTGTATACATATTTGTTGCAAAATAAAATCTTTACAGTTAACTTGATAAAGTCCAATAAAGGACAAGACATATTGGTTAAGATAAGTTTTCATTTTGTCTTTATTCATATTGTCTTTCTACAGATATATTTTTAGTTATATCTGAATTTATATATATGGAGAGAGAGTGAAAGTGAGAGGGGAAGTGTGGACAAAGGAATCAACACTACATGGTGACAGTTTCCTGCTTCAATGTGATGTTCAAACTTCAGACCAATATATGGTGAAAGATGTAATAAACTTTTCTAAGTGTGGAATAGACACCACATTCCCCCCCCCCCCAATATATTTGAATTTGATTGCCACTGTAACAAAATGGTTATTTGAAATGTAGCACATCTTGTACACTGTGTAACACTTGATGGCTTCAACTTAACTTACCAGACCAAGTACTCTTGACATCACCTGTCTACCAATCATTTATAAATGTTGGCTTTCAGTGAAAAGAAGTGGTAAGAGCTGACATTACAGTAGCATTGGTATAGAGAATCTATAACAGAAACTAAAACTTCCAGTGTTGACTTCAGGTTTATATATTGATTAAAAAAGTTAGAAAAAAAAGTCATTTGATGGACTTTGATCTTATTATCTGATCTTTTAGTCAAGTCTCTATCAACCAGAAAGTATTTTGTAATCTGTATATCCTAAAAACAAATGACCTATATTAAAGAGAAATAGAGAAACATTTTCTCTTGGGGAGGTTTACCTGATAAACTAAAGACAGCATCAAAACACCTTACCTTCTATATTTACCAGAAATACTATGCTTTGCATACACTTCAGTCATCAATGCTCTATACAGACGCAGACTTATGGCCATATCAGAGTGAAACCCCAATTCTCGTATGATTATTGAGGTTAAGCAACATCGAGGCTGGTCAGTACTTAGATGGGTGACTGCTTGGGAATACTAGGTACTGTAAACTTGGATCTGTGGGTGGTGAAATGGGTAATGGTTCAGATTTGAAAATTAACTCTCTGATTTCCAATTCCAGTTGTATTTTATATTCACTTACATGCAAATATCCTTGGGAAAGGTATGAATCCACCCTCCAGGTAAAGGTTAATTAATAGATTTTGTATCAGTAAATCATTATTATTGCCAAAAATTTCTTTCACTCTAAAAATATCTTTTAGCATTAAATAACCTGTAAAAGGTTGATAAACTGAAAAAAAACCAAATCAATCAATCCATCTACAGATCCATTATGTTACTATAGATGGTAACAAAATTAGTCAACCAGAATTGTCTCCCCCTTAAA
Source organism: Acanthosepion esculentum (assembly GCA_964036315.1). NCBI lineage: Eukaryota > Metazoa > Mollusca > Cephalopoda > Sepiida > Sepiidae > Acanthosepion > Acanthosepion esculentum. The sequence goes on from OZ038501.1 coordinate 61,947,872, forward strand.
CTACTCATCTATAAAAGAAATGGTAGAACCTCACTTATGGGCAGTAGTCAAATTGCATTGAATAATTATTCACAAGAAACTTAATTGTTTGTTTTTCTTTACAGATAGCATAATGGTTATCCTCATAGAAAATGAAATGAGTAAGCCAAATTCAAATTCTGGTGTAGTATATTGCTTCACTTTTGCACTAATGCCTTTGGGAAAGGTATGGAAACTTAACTTCTTCTACCAGCTATGGGTTAAAAAATAGGATGGATTGAAACCTTGAATGACAGCCAGTATAGGAAAAATCTTCTTTGTGCTGTGTCCCTTCAGGACATGGGTGATCATAGCTCTCTACAACTTCTTACCCTTCATAGCTCTTAGTAAGGCTTCTCTTTTCATTATTCCTTCCCCTCTTTGTTCTGTCATCAACACAAGCTTGTTAAATAGCTTACTCACTACTTTCCTATGTCCTTCCTGTCTTTAGTATGTCCTGTGAGCATCAAATTCTTCAAGTCTTTTTTCCTCATTATCTGTTCTATAAATTTCAACTCTTTCTGATTCTTAGTATAAGTGTCCTTTTTGTTTTCATTATCCTTAAAACTTCCTTGTTACTCACATCTTCAGTCTATGGTATTTTCAGTATCCTTCTGTAGAACCAAATTTCTGTTATTTCAAGTCTCCTTCACTGCCATATAGTTGGACTGATATTACATAGCGGTTCAGTACTTGTTTCTTTGTTTATAATGAAATTTCCTGTTTCATAATACTTTGCTTAGCTTTTGGAAGGAATCTTTTGCTATTCCTATACACCTTCAGATTTTGGTGTCATGTTTTCTATCATCTGATAAAGCACTGCCCAAATATTTAAATTTCTACATTTGCTTGATTTTAGCATCTTCAATTCATAGCTCACATATTTGTTCCTCTTGCTGACAATTATACATTCTGTATTCTTGCAATTAATGTTTGGTCCTCTCCTCTCACTTTCTTTTACTATCTACTCTAAGAGTTCCTGAATTTTCCTTTCTGCATCATCTACATATCTTATGTTGTTAAAAGTGCAAACAACAATAATAAATCCTGGTAGGACTTCTAGTCATTTCAGGATCATCTTGCTGTAAGGGTTGAATAAATCTGGTGAGAAGACACATCCTTATCTTGACCATTTAAACCAGAATAATCCAGAAATTATACTGGGTTCAAACCATCAGAATATGGATAGAAAATGTATTCAGTAATTATATAAAAATAGAAAGGGGTGTAAACAAGAATACATCTCACTTCTGTGAAGCAATTCTGAGAGAATTAGAAGTCCTAACAGGATTAATTATTGGCAGCTACAACATTAGATATGCTGATGACACATTTTTGATAGCAGACACAGAAAGGAATCTACAGGAACTCCTACAGAAGGTAGTAAAGAAAAGCAAGAAGAAAGGACTAAACATCACTTGCAAGAAGAGAGAATGTACGGTTGTCAGCAAAAGAAACAACCCAACATGCGAATTACAAATTGGAGACACCAAAATCAAACAAGTACAAACATTTAAATATCTGGAAAGTGTTTTAACAGGGGACAGAAAGTGCAATACTAAAATCTGAAGGTATTTTGGGATAGCAAAAGATGCTTTCCAAAAGCTAAGCAAAATATTAAGAAACAAGAAAATTTCATTAAAAACAAAGAAAAGTACTGAAATGTTATGTAATTTCAGTCCTCCTATATGGCAGTGAATGCTGGGCAATGTTGTTGCAGATAAAAAGACTTGAGACAACAGAAATGTGATTCTACAGAAGGATGCTGAGAATACCATGGACTGAACATGTGAGCAACAGTGATGTTTTAGAGAAAATGTAAACAAAATGGCCACTTATATGTAACATTAGAAAAAGAGTTGTAATTTCTTGTGTACATCATGAGGAAAGAGGGCTTTGAAAATTTGACACTGATAGGACATATTAAAGGCAAGAGGGAAACAGCCCATAACTTACCTAACAAGCTTGTGTAAATACTTGGCAGAATAGGGTTTAGAAGAGATAGCCAAAAAAAAGAAATCTACTATGAGCTACAAAGGACAAGAGGTTGTGGAGGGCCATAATCACCCTTGCCCTGAAGGAACATGGCACATAGAAGAAGATGCTGTAAAAGACATAATAGTTTTAAATTATGTAATTTATTATTTTCTATTAATAATTCCTTTTCTTTCAGGTTGTGGGTAAACATGGCCCTCCACAATTTCCTGTATTTTGTTACGCTAAGATTTTTTATCTTCTGTCTTTGCTACAAAACTAAAACATTAACCTAAAATTTTGAGTCATGTTTTTAAAAGGCTTTGTCAGATCAAGACTGTCATATGGATGTCATGCAGGGCACAAAACACGTTCAGAAATATTAAATTGTCAGCTGCCTACAACCACTTTCTGAGATCAATGGTTAAAAATGACTGAGTGAATAAAGCCTTTGAACCTTATGGGCAGGCATTACAGAATCACAAAACACTGTACCAAATAGAAACCACATTACTTGAAGACATCAAGCAATAAGTGAAATGTCTAGCACATGTAATTTGACAAGAAAATAATTTGATTTGATTGATATGATTTGTTTGTTTAACAGCATATTAACCCCTTATGGGTCATTTAATGCTGAAATTTAATTTTCTTGGGAACTTTGAAGTAATAAAAATATGATATATTATTCTGCTTTCACAAATGAATACATGATACTCAGCTTTTGTGCATATACATGGTTTTTTTGTGTAGACATGATTACTCAAGGTGGTGATATGTGTGTTTTATATTGTAGTTTTGTTGAAGTTATATTTTGGAATAAAGTGTGATTCAAGAAATTGTAGGATATTATATGAATTAATGTCATGAAACAATTCGTTCATGTTGGTTGTTTTGGTGAATTTGTTTATTGGGATATCAATCTCTGGGTTATTTAATACCAAAATCTAAGTATTTTTAACACAATTTTATGGTTTCAACTGAATATATTTTGAACATAATTGTATGCCTTCAAATACAGATAAAATGTATTGTTAGTCATTTTGCTATAAAATTTATTGTTGGTAATTTTACTATAAAATATATTGCTGGTCATTTTGCTTTAAAAATGTATTGTTGGTAATATTACTAGAAACAGGTATTGTTGGTCATTTTTTTTATATAAAAATGTATTACTGATATTTTTACTATAAAAATTTTTTTTTCATACATTCATAGTATTTTTTTTGGGGGGGGGAGTTTACTATTTGCCCATAGCTGGGACCCTAACAAGTGCTACCATCCTGGGTCAGAGTGGACCTGGAAACAACAATTAAGTGGTAGTTCCACACCCTTTAAAACCTCCAATCTCCTCATCAGCAGCCTTTCTGCCGGATGTAGTTGATAAGAAAATAATATAATGAAGATGTTAACATTGCACATTATTTCAAACAAAAGGTTAGGAAGGAAACCCCATCACTAATGGAAAGAGTAATAACAGTAGACTTGAGAAACCTATTTTCCAGTGAAATTATTTTAATAGAAAGATTTTTTTAATTTTTACTGAAAGTAGTACTGGATGTTCACTCAATGAATGATGAATGTTTCCATATAAGGAAACAGCCAAGATTAACATTACAATTTATGTCATAACAAAATTCAGGCTACAATTATAAATAAATTTATTTGACTTATATTTATATATATTCAATATTGGCATCTTAACAGCTGTATAATCTTTTTACATAAACTATAAATAGGAGATATCAGAATCAAGCAAGTATAAAAATTTAAATATCTAGATAATGTTTTAACAGCAAATGTGACATTGAAATCTGAAGGTGTATTGAAATAGTGAATATTTACCCTCCAAAAGTTAAGAAAAGTATTAAGAAACAGGAAAATTTCATTAGAAACAAAGAAAAGAATGCTGAACTCTTATGTAATATTGGTCTTCTTACATAGTAGTGAATGCTGGACAATCTCATCATAGATAAAAAGGTAACAGAAATGTAGTTCTACAGAAAGATGCTGAGAGTACCATAGACAGAAATTTTAAGCAATGATAAAGTTTTAAGGAAAATAGAAACAAAAATGAGACATCTTTAGAACAAGATAGTTGACATTTCTAGGATAATGATGAAAGGTTTTGAAAATTTGACACACATGGGACATAATGAAGGTAAGAGGGGCAGAAGAAATCAGCTAATATAGAACAGGTATCAATAAACAGATGTCTCTTTCTTCTTTTCTATTTGTTTTTCTATAACCCACATCTACTAACAAAATTGGATAGGAAAATAATATCTTAAAGGTTAAGGATGGTCCTTTGTTTTAATCTGAAAAATACCAGGTCATCATTCAAGCAAATCCTTTTGTTGAATAGGAAGCATTTATACTTATTCAGCATTTTTATATCATTTCTCCATTTATGTTCTTTTCAATGTCAGTCAGCCATTGTGTTGAAAATAAACACAAAATTTGTATAAAAATTTGATACAGTGTACAGCAATGCAGTTTTTATAGGTCATTAATGAAACAATTTTGATTTATAAGTGATACCTTAAAATATTAAACCAATATAATTGGCTAATTGCCCAACTAAAATTAGATCAAATGATGTAAAATTAACCAATAAAAGTTACTGATAATCTTTTAAGCTGATTAACAGAGCTTAAGCTTTTAAAAAAACAAAAAAGAGTAAAATCTTAAAAGATCTCCAAAGATTTTAATGATTTTTAAGCAAAGATCATTGAATATTAATTAAAAGAAAAAACTTGTAGTTCCAACGAATGATTTATTTTTATGGAAATATTTTGACTAGCAAGTTGAGGCATAAAAAAAAAAGGATTTTTGTTTATTACTCTATAAATTGCCCCCCTTTTTTTTTCCTTCCCTCTTTTATTTTTTTTGTCATATCATATTTTTCGTTGGAGCAGAGACGTCTAGACAGGATGGATTTGTGCTGCATCTATGCCTCAACTTCTATTACGTAATAGACGTCACCAACTCAGTTTGTTTTCCTTGATTTGAATTCTTAAGCATTTCAAGCTTCTTTGCACTGTTTTTACTCAAATTAAGGAGCGTCCAAGACTGGCAACTGGTAGTTGAAATATTTCCATAAAAATAAATCATTCGTGGGAACTACAAGTTTTTTCTTTTAATTATGCAACTACCAAAGGAGACAAGCATCCTAACTTTGATCATTGAATATTTATGGATGCACAGATAGTGAAACAATTATCAGCTTGGCAAGCTTAGTTCAATTCCTGCTTGTTTCATTCACTTTAAGTTGCTGCCCTTGGAAAAGTATGTATCCATCTTCCTTCAGCTATGGATTAAATATCAGAGTAGACTGGGCTCTTTTGCCTTGAAGTGGCAACCAGTCTGGGAGAAAGAAAACTGAATTCAAAACCAATCTGATGAAGGAGAGATTCTATCATCTTGTCCAAGACACATCATTGCTGCTATGGCTGAAGTACATGAGATACTCTTATGACTCTAATGGGTTAGGGTACTCATAACCCGATATTGAATATTTACTAAAAAAAGCCAACTTTGGAACAAGGCCATACTTATAAATGCACAAACCATTGGCAAGTAAATTATCAAGTTATTTTCTTACAAAGTTAGCAGTGTATAAAAATTTATTGTTAGAAAACAGAGAATGGTGTTGTGACTTGATTATTCCTATACAAACAAAGAAAGAAAATTTTATATAGATTCTTCAGCTATTTTAAATCACAAAGGTAATTTCATTGATCAACTATTTTCATTTGTTGCAATCTAAAGAGAAGTTAAGTATTACTATCTTATTCAACAAGGACCTTAAAATGTATAGAACAAGAGGATTTGACTCTTAGATATTTCATGTATTTACATACCAACTTGTTTAAATGTTCTTTTAGAAATTGTGAATTTTGTATAGGATAAATTTTAACCCAGATTGTTCAAATGATGGAACCTTTCAAAGGTGCTAAAAGAAAATAATTCGAAAAAATTTAATTTTGTGATTATTTACGTTTTTTGTTTGTTTGTGTAAGCTTATAAGAATTAAATAATTTCTTTTATAAGTAAAATATAGAATTTCTATTATTATTTCTTTTCGTAACCAAATCAATTTTTCAGTGTTTATACTAAACATATATTTTGCTCATTTTTAGAAACTAAGAAGTCCCTCTAATTAGTTGTCTTTTAGAAAACTACATTTACTCACTTCTTAAATGTTTAGTCAGATTTCAACCACAAAAGCCCTAAACAATCACTTATCATATTTGTTAAGCCATTATTTTGTGCAAAATCCTGAATGAATGTAATTACGTGCAATATCTGTTTTATTACTTTCTCTATCATAATTGACATTGAAAAGAAATGAAGCTCTTTTAAGAGGAAACAGAAAATACCAAAGTTCTATAGATATCAGAAAGAATTCTCAATAAGTACTTTAAAAAAATCACTGTAGAATATGATTTATTGTTGGATACTTGTTCAATTACAATGGCATTGTAATCTTACATTTTGTCATTGTCATATATCAGCTTGGCCATTGCTGTCAACCTCCAGAAATGTTTTTGAGGTACTATGTCCACTGGGTCCTGTTGACAGCCAGAACTTACAGAGCTGCATGACAACCAGGTAAAACACTTCTGCAGACAATAGCAAGGAGACAACTGTTTTTGTGGCATTTTTTCTTCCAAATCATCACATGATTTCCTCACTGTTTCCTCCTTGGACAGCTCATAAAAATCATAAGATGACATCTGTACAACATGACCCAATCATTCAATTATACTAAATGAACAAAGAGAAGGCTTTCCCAATAACTGCTTTAGTACCTTGTTCTGCTATTGACCTGCAGGATCTATTACATATATTTACCATTTTGATTCACTATCTTCTGTCAGTTTCTAAGCAACTTCATAATTCCATTCTTCCAGAGCTCTGTAATAAATGGTAATTGAAAAGCGCATTATCTGTGAATATAGCTGATATGTGAAAATTTCCCATCCAAATCATGTTTTTACCTGGTCACCAAAGAAACTTGTGGTCTTGTATTATCCTGATTGAATATTACACCCTTACAGTTAACTAAATCAGAACATTTTGACCAATCCAATATAACTGACTGTTAATTTTTCACTCATTTGAAGCAATAAAAATTATTATGATACAAGAATAATAATGCTTCTATTTCCTAATCAGTAGAAAAGTATTAAAATTTGGAGTCCTTTTTTTAAAGTCATTTATACTGCCATGCCAAAAATCATGAACAGTAGTACATACCAGTAATAAAAAGCACTACTGTATCTTGACATTAAATGCCCCAAACTATAGCACTTGTGCTCTGACATCTGGTGAGTCAGGGTGAACAATGGCTAGACTGCTCATAGCAAGGTGATGTGAATTATCAGAGTTTGTATAGAGTATGATAATGGGTGCCAGATGGATAGGATATTCCATTTCTGAAATTGGGGTATCTGATATCCCTGTCTTTCTAGTGTCAAATATATCCTGGAAATAGTTGGTGGAAGGTATTATCACTCACCACAGATAGCACAGTAGCACAGGTCCTTACTGATCACAAAGTCATTTGGCTAGAAATATCTGTAGTAACAAATAGGTGACACTGGCTTAAATCATTTAATGCAAGAGATAACAGATATATCTCCAGTAGGTCAGTTCAGTGTTCTTTAGCTTTTATCTTTAGATATGGGAATAGAAGATCCATCAGGTTGCTCCTGTTAACATTATGACATTGAACACTTAACATCAACTGGGCTCTTGATATCACTAATTAGACCCTGGAGGACTGCAACATGGTCTGATGAGTCAGAGTACCTGTTGTTTTAGGTTGATGGTACAGTTTGAGTGTGGTGAAGACCACATGAGATCCTAGATCCCAGCTGTTAACAAGACACCCTGCAGGCTAGTGATTGTTCCATCATGATGTAGGATATGCTCTCATAGTTGGGTCCACTGCTCAGCCTAAACATATCATTGACCAATGACTGCTACGTTTCATTGCTTCATAACTATTTGCCCCCATTCATTGACTCATGTACACCAAGAATGAAGGGGATTTCCAGCAAGATAATACAAAGTGTTATCAATTTTCCAGGATGCCCAGAAATGGTCTGAGGAGCATTCTGGAGACTTTTGTCAAATGGTGCAGCCATCATGATATGGGCCCAGTTGAACTTTTATGGGACATGTTTCAGATGTCTGTTTGCACAAAAGATCCTAGTCATATAAATCTCGGGGAGCTGTGGACAGCTATTGAGACATCATGACTCAACATCCTGTTGAATCAATGCCATGTAGATTTACTGCACTTTGCCAAGCAAAACAGGACAATACAGATATTTGGCGCCAAAAGTATGACTTTTGGCACATCAGTATATTGTAGCACAAATGATTAGGCATCAAACATTATTAATATACCTTATTGGTTTCAGAAGCATTAAAAGAGAACAGATTCTATTAAAGTCAGGAAAAATACTTATCTGCAATTTTAGAATATTTAAAAAGTTTTCCTTTTTTGTCAAACATTATCATTCTCCTCCTCTGGCAATACTACCATGCAATTATCATACAGAGACATTAGTCACTATTATTCATATTAGTACAAGAACTTTTACTCCTTTGAACTTAGTTGTGCATGCAAACATATTGTACAAAAAATTAAAAAAAATATATATTTTATTTTTACTTGATAAACTGAATCAAACTTTTTGCCACCCCAGAATCTTCAAACCAAGTTCAAACTATAACTGAGGCTACTTACATTTACTTAGCACCAATACCCTTGGAAAAGGTAATGAACTTTGTTCCATCACCAGTTATCTTAACAAAAATGTCTTGTCTATGGCATGTTACAATAGATAACAGATATGTGAGTGAGTGAGTGAGTACTTATGAAAACCACTCTTGGTAATTGGTATAATATCTTTTTATAGTTATTATTACCTGAGCAGTACTGCTCAGGTAATAATAATATATATTTATATTTATATTTATATATATATATATATATATATATATATATATATTTATATTTTATACCAATTATCAATCTTGACAAGGTCCAACATAAATCTAAATAGGGATTACAAAGCATAATTTATTGATTCATTTTCTATGGCTTATCAATCCTTTGTAGGTTATTTAAAGCCAGAAAATATTTTTAGATTGTAAGAATTTTTCTTTTTTGGAGATGATAATAATAATAGTTTAGAGATAGAAGTTTTAATAATTAACCCATAATTGAGGGGAGAAGATGCAGATTCATACCTTTCCCAAGGGTATTTGTGTGTAAGTGAATATAATGAACCCAACAGGAATTGGAACTCAACTCTCTGATTAATAATTCTACACCACCTGCACATCCAAGCTTACAGCACCTGGTATTCCTAAGTGGTCACCCATCTAGGTACTGACCAGGATCAATGTTGCTTAATTTTGGTGATTATATGGGAACCGGCATGTCAAAGTGTTGTGGCCGTAAGCCTACAAAGCATAAGAAGACATGTATACTGGCATACTTTGTAAAGCAAAAGCTAATTTAAAGGCATATATTGATACAACACTTACAAGAATCAATGTCACTATGGCCTAACAAATACCTACTTCTATAAAAAAAAAAAGATATCTAATTAATGCTGCTTTTAAATATAGCTTTCTTTATAGAAAACCACCAATGAATGGATGAATGAGTTCTGTGTATGAATTGTACTGTTTTAGGGCAGTATCTAGAACATGTGTTATAAAGCCAGGTAAAATATTATTCAGAATTTATAAGCATAAAGAAGTATTCATTATTAATGCCAAAGCAACATTTACCATGAAATGTACAGTCATCAAGCTATACATAGTGAGATTTATTATTAAGTAGGCTTCTTAATACATTAATTATCTCAGGAAAAAAATGGTTTCAAAATCAGGATTCTACAAGTTGAAATAATGATTACTAAGTAATAGCAAGCCATTTCAGGAATATGTCCTCTTATTTTATGAGCCACGTCCCTTCAGGACATAGGCAATCATGGCTATCCCAAAATCTCCTGTCCCTTGTAGCTCTTAATAAACTTTGTCTTTTTGTTATTTGGCCGAAACCTTGTTCCGATATCAATTTACTCAAGCTAAGTAAATTATGTGTTGTTTTCCCCTGTCCCTCTTGCCTTCAATCTGTCCTGTGAGAATCAGATTTTCTAATCCCTCTTTCCTCATTATGCGACCTAGAAATTTCTGCTGCCTCTTCCTGATGTTAAGTATGTTTCCTTTTTGTTTGCATTTTCTCTAAAACTTTGTCGTTGCTCACTTCTTCAGTTGATGGTATCCTCAGGATCTTACTGTGGAAGCACATTTCTGCTGCCTCAAATCTTCTCTTCATCTGTGAGCATATTGTCCAACATTCACAACCATACAGGACGACTGATAGTATGTAATGAAATACAAATGTTAAAAAGAAGAAAACATCTGTAATATAAAACCTGACTGTTTATAAAATACTTGAACATTAAGCCCTCAAAAGGTTATAGCTCAGTTAAAAAATGAGATGACAAAAAATAATTACCTCCAAAATTTACTGCAAACAACTCTCTTTTATCTCCATTCTTCACTCTTCTTTCCATCTCTCTTTTGCCTTCATCTTTCACTCCTCTCTCTCTTGCTTCCATCCTTTGCTCTTCTTTCTCTTGCCTCCATCCCCCACTTCTCTTTCTTTTGCCTCTATCTTTTGCTCCCCCCCCTCTCTCTCTCTCTCTCTCTCTCTCTCTCTCTCTCTCTATATATATATATATATATATATATATATATATATATATATTATAATTATTTTTTTAAAAAATATGGTTAATTATAATTAGGCTCTACTTTTGTAGTGAGCACTTTTAAAAAAAATACTAAAGAACTTCGGATTATTTACATAACATGTTCTTTCCTATTTTTCTGTATATTTGCACACACACACACACACACACACATATATATATATATATATATGTATATATATATATATATATATATATATATATATATATATATATTTAAATAAATACACAAACATATCAAATATTATGGGAAAAAGTGCGTAGCATCATGGAGGACCGTATCGATTTTCTATCCTGAACAGCATCATTCTGATGTAAAATGACCATGGAAAGTTCTTTGTGTTGCAATTACAGATTTCCCAGACTTAAAAAATCATTTCAACAGCAAAAGCATGGTGTGTACCAGTCCAAGAAAAGATGATAACTGATGGTATCTAAAACAATCATAGACATTAGCTAGATGAAGACATCATTGCTACTTGCCTATTTTCCTGAGCACCACAAAAGTGACAGTTTAAAATGTGAGAGGCATTTCTGCCACACCCTATATATATATATATATATATATATATGTAGTAAAGTTAATAAATCGGTTGGTATATAATCCAAGTAGATCCTAGTAATATAAAATATTACAACTGATTCACAAAAAGAGCTCAATGTATTTATTATTACAGAGCAAATAAATAGTAGTACACAATGGAATCCAAAATTACTTCATAATTAGATGAAGTAATTTTAGATTTCATTGTGTATTATATATATATATATATATATATATATATATATATATATATATATATATATATATATATATATATATATATATATCCAAATGTAATGAGAATGGAAAGAATATAAATTCTAACATTCACAGCATCAAGTCAAAAGAGGGCTCAATACCAAGAGTAAAGCAATAATTATAAAAAAAATTATATATATATATATATATATATATATATATATATGTGTGTGTGTGTGTGCAAATATATTGATAAAATAGGAAAGAATTGTTAGATTGATAATCCGAAGTTCTTTAGTATTTTTGTTTTTATTTTTAAAAAACAGTTTTCGATACACAAGTAGAGCCTAGATTATAATTTTTTTTATTATTTAAAAATATGATTCCATCACTACACAGAAATTACCAGGTTACAAAAAAGAAGCTAAAACCTTCCAATTCAATTATAGAAATTAAATTAAAGGACCTAGTTCTGCTTCCATTTCTATATATATATATATATATATATATAAAATCATTATCAATACTATGTTTTGTTTCAGATGTTACAATGGATGAAACAAGTGTTGGAATTCTGGCAATCTTCAGGCACTATTTCACACTGAATATCAAACCTGAAGAAGCTGAAATGAAACAATATCTGACCACATTGCCCAAAACTGGTTTAAATATTTTAAGAACAACTATTTCCTTGAAATAAAGAAGTGGACAACAATCAGTTGTTGATTATAATGCATAGGAGAAGAAAACCTGACCACTAACTATGAAAAATATCACAAGAGCTTGGATCATTGAAAAGATACCACATGCAGAGCATTACATAAATGTTATATAAAAAAAGTATTATATAAAAACAAAAATACTTTTGATAAACTTCTGCTGACCAGTTGATACCTTCTCCAACAAGATTTGTCCTCTTTCATAATTGGCTGTTTGGAAAGGCAAGTGGCACTGTTGCCAAGATTTTAATAGGGATTGTGGTACTGATTTGCATGGAAACAGTAAGGTTTGGTTATTGACCAATCACAGCTGATCTGTGGTTGGGACCAAGTGTACTTAAGACTTGTATTTTTTGGAGTGAAGTGGCAGTTGACCAGCTCTGTTTTCAATATAAAGTACATAATCTTGGCTGCTGATATTGTCCATGGATATATTTTCTCTTGTTCTTTGCTTTCAAATAACATGGAGGAGGAAGTCTCTGCCATGTCTACATAGCCTCCCCCAGATGCATATGGAGGGTGCTGGTAAGATGCTCACCCAGGATGATACCCTACAATCATGGGACTAAAGATAATACCGGAATAGTCTTTAGTTCTTAGATGCATACATTAAATAAGCATTGGAGTAAAGGTCTGTTAGAAATCTAAAATATTTATGATATTTTCTAATATATAATAATGATAATACAGCAGTGTAATGTGTACATTAAATAAGCATTGGAGTAAAGGTCTGTTAGAAATCTAAAATATTTATGATATTTTCTAATATATAATAATGATAATACAGCAGTGTAATGTGTACATTAAATAAGCTTTGAAGTAAAGGTCCATAAAAAACTAGCATACTTTTGGAACACTCTAATATTTGTTAATCTTGACTATTTTTTTTTCTCACAGTGAGTTCATGTTAGTCTTGGTCTTGAGACTGTAATATTATATGTTTATGTATACATGTTTTGGAATGTATGAATTAACTGTAATAGTCTGTTGACAGGTTGCCAGGTTTACAGTCTTACAATTAAGTGCCATTGCTGTCATTCATAATCCATGTGTACAGCTCAAAGTAAACAATAAATATGATTGTACTTTTGTCATCTTTTACAAACATACAAGCAAGATAATTTTAATTTTAGGCTTCCTATACCATATTTGAAAATTTGAATGTCTAGGAAATGTTTAACAGAGGATGGAAAATGTGACACAAAAATCCAAAGATATACTAAAATAGCAAAAGATGCCTTCCAGAAGTTAAGTAAAGAATTAAGAAATGGGAAAATTTTGTTAGAAACAAAGAAAAGAGTGCTCAGCCACTGTGTAATCTCAGTTCTCCTATATGGCAGTAAATGCTGGACAACTTTCTCACAAATGAAAAGGATACTTGAGGCAAATGAGATGCGGTTCTACAGAAGGATGCTAAGAATATCATCGAGAGAACCTGTGAGCAACAAAGAGGTTTTAAGGAAAATAGGAATGAAAAGGACACTTGCACTCAGATCAAATAATATTTTAAATTTATATCACACATAAGGAAAAAGGCTGGTAGAATTTGACACTCACAAGACATATTGAAAGCAAGAGTGGTAGAAGGAAACAGTGAGTAACCTATTTAACAAGCTTGTATAAATGGATGGCAGAACAGGAAGTTGGAAGGATAGTGAAAATATTAGGTTGGTGCAAAAATAATGTCGTTTTCTCACATGAAGTTAAACGTCAAAAAACGACATTATTTTTGCACCAACCTAATACAAACCATACTAAGAGCTACAATGGATATGACATTGTAGAGAGTTATGATCAACCATGTCCTGAAGGGACATGTCATATAGTAGAAGAAAAGAGTAAAATTTGTTCTGCACTGAAATAGCTATACCATTTCACTTTCAATTTGAGAATAGTAACTTTCAAAATGGAATGATTTATTTTGAGTAAAAAAAAAAAAAAAGAAGGTAAATTAACCAATCAAATTTGTATTGTTTTTAAAGATTTAAATTTTAAAATAAAATTGTTTTTGAAAACTGTATTTAATTTGATAAAACACTTGACTTAAGGGTTTTCAAATATAATGAAACACTTTACTTTACCCAAAATTTTATGAATTTAAATTTGTATAAACTGAAAGTAAAACTTATAAAGTTTGTGGCGGAATTCCTTGTATTTCAAGGCCAGAAATTGCCAATCCTCTTCCTGGATGAAACAAATTTCAGTATCCATATTTCAAGGAGTGAAGGGGGATCTCAAAGAGGTACAAGGTGTAACAGCATTAAAAGGTGCCAACATACATGTAATAGGCTCTATCAGCAACTTGGGCCTAATATACAGTGAAGTCAGGTGGGGATCGTACACAAGTAACTTGGCATGTGATTTTGTTAAACGGCCTCTCCATGTAGTCAAGGAAAAGTACAGTTAAGGTGTCGTTCTTGTCATTGATAATGCACCTTTCCACACAAAAATTGAATCATTTATAAATGAGGAGGAATTTTCAAATGAACAAATTTTGAGGCTAGCACCTTACATCTAATTGAGAATGTTTAGTCAATTTTCAAAGCTGAAGAGGAAATTGGCTGAAAATACTCAAGAAATTCTAATGAGGGAAGGGTTGACCTTGAGCATCAAAGAGCTCCAGACCCTAGACAGTTATATAAATGCTTCCCTTGCAATGGTGACACTGGCAATGTGCTCAGATTTCAATGCAGGCATCCAAGGCAAAATAAATCTGGAAGAAACAACATTTTAATTAACATGCTTTATTTATAATGAAGATTCAATCATTTTCTTCTATAGAATATTTTTTATATTTTCTATTCATTTGGTTCAAATGTTACTATTTTCAAATTTAAAGTTTGTGTTCCATGTTGAAAGCTACTATTCTCAAATTGAATGTGACTATTTCAATTTTGAGAGTTACTATTCTCAAATTGAAAGTGAAAAGATATAATCGATAACTGAAACAAACTTTTGAATATAACATTAAATATGAAGTATACAGTTATTTTGGTTTTGTATTTTCTAGATGTATTATGACTTACCTTTTAGACACCTCAGTTTGAAATAATAATTAACAGGGTTAGCCTGGTTGACCAGCTGGCAATTGGCATGGCTTAATAGTTAGCAAGAGTAGTCTGCTTGATCATTACTACTGAATAATGAGATTGATCCTCACCAGGTGCCTCATACAAAAATTCAACATTAAATAGCCCAACAAAGGTTGGCATGTTGTAAACTCAACAAACCAACAATTTGCATGGCTTAATGGTTAGCAAGGCTAGTCTGGTTGTCTATTACAACTAAAGAGTGAGTTTGATCCTCGCTGGCTGCTTTATATGAAAATTCAACATTAAACAATCCAACAAAAATTGGCATGTTGTAAACTCAACCAGTCAGCAATTTGCATGGTTTAATAGTTAGTAAAGCTAGTCTGGTTGACTATTACTACTGAAGAGTGAGTTTGATCCTCACTGGGTGCTCCATACAAAATTTAACATTAACTCAAAAAATACATATTGTAAAATCAATCAACCAAACCAAACTTAAGGAGACTATTGACCCTGTAGCACAAGGCCAATAAGAATTTCCAGAAAGAAAGAAAAAATGTCTGAGTGAAAACAGTAATTTTCATATTTTTAACTGAGAAGCAAGACCAGGTTGCTCATAATTTCTTGACAAGGGGTAAATCTTTTATTATAAATAGAGAAACAAAAGAGCAGTCACACTGCTTATTATTACATATGACATATATGGTGCATTTATTTCTATGTTCCGCTTCAGTCCCTTTCCCACCACTATAATGTAGCTTCTTTTTGCCTTTTCTATAAATACTTTCATCAATTATTCTGATGAACTTTCCTCTATGGCACTTAGACTTTATGTCTAAGCACAGTACTAGATTGGCAGCAAGGTCTCATCAATTTATTTATAGTTGAAATGCCAAGATGTAACCATAAGTTATGTGCTAACAGTTTCTTTTGCACTTCTTGCAGTTTCATCTATCTCACTTCTTGCTTGTGAAACTCTCCCAGATTCTTGCTTCCCAGTCACCTTTGATCTTCAAAAATTTAAATGCCATGTCAATTGTTATTTTCTGTCTTCTTAATTCTTATTCTTTTATTGTCATCTCTCCTTAATAGTAGTTTTTCTCATATCCTTTAACAGTAAGCTCTTGCATCCTAGTGGCTTTATTGCCTTGCTTGAGATGAAATGATTAAAAAAAAATGTTGTACAGGTTGTATAATGGTTAATGACTTGAAAAGAGATATTAGCAAGCAGAGTTCAAATCCCAACTGAGCTTGATATATGCCCTTGGGAGAGATATGAATCCATCTCTCCTCTCCACATCTATGGGTTAAATAGTAGAGCTGACTGGGCTTTAAGGTGGCAACAAGTTTAAGAGAAGGAAAACTCTGAATTCAAAACCAAGCTGATGAGGAATGGGACCCAGCAAGCTATCTTCTAGAAACATCACCGCTACAGTACATGTGATGCTCCTATGATCCTAATGGGTTATGGAACTCATGACATGAATATAAACCAATTTATATTAAAAAAACATGATTATATCTCAGTGGCATTTTACTTATCCCAAATCTTATAACTTCTTGTCATACAAGAGTTGTTTTAAAATAACCTAAAAATGTAGAAGGCACAAGTTTTTAATCTCCTTCAGCTCCATGCTTTCCAGTCAACTTTAATCTTCAAAAATTTAAAAGCATAGTCAATTGCTATCTACTGTCCTCCTGATTACTCTTCTTTTGTTCTCACTCCTTAGTAATGTTTTTGTTTTCTAACTCTTCCACATGCAGTAAACCTCTTGTTTCTTAGTGGCTTTAATGCCTTGCTTAGGGGTGATTGTGATTAGAAAAAATAAAAAAAAATAAAAAGACTCAATCTTGTTTGTTGCCAGGAGATGAAACCCAACTGATGATTTACCAACTTCATTATGGCTACCATCAGTGTTATCCACATTCAGAGGGACAGGTTGAATTACCATAATTGTTTCATGACTTGTTTGTAACCCATGTTACTCACATGCTCTGAAAATGATAAAAGCAAACAGATTCTGGTGGTTGGTAGAGAGAACATTTTTTTTTCTTTCCTGAACCATCAGAAATCTTTAATGATTGCATTGGATTTGTGATTTCAGAGTTGAAATTATTTGAACCATAGACTTACCAGTTGAACAATCAACATTAACATTGTATCAAACAGGCAATGGAAATTTTTCTATCATGCATAGTATTCAGTTTTGTGAGTGACCACATTCCTTAGCTTTAATTGGTAGATAGAAATGACCGTTAAACTAACTAAAGCTGTTCTAGTTAACATAACAGCTCTTTCTTATGAGATTGTTTAGTAATTTAGAAATTATATCCGGTTGGTTGACTTAGCTACATGGATAGCTACTTCTGACATAATAACTGCCTATGATTGCTTAACTCTCAGGAAGTTAAAGGAGTAATTGAGAAGTAGAAACTTTGCTGATCAGTTGAATGGGTCAGTGCAAAACAACAGCACAACTTTGAATTAGCCAATTAGATGTGCTCTTGTCTGGAGACATATTTTTTTTTTTTTAAAGCAATTTTATATTCCTGTCATTCTGTATACAAATAGCACAATTTAGTTGCATAGTCTGAGTTGTTTTTCATTTATTGCATAAATTGCAGTCACTATTTTATAATTCACGGTATCTCATATCCATGCATATTTAGTGTAAAACCAATTCATAGAAATGATAATACTGAATTTGTCATTAATATAGTTGGCCATTTATATACAAATACCTAAAAGTGGTATTTACAGGATAGACTGTAAACATTTCATAAGAGATACATACGTGAAACTTCAAGGAATTTAAATAAAAGATTTTATGAACACAAAATGGATCTTTTACAAAAAATACACCCAATGCATTAGTTATTCATTTTGATAAGTCTGACAATAATTCCAAATTAAAGAATACAATTTTAATTAACAAGAAAATGTATTGAAAGTGCACTAATTTCTGTGTCTTCCATGCTAAATTTGCATCCATGATCATACAGCATATTGCCTTTCTTAATAAAACTACTGCTATTCCAATAGGGGATATTTAAAATGATAACAATAAAAATAAATCCCCTGTGACAGGTTTCATCCTTAGAAAGGACTTCTTCAGACTAAAGAAAGGTTTTTACTGATGAAACCCTAAATATGTAAGGAGAGGAGATGAAATATGACAAATGTTGGTTATACATAAAGAGAAATCCTGAAGATGCAGAAAATGCTAATTTTTAAATTTCTACTGCTTTATCACAGTTTTTGATCAAGAGAGAAAGTAATTTATGATGAAAATGTATAGAAAGTGCACTAATTTCTGAGTTTTCATTGGTAAATTTACATCCATGATCATACAGCATATTGCCTTTCTTAATATAACTACTGCTATTATAATTTGGGATGTTTAAAAACAGCAATAAAAACAAAAGGCAAATGTGGTAGCAAGTTGCATGAAATTGGCTAAGTTGTGCTTTTAGACATATTAAACACCAGAAATTTAACATTGAATGTTAAGTGTCCTTGTGTCTTCAGTATTTCTCTTGTTGTATAATTATAACTAACGTTTGTCATATTTCATTCCTTCATCCATTTATATATGATTACATCAATAAAAACATTATTTAGTTTGAAGAAGTCTTTTCAAACAATAAAACTTGCCACATAGGATTTTTTCCCATTTGGTCATTCAATTACCTACAAATACACTTATTTATAAATGATTATAAATCTTACCTGTTAAATCAATAAGACACCATTATAGATCTTTATTGATTCTTCATTAAAAGTGGGGAAAGTTATGGGCTCAGATTTAACATTGACAAGTCAATTTATAAAATATACACTAGTAAGTAATTTTTACAGCTTTTACAATGAATAGAATATCAACTGCAAGAAAAATGAGCTTGGGTTAAATTTCCTCTTTTGAAGATGAACTACGATGGCTTAATATTAGCATAATTGGCACTTGAAATTTTCTTTTAGCATTAAAATCTCTCTAGTACAAATTTCATTTTCTTGTACTGTTAAGAGCATTTTGGATAATTAAAAGATGTAAAAGTAAACTCGACTGTTGTCTTTCCAATCCAAAAAGCAGAGGCAATAAAATAGAATCTTTTTTATGTACTGTGCCCCATCTGGACATCGGCAATCATGGCTATCCGCAATTTCCTGTTTTTTGTAGCTCTAAGTAAATTGTCTTTTCATCATTTCTCCTAAACCATTTCACCATCCATTTATTCAAGCTCACTAAGTATGTTATGCGTTGTTTTCCTCTCTCCCTCTTGCCCTCAATTTGTCCTGTAAGAATCAGATTTTCCAAGCCCTCCTTCCTCATTATGTGCCATAGAAATTTCAAGTGCCTCTTCCTGAAGTTAAATATAAGTTTTCTTTTTGTTTCCATTTTCTCTCAAATTTTTCTGTTGCTCACATATTCAGTTGATGGTATCCTCACCTATCTTTCTGCAGAACCACATTTCAGGTGTATATCAATACTTACTTTTTAAACTATTAAAAGCAAAACTATAAATACTGTATTTGATGATACAGAAGACCTGCCCTGTCCCCACCCCAAATATCAGAATTTCATAATAAATGCACAAAAAGAAACTGGTTTTTGAATAGGAAACAGATGTACTTCAAATAATGTAAGATTCAACAATCTGAGATCTGACACTACACTGACAAGTGGTTGCTGATATCCAATAGCAAAATGATAATGTCTTCTCAAAGTATATATCTTATATGCTCATTATAGTGATTTCTAAAATTTTATTAAACTCATAAATTTGTCTCTAACTATCCTGATAAATACACTACAATTTAGTAACCATGGACCCACGATGATTGGTCAATAAACAAGTGCCACCATTTCTATACAGATTAGTCTGTACTGCAATGGTATGCAAGTTTGTCCAGACAGAATTGTGACACTATGATTGGGGGCATCCAGATTCAATGAGATGATGGAAAATTTTATCTAAATCTCCAGTGTTTCATGTTTTATGACCAGTGATGTGTCTGTGACATATGATTTCAAATCAGTTACTCACTTGACCTACTTGAAAATAAAAGAATTATTAAATAAATAAAAGACAACTTATGAGAACAAGTGACAACAAAACTGGATACTAAAAATTTCTAGTTACAAGCTTATATTAAGAGTCACAGTTGGTATTGAAATAGTTTAATACTGGACTGCTCATTAACAGAGACAAATTGTTTCTCAGGTAGTTCAGATGCATCTCATCAGAATCACCAGCTGAGATGAACAGAGAGCTGCTAGAAATGGTTGAAGATAAGAGCTGATTTGTTAGAGTGACATGGCAGAAGTTGTCCTAATATCACCTACCTTCACACCCAAACAATGCAAGTGAATCCCTGAATTAAACAACTAAATATATTGGAAACAGGTTTCAAGTCCTCATTTTTTTACACTGACATTTGTTTTCATCTTTTATTCTCTTATGAGCACTCGGCAGACCTTTCCTGCACACCAACATGAATGAGAATAGTGATGCAATGTGGGCTTTTATGTATCAAGTTATTGAAAAGCTGGGAGGGAGCCCCTGTTGTATGTTTACAAAATCATATTGAAAGACAAGCTTAGTTGCAGCAGACAAACCTTACCCAGGATATCTTATTCCATTAGTCTGTTCTTTCACAGCTCTTATATACCATGAAAAACTGTTTCTATTGCTTATATGATAGAGTGTATTAAGAAACAGAAACATTTCATGAGAAACAATGAAAAGAGTACAGAACTACTACATAATATCAGACCCTCCTACATGGCAGTGAATGCTGGACAATCTCTTCACAGATGAAGAAGAGACTTGAAGCAACAGAAATGTGGTTCTACTGAAGGATGTTGAGAAAATCATGGACTGAAATGTGAGCAATGACACTAAGCTTTAGAGAAAATGGAAGCAAAATGGAAACTTATACTGAACATCAGGAAGAGATATTTGAAATTTCTAGGCTGCATAATGAGGGAAGAGGGCTTTAAAAATTTGATACTCACAGGGTATACTGAAAGCAAGAGGGAGAGAGGAAAACAGTGCATAAACTATATATATATATATATATATATATATATATATATGAAATATGCTCCCAAACTGGCTCCCGGTCTCTCTAAACTGTACAATAAGTACCTCACTGCTTCTTGCTTTCTTGCTTGTTGAAAATCCTCTTCTGCTGTTTCTGTCTTTAAGATTTCAGGCAAACAATTTGATTTCTCTGTTAGCCTATTAGCCTTCTACCTCTTTTTGCTAGAGGCTCTAATCAATTCTGAATTAGCGTTTCACCTCACAGGTTCTTCTTTCAGATAAAATATATGGCTTTCGCTTCTCTAGGTCAACAGTTATTACTGAAAAAGGTTATCAAGCTTTAGATAAGAATGATGATGCTCAGGCTGTTGCTTTGAATATCTCTAAGACATTTGACAGGGTTTGTTCTATTGGTCTTCTTCACAAGTTGAAAGGTTATAGTGTTTCTGGACTGATTTTTGAAGTGATTCAGTCTTTCTTATGGAATGGTCTGGAATGGTCAATTTTCTAGATTTTTTTTGTATTAATGCAGGCGTTCTCCATGGCTCTATCATTGGACTCATGTTGTTCCTAATTTTTATCAATGGCCTTCCTGATAGCATCAGTTCTAATCTCAGTGTCTATGCTGATGAAACAACCATTTATTCCTGTCTTAATAGTAAGTCTGAGTGGTTCAATAAGATCAAATTGGCAGCTGTCTTCAAAAACAATCTACTCTCTATTGTTAACCAGGGCAAGGAATGGCATGTTAATTTTAGCACCTCCAAAATGAAACTACTCTCTTTTGTCTGAGAGAACCTTTTTTACCTTCTATCAGCATGGCTGATGCTAATTTCCAGGAGAGTCATACATTGTGCTGTCTTGGACTAATGTTTTTTCTGCTGACATGGAGTGGAAAGATTATATCAAATCAATTGCTAGGTCTGCTGCTAGGAAAGTTGGTTCCCTGTGTTGTGCTAGAAAATTTTTCTCACCAGAATCTATTTTACATATTTGTAAGTCTAACATTCATCCTTACTTTGAATACTATTGTCACATTTGGTCTGGTGCTCCTGTTATATATTTAGAGATACTTTATATTATAAATACTTTCATGATATTTGTTCTGATGAACTTTCCCCTATTGTATGGAGACTTTATGAATTTAAGTGCAATACTAAATTGGCGGCAAGGTCTCATCTTTTTATAGTTGAATTGGCTAAATGTAACTGTAAGTTCTATGCTAACAGTTTCTTTTCTTGCACTTCTCACTTGTGG
The DNA here is from genome assembly GCA_964036315.1 of Acanthosepion esculentum. Classification (NCBI taxonomy): domain Eukaryota; kingdom Metazoa; phylum Mollusca; class Cephalopoda; order Sepiida; family Sepiidae; genus Acanthosepion; species Acanthosepion esculentum. The sequence goes on from OZ038501.1 coordinate 61,970,466, forward strand.
AACTCTCTTCTGGTTTCTTGCTTTCCAGTCAACTTTGATCTTCAAAAATTTAAATGCAATGTCAATCGTTATCTACAGTCTTCTTAATTTTTGTTCTTTTCATGTTCTCTCTCCTTAAAAGTGTTTTTTCCTCATATTCTCTAATGCTCAATAATCCCTTGTGTCTTAGTGGTTTTATTGCCTTGCTTGGAATAAATGATTAAAATATGTGTGTGTGTGTGTGTGTGTGTGTGTGTGTGTGTGTAAAAAATTTAGATATACTCTGTAAAAGGACAATATTTACAAAGAGAAAATGAAAACTTATCTTAGTTGACACATTTTGTCCTCTGAAGGACTTTATCAAGGCAAATGCATTTATATATGTATATATAAATTCTTAAGAATTCAAAGGAATAAAGGCTTTCTGATGACATCTTGTAATATCATGATGAATGATGAATACCAGAAAGATTGCATTGGTGTCAGAAATTAAATTACACAAATTTAAAATGAGACAGTTGGATTCATTAAAAGCTACTGAAATTAAGAAAAGAAAGTGAAGGTTAAATGATAGAACCACTCTACTCACTAATTGCTAATTTAGTCAACTGTACTGTGAATTACTATAATACACACTGATTTCTGGACTTGAAAAATAAAAGTTCTTGAAAGCTTCTGTACAATCTTTCTCTTTTTCAAGTGACTTTAACATTTACTTAAGATCTTTTTGTGATGTATTGTTTGTTTCTTTTAATAACAGGTTACTTGTATTGCTTCACTTAGCTGCTTTTGTGGCTTAACTTTTGTTTTATTGACGAAATTCAAATAGAAAGGCAATGTCCATGTATTAAGCTCAGCTCTGCTCAGCTGAGCTTAACACATGGACATTTTTTTATTCTGGATTTTTGTATTTTAACACTGATTCAGGCTGATCAAATCAATAAAAATTCTGAACTACCATATTTTTGGTGTATAATATAATAAATTTTGAATGAAAATTAAAGACAAAAGGTGGAGGATGCACCATATTATATACAAGTACAAATGAAGAGGATGCTAAAAATACCATGTAGGAAACATGTGAATAATAAGGAAGTCTTAAGGAAAATGAGAACAAAAAGGACACTTATACATAGAATTGGAAAAATATAGTTGAAGTTTATGTGACACATTGAGGAAAGAGGGCTTGGAGAATTAGTTGAAATTTCTGGAACACATAATGAGGAAAGCATGCTTAAATAATTTTACATTCACAGGATATATGTCCTGTGAATATTAAATTCTCCAAGCCCCCTTTCCTCAAGAAAGCAAGAGGAGCAGAGAGGAACATGAAGTTTGTGTAAATGGAAGGCAGAACAAGGAGTGATGGATAGTAAGGGGACAAACATTGCTGAGAGATACAAGAGATAGGAAATTGTGGAGAACCATGATTACCCACATCTTGAATGGTTACAGTACATAAAAGAAGAAATAATCATAAATATAAAATGATTCTTTAATACGAGGGTCAGCTGAAAAATCGGCCTATGAACTTTACAGCCCAATCACATAATAGCACAAAAGGAAACCTCCAAACATGTGAGCAGCAACAAAGTTTTAGAGAAAATGGAAACAAAAAGGAAACTTATATTTAACATCAGGAAGAGAGGGTTGAAATTTCTAGGACACATAATGAGGAAAAAGTGCTTAGAAGATCTGATAGTCACAGGACAGATTGAAGGCAAGAGAGATAGAGAAAAACAACAGATAAAATAGTGAGAAGGTAGAAAAGTTAATGTTTAATTTATTTTAGCAGTGACGCTGACAATTTTCACTGAAAGAGAGCACGGAGAAGATTTTTTATATTGTCATTATAATTTTATTTTGTTTATTTCATTCTTGATTTTATTTATTTAAGAGTATTCATTTTTGAATGTGTATTTGTATATTTTGGCTTGTAATCATCTTTAGCTCGCCTGAACAGTCTGACCAAAAATGTGGACTTATTTGTACATATATCTTGCCATAATTCAAATAATATTAATTGCCTGCTGTATTTTGTTTTGATAAAGGATATTTGAATTTATATGAAGTTAAAATTTAATAGATAATAGCATACTGTCAGTTCCATAACTATCTCTACCCTAACATATTTTCGGAGTTAATCTCTGTAATTTTATTTCCTATTTGTTTACTTTTTCCTGCTTGGGATTGTTTCTTGTTCCTTCTAAAACCTGCTCCCAACTCTATACTTCTAATGTCTCTGCCTGGACACAAAAATTTAATTCACTAATTATTTTGTTTTTCTCTTTTCCCTCCCCCAATAGGAGCAAATATGTTTGCCTATTGTTCAATTCACACTCCTTCCTGGTTCAAATCTATACTTCTAATGTCTCCACCTGAACACTGGAATTTTATTCACTAATTATTTATCGTATTTTCTCCCTCTCTCTCTTCCCCAATAGAAGTAGATATGCACACCTATCAACTGGTTCACACTTCACTCCAGCCTTCTGAACAGGGGTTTAACCCTTGTTTCCTGTTTAGGATTATTGAGTTTCTGGTTCCTTCTAAAGCCTACTTCAGCTCTAATGTTTGCATCTGAACCCTGAACTGTTTTTCACTAATTATTTATTTTTTCTCTTCCTTCAATAGGAGTAGATGGGTTTTCCTATCATCCAGTTCACACTCCTCCCTGATTTTTTGAACAGTAGTAAAGGGTCATCCCTTGTTCCTGCTTAGGATTGGGTTTCTGGATTCATCTAAAGTCTACTTCAACTCTATACTCCTATCAGCTCTGCCTGAAGTCTGAAGTTTTATTTGCTAATTAAATCTTGACCTCTTCATCTAGAATTAGCTGTCTATCTTTCCTGTTATCTTGCCCTTTCTTGCACTAATGTAACTCCACACAGTATCCCTCTACCTCAAGTGTCCCTTGGGCCTTGTATTGTGAGCATTAGTAAAAAAAAAATATATTTAGATAGAAAGTTACATGTAGTACAGTTAATTTTCTTTTTGTATTTTCCTTTTCTTAGTTGGTTTCATAATTTAAGTATTTAACTAATCTATTATATGTTTATATTTATTTGGATGTATATCTGTATTTTTTCTTTTCTATATTCATTTGTAAACATTTTCATTCTTCAGAAATGTAAATATTTGAATGTGCTGACTTGAAATTTGTTTTCTTTTCAAGTAATAAAAAAAAAGCAATCTGTTGTCAGTCTGACTGAACAACGGTAGTTTTTGACGTCATCCAAATTAGAGACCCAGTAAGCATCTGTCTTATGTTAGGCAACAAATAGCTGTTGAGTCACATGACTCCATTTCAAGGCAAATGTGTCATACTAGTAAGAATCTTATTCAGCAAGAAATAGCTTTTGACAATAAAAAAAAAGAAACCACCTATAGTTTTATTCAGTGAACCAACTCCATTTTAAAATGCCATAAATTGTTTTTTTTAAATTATTTAAATACAACCCTGTATTTGAAAAAAATAATGCGTTGATTAAAATACAAAACTGAATATTAATAATCATTATTATTGTCCATTTAATATATTTCATGTTACAAAAAATTGCAAGGTAATTTTTTTTTGACGTAAATGATTTTGTGATTGTTACTCAATGTTAACTATAAATTGACTATAAACTATAACTTTATTTTATACAAATTTATTAAAAATCTATAGTATTTAAATTATAAGTACATAATTTTAAAATTATCCTGATTAGCTTTTCTAACTTGATAGATTAATTCAGGATGTTTTATTGCTATATGTAAAAAATTTTAAAAAAATGTTTTCCCCACAGGATCTGAACAACATTGTTAAATATTAACTATCCGTTACTTTATCTTGGAATTTCCACTGACTGAAAAAAATTCTAAGAATAAAATAATAAATTGTTCTTGAAATGACTTACTGAAATAAGACGTTACCAATTTCAATACTTTCTTTGACATCACAACAGTGCTAACAGTTAAAATAGAACAGAGAGTTAGGCTTGACTTTATAGCAGACAGTGGGTTACCAATTTGTAGCAGGAAGAGTTACAACTTTGTAGCAGATAAGATTGCTGTCTTTCAAAATAAATGAGTTCAGCACATGAGGGGTATTAATACATATATTTTGATATAAAAACCAATATAATTCATAAAAAGAAGAGAAATAGAAAATCTGTGCATACAGATAGCTAAAAAAAAGAGAGAAAAACATTTATAGGATAAGAGGTAGTATGTGCACATTAGTATGCCACATGGTTTGTTGAAATTAAGCTGTTGGTCTGCTCATGCAAATGAATCTTCCCCCTCCTCACAGAGACAAGTCATGTGCTGTCACTATGACATCTTAGAGGAAAAGAGAAAGAGTGACTCCTTTACTTTTATACTGCTGATTGCTTAACACCGTTAGATAGCATGGCAAAGTTCATTGGTAGACAACGTAGGATAATTCCACGGTTTATAAATCTACAATATTCTAACTTTAAAATAAAAAAGCCCAATGTTTTGAAAATTTGAATAGAATAAAATTTTTAAAAAATATATGAAAAAGGAAAAATAGAAATATCTTTGAGTTATCAAAAGTTTTAAGAAAGTAAGTTTAAAAGATATCTAAGTAAATAACATATGTAATGTGCATCAAGTGCTAAAATGTGTCATGTTAAAATTATGTATATTTGTATTTTAATATTTTTAAAAGAAAAAAGAATTCCTGTTAGATTTCAGAGCTGAACTTTATTTTCCTTCACATTTAGAAGATCACATTTTTCCATGAGACAAGGTAAGATACAAAAAATAAAGAATTATGGAAAATTACATGATTATTTGGTTAAAATACATTACTTTACTGACATAATTTTGAAAAAGTAGAGAATATCAAAAGATGTCTTCCAAAAGCTAAAGAAAGTATTAAAGAAGAGGAAAATTTCATTAGAAACAAAGAAAAGAGTGCTTGACTGCTATGTACATCAATCTTTCCATATGGCAGTAAAAGCTGAACATTTTTCTCACAGTTGAAGAGATTTGAGATAACAAAAAATATGGTTGTGTAAAAGGTTGCTGAGAGGAAGTCTAAGAAAAATGGAAACAATAAAGATGGTTATAACTTGGAATCAAAAAGCAACATCTCTTTACAGATGAAAAGAAGACGTAAGGCAACAAATATGTGGTTCAACAGAAGGATGCTAGAAAATAGCATGGATAAAGCATGTAAGCAATGAGGAAGTTTTAAGGAAAATGAGAACAAAAAAGCTTTTCACCCCAGGCAAGGCTGAAAGCCACTAGCACGCAAGGGGTTACAGAGGATTTGGAGCAAGAGTAGATAGGAGTGATAGAGGAAAGGATGTGGAGAAGGATGGTAGATAGATCAATGCAACTGGAGATGTCGATTGACGTTACATTTGAATAGTTGGAGATTATAGTTGTCAGGGAAACAGGAATAGGGAAGGGAGTTCCACAGGTGTGAGGTGTGAGATATGAACCTATTGGAGTAAAAGAGACATCTACATTTAACAGTTTCAACAGTGAAAGGGTGGGAACGGGATGCCAGCCTCATATGACACTTGAATTCATGGAGCCTGGGAACCAGCGATAGCAGCTCATCAGAGCAATTACCATGGAAGTATTTGTAAAAGAGACAAAGAGAGGTGACGGTGCATCTGTGAGAGAGAGACTGCAGACGAGAAGCCAGATCAGGGCCAATTACATTGCATACCCGTCTCTGGATCTTATCAAGAACTCTGAGACAAACAGAAGGGGCTCCAGACCATATATGGCAGCAATTTTTGTACTTAGAATCAGAAAAAAGATAGTTGAAATATCTGGGACATAATGAGGAAAGAAGGTTTGGTGATTTTTTACACTCACAAGACATAGTGAAGGCAAGAGAGACAGAGGGAAATAATAAGTAAGCTACCTAAACAGCTTGCACAAAAGAAGGGCAGAACGGCAACTAAGAGGGATAGTGAGTGGATAAACATTTTTTAAAGATATGATAGGAAGTTGTGGAGAGCCGTGATCGGCTATGTACTAAATGGACATGGCACAGAGAACGAGACATACTTTTTAGTAAGAGCCAATCCCTTTACATTTTTCTCTGGCTACATAGTCTGTAGTTGATTGAAAGTGGTCGCTCCTGACTGTGCTTTATACGTGTTTATCCGAATGACTGTTCCCAAACTGATACTTCCACTCAATGATTATCTATTGAGTCATACTTCTGTAGCAGGTTGGAAGGAAAATCATAATCATCAGATGAATCAGGAGGTAGGCAAAGGTGCAGCCTAACTACTGTCTTTTTATTTCTTAATCTTTCTTTATTAACCTTAAATTAGCTGGAACTGTAGAAATTACATAGTGTGTCTTAGCAACTTAACAACAGGAACAGGCCATTAACTCATTTATTTTAATAAAACAGAAAAAAAAATAGTTTTCTATTATTCTTTTATGAATTGATGTATAACAAAAACCACATCACTTGAGGACTTCCAACATCAGCAGCAACTAAAATGGATAGCACATGAGAAGGGAAAATAATGACATGATCAATGTTGGCTTTCCCTCGTACCTTAAACAAAAGATCAAGTGAGAAACTCTAATCATTACTAGAAAGAGTCATAACAGCTAACAGACTTGAGAAACCTATTTTACCAAAAAGCTGTTTTAAGAAATAAATTACAACTGACAGTAGCGCTGTTTTGTTCAATAAATGCTGAATGTTTCCTTTGATAAAAAAAGATAATCTCAGCATGATCACTCTACACATGCATTGAAAAATAACATTATTCAAACTAGTAATGTTTTAAATATTTTATAAGTATAATGCAATTGCAAAGTTATTATTTGTTTATCTGTGTCCAAAGCATAATTTAAGACAAATTGTGACATTTGAAAACATATATAGTTATATATATAATTTCTTGGAACTTTAAAGAGACACATCATCTCTCCTTGAATTTGGAATGCCATAAATTAAACTTACATTTGTTTAAGAAGTCAAATGTATGTGAAACATGATTAACAAATGAAAACCAAACACAAATTAAAAAATACCAGAATATTTTTCTCCATATTTTATTCTCTGATAAAGCTTTAATAAAAGTGAAATAGGTTAGATTGATCCTATTTCTTTTTCATCATATATATATATATATATATATATATATATATATATATATTATATATATTATGATATATATTACATGAATCATTCATACAAAAAACAGATTACTGAAGTTAATGATATAAATGGCGAGAATACATCTTTGCAAACAAATTTATTAAAATTACATTAACCCACGAACCTCTAGATGAATGTTATGATCCCTGTTTTTAATAAATTTGAGCTGTATAAGGTCTCCTTTTGCTCTTATGAGATATATATATATATATATATATATATATATATTATGATATATATACATTATATGTATATAATATATATATATTATGATTATATATATATATATATATATTATATGGATATATTTTATAATATATATATATATTTTTTAATATGTATATTATGATTTATATATATATATATATTATATGTATATATTTTATAATATATATATATATTTTTTAATATGTATATTATGATTTATATATATATATATTATATGTATATATATATATATATATGTATATATTTTATAATATATATATATATATTTTTTAATATGTATATTATGATTTATATATATATTATAATAAATATATATATAACATTATAATATATTTATTATAGTAAATTACAATAAAAATATTTTACATCATTGGGGAAGAGCATATATAAATATAATCAGTGTGGACACAGTGATCAAAACCAAATGGTAAAAAATTTTATGATTGAATGCAATCTTCAGGCCATGTGGATTAGGTAGTCGTTCAACTAATTAAATATGTTATTTATTTGGGCATTATGAGCAGCAAGGTCAGTTATTTCTGGCTTATTATGTTATTATAACAACTATTGAATAGGCAGGAGGCACATTGAAGTAATGGATAGTGGCTTGGATTGAGGACTTGGAGTGCTGAGTTCAAAATCCAGCTGAATCCATTACATTCACTTACGTGCTAATACCCTTGGTAAAGGTATGAATCCACTTCTTCTTCCCCCAGCTATGGGTAAATAGTAGGACAGACCAGGTTCTAGAGTCTTGGATGGCAACTGTTCTACCGCAGAAAGAAATGGCAACCTAACACAAGAAAAAATCTGCCTCGCCAGTCATGTATCGAAAGATACATCATCACCTAAGCATGTATCACACATGACACATAAATGACTGATTGAATCGGCAGGAACGGTTATTTAAAATAGCCAAGCTACTATCCAACTAACATGGCCTGAAGATTGTGTTCTAGCATGAAACAGACTGTCACCATTGTGTTGATCTCTGTGTTCACACTGCTTATATATGTGTGTATTGATATTAATAGCAAATATACACATATACGCCTTATATTATACAAAAAAAGTGGATGACGAAAAATATTCTTTGTATATTTTTAATGTCTTGTTTAGTTGACATATGAGAGAACAATAAAGTTTTTGAGAAATCACAAAATTCTCAGTTGCTTCTGAAATCATTATTGTTCTCTCATAACTAAATAAAAAAACATAAAAAATATACAACGATTACTTTTGTCATCCACTTTTTTCAGGTATATATGGATAGATTAATACAAATAAAATTTGTCACTTAGAAGATTGTTATATTCAGTACCGTGGTTCTAGAGTTTTGTAGATGAACATGTTTGCAATTGTTCAATTCACTCTTCAGGAGATTTCAACAAGTAACTGCCATTTTTCTCATTTTGTATTTTTTTTTTTGTACTAAGTTGATGTAATTATTTGCTAATTGGGATGCTCTTATTATTAGTGTCAGGTTGATTTTTTTCTATTTTATTTGTGTGTGTGTATTTGTGCACGTGTGTATATGATGCCATCTTAGAAAAAAAAATGTTCATATTACTAAAATTGACAACATTCTATTTACCACTGAATAATTTTCTCTTGTTGACTAAAGCAAGGCCTTTGATCAGGAGGTTTTGAGGAGTGTGGAACCACCTCTTAATTGCTGGTGTTCCCAGGTCCACCTTGACCCAGAGTGGTAGCACCTGTTAGGGACCCAGCTATGGGCATATAGTTAACTATTACCAGCAATACTTTTTTGAAAAAAATTATTACTAGCAATACAATTTTGAAGGAAAAATATTAACAGAAACAGATTTTTGAGAAAACAAAATATTACCAGCAATAAAAAATGTTGTTGGCATTTAAATAATGCATTGAGTTTGATATGCCATAAAACAAAATAAACCAAACTTGTTGACTAAACATGAATAGACAAGTAGTTCATATACACCAACACTTATGCACACACACACACACACACACACACACACACACACACACACACACAGCCAGTTAAATAATTATTAGGAATCAATGAAAATGTTTTTTTCTAAGTAATTATACAAAGAACAGTGCAAAATTAGAAGAAACCCTGATTGTTTATCTGGATTCTTTGTCTCTTGGAAGCTCAGGCATTTGTGATTAGCAAAAGGAGAATAAGAACAGACAGGATTTTATTTAATGACTGGAAATACCATACCATCTGACAGGGGTCTTGAGATCAATATATACTCAAACACAAAGCTCACACACTATTCAAAAATTTATGTTCATAATGCCACTTTACTCTAAACAATGAAACAATATACTGAATCACTATTTGTAGATTGGACTCAAATGTTCTGGGATGTTTTCTTTGGTTGTTTTGTTAAGCGGCATGTCAATTTAATGCTGAAATCTAAATATGAAAATTCAAACTTTATAATTAATTCAAGAAAATAACATTATTTCATGATTAAATTATAATTACTGAACTGTATTTTTTTACCAAATAACCTTACAAAAACAAAGAGTGAAAACTTTTTTCTCCTTACAATAAATGAGATTAATCATAGTAAATTGTTTTTGGTTTTTGGTTTTTTTACAATGCATGCCATGTCTTCAATTTTACTAAAAAACATATTGTTGATATTTCTACTATAAAAATGTATTTTCATACTTTCGTAGTGTTTTGATTTATGTTTGGGGGTTCACTATTTGCCTATAGCTGGAACCCTAACAGGTGCTACCACCCAAGGTCAAGGTGAACCTGGGAACAACAGCAATTAAGAGGTGGTTCCATACTCCTCAAAAACCTTGAATCTTCCGATCAGAAATCTAAATTTAGTTTTTAGTGTTAGCTTTATCAATAAATATGTTCCATGTCACTTCCTCATGAGCCAGCTTACCCTGAAGATCCATTTAGGTGAAACCTAGGTAAGTCCTGGCTCCTTAGGATTATTTTATATATATATATATATATATATATATATATATATAAAGACATTTTTATATATATTATGTTTAACGTTCTTTTTATAGATACAAGTATTTAAGCAAATGCATTTGCTTAAATACTTGTATCTATAAAAAGAACGTTAAACATAATATATATAAAAATGTCTTTAAATAAATTGTCGGACTATGTCCAATTCAAAAAAAAATATATATATATATATATATACACACACACACACACACGCATTAATTAATAAAACAAGAACAAATGAAAGGGTACTAATATAATCAGTAAACATTTATTAAATATTAAAAATATGACAGAAATGAAGCATGGAGAGAAAGGTTTTAAATTTGGAATTTTTGGACACCCCTGTGTCCTTCATCAATGGGGGGCCGAGAAATGGGAGAACAGAGAAATGGGAATTACTCACCAACAGATGTTTTTGTAGATGGGGCATTTTCCAGTGGAAATCGTATTCTTTAGCAAAAACCTGATGTCTGTCCGATTCCTTGATGTGTGAAACTTTTTATGAAAATAAACTTAAATTTAAAGTTTTGATCAGTGTAAAAGCATTAGGCAGGTCTATTATTACTAGTGTGTGTCGTGGGTGGGGAGTGAGATTGTAAACATAGATGAAGAGAGTTATAGATTGGGGAGGGGAATGATATCTCGCGTGTTGCAAGTTTCTGACAAAGTTGTCAAATGTAGAAAGATGGTCTATGGTTAGAATATGACGTGATGAAAAAAAAAAAATGAGGAGGGACAAATGCAATATATAATAATAAGATATTATTAAACAAAATGAAATGAAAAGAAAAAGTGAAGGAACAAAAAATGGATAAAAATTTTTGAAATGTATTGTTAACAAAAAAGGGGTGTACAGAAAATAAAATATAAAGGAAAAACTGAAAGGAAAAGCATATACATATATAGATGCACATAAGAGTGTGTAAATATATACAAGCCATCACTCAAACATATGAATCTCAATACATGTAAAGATATAAATACATGTACAAGATTAATATGTATCTATATGTAACCTTCCCATTTCTTACATAAGCTCATATGTAAAGGAGGCATAGTGATAGAATCAATGATGGTATAAAAGAGTGTGACTGGAATGTAGCCCTCAGTGTACAGGGCAATACTTCTATTACTGAATAGTGCATCATGAGGGAAATCATAGGTGGTAGAACATAAAAATATAGTAGGTAGGTGGGATGATGGCTGTCAAAATTTAGAGTTAAAATGCAGGTGGAGGGCTTACTCATCTGAGGAGTGATGTTGCTGATAATGGGCTTCCTCGTGGAAATTGTACTCCCCGAGTAAACCCAAATCCCTGTTTAGTCCCTCTATGCAGGAATTTACTTTTGGGATATACTTCAACTCCGATCTGCATCTATCCTGCTGGCTACTGAACCAGGATGCTAAAAGGACACACCCAACATCATTGAAGCTATGACCAGTATTGTTGTCCTTGATGTTTTTCTGGTGGTTATTGCTCTGTTCCAGTTTCTCCTACATAATTCCCATTTTTGCATTTGTGACAGAAAAGTAAATATACAAGATCAGAACTGTCACCGATTAGAGCCAGTGGTTTGAATACCACGTGAGTGCCAGGAGTGTGTAATGTTGTGAGTGATGATGTGTTTGTAGACCAGGCACCAGGGTTTGTTGCAGGCGACATTCCCTTGGTGAGGTGATGTGTTGGAGATGTTGGTTGATGTTAAAAGTTTGAAGAGGTTAGTGGGCTGTTGTCTTGCATGTAGGGGGTTATTGCTAAATAATTTACTAATAGTATTGTCTAGTTTTAAATGTCGGAAATCTTTAGTTAAGGTGTGGGAAAGTTTGTGGATGTTATAATTAAAATAAAACACCATGGGGATTCTGGAATTCTTTTTTTTAATTACATAGTTGAGTAGAGTGTTTCTGGTATATTTGGAAGCCTTGGTGATAGATTCTTTGATTATTTTGAGTGATTTATTCCTATTAAGAAAGTGATGGCAAAGTTTTCTTATGTGTATGTTGTAATCTGTTTTTAATCATGTATTTTTTATATCATTTATATTATTTGGACTGTTATCCTCATCTTCATTGCCATATTCACAATGTTTCAGCTGTTGTATGCTCCGGCCTTCTTCAGGTGATTAGAATTTCGAACTGAACCCTTTATTTCGTCCACTGGGTTAGATTCTTCTAGTTCCATGCCTCTTCTGGATATCTCAGATGAAATAACTGAGACATCCTTTAATTCAACTCTCCAAGTTTTTGGTTCACCACTGCTGTAGCCTGGTATTGAACTCGCAACTCTTTGTCACTGGATCTAACCAATGTCTTTATCCACTGGGCCATGTGTCTATGGATGAAATAAAGGGTTCAGTTCAAAATTCCAATCACCTGAAGAAGACCGGAGTGTACAACAGCCAAAATATTGTGAATATGGCAATGAAGATGACAATAACAGTCCAAATAATGTAAATAATCATAATACCTCATCTCAGAGGTATAGACAGATGTATTTTTTTTTTTATATATATAAATGTACGTATGTATGTGTGTATGTATATATAGAGAGATGGAGAAGTGACAACAGATTAGAGGGATGCAACAATGATACCTATATATAAGGATAAAGGTGTCCAGGAATTATGTTGTAATTATAGGGGGATTTCTCTCCACCCTTCAGCAGGTAAGATCTTAGCATCTGTTCTCCTATTAACATTAAACCAGAGCATTGTTGACAATATACTGCCTGAGTCACAGTGTGGTTTCCGTCAACACAGAGGGACTGTAAATATGATTTTCACAACACAACAAATCCAGGAAAAGAGCTGTGACCAACAAATGAACCTTTATCAAATACTTGTAGATCTGAGGTAGGCTTTTGACACTGTTAATCGTGCTGTTCTCTGGAGCTCTCCTCCTAAGTACCTAAACTGCCTGAATTTAAGCATACTACTAGATTGGCAACTGGATCTGTCAATCCAGGTAACTTTGAGGCAATTTCAAACTGATCCCTTTATTTAATTTATGGGGGAAGATTGTTCTCATTCTACTGTCCATATCTACGGATATCTCATCTTTTTTCCATTAATGCTACTCAATAATTGCTCATTATATTAAATAAAGGGTTCAATTTTAAATTCATTGAAGGTTACCCAGATTGACAGACACCAAAAGAAGGCCAGAGACCACTATGATCAAAACGTGATAATATCAACAAAGATGACATTAGGCCAAATGTAAATAATGATAAATTCTTACCCCAAAATTCTGGTAGAAATTATTTGCAAAAGTTGTTTTACATCAAAATCAAAATTGGGTATAAACTGTCCAAAGTTCATTTATTGTTTTGTTTTTATTTGATTACACTCAACTGTATCAGTCATTATTGTGGTATTACAGCTAGAGAATAAAGGGACTGCATGTGGCCACTTCAAGTGACAGTTAACAACTATTTTTATTTCAAGTATATAAAAATGTATTGGCTCTGTATTAGCCAATCAACATAGACTGTGTGTCAGCCAATCAGCATTGTCTTTACAACGTATAATACAACAATTATCAAAAACTGAATGTTGTCAGTATGATACACAAGATTTTGTTGGCTACATACCAGTATTTTTTATTTTGTAAATCTACAATTCAAACTAAATTCACATAAAATTAAACAGTGTAGGTTGTAGATTCAACAAAACTTGTTTAAATAAATTTTTTTGCCTACATATATATGTGTGTGTGTGTGTATGCATATATGTGTGTGTGTGTGTGTATATATATATATATATATATATATATATAATAATGACGAAAGCGGAGTCCTTTGAAATCCATTGGTAATAATTTATTTCACAGGATCAAACGCCCATCTCATCAGACCCCCGAAATTTTTTTTTGTCTGATGAGATGGGCGTTTGATCCCATGAAATAAATTATTACCAATGGATTTCAAAGGACTCTGCTTTCATCATTATTATTATATTTGCTCTGCTCTTACATTGAGCTCTCTTTGGATTTATATCCTCTTTGGAATTATCCATACTAATTATGAAATATTATTATATATGTATATATATATATATATATATATAAGGGTTGTAGCCACCGGGAGACGTTGGCTACCCCAAACTTTTTACTAATTGTAGTATTTTTTACTGGGTTTTATTTTAACAAAATAGAATAAAGAAAGAAGTACAAGAAAGGGAAAACTATCAAAGCAAGGAAGAACATAACTTTCATAAAAATATTCTTGTTGTAGTTGTTTTATTTGTTCAGACCCAAATAAAAAAGAACTACATAAAAAAAAAAAAAAAATTTTTTCCTTCATTAAGGAATCTATATTTTCCCTGTAGACATTCAAAAAAAGACGAAAAGTTCTTTTGTTTGTAACACTGATGGTTCTCTATTATTTCAAAGATGATTTCTGCCAATCTAGAGCTACTGGAAATTTTAAATATTCTTGCTGCTAACTATGTTGGCAGCCTCTGATAACTTAAGGCTAAATTCTAAATGTTTTGCCCCCACCCAAACAGTTGTCTCTGCTACGGCCTGAATATATAAATATACATACACACACAGAGTGGGTGTGTGAGTGAGACAACCTGTGGTTTATTCTGCAACTATACAGTTTCTGGGAGAGAGCAGATAATCTGATGAGATCAGTAATTAAACAAGTCTGGTATAATCAATAAGTTGGTCATAATGACTTATGGCTTCATGCTAGCACAAACATTAATGATTTTCAAACAGTTTGATCATCCAGTTTTAGTCACAAGGCTTGGGTCAACCCATTGTATGGTTTGCAAGCGATTTACAACAATGCCATCCACTGCATTATCTCTACCAGACCGATATCAAGAAATCACCTTGTTGAAAAATTGACTATGGTAAAGTTCAATCCTCAATTTCAAGGTCAGCATGCTAACATTCTAACCGCTTGATCAAGCTCTGATACACATGCATATATATGTAGACATATATATATGTATGTGTGTATATGTACAGTTTGAATTGGGTGTGTTTGGCTAGCAATTTTTCAGTGATACAAGTATAGTTAAAAACTAACAAAGTCTTTAACAAACAACTTTTGTTGGTCATTAACCATATATATATATATATATATATATATATATATATATATATATATATATATATATATATATAACATCTAGATAAAATAAATGAAACAAAATTGGGTGTTTTTTTTATGAAAGTATTTATTTCTGTGTTTTTGTATATATTTAATATTTCAGACCACCTCGGTCCTTCTTCGGAAATCAAATGAGATACTGTGTTTGTGTGTTTGTTTGTTTACAGCGTTTGTCGTGAGGCGTGGATATCACGTGATGTGGAATGCGACTGTGTTTGAATTTTTGGCGGAAGACTGATGATAGTGTCTCAAATGTTGTTTAAAAAGGTTTTTTGACCATATCTAAAGAAATATTTTAACTGATGAAATATTTTTAACTGTTGAAATATTTTTGTAGATTTAAAATATCCACGTGTTTGTTTAACCCTAGTTTATATATGTCTAATTTTAGAATCCAGTATTACTCTTTTCTTCTTCGTATGTATGTTGTACTTAAATTACTGTGTTTGTGTGTTTGTTTTGAGACTCGGACGTCGCGTGATTGTGTTTGAATCTTTAACGGGCAACTGAGGATAATGTTTTGGTTGTAGTTTAAAAAGGTTTTTTTACCATATCTAAAGAAATTTTTTGAAGAAATTTTTTTAACTATTGAAATATTTATACAGATTTAAAATACCCAAGTAAAACAGTACTTAAGAAAATATCATATTTTTTTAAAATTACTCAAGGATTTGTAGCACAATATAAATTTAGAAGAGCACTTCATGTTTGTACAGCAGTAAACATTTTCTTCTCATTTAATTTATTCATATTCTATAAATAGAAGTAATTCTAATTTAAAATCAAGCCAATGCAGAACATCTGAAGAATTCATTATGAGAGATACTTTTCAGCCTTACTGTGCTTCAGGAATATCATACAATATGAAAAAAACTGTATTTTTATGCTTCAGCAATTATCTTTTGCCACATTCTCTCTTCCAAAATTTTTATGTTTTTAACCAACATTTAACTTAAGAGGATCTGATATACCATTAATTTGTCAGTATAATTTGAAATACTTGAGAAGTAACTTGAAAATTCTAACCCAAATTAGATGAATATTTGGCAACATGATTTTGTCCTTTAAAAATAGTCCTTAACTTTTTATTATGCCCTGAAGGACATAAGTAGGTAGGAAATATGATTACATGCATATATATAGGGAAAGGATATATAAATTTTTATATATCAAGAACAATTTTAGCAAAAACAAAACAAAATAACTGCAACAAAGTGGAAAGATTTTTCTTGTAATGTGTTTCATCCTTTAGGACTTCATTAGACTAAAAGTGACTACATTCATTTGACTACACATGTGCACAAAGGAAAGGGGATGTTGAAGATTTTAAATTTAAATTTTTTTTTAATATATGTTTTAGGTCTATAATCTAGCTGGTTTCATTTAGTTTCTTTTTCTTTTTGTTCATGTTTCCATCACTTTTGTTATTTAATATCCTACATGATAATAGATCTGCCAAGAATGATGAAATTTTGTAAAAACCTGGATGTAAATTTACTATAGCTGATCTAGCAATTAAAGCAATTTCTATACATTCTGGTCTTAGTAAATTGCTTTTTCTTTTAATTAAAGTAGCTTTTTTTAAATTAAAATTATGGTCAGACTCATTACAGTGAGCAACTAATGCATTTAGTTTTTTGTTTTGTAAAAGATCCCTTTTGTATTCATGTAATCTTTTATTTAAATTCCTTGAGGTTTCTCCTATGTAAGTTTTGTGGCAATTGTTACTAGTGATAGAGTAAATCTCTCCTTCAAGTTTAACTTATTATTTTATTTTGTATTAAATAAGTTTTTATTGTTTCAAAGTAGTTGTAACAAATTCTATGTTAAGCTTAGATAAATTCTTTTCAATAGTAGTTGTGATAGAGTTAGAACAATATATTTTGATTGAGTTTTTCTGGAAGATCTGTTTTTCTATTTTTAAATATTTTACAAACCGTATTTAATAACAGAAGTGATGGAAACATGAACAAAGAGAAAAAAACACCAAGTGAATTTAACTAGACTATATATCCAAAGTTTAAAAAAGTTTTAAATTTAAAATTTCAGCTTCCCCTCTCCTTCATGCGCTTATGTAATCACATCTATGTAAACATCACTTTAGTCTGATAATGCCCTAAAGGACGAAATGGACCACACCAAAACTTCATGCACATATATAAATACATATAAGTTTGGATACTTCTGCATGGAATAATGGTTAGCAAAGCTAGTATAAACTTTCAACAGTAAATGTATGAGTTGAAATTAGTACAAATATTTATATGTATACTATGAAAGTTAGTGGGAAAACAATAGACAAGGAATAACTTTATAGCAACAGTTACTGTTTCCAGGATCAAATTCCCTAAATTTTTAAGTAGTAAAAAAAATAATATTTAAGGTATATTTCGGATTAATGTTATTGGCTTTAAGCTAACTCAGTTGAAAACAGATTCTGAAAGAATTAGTTGAAACAGATCAGAACAGTCTAGAGTACTCAGCAGAAAGTGCTAATTCTCAGTAGCTTATGACACCAGCATGTCCATCATTTATTTCAAGTATCCTCTGAGATAATTATATTACCTCAAATAATTTAAGTTTACCCAATGTACAAAGTGTAAGCCAAAAGTTTGAATACCATGCATAAGCCAAATGTAGTACAGAATTTTGCTGCTACCCTTTTTAAGCTACTGTGCAAACAGCAGGTAACATACTACTTCAAATGATAGAAATGTGGTATTATGGTAAGTTATTTTTTCATGGTTAAATTCCCCAAACCTTTGAATATCACCTCATGTCCTAATTAATCCAAGAGGACATTGTTAGTTTTTGAGAAAGCCATTTCTTATTGTTAGTTGGTTGGTTGTTTTGTTTTATGGTATATCAACCTCAGTGGGACATTTAATGCCAACAAAATTTTTGAAATAGATTCATAGCAATAGTTTGGTAAAAAAGGTGTGTATGTATACATATATATTTGAACCATTTTTCAATTACTCATATTTTTTAGTACAATCCAACTTCTTTTAGGAAATTTACAATCTTGGATGGTTTTATTTTCATAAAAAGTTTTTTTTTTTTTTTAAATTACTCACTTGGTAATATTTTGTTTGCACTATTTTGTATTTTGAGTTACATTCTCCAATTTTTATTTTTTTTAAAGAATGTATAGGTGTTTGTATTACTGGTATTTTGTTAAGTATTGCTGATAATAATTTTACCTTTTTTTATTACAAAGTATTTCTGGTATTAAAATCTATTTTTACACAAGTTTGGGTGTTAACTATTTGCCCATAGCTGGGATCCTAACAGGTGCTACCACCCTGGGTCAGAGTGGACCTAGGAACACCAACAATTAAGAGGTGGTTCCACACTCCTCAAAACCTCCTGATCAGAGGCCTTGCTGTTGGATGTACTTTATCATCTTACCCAGGATGCAGATGTAGTTTATCATCATACCCAGAATGGCATTTCTTATTGAAATGCTTTCTTTAAAGAAATGTAAAGTAATATAACTTAAAGAAAGCTATTCTTATTGGATTCACAAATTTATAAATAAAAGCTATGAAAATGTGAATGGTTGTAGTCAGCTTTTATCAGACAGCACCTTTGTACAAGAGGCTGCTTATTCTCTCCTAATCTTTGTACACGAGTGCTTAGACAGTGTAGATTTGAGACTAGAGAACAAATTGATCTACAGATAATAAATTTGATTCAGCCAGCTAGCAAGTAAACAAAACTATTAACAGATATGCCATGGACCAAAATCGAAAACAAATGGCAAAACACTGCCTTGACTGTTATCTACTGATTTTTTTTTCTGATAATTATGCCTTTTTTTTACAGTTGAATCTAATTTCTGAGGCAAAAACACTATGCAATCTAACAAAACACTTTTTTTATCAGCCTATATTTCATGTTGTTATATGTTGCACTAAAAATATTAAACATTTATTAAATCTACAAGAGTCATGTTGGTTTATCTGTGCTTAGTTGTAAAAATATTTTTAGTCCAGCCTTTTACCTGAGCAATAAAGCACCATTTAAATAAAAATAACTCCAATTCTATTTTTTTAAATATATATTCTGACAGTACAATTAAACAGAGGACAAAGAAATATGAAGTGAAGAAAACTTTGGTATACTATATTGTTTAGTGAACATAATGTAATTATTTCGTGATTTTTAAAGATCTGTCATTTTTAGCAATATAATGGATACTTCTATTTTCTGAGCCTTCTATAGTATCTGCTTTAGATCAAGAAGTTATTTTTCTGTTCATAAAGCTAAGAAGAGAGGCCTGTCTATAATTCTTGTTTGTTTAGTATTAAGAAAATGGCACAACTTAAATACATTGGTCCACTTGTAAAACTAAGGTAAATTATTTCAGGGAATAATTTTTGTAGATTAACCTTCCTTAGACATTCTTTAAGCCATGATATTTGTCAGAAATTAAAAATAATTTTATCAATTTATAAAGTAGTTCCTATTCATAATATCAATACAGTATAAAATCTTTTTTTACAGATTTACTGAACCTAGTTGTTGTTTACAAATGCCAAGTTTAAAACTGTGCTTACAACATTGGTACCTGTATATTTCTTTGTATTTTTTAAAATTTTCAAACTTAAGTTTTTTCTTAAATTATATTTTGAGAGATTTTTTTTTAGAGAAATTTTTCCGAAACACATTGGAGATAATAATTATTTATCTTAAATGAAGAATAAATTAATATTTTTTTATTAATTTATGTAAATTTATCATCATCTATCTATATTTCTGAGATGAGATATTGTAACTATTTACACTATTTACATTGTTCGGGCTGTTGTCCTCATTTTGGTTGTCATAAGTCAAGTTTTTGTTCATAACTCTTTTGGGGCAAATCACTGGATTACTTCAACCAGCGCTTTTATCCACTGGGTCATATGCCCTTGAGGATATCAGTGTATGAAATTTTTTGGACTTATAAACCAAATGTCTCAGGAATCATTTTTTATCAGAGCTCATATTAGAATTTGTTATTATTGTTTTTCTCTAGCACTCCGTATGGCTGGTTCCCATATTGTATTCATGTCTATGCTTGGCCAGCTTAGGAGATTTTTGTGGCCTAGCATATGCACTGATTCCTTAAGCTTTCATATTTTCCAGTGATGTTCTCTGTCTATTATTTCAATTTCATCCCACAGGGAGCAGTGATCTCTAGCTTGGATCAAAGTATTGTATCTGCTTGATCTCTGGGTTTTGTGAGCTGGAATCAATTATACATTTGACCAAAAAACTTACGTAATAAAATGAGAAGGAATTGGGAAGAGGGGAAAGAGAGTGTGAAAGAGCAAAAGTAGGAGGTAAAGACAAAAAGAGAATCAGTCAAAAATAAAAAAAAAAAATAAAAGCCTTCTGGAGTTTCAATGCTAGTAAGGTCGAGGAGGGACCAGACTGAATGCGACCAACTCCTGGAGACCCCAACAGTAAAATAGGCAAAGATCTACACAGTCTCAATGACCAAACCAGTGGAAGAGGGCAGTGCCAGTCAAGCTGGCATAATCAAGGCAGACCTTGACAAACCAACAATCTGACAGCTTGATGCAACCAGATTTGCCAGATCTCACCTATCTCAATGCCCTTTGAGCCACAAGAGAGGCACTTCTGGCCAAGTGTGTGGGCTTCTCCCTCACACAGATTTGTCCACCAAAATCAAATTCATGCAAATGACCTTGTCAAATAGAGTTTGACTACTCTTCAGTAGTAGTCTGGGCCTTCACAGTAATCTCTGCCACCGACACAAGAGTGGAGAAAGAGAATAAGGAGAGAGGATGACAATCTGAGATACAAGTGGGTGCTTACTACTACTACTACTATATATATATATATAGGAAGTGATGGAGGTAAAAGAAAGAGATAAGCTTGTTGTCTAGATATCAAAAGAGAATGACCAAAAATGTGGAAAACAAGTAGGAATGGAAAGGTGGTTAAAATTGTGATATATTAAATATCATAATGAAGGTATATAAAATAAAGGGTGCCGCAGAAAATATTTGTGCATTCTTTATTTTTTTCATTTATGAAACATTAAGATAAAATCATGATTAACAAAGCTTGGAAGGGATAAGAGAAACAATGAGAAAATAGAGGCAAAAAACAAGAGAAGAACAGAGGATTATTATTAATGGATAATTTTAGTTGTCAACATTTATGGAATTTCCAAATGGTCCAGCTAATTGAACTGAAAAAAAACAAACTATATATTTGTGATAGGTAGCCACATATTTACACCAGCTCTTTGTTTGGAGATTATATCCCTTGACTAAAGAACTCTCCTATTTTAAAGCAAAATAAATAGCATTTATTCTTGTACTATGCTAGACTGAATAAAGCTCTTTAAGCTACATTACTCACCTGTGTCTTCTTATGATATTTCTTGTCTTCCAAAGTTTTTACATTTCAAATATATAGACAGAAGAAGAAATTCATTAAGAACGAAATGACTGTTTTGTTTTTGTCTGCTGAGAATCAATTTTAAATCTATGGAGGGCAATGTCTGAAGATCTATTGTACAGCATTAAAAATAATAAAAATAAAAGAACAGCTAGAAAATTGTCAGGAAATGCATCTGCTACCTTTTGGTTGTTTTGTTAAAAACAACCAAAAGGTAGCAGATGTTTTTTAAATGTTTTTTAAAAAACAAAATAAAAACCTAATTAAATAGATTCATTTTAGTATTTTGCAGTTCTTTTCTTTTGACTTATTTCTTCTTCTAAAAACAAATAAGGCAAAATTCATATTCACTTTTCTTTTTTTAGATATTCATCTGTCTTCCTGCAAAATTTGTGTAAACTGCATACCAAAAATAATGCAATTTATGGTGGTTATGTTTGTGAATGTATAGGGGAGAGAATGAGGGAAAGAATGTAATTATATATGTATAGGAATTATGGATGTTTTCTATCCAAATGTAGTAGCCACTGCTTGACCATGTGGTGAAGGAAGGTATGTTTGTTTTCAATGTAGTAAGGATAGGTTAAGCATCTAAGGATGCCAGCTAGTCATGCAAATGTTGTATTTCAACTCTGGATATGTTACGATAACTACAACTTCAGGGAAGGAGAAAATTAATTTATTGACTCTGATTTTGGTTGATTTTCCATTTTTTCATATAAACATTTATAGGTTTGCTATGAAAAGGCCATTTGCTTCCCATTGGCGCACAGTTTTAAATCCTAGTTGTGGATTTTGAACTTCTTGTTATTTATTTTTATTTGTTTCTCTATCATCACAAATTTTCTACACTTCTTCAGATATTCTTTTCATGACAATACAAAATGCACAATAATTTCATTAAGCTGGGTGGAAGGCTTACTAGTCTGAAGTCACCAGCCTGGCGAATGGGTTCCCTTAATAGAATCAATGGCTGTAAGTCTGTGACCAAGGTGAGCTTTCAAGTTGGAAGACATTGATTGTGGTTTGATGTGGAGACTAGCATAAGTCATGCTATGCATGAATGAATATCTCTCCAGTTTTCAATCCAGATATATGGAGAGGACACATCAGGGGATCAACTGCACTTTGGCGCTATGACCACACCCAGACATAGTACTGATGATGATAATACTTAAATACACTATTTACATTATTCGGACTATTGTCCTCATCATTGTCGCTATATTTATTACAACATTTTGGCCATTGTATGCTCCGGCCTTCTTCAGGTGGTTGGAATGTTGAACTGAACCCTTTATTTCGCTCACTGGATGTCAGTTATCAGTTATCTCCTGTTAATTCCCCTCTCCAAGTTCTCCACTGCCTTAACTGGGTGAGTTCAATACCCGGTTAAGGCAGTGGAGAACTTGGAGAGGGGAATTAACAGGAGATAACTGATAACTGACATCTATTAAAATTGGCATGTGGAACTAGAACAGGCTACCCCAGTGAGCGAAATAAAATGGTTCAGTTTGACATTCCAACCACCTGAAGAAGGCCGGAGCGTACAACGGCCGAAACATTGTAATAAATATGGCGACAATGATGAGGACAATAGTCCAAATAATGTAAATAGTGTACATAGTACCTCATCTCAGAAATATAGACAGATACTTAAATAATTATAAACTATTTTACTTGAAAATGCTTTATCCTTCAAATTAAAACATTTAACGGTTTTTCATTAAGAAAAATCATGTTACAATGTTTTTCTGTATTATTGTAACAAACATACAGAAATTGGGTCATTAGAATATCAATAAAAATTTATGAGTTAAAGGTCATTTAATAATATTTTAAAGATTTTCATTTATCAAAATGCCAAAAGTATAGATACATAATTTTTTTATTACTTTAACTATTATATTTAGTGGATACATATGTTTGAGTAGATGCCCTGTTATTTTTGTTTTGTTTTAAACAGTGCAAATTATAATGGGTGTTCCAATAACTTGGACCGATTTTAAATGTGAATTAAGTTTAAGTGTCTAATGATTTTTTTCTTTTTCTTTCAGATTTGGTAGACATTTGGGCAACATTATTTTTCACACATAATTGCCATGACTTAAATAACATGATCCAATAGAGAAATAAATAAATTTTCACCAATAACACTGATTTATTTACTGCTGACTTTGATCCCTCTTAATGAAACACCCTTATATATATATAATCTGTCTTAATGAAACACCCTTTATATATGGGCATGTGCATTTGAATCTTAATAAAGAGAATGCATCTCCCAACTCTCAAATGCACAGGCCAGTAGATGTAATTTACATTGCTTATAAAATAAAAAACAGTATCTACTCAGGTATCCACTAAATCTTTATGTTCCATGTCCCCTCAAAACATAGGCGATTATGGCTCTCCCCAATTTCCTGTCTTTTTGTAGCTCTCGGTAAATTTTGACTTTTCATTATTTCTCCTAAATCCTGTTCTGTCATCCATTTACTTAATCTCATCAAGTATGTTATGCACTGTTTTCCTCTGTCCCTCTTGCCTTCAATCTGTCCTGTGTGTATCAGATTTTCCAAGCCCTCCTTCCTCATTACATACTCCAGAAATTTCAACTACCTCTTCCTGCTGTTAAGTATAATTTTCCTTTTTTTGTTTCCATTTTCTCTAAAACCTCATCATTGCTCACATGTCTGATCCATGGTAGCCTCAGCATCCTTCTGTGGAACCACATTTTTGTTGCTTCAAGTCTCTTCATCTTTGAGGAGATTGTCTAGTATTCACTGACATATAGGACAGATATCATGTAACAATTCAGTACTCTTTGTTCCTAGCAATTTTTTTTCTGTCTCTTAATAGTCTGCTTCGCTTTTGGAATGCATCTTTGGCTATCCCAATGCGTTTTCAGATTTCAGTGTTGCGCTTTCCATCGTCTGTTAGAGCACTTCCCATGTATATAAATTTTTGTATTTGTTTGATTTTGGTACCTCCAATTTGTAATTTGCATTTTGGGCTCCTTTTGCTAATGACTATGCATTCTGTCTTCTTGCAGCTGATGTGTAGTCCTTTCTTCTTGCTTTTCTTAACATTTAAAACAATAAGAAATAATGTCAGATTATAAATAAACTCTACTAATTCCTTAGAAATTATGCTAATAAGTTATAATAAAAGTTAAATAAATTGTGACCCTAACTTCTCAATTAGAGTCAACTTTCCAAAAGTAAATATAAAAACTCAAGGACACACAAAAAACAGCTGCATATAAACTATCGTTGACCTCTATCTCAAAGCTAAACCACTTGAAGACACGTGAAATATTAAGTATTTTATAAGTACTTGAAACTGGTTACTTTTTTCAGTTTTGGATAATATAACAGAAGTAACATCAGTTACTATAAAACAATGACTGACTTGTATTACAAGATTATGAAATATCAAAGAACTCCCCAAATCCTGTTTGTAGGCATGACCAAATAGCAAATATTGTTAAATGAGATCATTAGATTTGAGCCCAAGAAAAAATAATTTGAACAAATATAATGAATGTCTTTAACCCTCTGTTAGTACTGATGGATGTTCAAAAAAAATATTTTTCTTTAATATTTAGCAAGTTTGCAAGTCAAATTTTAAGGATTAATCAAGTAGCTTTCTGAATACCTCTGTCAAGTAACTACAAAGAACTTTTGCTTTTAGTTATAATATTTGAGTTAATTATAAGCACATGACTGTAAAGATGAATAATTTTAGTGAAAAATGCAAAGATCAAAGTAACCTTCTTGTTCATTGCCTGGAATGTGAAAAAAAAAAAAAAACTGAAGAGGAGTCAGATTAATCGTTCCTTCTTTCCTTCATTTGATCTCAGTCAGCACTGCAATTAATTGTGAACACAGACATTTCAATGGCTGTATAGTGTGTGTGTGTGTGTGCATCACTAAGGCTACATACAGTTTTGAATTTAGAGCTGTCCGTCTAGACTGGTTACCAATCACAGCTAAAGATTCCCAGTCTGCTGGGATTTATCAGAAATCATTTTGAAGGATCATACTGAAAATAAAATGAAACCTATTTTTACATATTTGAATTTTTGACAAATTCGTTTTTTAATATTGGCCTTTTAATTTGATTTTTTCTTTCATTATATTTTATCCGACAAAAACCACAAAGAACACTCAAGACAATTGTTATATACCTTACCTACAGACACTAATGGGTATGTCCCAATCCTCATAAATACGTTGGACACTATTGTAAGTGGGAGTAATATGCTAAGTAGTCCACCACTAGCAGTGGTTTACCTACTTCACGCCGCTGGCGAGTATTGTATTTTGTTGATGTTATAAAGATTACCATTTCATTTCCAACCTCCGTTTTGGTTATTCCTCACTCAGTAACCCTTTCTAGGTTATAAGAACAATATATAACAAGAAAATTAAGACATAAATAGTATATTTATAATATTTTCAACAGACTGTTTGAAAACTCTGCAGTACTAATGCCCCTTTCTTCTTGCACCTTTTCTATTTGATTATCACCCTTGACTATGTATTCAAAATGTCTCTCGACAAACATCATCAACCACAGTTAAAGACCCCAGTCTGTCCTACTATTTAACACATTAGTATTGTGAGGTGTTCCAACAACACACTAAATATTTTTCTTTAATATTTAGTAAATGACAAGTCAAATTTTCAGGATTAGTCAAATAGCTTTTTGAATACTTCTGTTAAGTAACTAGATGGAGTTTAGAAAATTTTCAAGTTTATATAACAAGAAAATTAAGAACTAAATGCTAAATGCTGAAAATTATTTTAAGAGAAAGATTTTATAAATTTCAACTGAAAACAGTCCTGGCTGCTTGGTCAATAAATGCTGAATGTTTCACTATCAGGAAATGGCTAATATTTTCATTACCATGATATTTTAAATAGAGTTTTTGAAAACCCAACACTACTAATGCTGGCATAATACTTTGCAGTACTAAAGAGGCTTTAAAATTATACTAATATTAGCAGAAAATTCACTTTGTTCTTTTTACTTAAGGTTAGGAACCTTTTATTGGGTAATATTGAGTATGAGTTTTTTTTTTATTATTAACTGCATTTATTTTCTAGTCAAAAAGAATACATTTTAAGCATATTGATTGGCTTCTTTCTCTCTCATATCTCTACATAGACACATCTATGATAAGAATCTGTGTTAATCCATTAGAAAAACCTCTTCTTTGAAATTTTTTCCTAAAGTGCTAATATTTTATCAGATTTTCTTTCCCAGTGCCATTTTTTAAAAAAAATTGGCACCATCTTGAAAATCAAAGAATCTAATCTTAAAAGAATATCCAGGTGATGTTTGGTTTGTTCACCAACAGAATCATAATATACTAGCTGTACCCATGGAAATTTCATGGACTTTTTATAGCACTGACTTTTAGATTAAATTATGGTTGTAAGTACTGTTGTTTATTTGTTGTCAAGATTGACATCAGAAATAAATTACTTATGCATGCTTCTTTGCAATTTTAATTACTCATTTGAAAATACTTTTGAAAGGGAGTTCTTAAAACACCAAATGGAGGAGAGGAGGGGGTCTGGAAGATAAATTTACATATGCAAAAATATTTACAACAGCTTAGACTTTTAAATATACATTTTTGATATATATTCAATGAAAATACACTCATTTTATACTATACAGGTAAATGTTATAATAAAGTTTGCAGAAATTTCTAATAAAATTTCCATTAGTCGTGGATGTTCACGTCCAAGTAAATTATGTATGTGTGTGCATATATATATATATATATATATATATATATCACAGCAATAAACGTATGAAGCTTGGACACAACGCTTGGACATGAGAATTAAACAGCACGTTCCTACCAAAATCAGGAACCACACTTTGCCATTGAATGGACTCGTCCCAAACACCTATGGGTCCGCCATATGTGAGCACTTATTAAAGAGTAGATCGTGTGCAGTTAATTTCAGTGTTGACCGGTTCACTGTGTTGTCCCGGTCACACTCATTATTTCACCTTAATGTGCTGGAGGCACTTTACATCGGGTCCCGCAAGCCTTCCTTGTGTAAACAACATGAGTGTTTGTTGGGGCTCGCTGTCATTTGTCTCTAGCTCCTTTTGCTCATTTTTTTTTTTTTTCCCCTCCTCCACATTTTATTTTATTGTACATTTTCTGTGTTTTTAATTTAAATTAAATCTCCCGTTGAAAGCCTGATGAGCGGGAGCGAAACTGGTTGCTTCGCCCCGTTTTTAATATGTCCAGTAATATCAAGCTTCATACGTTTATTGCTGTGATAAAATTTTGTACCTTCAAAAATATCTTTATATATATATATATATATATATATATATATATATATATATATATATATATATATATATACTATAGTTTAGTCAATTTCTGAGAAAACATTTGCAACTACAACAGTGCATCTTCATTTGTGTCCCTGGGTGCAAAGATAAATGTCACATGTGGTAGAGGAACATAGTGTTCCAGAATGCAAGGAAAATCATTATACTGTCAGTCTTCATCCTGAAACAGAACAGACGTAATATGGAACTCACTAATAAATTAATATTGAATAAATTTAAATATGAATCAAATAGATTTTTAAATGAATCAATTATAAATTAAATAATAAATTAATTCAATTTACACTATTTACATTGTTCAGACTGTTATCATCGTTGTTGTTATATTCGTGATGTTTCGGCTGTTGTATGCTCCAGCCTTCTTCAGGTGATTGGAATTTTAAACTAAACCCTTTATTTCATCCACCAAGGTAGATTGAAGGACAGAGCATACAGCCATCAAAACATTGTGAATATAACAACAAGCATAAGGACGAGAGTCTGAACAATGTAAATAGTTACAATACCTCATCTCAGAAATAGAGACGGATGCTGAAGAAGACCAGAGTGTACAATGGCCGAAACGTCGTGAATATGACAATAAAGATGAGGACAAGAGTCTGAACAATGTAAATAGTTACAATACCTCATCTCAGAAATATAGACAGAAATAAATTCAAATATGTTAATATAATTTTAAAAAATCAATTACAATTTAAATATCAAATTGAGTAAAATCTTTAAAAACTTATTCTTTATAAAAAGTTTAACATCAATTTTGGTTTTCATCAGAGTTAGAATTGCAAATAAGGTTTAATTAAACTTTAATTAAAATAAATGGCAAGGTTAAATGCTCAGCAAGGGTTACAGACATTTAGACAGATGATTTAGGTATATTTCAAACCTAGATTTATACAGAGGGTAGCTTATTCAATATATTTCACAGCTAGGGTTCCTGAGCACCCTTTACAGTTCAACTTTATGTGAATAAAAACTCAAAGAGCATTTGTTCAAGGTATGTTTGGAAATGTAAACAAAGTAGATACTATATGTTGAAAAGGTAAACAGACATAGAGTCTTAAATAACGTTTTTATTTGCAAAATGACACTGGATTAGGTTAATTTGTATCCCTAAAATGTGTAAAATTGACAAAGGGTCTATTTCTGTTGAGTGTTTCATGAGTTTAGGAGTCTGTTCTGTTTGTAATAGAAATTCATAGTAAATTGATTCCCTAAAATCAGTTTCTAACACTGCTAGGGTTATGTTTTCAATATATCTTATAGTTAAGAGTTCCTAGTATGCTATAAGACCAGACTTTATATAAAGAAACCTTTAAGAAGCATGTTTTTTAAAATTTGCATAAAAAATGTACACAAGTAACATATATTGTATACAAAGACAGATTATGGCGAATTAAGGACTTAGAGAATTAAGCCAATGTTTAATTAAATAAAATAAATAGAGCTTCATATTCAAATAATTAAATCCATAAAGTGTTGGCATTTACTTTTTGTTACCCCCTTTTTTTTAGCATTTTGAAAACTGCATATGTTTTGATTAATAAATTTGCATTCATTACTTGCTCTTGCTTTCTGGGATTTTTAACAATTTCTACTAAGTCTGAATAAATTGTTATTTAATTAATAAATAAAATTCAAATAAATTTAAATATAAATCAACCATATTTTAAAATGAATCAATTATAAAATTAATTAAATAATAAACAAATTCAAATACTGAAAGGCTTAACCAACATTTTACTTATATAGACTGTAGCACAATAATATTATAGCAATAAGTCATTTAGCTTACAATTTCAATGACTTATATCTCTGAAATGCCACAAGCATTAAAAAAATTAAATAAAGACAATAATTGTGGAGAATGAAGGCAAGTTTGTTTGGCAAGTATCAGATCAGACTTACTTGTATATACAACTTCCTAAGAATAAGCATGAACTAGAGATGTGAGAAAGTACTTATTTAAAATGTTAAATGTTTTAAAAATAAATATTTTTTGACTATATATGGTATGAAAGTATTACAAAAGAAATAAATATGAAGTCTCTTGAGAAAGTCTTTAGCCATTTTGAAATATCTCAATAACCAGTTGTGCAACATTGATATAACCTGTGAAATCAATCAAAGAGGATTGTATTGCATATGTATGACAGAGAGATGTCATTTAGTGAGTTTGCATACTGTGTGACCATCACATGCACCTGCAATGCACCTTCGCATTTTACAGAGTTTGGGGACAAAACATTGCATTATCCAGGTATGTCAGCTCTCTTACAGTCCACACTCACTGCAACTTTTCCAGACCAGGGATAAGATTAAGGAGAATGTAATGAGTCAGTTGATGGCAATCCCAAAAGAAGACTTTGCAGACTCTTTTCAAAAGTGGAAAAAATGCTGGAATAAATTTTGAATCACAAGGTGTACTTTCAAGGAGACTAAGGCATCATTGCTTTGGTTTGGCTATTTTTTTCATTAATATTAAATAGTTCAATGATTTCCATAAAATAACAGATAAGATTTAACCATGAAAAACAATGATATAGATAATAACCAGAATCTATCATTAAAAAAAAACACACAAAATTCTCTATTCAAATGGATGATCCAGTACAGGCCAGAAGATTAGATCCAGTTATTATAAACAAAGAGAAGTAAACTTGCCAAATACTACATTCCAATGCCCCAGATGAAGGTGAAAAGCTGAACAAATATCTCCTCCCCAAAAAAGAACAAAAATAATTGTAGAACGTGAAGACAATAGTTATACCCATCATTGTTAGAGTGCTTGGAACAGCAATGTCTTATAATCACTGAACAGACTTTGAATTTTCTTCAGTCATGATGAATGGTTGTACTCTCAATGAGGTTCCTTGCTATTGTATTTTGTGAACAATAATATAAAAAAATACCAAAGAGCCTAGCAAAAAAAGTCCCAAAGAGCCTAGCCAAAAAAGCTGGAAAAATTGAATTTGAGAAAAAAATGTAGTTGCATGATATCCATTATACGCTACTGATGACTTCTTCTCCTATGTGCCATGTCCCTTCAGGACATTGGCAATCATGGCTCTCCACAATTTTATTAACTTTTGTCTTTTGCCATCTCTTCCAAATCCTACTCTGCCATCCATTCACTCAATATTGCCAGGTAGGTTGTGTGTTGCTTACCTCTGGCCTTCTTACTTTCAATTTGTCCCGTGAGTATCAAATTTTTAAAGCTTTCTTTCCTCGTTGTATGCCTCAGAAATTTCAACTCTCTATTCCCGATGTTCAGTATAAGTGTCCTTTTTGTTTCCATTGTCTCTAGAACTCATGTTTGGTTCATGGTATTCTCAGTATCCTTCTGTAGAACCATATTTCTGTTACTTCAAGTTTGCATTCCTTGCCACTGTCATAGAGAAGGACTGATACTGCATAACAGTTCTAACATATTTTTCTGTCAATGACTGAAGAAGAAATAATAATTACTTCCTCTTTAATGTGATGTGTCCTTTCAGGATATAGGTGATCATGAATCTCCACAGCTTCCTATCCTTTGTAATGCTTAATAATGTTTAAAATTATACTTAGAATCAGAAAGGAACAGTTAAAATTTTTTGCACACATAATAAAGAAAGAATGTGTGTAGAATTTGACACTCACAGGAAATTTGGAAAGCAACAAGAATAAAAGAACATGTCCTTTTTTTCCTATTTTCCTGAAAATATTATAACTCTGAACAATACATTTTTTATGAGATTTCTAAATTTTAATGATATGGATAATTTGGATAGATTCAAATTTTTACCTGAATTCATTTGTAAAAGTTACCAATCCTAATATATATCTTTTTAACTAGATGAAAAATATTTCCATTTGAAGAAAATTGATCACCTGTGCAAAGAACAGGTAAAAAATATGAATTAAAATTAATTATTTAAAAATACTATAAATATCAAAAAGCTATTTCATATTCAATGATTTTTTTTGCATATATTCATAATTAATATATATAACATATCAGTCTCAAATGGAAACCACCCAAAAGATATTTAAATTGAATAATACAGCATTCAGCAAACAGGAATTAAAGTCATACTGCTGGTTTTATTTTCTGATATTTTGTTGATGAGATCAATTTCCATTCCTACTTGTCTTTCATATTTCATACTCATTGTCATTTGATATCCAGACAACATCCTGTCTCCTTTATCTCTATTATTTCCCTGTTTATGTATATATATATATTTATTTTTTCCTTTCACCTGGTTTTCTCTGATGTTAGTTAAAAACAGTGAATTATCCTTTACATCTTTCTTTTTATCTATTATTCACATTTTTTATCTTTCAATTAAAAGAAATATTTTCTCATTCTTGCAACCCCCCCCCCAAAAAAAAACAAGTATATAAATTTTAATAAATGCAATAAAAATTTTAAAACCTATAATCTTGACCCTGCTGAGTATAGCCACACCTATATGCAAACCCTATTTATTTATTTGCTATGACTCATCAGGATCTAGGTAGTTATAGCTCACCACAGCTTCCTTTTCTTTAATATATATATAAATTGTCACAATTTTTTTTGAAAAATAATGGAGTGGTTTCCTGTTGTTTTCTTCATGATTTTTAATTCAGAGTTGTCTTACACCTAAACTGGTTGCCTTACCAAAGCTAAGAAAGCCCAGTTTGCCCTACTATTCACCCATAGTTGGTAAGAGGAGAGATAAATTCATGCTTTTCCCAAAGGCATTAATATAAAATGAACACAACAGCCTCAGCCAAACTCTATGCAATTTAAAAAACAAACAAAGCAGTTATCTGTGTCAAAGGATACATGAAGCAAACACATTTGTCTCCATTTCTCAAACAATCCATGGAGACTCAGTCATCATTTGCAACACATGTAAATTTTTGCGGTGCCAGAGTGGGACCGTAACATATAAAATGGACTACTTTTAGAGCTGAAGTGATGGACCTATCTTGTTAGTTTACTGATAGCTGTGGCTTCCTGCTTTTCCCAAGGGTAATAGTACAAAGTGAACAAAAACTCTCCCAGCCAGAGTTCACAGAGTCTAGCCTTGAAGCCATTAATTAAGTCATCTGTACTTCAAAGCAACTTAAACATTATGCATAAAAAGATAAACATTTTCAAATAATTATAAAGTTTTCACTCTAAGCAATAAACAGCATTTAAAATCGTGATACCATAATTAGAAAATTCTCAAGCTGACCAAGTCACAGATCATTATCATAAAAAAAGAAAATTATTAAAATTAATGATTTTTAAAAGATTTTTCTATAATCAATACCTTTTGTATCATTACCAGTGTTTAACAAGTTCTTGTCTGAAACTTGTGTTCAAATGTAATGAATTTTTTAAGTCAAATACACAGCCCTATGTTCAAATGTCTGGTCGAGTGCAGGTTATAAGAATAACCTCAATGTTTTGTTTTTTTTCATTAGAAAAAAAATCAATAGCAGTTTATTTCATTTGCTTCAGCAAAGATATTTGCACACACAGGTAAAATTTAACAGTTGTAATCTTCATGCTGCTGTTCATACAAAGTGGTACTGGAAAGTTCCAGGGCTGTATGTACTATGATTATACTGTTCAATAGAAATGTCTACAGTTAATGCTCATTGGTACCCAGCCTAATGAGTCAGTCTGTCAAAAGGCTTTGTGCTATCTACTTGTGTTCAATTATTATGCAAAGTTTTTTAATGTGAATAGATCTGCAATGTTTACAATGATTGAGTAATATACCTGCATCAAATTTTGTGTGAAACTCAGCTACTGAAAACCTTTAAAAGGTTCATCAGGCTTTTGGCAAACATACTTTAGGTTGCACATGCATTTCAAGGTCAAATGAATGTCAGCTAGAGATGAGTGTTTAGGGCAAGCAATCACCAGAAAATAGTATCTCCCTTGCAATATTCCCACAAATTAAACTGAAGCTGAATAAGGAGCTGTTTCAAGAATAGAGATGAAATTCAAATGAAACTGCAGCTGATATTAGACAGTCTTCAGGAAGAATATTTCCACAGTGCTTTTGAGGTATGGAAGAGACCCCAGAATCACCACTGTGTACATTTTTAAGGGTATGATTTGAAATGGGAGAGTGGCCAAATTTAAACAGTCTATGAGACACATTTGTCTACTTGAATAATGGTACTCATTTTTAGGCTATTCCAGTAACACTCAGCATACTTATTTCTAAATTTCAAACCAGTAGCAATATTTGTATGTGTGTGTGTGTATATATATATATATAGTCAAACCTAATGAGCCAGACAAACCTACCAAGGTTTCACCTAGGCAGATCATCAGGGTCAGCTGGCTAAAGAGGCAACAGCAAACGGCGTATATATAGACAACAACCAAGACAACACCATGTGACCAAGGAAAAAAAAAAGAAAGAAAAGAGAAAAAGAAAAAGCGACATCGTGGGGGATGGGGTATAGATTTATTCAAATAACTAAAAGGGGAGGGGATATTTAAGAAAACACAAACGATAACGATAACACTACAATCGGGGGAGATAGGCTTATTTCAGTAACCAAGCATTTCTGTGTCTACATTTGTTAAGGATCTCGGTTTTAGAATTTAGTAGAACATCAGGTTTATTATATAATGCTATAGCTAATTTTTCCTCGGTGCATAGCTTACAGAATTTATGGCTCGCTTTATACTTGGTGCATCTTTTTAATATTTCCCATTTCAGGATGTGGTCTTTGCTACCTTGTCTGATTTTCCATATATAGCTAGATAGTGTGGTGCTATGTTTAGTTTTTTCATTTTTGAAACTACTCGTGTGATTATAATATCTTTTTTTAAAAGTATCCTGAGTAGCTCCTATATACACTTTAGGGTTTATGTCGTCTATATCCTTGTAAATTTTCGCCTGATAGACCACGCATTCTTGTTGACATTTACCCTGTAGGGGACATGTATCTTTATTCCTACAATTGCAACTGGGGGAACTAATGCGTGGATTGTCCCTAGTCTTTTTCTTATTAAGTCCACTAATTAAAGTCTCTACATTAGGCATGCAGCAATAACTAAGTTTTACATTATTTTTGTTAAATATTTTATACAACTTAGTTTTCTTGGGAAAATTTTGCTCTAGTAGGTTAAAAAATATTTTGCCAATTCTCATTCTTACGGCTATGTTAAATGGAGGGTTAAACCACAAAATATTTCTATGCCTGTTATTGCGTTTATTCTGAGTTCCAGTGTTATTGTCTATGTTAATATATTCCAATCTTTCTTTGTGTCCACACTTATGTATGGCTTCCTCGTAAACTATTTTATTAGCATCGAAAATGCGTTTATCCGATGAGTTAGTTGAAAGCCTATGGCTAATATTTTTAGGAATATGTCTCATGATAAAGTGCTGGGTGATTGGATTTTACATTTAAATATTGGGGGTCCTGATTCTCTTTCTTATACGGGGATATAGTACCATTCTGTAAGTCTAATGTAATATCTAAATAATTAGTAACTTTCAGATTAGTTTCAATTTCAAGATTAAATCCGTATCTTTTAAAAAACCAGTGTAGTTTTTTACGGATGGTATCGCATTTTTGGGGGTTACTTTTATCTACTATTATTAATCCGTCGTCGCGGTACAACCCATGGTTATTAAAATCTATGTGGTCATTAAGTTTATAGAGCAGCAGGCACCCTACTAATTCGCACACCTCTGCTCCGTCATATGCTCCCATGGGGTTGTCAAAACTATTTATGTATTTATTATGTATTTATTTTTTTATCCATAGTGCATTATTATGGAATAGTAGAGTTTTTCAGCAGTGTCTAATCAGATCTATCTTATTGTGCGAGATTTGAATGTATTCTTTAGCTAGACTGAGGGCTTTGCTAAGGGTTTTTCTGAGATTGACGGGTAATATTCCTTAATGTCGTACCTAATGAATGAACAATTTCTATTTTTGTTATAATTTTCAAACCACC
This sequence comes from Acanthosepion esculentum, assembly GCA_964036315.1. Classification (NCBI taxonomy): domain Eukaryota; kingdom Metazoa; phylum Mollusca; class Cephalopoda; order Sepiida; family Sepiidae; genus Acanthosepion; species Acanthosepion esculentum. The sequence goes on from OZ038501.1 coordinate 62,006,695, forward strand.
TAATACAATCATTAGTCGACTGCCATTGATTTATGTTAAGTAAAGTCCTTAGAGATTTACATATTTCTTGTAATATTACCTTACTTATCTTACCTAATTCTGTTTTAGTAGGGTTTATAAGTCTATATTCAGGGTTACTATGAAAATTATTCTTATGGTCCTTTACAGTGATAAAACAAGTCTTCAAGCTCATTTTCTCGACCCGATTACCTAATTCAAATTTATTGGCTAAAATACTAGCTTCTTTGTTGATTTTAGTCTCTATGTCATCCAGGGCTTTTTTATAATGTTTTATTACCTCTTTATGCAGCATTTTTTTGTATTTGTTAGGACTCATTTTGTACAGAATCTAGATTTATCGGCTTTTACATAGATGTTTTTACTTTCCTTTATCTCTAAAAGATGCACCAAGTATAAAGCGGGCCATAAATTCTGTAAGCCTACAGTGAAACCTTGGTAGGTTTGTCTGGCTCATTAGGTTTGACTAGGTTTGCTCTACATTTGTATCGAGCTCTTTAGTTTAGTTAGTATCGGGATTTTTTCTTTGGGCCTTGAACCTGTATCTGTGCGATTATTTTCGACAGACTTTCATGTTTCTGGCTCTTGCTTTTTTAAAACCTCTTTTTCCCTTTGTGATTGATTTGGCTAATGTTAAATCAAGAATTTGAAGATTTTTTGACATGAGTATAGTTATATATATATATATATATATATATATATATATAGAAGTGGATACTGAAATGAATACAGAGGCAACAGTCTGTTTCCTGCTAAATGCAATGAAACTGACTGTCACCTCTGGGTTTTGACTTCAATGTCCACTTTCATATTTACATATGCTCTATCCCTGACATTGAGCACTTTAACTCATAAATATAGCATACCTTAAAACTATGCATATATAATATGTAAATAATATATATAAAAATTGTGTATATATATATATATATATAAGGATATAGAATCTGAACAAAAGTGGTGAAAGGAGACAAAGTGGGAATGCTTTTTATTTTTATCAAAGATTGGCAGCTTTAATACAAAGATAAATATGTTTTTTCATCCCAACCAGAAGACACCTACATAGGAAACAGACATTAATGGTTTCAATGCAAAAGACACACAGATTTGTCTTTTATTCTGAACTGAAGATGTCTGCCTAGCTACCTAAAGAAGGCATCATCAATAAAAAGCTTGTCCACTTTGTCACTCACATAGACACATATTATATATATATATATATATATATATATATATATATATATATATATATATATATATATATATATGATAGATATATAGGAAGAGGGTGTCAAATAGTTCTGAACCTGACCCACATTCCAAAATCTAACCAAATGATTAAACATTAAATTTTTTGTGGGGAAGAGTTCATTGGTTTGGTTGACAACTTTTCAGCACCCCTTAGAGTGTGCATGTGTATGTATATATATATATATATATATATATATATATATATATATATATATACACTTGAATGCATGAATCCATCTTCTTCCACCAATAAGTTAAATAGCAGGGTAGACTGGACTCTCTTGCCTTGGATGACAGCCAGTCAGGGAAAAGAAAATTCTCAATTCAGACCTATCAGTTCTCCTGAAAAGTGTAGCTGATTCTACACAAATCTTTACCCCTATAATCAAATCATTTGTATTGGTCCTCTTGTGACTCAGTTCTAAACCGTTCACCATATATATATATCATCATCCACAGACAAACTGTTTCACTGTATCACAGCTCATCAGTGTGGCTAGACATCTGATTGCTTCAGGTCGGGATGGAAACCCAACCGATTTGGTATCATTCAAAGATTCTAACCCCTAGGCCATCAGTGCCTGGAAGAGAGAAAGGTAAATTTTTGCGTATTTATTTTTTCATAAACACACAAGTCACTCTGAGAATTCAATCAGCTAGGAGAGTCTTGCATTGTCAGCAGTAATAGTGACTATTTACAAATTTGTTACTTACTCCCCACAATGTTCGACTGATTAAATTATTTTATCAAAAGCTATAATATGAAGAGAAAGTTCTCTTTTAATCAGATATTACCAGAAAAGAAAAACAAGCAATTTCTAACAATCCATTATCTAGAATGTTTTTCTGAATATCACTCCTTAGAAGTATGATTGTTTTTGATGACATCAAGTGCTTCAAAGGTTGGAATATTCTAAAATAATACTCATTTCAAAGAGACTAAATGAATAGAATATTAGAAGCCATATCAGGTGATCAAATACTATTGGTTACACATTAATCCACTGAAACCAAGTCTAATTATCAAAATCAATTACACAGCCTAACATGTAATTAGAATACATGTTCATATGAGCAACTCTTTACTAACAATTTGCTACTCTGCTCTGCTGATTTGTTCTGATTCACTGGTAGTTCTGAGATAGTAAAACTTGCCCAAAATATCTAATGATAGCGTTTAGGCCAGTGGTCAGGTCTCAAGGTTCAGTGGATTAATTTAAATAAAAATTTTATCAAATACAAAAACCAAGAAATGAAAAAAGGTAGCTGCTGAAGAAATAAATAATAATTTAATATATTTTTGCATCTGTATGAAGATGGATTGAAATACTGGTCATGTTTTGTCAGATGTAGGTATTGCCTCTATCACCTTTGTGTAAATGGAGGAGTCTTGCTTGTTGAAGCCTATGAATTCAGTTTTAGAGGCATTGACATAGAGTCCAACATCATTGGGAGCATTTTCTAGATGATGTAAGAGTACTTTGGCATTGGTAGTAGTGTCTGCAGTGATAGCTAGGTCATCTGCATAGTCAATATTGGCCAACTTTTTTGCAGGATATCAACTTCAGAGTCTTCATGAGGTGAATCAATAAAATATGTTGAATCTTTTACATACCTAGGAAGTGAGATAAATTCTACTGAAAAGGATGTGAAAATCTGCATAGCTAAAGCCTGGGCCACCTTGAATAAAATGGATGTAATCCGAAAATCTGATCTACAAGACAACTGCAAGTAGAAATTCTTTCAAGCTACTGTAGAGGCAATGAAATATATGGTGCTACTGCCTGGACATTAACTAAAATGCTAGAATTTAATCTTGATGGAACCTACACTTGGATGCTGAGATCTTAACATATCTTGGAGACAACATCCAACTAAATCACAGCTCTATGGACTGATCCCTGATATTTCTACAATCTTACACAAACACAGAATGCACTTTGCAGGACACTGCTGGTGAGCAAAACAAGAACTTGTGAGTGAGCTACTGTTCTGGATAACTAGCCATGGAGCAAGACACCTACAGTGTCCAGCTACGTTATGACACAGAATACCTCTCTAATACCTTTCTGACTTTTGATGATCAACTGTGATGGTTGATGTGATAGGTTCACTCGACTGAATAAATAAAATTGAGGATCTACTTGCTCATAGGACTGACTTACCAAAAAGAATTGCACAGCCTAACACAAATAGAATACAGCTTTATATGAGCAATTTTGGACTCGCCATTTGCTGCTCTTCTGTAATGATTTGTTTCAGGCATATCTTGATACTAACAATAAGTATAGTTACTTTTTTCATTATAATAACTATTTTATTTGTTTGTTCTGGCAAAGATACCTTTATAGATATCTATATTTTATACAAATTTAAATCCATACATCTCAAATAAATTAACAAGCATGTGTTTCTAAGAATCACACAGTCCCGTATGTATAGTGTGCGTCCCATAACTCATTAAAGATGTAAACGCACCACATTTACTGTGGCCATAGCAGTGGTGGAGTGTCTAGGGCAAGATAGCCTGGTAGAACTCAACCCTCTTCAGGCTGGTTTTGAATTCAGTTTTCCTTAAAGATCGGTTTCTGTCTTGAGGCAAGAGAACCCAGTCTGCCCCACTATTTAACCCATAGATGGAAAATGGATTCATGCCTTTTCCAAGGGCATTAGTGAAAAGTGAACAAAACAGAATCAAGCCAGAATTGAACTAGGCACACAATTCAATTTCTGAGATGATATCCATTACACCATCCATGCATCCACATTTGCATATTAATAACAAGCAAGATAGAGATAGCAATAAGAATGTAAAAGGTTCAATATGATGAACTACTGAAATTACAATCAAGTGCAATGACACATAAGGTAATTTTAAGAAAAGACTATAATAAATGCATGCAACTTACCTTAACTTCAGGATGATCTGGTGCAACTCCATAACGAACCAACCCAAATGGTACAGGTAGTCGTTCGTAGATATCAACTTTGAGTTTTGGATCTCCCTGCAAAAACCACGAGCGTAAGAAGTGAAATGGTAACTGTAACTAAATATTTTCCAACTAAAGCAAAGTTATTTTTCTAAATAAAAATATGCGAATGTATAAATGGGTATTTGAATAAAATCCACATACAAGGAATTTTTTTAACTTTCTGTTTCTATTTGAGTGAATGTAGGTCAGTATTTAGGATATGCAAGAATTGATGACATTTTGATCAACTGAGTTCTACTTGTTGATTTAGCTATCAACATACAAGACTTTAAACAGTTGTGATTTTAGGTGATTTTTTTATTGACACTTTTTGATTTCCATATTATAACATCTGGACATTATACTGTCATTTTGCAAGTGAAATTCTGGGCTAAATCTATCATTCAGTTGTTTGGTTTGGTTTGGTTTGTTTTGTTTTACAGCATATATATATATATATTACTTCAAACATTATTTTTAGTGGATACCCATATTTGAGTAGATACTCTGTTTATTTTAAACAATATTTATTTTGTCTACCAGCATGCATAATCAAAAAAACTTAATAGGAAAATAATTGAAACATGCATCCTCCTTTGCAGAAGGAACTAGCTTGTCTGATCCGGTGTGCTTTTACCACTCAGCTATGAAGAGCTTGACAATAAAGCAATGTTCTAGTTTACCTTTTATATATAGATAAAAACAATAGATAATTTTGTATTTTGTATTTCTTATATTTAAGGTTTTGTTTTTTAATGTACAAAAATCATTCCACAAATGTGATTATTGTGTGTGGATAAATTGGCCAAAATTCATATTATGTCGACCCAAACCTTTGACTAAATTATCATCATCAGATGTGGGTGAAGAAAAGAAAATGAAATGTGTCTTAAGAAGTAAATTATTTTTTAAAGTAAATCAAATGCAGTTTAACACAGCAAGTCATATGACACTAATGTCAACTTTCAAATTTGGATCCCCCTGCAAAAGACATTAACATCATAAATATTTGGAATGGTAAATACCTTGTTTGAAATAATAATTTGATCTTCAAAGATTTAAATGCAATGTTAATCATCATCTGTTATAATTCCTGTTCTTTTCTTGATTTCTCTCCAATAACAATGTTTTCTTTTTGTATATATTTTCTTCTATCACTCAGTAACTCCTTGTATCTTAGTGGCATTATTACTTTGCTTGGGGTGAAATTATATATATATATATATATTAAAATAATAAGAAAAAACAGTAAGATATATAATCCGGTATTCTTTGCAATTATTTTTATTTTAAAAAAAAAAAACAGTGCTTGATGCAAACAGTTGAGCATAATATTATAATTATTTTCTTTTTTAAAAATATGATTCCATCGCTACACAGAAATTTCTATGTTTCAAAACTGAAACTAAAGTTGTAAATTTAATTATAAAAATTAAACTTAAAATCCAGTGTTTCTTTCCATTGACAAGCAATGCTAGGAATAACTTTCTAAGAAATTTACTTAATTTATAAGCACAGACAATTTTAACATTTTGAGTTGTTAAGGTTAAGGAAAATTCAATCTATTTTGATTTCTCTAGACAGCTTTTGTATCCAATATATGTCACTTACAAAGTCAGGTTAAGTTTAGGTTGGGTGGGGTTGCCTGGTCCCAAACATAGACATCTGTTATTCAGCATGTCATCTGGGTTTTCAATGACAAAAATTTGGGCATTTTTATTTATCCGCTTAATTCATATTTTTATACACAAAAATTCTCTAAAATGGTCATTTAAATATGAGCAAGTGATATTTTTAATATTTCAATTTTATTCCTACAGATTTAAAGTACCATTCCTCCTTCCAATAACTAATAGATTATATGGTATTTTTACAAATAAATATATTAGAATTTAATTACTAATTAATGATCAAGTATAAATATGTATATTACATCTCACTTTTTTTTTTTAAATTAATTATTATTTAAGGAAAATATTTGACAGTATCTACAAAAAATAGTTATTCCATTTCTTTGATTTAGTAAATTTTTATTTTTCATAAACTTAATAATGTATAATTTTTCATGTATGCACAAAGGACATGGGTCATTTAATGACCTACAAGTTCTAGCTTTTCTTATTAATTTCCATTTTACCATTGATGTTTTATTGGTTTCTTTTAAGTGCCAGAAATATTTAGATAGGGACATTTGATTTTGGTATTTATTATTATTAAAGGACATTTGATGTTGGTTCCACCTTCTTTTGAATTCATTCCCTGTGCATCCAATGTAGAATTTAACCATGTCTGGATCTTCAATAGATAAGATATCACATTGATAAACTACTGATTCAATACAGCATTTATTATTAAGAGGACAGTTTTGAGGATTTCTACAGTTACATAATTTTTCTTTATCTTCATGGATCTATTATGATTTTGGTATAAGTGTTTATTCAAGATATTAGCTTTATATTTCTTAATAATCATTTCTAAGTTTTCAGTTCCAACTGTAACTTAATTTTAGGGTATTTTTATTAAAAATTGTACTTAGTTTACTATCTCTAGGAAAATGTTTATCAATTAATGTAGGGAATTTTTATCCTAACTTAATTCTTACCATTTGGTTTTATGGGGTTGTATACCAAATGATTTTTCTATTTCTATTTTTTCTATGGTGTCCATTTTCATTTTTTATATAATTGAGTTTTGGGTATTTATAGCCACTATTCTTTAGAGCTTTATTATAGAAATTACTATATTCATAGAATATTTTCTCATTTAATGAATTTGTACTTATTCTTTTTTTGATAGATGAACGATGATTAGACTTAGGGTGTATATACAAAGGATTAGTATTGGGCTTTTTGTAAGGTAGATATATATTATTCATTAAATCTAATGTTATATCAAGGAAGTTAACTTTTTTCAATTTAGTAATTACAGTAATTTTTAAGTTTAGGCAATTAAATTCTATATGTAATAGTTTTCTAATTTTATCAATTTTGAAGTTCAGAGAATTCCTTACAACCATAAGGCCATCATCTCTGTACAATCCAATGTCATTTATACTAATTTCATGATATACAGTAAGATTATATAATATAAAAAGACCAATAAGGTCAGAGGACTCTGCAGAGTTCAATGATCCCATTGCAATGTCGAAGTGGTCATTAGAGTTTTTAATCCATTGTTCGCCATTATAAATGAGTACCAAGTTTTTTGCATTCATAATTATATTTTTCTCTAGATCTGCTATGTCAGAGTATAGAGTAGCAAAATCCATAGCATTCGTGAAAAGTTCCTTTGATATTGATTGGTAGTAATTCTCAATACCAAACTGCATTAGTGTACAATTTGGTTTCTCCTTGATGTTAGTAAACCAATTAATAACTTCTTTGTTATTGATCCAAAGTTTTAATCCTTGGTAATCCTTTATTTGTTGGTTGACCCTTTCTAGGATTTTCTTCTAATTCTGCTGATTTCAGGTCGGGTTGGGTTGATAATTCTTGTAGTTGGATTAGCTTCAAAATCAGGTTTGTGGTCCTCTAAAGTTATATAACACTCTTTTTTGGTAAGTTTACCTACCCTATCACTAATATTCAAATTATATGTCATGTTTTTATTACTAATAATAATGTTTTCCACCATAGTTACATAATTATTACTAACCTTTTTATAGTTCTTATTTAAATCTTTTTTAATTAGGTTGTTGTAGTCTGTTGCTGTTAATTTATAAAAATTTCCTGTTTTATCCGATTTCATTAAAATTTTATCTGTTGCACTAATATCTTTCACTATCTTGTCCAGACATTTTTGGAAATAGTTTTTTCATGGAAAGATATATTATTTATTATTTCCAGTAAATCATTTTCAAATTCAGACAATTTTTGAATGAACAGTGCTGTTTTCTTACTGTTAAAACCGTATACTTCAGGTTTGTTTGATAAGTTATTCTGTTGAAGGAAAAAGTATACTCTCATCTCATCCATCGTATAAGTTCCTTTGTTTTTTGCATTAATGTTAATAACTCCTTTTGTTGATATTTAAAATATTCTTCAGAGAAATTCCAAAATTTATTATTTCCATATTTTTATGATTTCTATTTAAAAATACAGATCGAGTGCTCTACCTTAATTGAGAGCCAATGTAAATATATTAAAATAATAAGAAAGAAAAGTAAGGTTCATAATCTGGTGTTATTAGCAATTAATTTTATTTAAAAAAAGAAAAAATGAAACAGTGCTCAATACAAAAAGTAGAGCAAAACTGTCCTCTTAATAATAAATGCTGTATTGAATCAGTAGTTTATCAATGCGATATCTCATCTATTGAAAATCCAGACATGGTTAAATTCTACATTGGATGCACAGGGAATGAATTCAAAAGAAGGTGGAACCAACATCAAATGTCCTTTAATAATAATAAATACCAAAATCAAATGTCCCTATCTAAATATTTCTGGCACTTAAAAGAAACCAATAAAACATCAATGGTAAAATGGAAATTAATAAGAAAAGCTAGAACTTGTAGGTCATTAAATGACCCATGTCCTTTGTGCATACATGAAAAATTATACATTATTAAGTTTATGAAAAATAAAAATTTACTAAATCAAAGAAATGGAATAACTATTTTTTGTAGATACTGTCAAATATTTTCCTTAAATAATAATTAATTTTAGAAAAAATAAGAGAGATGAAACATACATATTTATACTTGATCATTAATTAGTAATTAAATTCTAATATATTTATTTGTAAAAATACCATATAGTCTATTAGTTATTAGAAGGAGGAATGGTACTTTAAATCTGTAGGAATAAAATTGAAATATTAAAAATATCACTTGCTCATATTTAAATGACCATTTTAGAGAATTTTTGTGTATAAAAATATGAATTAAGCGGATAAATAAAAATACCCAAATTTTTGTCATTGAAAACCCAGATGACATGCTGAATAACAGATGTCTATGTTTGGGACCAGGCAACCCCACCCAACCTAAACTTAACCTGACTTTGTAAGTGATATATATTGGATACAAAAGCTGTCTAGAGAAATCAAAACCTAACCACCTCTAATCAAAATAGATTGAATTTTCCTTAACCTTAACAACTCAAAATGTTAAGATTGTCTGCATTTATAAATTAAGTAAATTTCTTAGAAAGTTATTCATAACATCACTTGTCAATGGAACGAAACACTGGATTTTAAGTTTAATTTTTATAATTAAATTTACAACTTTAGTTTCAGTTTTGAAACATAGAAATTTCCGTGTAGTGATGGAATCATATTTTTTAAAACGAAAATAATTATAATATATATATATATATATATATATATATATATATATATATATATATATATATATATATCCACACACACACACTAAAATGTCAATCTATAGATATTAAAATGTGGTGATATATATACACATGCTTTTATATTTATCAAATAAGCTTATTCTAGTTTGTTGTAATAAATGTACACCTAATCATGATTAAATCAAGGTGGTACACCTAATTATAATTAAAGCAAGATACACCTAATCATGACCAAAGTTAGGTACTCCTAATTATGATCAAATCAAGGTACACCTAATCATGACCAAAGCAAGGTATCAAATCAAGTTATACCTAATTATTACAAAATCAAGGAGGTACACCTAATCAGGATCCAGTCAAGGTACACCTAATAATGATTCAATAAAGGTACACCCAAACCTGATCAAATTCACTACTAATGGTTCATAAGATATACTTTAATATGCTTAATAACCATTGCCTAACACTCTTATATATCTATGTTTTTATATGTGGATGTCTGCATCTTCCACTGATTAAAAGCACACCCAAATATGAAAATCAATTTCTCTCAGACAACATCATGTAAACTAGTGTAACAGATTATAGCATATATTTCCCAGATTTTAAAATATCCAAATTTTCTTCAATGGATAATTTAAGATTGATGTTAATGAAACTGGTATAAGAAACTTACTTTGAGAAGTTGTTGAGCAGTGTAGAAAGCTGCTGGCCCACTGCCCACAATTCCTATGTGAGCATTAAGAGCAGAACAGTAATTTCGGTATTGTGAATGTCGCCAAATACACCAAAATGGTCGGAAGAGATCTTTCGTGATCATCCTGAAATAAAAACAGGAAATGTGCCAAAGCTATAAAGGTATCTTGCTTCTGTCCAAAAAAAATAATTTTCAGGAATAACTTTCAAAGTAAATATTTGCTTAGATATATCTTCCGTCTGTAATAAAATATCTGTTGAGGTATATTTGTTAAACTTATGAATATTAATTCAAGATACTTTCAAACTGTAGTTACAAATCCAGTAGTTATGACTTTTTCCCAAAAAAAAGAAACAGTTAAAAAAAAAATTATGTTAATAGTTGTCTCTATAGTTGTCTCCCCTTCAAAATACTTGACTATAAAAGAAATGGTCAGACCTCAATTATGGCATTCAATAAAGCTTCAACACAAGCTTAAACATTCATTTGCTTTTCTTTACAATTGATAATAATTTTTTTCACAAATGTGGAAAGAAAGAGACATTAGTTAAAAAAAATTACAATCGATTCAAATCTTTTATTAGTCAAATGGTAGAAATTTCCATCTTTGTTAATTTCCTTCAGTTTCACAGAATTAAATACAGAAAATAATTTCTAAAAAATGAGAAAGATTATTATTTTGAAAAAGATACTTTCCAGAAGCTAAGAAAAGTATTAACAAATAAGAAAATTTAATTGTAAAGAAAAGAATGTTAATTGTTATGTAATATTGGTCCTTCTACATGACAGTGAATGTTGGACAATTTCCTCACAGAAGAAAAAGAGACTTGAAGCAACAAAGATTTAGTTCTATGGGAGGATACTGAGAATACCATGGATTAAACATGTAATGAGGAATTTTAAAGGAAAACGGAAACAAAAAGGACATTTATACATAGAATCAGAAAGCAGCAATTGAAATTTCTAGGAAAGAGTGCTTGGAGAATTAGATATTCACAGGACATAAAGGCAAGAAAGAAGGAGAAAAAGCTAATTATACTTAAAATTAATGGGCAATCCTTGTGCTTACAGGAGGATGGCTGGAAGGACTTAATATAAATCGATTCTAAAACCATAAGGTGAAAATCAGTGGTCATCATATTATACACCCAGACAACTTAATCTATTTGATGGTATATAAGAATCTCCAAATTTTTTTCTTTTTAAATAATTAAAAAATATCTTCTAGGTCTTAAATGCTTACCCAGATATTGTAGACTACCAGTAATTTTAAATAGCTTAACTATAATTTATTTAAAGAGGCAATCATATGTAGTCTTGGCGAAGCACATTCAAAACAACCATTGAAAGGATTATAGAGTTCACAATTAACTGTGGTGTGAGCTGAAATCTTCACAATTTTGACTGTAGTTGATGAAATAGGCAGGTAGGCATGAAAGATTTCTATATAGCATGAAAAAGGTGGAGACATGTTGAAATTAACAGTCAATAAAAGAAAAAGAAAAAGGCAGTGTTTTCTTTTTCTTGACAGTTAATTTCAACATATGTCTGCTTCATGTGATATTTATGTTTTGTACTGTTAAGAAATTATTTAAATAAGACTTCTGTCATGCATTTATCTGTGAATTCTCAGAAGACTCTGGCATTGCCGTCTGATACAGGTTGGCACTGAAAATTGGTTGCTGAAATTGCAGCCTGTACTGTTGTTTTACTGCAGTGATGAGTTTTTAATACCAGGTTTCTTCAAACTTTTAAGAGGCTCGATGAACTTTTGTCAACAATTCCTTCATACTTTTCCAGCTCATTTGTTTTGATCTTACAACACTGAAACTTGTTTCTGATAGTGTGACCCGGATATAAGAGAGATTTTCTCTGGTCCCAAATTAGAGCCTGTGTTAATAAAACAAAATAGACCAAACCCGGATATAAGATAAACCCGGATATAAGAGACTTTTTATCCGGTCCCGACAACTCTCTTATATCTGGGTTACACTGTAGTATCTTTGTAGCACTTATTTTTTTGGTTGGACATTTGCCACATATTAACTTTCTATACAGAAAGCATCTTGGCATATAAGTATCATATGCTACCACCAGAATTTAGCACTGATAAGATTTGACAGATCTGACATTACTGAAGTCAGCATAGTTCAGGGCTTCAAGGTTAATAAACTGTCAGTTGTATACAACCACTTCCTAAGATCTGGAAAAAGGCTTTGAGTCAGTGAAGACTGATGCTTTTGGCAAAGATCATCCCTCTTTGAATATTGTGTACTGGTGCTAAAGATTTATGAACAAAGAACTGTAGTCTATAATAGAAACCACATCACCTGAGGACTACTGTCATGCATTCATCTGTGAATTCTCAGAAGACTCTGGCATTGCCACCTGATAGTGTCAGCACTGAAAATTGGTTGTGGAAATTGCAGCCTGTGTTATTATTTGTAGTGATGTTTTTCTGCAGTGTTGAGTTTTTGATACCAGGCTTCCTCAAACTTTTAAGAGGTTCGATGAACTTTGGCTTACTTCTGTGAGTGGTTCCATCACACTTTTTATGCGTTGATGTGATCGTGCCATTGGCATTCAAGCATGGAACAAAGAATTTGAATGTAAAAGTTTTCTAGTTTCTTGACATGTTTTGGTGCAGGGTCTACTATTCATATTGATAGAGAAATAGCAAAAAGGACCATTGCATTGTATACTTTCAGTTTTGTTGAAAAGTGTATGTTGCACTAGTTGAGCAAAGTTTTAAGTTTACTTTGGTGATTTGAGTATCAGTTTTTCTGATCAAGTGGTCATCGTAGGAGATAGTTTTCTCAAGGTACTTGAAACTTTTGACTTTTGCAAGTTGGGTACTATCTATTGTGATAGCTGGTGTTGGATGATTGGTATGTTATGCAGGTTTCTAGAACATTTCTGTTTTTTCCCCCATCTAATTATCTTAAAGCATTAAAGAACTGATTGAGCATCAGCTGCAGTTTTGATTCATCATGAAACAGTCATCTGCAAAAAGAACTTCTTGGAGATCTTAGATGATTTTTGTCTTGGCAGTGAGGCAACAAAAATCAATGTTGCTGAATGTACACCTCCTTCAGACCCTAGACTGTATGTAACAGCACACATTTGAAGATGTTTAAGTGAATCAGGACTATAGTAGACTTCCCACTATTGTGCAGAGTTTAAATTCCAGTTAAGTTCATTACATTCACTTACATGCAAATACTCTTGGGAAAGTTATGAATCCAACTCTTTATCTGCCCCAAACCATTATCTCTAAGGAATTGTTAATACAATATTCATTTACAAAAAAAAAGAATTATTCTAACAATTCAAAAATATGTTTTGGCTTTAAATAACCTACAAAAGGTTGATAATCCATAAAAAACGAATCAATCTCAATAATAGAGGGTGACAAACCAAGTTCTCATTGAACTAACTGCTGGATGGTTCCTGTTGTCTGCTCAAGAAGTCTACTGTTGAGAATCTGTTGAGCAGGTTGATAAAACGGTCTGTGCAGTATTCTCTTCATCCAGCTTAGTCTTTGATCAGGGATTTGCTGTAAGGAGGCAACAGTAGGGAGCTGCCTGATATTAGAGTGAGCCATGCAACACCTTCAAGAAGGTAAAGAACTTCTTGACATTGTGAGAGTATAGCTTTGGGCCTCCTGAGGCTTTTCCTGCTAACACTCTTTCAATTTTTTAATGTACTTTTACTTGAAGTTTCTTAAACTTCTTTTTGTAAGTTGATGATGGATCAATCTGTTAGACTATGTAAGCTTCCAGCCATCAGAGACACTTGTTTTAACTCTCTGTTTTCATTAAGCCAATCTTTGAAATTTTTAGCTTTGAGATATAACAGCACTTTAGTGGTCTCAATGTTCCTGAATATGACTTGTTTTTAAATGCTGTCTCTAAAATGAGTCAAGCTATGTTGAAACTTCTCATCCAGTGTACATTGGAATTGAGTCGGGTAAAATGGGTTCTTCAACCTGGCTGTGTTGCTGGAATCCCTAACAGTCTTGGGTTGGTTGCCATATGATAGTAGGATGTGCACACTAATTTTTGCCCTGACCAGCCTGTAATAAGTCCAGCATTCAGCACCTCTCATCATATGAGTTACTCAAATGTCAATGATGTCCTATTGGTGTATTTTTTTTTTAGTCTCTCCCTATACATTGGGATTTTCTCTGATAACAAATTTGTCATTTTCTGGGATTTTCTTGATTACTCATTCAAAATGTTCATAGAATTATTCTTTGGTTCCATCCAAACTTGTAGAATTTTTTTTTTTTTGCTATCCAATCATTAAATGCTTATTATGGTGAGGTGTTTGATTTTGTTGATGGGGACAAATAACTTCATGAGGCATTAATTTATCTCAATTGAGAACATAGGCACATTCCACTATCTTCTGTCTTCTTAATTCCTGTTCTTTTATTGTTCTCTTTCCTTAATAATGTTTTTTTTTTCTCTCATATCCTCTCACACTCAGTAGCCCCTTGCATCTTAGTAGCTTCCTCTCAAGGTATCTTTTTAATTATTTCACTCCAAGCATGACAATAGGCCTTGCTTGGAGTGAAATGATTAAAAAGATACCTTGAGAGGAAGTATTTTGATAGGCACCTTTTCTATCCCTTTTCTCTGTTTGAAGGTAGGTAGTAATAATATAAAAAACAAACTGATTTCAAATCAAAATAAAATTATTTATCTCATAATAGCCTGTTAAAATTTCTCTTTTTATTTATAAATAATTATATGATATCAATAGAAATATTTTGCTGTGATTAGCAGGCTACTCATGCAAGCTATTGTTAGTGTGTTTATTTTTCTCATGGTGCTCTATTATTGTAACCTTATTGGGATAAACTTAGCTAAGCTTAATTATTTGTGATGGCTGCAATCTTAAGTAAAGAACACTGATATAAGTTTCAAATACTTATTAAACCCAATGAAATACACACTCTGGAGTTGATATTATGGAATCATCTGGGTAATATTATCTACTAAGCTCAAAAATGAAAATTTCATGTGATTCTTCCATTAATAAAGCAGGAAATTGTCAAGAGAGACTATAGTATTTCAGGCAATTGCAAAATCAGACTGAAGAGCTCACTCATAAAAATCAATCATCCAATGTCTTTATAATTACTTTAAGCAATTACTGTAGGCAGAAGAATTCAGTTTATAGAAATAAGATACTTCTATGAAATCCTATGCCAAATCGTCTAACATTGAGGAAAACAAAAACAATAGATCTACTGAATATTTTGTTGGACTACTGAAGCATGCGTTCAAAAATCATTTTGTATATTATTGTATCTGGATACTTTGTTGGGATGCTGGACCAAAGCCCAAGAAATGAGAAAAGTATGTCTTGATCAAAAGCAGTTAAAAAATATAATAGCTGCATCAGCTGCAAAGGAAGTTGGATCACTGTGTTGTGCCAGAAAATTTTTCTTATCAGAGTCCATCTTGCACATTTACAAATCTACCATTCGGCTGTGCATTGAATACTGCTGCCATATCTGGTCTGGTACACCTGGTATTCATCTCGAGGCTCTTGACAAAATCCAGAAGGATCTAAAATGTAATCAATCCTGACTTGGCATTTCAACTTCAGTCACTTTATCACCGACAAGATAAGGCTTCCCTCTGTCTTTTCTACAAATATTTTCATGGCAACTGCTCTGACAAGCTTTTTTGCCCTGGTTCCCCACCAACTGCATGCTTTTAAGCATGCAACTAGATTGGCATTTAGGTCCCAGCCGTTTACTGTTGAAATAGCTAAATGCAACTGCCACTTTTACTCCAACAGTTTTTTTTTTGCAATTCCTACCTGTGGAACTCCCATCCTTTTACTTGCTTCCCTGATAACTACAATCTTAAAAAATTTA
This sequence comes from Acanthosepion esculentum, assembly GCA_964036315.1. Lineage (NCBI taxonomy): Eukaryota > Metazoa > Mollusca > Cephalopoda > Sepiida > Sepiidae > Acanthosepion > Acanthosepion esculentum. The sequence continues at coordinate 62,022,834 of OZ038501.1, forward strand.
AATACAATGTCAATTGCCATCTTCAATCTTCTTGAATCCTGTTAATCTTTTATCTGTTTCTCAATCCCCCCTATTCTCAGTCTTTTCTCCCTGTAATCCCCTGCATACTAGAGGCATTCTTGTCTTGATTGAGGTGAAATGATTAAAAAAAAAGTTATTTATATCCAAGAGATTAATAAAGAAAAATTATTGTTATAACACATATTACCAACTAAAATTTCTCTCATGTCATGCAAGAAAAATGCTCAAGACAATCTGTGAAAATACCAAAAGGTTATTATTATACAAACTGTAGCATTACAAAACTTAATTACTGCTCTTGACTCAGCTATTATTTATGCACAAGTCAAAGTGTAAGACATGACTAATCACATGGCTATGTAGCAAAGGTGTGAAATGTAAATTGCTTCACTTGCTGGTGTTAGTCTCTTGAAATGACTGCACATGTACTCAAGTCTTCCATTTTCTCTTGATGTTGATGGCATAACTACTTCAATGATGCAATGTATGACCATGTCAACTATCAAGTAAGACCTTAATTCACTTTTCTCTATTTTATATGTATTTGATTGTGGCATGAACAAATTATTGTCTAATTCTAGTTTCTGTAAATATGTAGCTAAAGAGTTTTCTTTCAAATGTTATACACATGTCCTCCTTTTTATCCACTTATGTACAAAAATTTTACTATATCACAGGTATAGTAATGCTATATTGGGAAGGTAAAATACATTTAACTTGCCCAGCCATTCCAGCCAGGTTAATTTTATCATTTACATGTGTATATCTAAAAATGTATAACAACAATCCATGCTCACAATTAAACATTTCTTCATTCTTACTAGTAGCAATATTATCTGTAGAAGGGAAAATGGCTTACTTCATGGAACAAAATGTGCTCATACACATCTCACAGGCAAAATACGTGAAAGAAAATATGGCTGATTCAAAAGCTGCAATTTATGAACAACTTAATCTTGGAGATAAGAGATTTTGCAAGACAAATTTGTGGCTTCTGCAAATTTCCAACGTATTGATCTTGCAGGGTGACCATTTTACGTTGTGGGATATTAGGCAATAGGACAGTGGTTCCCAAACAGTGCAGCATGCCTCCTAGGTGCAAAAGAGGATAGCCAGTGAGGCTAAAAAAAAATAAATATGATTTCAAAATTTAAAATATTATTATGGATTGTTTGTAATTGCATGCAATAATTGCATTTAATATCAATTTTAAAAATATTACATAGGATGCAAAAATTGTAAAAACAAGAGAAATATTGCTGATCCCCCACTTTATGACCGCCCTAAATGTTTAAAGAAAAACCCGGACAAGGGGCGACTTTGTTGCAAATAAATATTTTTCCTCCATTAAATCCAACTGAAAAATCACTTTCACTATGGATTTATGAAGAAATTATTGCAAGTATAAATAGTTATGAATATATATTGAATGATTTTAGCATTGTGATATTTTCCCATTACATCAAGTGTGAAGACTATAGTAAATAGAGTTCACAAATTGGAGGAAAGAATTATCAATGATAATGTTCCTGACTTCGAATCCACAGTTATCTCCCTCTAACGCTCTCACTCTCTCTCTCTGTTTGTTATTTTATTTTTAAATGTACTTTTTATCACATAAAATTTGGTGTGGTGCAAGTGCAAATTCCAGTCCGAAAATATGGCCTAGAGGAAAACAAAAAAATCTAGGAACCACTGTGATAGGATGTTTATTTAAGTGGCAGATAGGAATGAAATTAACAACAATATTTTATTACCTGACCAAAACTATATAGGAAGAATATAAAAAAGAAATAAATGGAAGTGTTTATATGTTGTAACCTAGAAAGGGTTACTGAATGAGGAATAACCAAAACGGAGGTTGGAAATGAAACAGTAATCTTTATAACATCAACAAAGTACAATTACTTGCCAGTGGCATGAAGTAGATAAACCACTGCTAGTGGTGGACTACTTAGACAGCATATTACCCCCACTTACAATAATGTCCAACATATTTATGAGGAATGGAATCTACCCTTTAGTGTTCATAGGTACGGTATATAACGGTATATAAAGATGTTTGTTATACATACATATGGTGTGTGTAGGGCACATCAACATGGTGAAATGGTTAGCAAGCTTGTCTTGCTAGATCAATTACAATAGTGAGTTTGATCTTCACTGGGTGAACACCCATACTTTCTTGTCCCACATTTAAGCTATGCTTAGAAAATCATTTTGTCTTGCTAGATCAATTACATTTGAGTGGTAAGTTCAATTCTCACTGGGTGCTCCACACTTTTAGCCATGTGCCACATCTAAGCTGTGCTTAGAAAATCATTTGGGTACTTTGACCTGGTGTATTGGTTAGCAGGCTTGTCTTGCTAGATCAATTAGGACTGAATAGTGAGCTTGATCCTCACTGGGTGCCTCATAAATTTGGCCTTGTGCCACATCTAAACCAGGCTTAGAAAATCACCATACATATAGTGTGTGTAAAGTCCTATTGAAGATACTGAGAGACCTACATTGGAGATGAGTTTCTTGTTGGTTTAGTAAAGTTATCAGCTTAGGGCATTTGTATGCTGCATTTTGTACAATATGACATGTGGTTTGCTAGGGACTAAAAAGACCCCAGCAAGGAAATAAGACACATCTTGTCTCTACTACATCCTGTTGGTATGAGTGAGAGAGAGAGAAAAAAAGAGAGACCTTGTGTTTTTTTCTTTATATACTGGCTATATATCATAACACCTGGTGGTTGTTCACTGAAGTTCCTTGGCAAATATGTGGAGTAAACCCACACTGTTTACTCATTACTATCTCAAATTGATGGTTTGAGTAAAGTTGCAATGAAAAGCAAGTAAAAAATAATACTATCAATAATACTGGTCAACTTGATAATGATTTTCCACTCTATTAACTGAAATTCATTAAGATTTTAAATATTTACAGTAAAAAATTATGGTGAAAGAAATACTAGTCAGAAATTAATAATCATTTTTCACTCTATTAAAAGAAATTAAGATTTAAATTATTTACAATAATGTAAAGCTTCTTAAGAAAAAATACAGGTATTTATTGACTCAGTAAAATATATAATTTTGCAATTTTTCTTTAGCCATAATGTTTAACTTTTCTATTTTTGTTAATAAAATTACTTTAAGTTAGGCTGAGAACTTTTCACCCCCACTTTTATATATCGGTCTCTGATATGCTGTTTTTAATAAATAAAAGTTGATGAAAATAAGAAAATAAGATTATGAAAATGTTTGCAAATTATATGAAACATTAAACTAAACAGTTTAAACCCAATTTATTTAATAAGCAATTTTGATAATTTTGTACTAAATAGAATTCTTGGTTATAATTTCTGCCTGTTTTTCTGGGATAATGAGGAATCATTATTTATATTATTTACATTCAGACTAATGCCCTCATCTTTGTTGTTGTTATTATCACAACTTATTCATTGTGCTCACTGGCCTTCTTCATGTGTCTGTGGATCCAGATAACCTTCAGGGAATTTCAAACTGATCTATTTAATATAGATAATTCTTGTTCTAGGGATATCAGTTCAATTATTGCTCATCCTATTTCCCAAGTCTAAGTCTATACTACCCAACCCAGGAATTAAACTTGCAGGTACTATGCCACCAAATTCACAAACTAACATTTTAATCCATTGGGCTATTGTCTCTTAGTATAATCCTGAACATAAAACTTGAAGCTTTCAGCCTAAGGTGCATATTGCCTACTTGCTCCTGCTGTCACACTTGACCTCTTTTGCTGCCTCTTCTCTGAAGAAGACCAGCAGGCACAATGGCTGAAACATTGTGAAAATAAAATAAAGATGAGGACATAAATCTGAATGTAAATATTGGTCATAACTGCCTGAGAGAAATTTAGTTCAGAATGCTTTTTAGTATTCCTGAAAAATTTGAGGTGAATATTTGTAAATACTGGGTGGAACAACAAAATTTTCCAATTGTCAGATTAAGTTTTGAACTGTTGTATCTTCAAGATGATTAAAGATATCTTACTGGAATTTTCAAAGTTTTTTATAACACTATTGGACTCTACTTTGAGCAGTAAGAACATATAATTATTCTCCATGCTTAACAGAAGAATCGTGATGAAATTGATCATAAACAAAAATGACATGTTCATCATTAATTAATCATAGCTATGGATCAGAGCTCATGAAAGATTGAAATAAAGTTCAAATATATATATATTATTCCAGGATCATTTTCCAGCATATCCAAGATGATCTTCACCATTTCAAACCTTCTAACTTTCTGTCCTGGAGTAACAAGGTGCTTCACACGTTTCATGTATGATTTCATTTTCAAGTCTTTTTTCACCCCTCTTTGCATTTCCATAGCTGAAACTCCTCTCTCATGTGCCAAATGTCTCATGGATTGAGTTGGATTTTTTCTAATTGATCTCTTTAGTTCTAAGTTAAAATGATGATCCCTCTTTCTGTTGTGACCTTCTGATCCAGTTTTCTTCTCTACTGTTCCCACTTTTTTAAACTTATCACCAATCTCTTTATGGTTCTTGAATGGACTTTGACAATGGAAGCAAGAGTATAAATGTTGGTACCATTACTGAAGGCCTGAATGATCTTTTTCCTCTCACCATTGCTCATTTGGGAAGACAATGGGTCTGAGACAAAAATGATTTTAACCTGTTCTCTTTCTAGCTGAATAACTCAAAGGGTTTTTCAGTGATTCTTATCACCAATGATGTCAAGATGGCTAAATGCCTTATCTGAAAACCTGGAAAAATGAAACTCAGTTTAGATATTAAACATTTTGCGGGATGGATAATTATGCTGTTACACGATTTGGACAATTTTGCTGTTACACCTGGTATATATATTTCTAACTTGAATAGAACAAAAGAAAATCATTTGTAATTTTATATAAATAGGCAGCTTTTACACTTTTATGAATTTTACTTTTCAGTTCAATATCTCTTGTTCTTGAAAATATTAGATAATATGGGAATGAAAAAATCTTGTAGCATCTGGTAAAAAGAAGAGTGTGAGAGTTTAAGAAATATGTAACCCTAGTGTAACATGAGAGTTACAAGTGCACAAGCACAACTAATTTAATAATTCAACAGCAGCAGATGCTGATATTCAGTAAGAGACTTTTAAATATGAGAAATATTTGAATTTAGGTTAAAGAAAAAGGTAATGTAATTGCTCAAGAGTAAAAACCAGACAGTGAAATCAAACAGTTTTGACAGAATATATTAGAAATGTTTTAATAACATCCTTCAATAACAATTAAGATGTCCTAAAAAAAGAATTAAACAAAATATTGAAAACTGAAATAAATTAATAAAGATTGCCAAAATTTGGCAAAAATGAGAAAAACTCATCCTCAAAACTTATAAACCAGAATCTGTGTTATGTTGAAACACTGGTTCCTGTATGATGACCAAAGTTAAGCAACATCAAGCCTGGTCATTACCTAGATAAGTGATCACTTGGGAATACCAGGTGCTGTAAGTGGGTGGTGTAATGGATAATGACACAGAATTGTTAATCAGAGAGCCAAGGTACAAATCCCATTGGGTTTGTTATATTCACTTACATGCAAATAACCTTGGGAAAGGTATGAATCCACCTAATCTCCCCTAAGCTATGGGTTAATAAGTAAGACTTGTATCACTAAACCATTATTATTTCAAAAAAAAATTCTTACAATCAAAAAATATTTCCTGGCTTTAAATAACCTGCAAAGGGTTGATAAGCTGGGGAAAAAAAATTGATCAAAAATTTAAAATGAATTTGTTAGTATTTATATTTTTCTTTCCAGATTTATCTAAACTCTTCAGTGATGCTATCTTAAGGGAACAGGAGACCCTACCAAGATTTATTATCAGTGGATAATATAAGATATGCAGATGACACCATGTTAATAACCAACTCAGAAAGGAAACTATAGGACCTCCTAGACAGGGTAGTAGAAGAAATTGAGAAAAAAGGATTAACTGTCAACTGCAAGAAGACAGAAAATATGGTCATCAGCAAGAGAAAAAGCCCAAGATGCTAGTTACAAATTGGGGATGTCAACATCAGGCAGGTGCAGAAGCTTAAATATCTGGGAAGTGTTTTAGCAAAGGAATCGAAAATGTGACACTGAGATCCAAACACACATTGGACTAGTTAAAGAGGCATTGCAAAAGCTAAGCCATGTGCTGAGAAACAGAAAACTTTCATTAGAAACAAAGAAAACAGTGTTGCATTGTTATGTGATATCCATCCTCTTATATGGCAGTGAATGTGGGACAATTTCCTCATAGATAAGGAAAAAAAACTAGTGGCAGCAGAAATGTGGTTCTACAGAAGGATACTGAGAATTCCATGGACAAGACAAGAAAGCAACAAGGAAGTCTTAAAGAAAATGGCAACAGAAAGAACACTTATACACAGAATGAGTTAAAGGCAGCTGAAATTTCTTGAACATATAATGAGGAAGGAGAGCTTGGAAAACTTGACCCTCACAGAGCATATTGAAGGCAAGAGAGATAGGGGAAGACAGCAAGTCATTTACCTGATAAGCTTATGAGAATGGATAGCAGAACAAGAGAGAAAAACTGCTAAGAGCCACATGAGATAGAAAGTTAAGGAGAGCTATGATTGCCTGTGTCCTGAAGGGATGTGGCACATACAAGAAGAAGATTGATAAGTTGATAAGTCTACAGACATATAATATGACCATGGTTTTTAAGACATTTGTCCAACATTTAAATGCTTACACACTGGATTGATCTTAAACAACCATGTTTATACAAGCATAGCTTATAAAATTGAATGCTTTACAAGAATTTATTCATTTTTATCTGTATTTGTGACATCTGTTATTTTTTTTTTTTTATTGCAGTTGCTATTCTATAGTACAGATCAGAAACAGAATAAACTTCTGGTAGGAATTGAACTCATGTTCCTTTTTCTTGGAAGCCTGTCTTATCATTGAGTAGGCGATGAAAGCTAACCATCAGAAGTCATCCAAATTTAGTCATATAGCTATATTCTTTCCTTCCCCAATTTCCATTAGACTTCCATGTTTATTAAGTGATGACAAGCTTATCTAAATTATCTCCCTTAACTCTTACATGTTGAATTATTCAACACACAGCCTGATGGAACAGAAGGGGAGTAATGCAATTTAATTTTTTTACTTACTTCTTAGCTTTATAAATTTATATAATTTTTAACTTTGTAACTTCTTTACAAGTGTGCTATAAGCAGGTTCTTAGCCATTTTGCAACATACATAGCTGTGTTTTTTTTTTTTGAGGCATGACTAGGATTAATCTTGTACAAAGCAAAGTAGGCCCTGCCTGACAAATGATTTGTCATAATGATTTGAAGCAAGGTTTTAGAAAGCCAGATGCCCAACTCAAACATTCAAATACACCGAGTGTTTTTATCAAGACACCATCTCCAGGAAGGTTGACATTCAAGGCTTAAAACCCCATCTAAGCTTTATATATATATATATATATATATATATATATATATATATATATATGTGTATATATATATATATATATATATATATATATATTATATAAAGATATGTTTAGTGGTACAAAACTTTATCACTGCCATAAACGGACAAAAATTAATTTTATTATTATCACTCATGATGATAATAAAAAGTAAAAATGAAAAACGGGCCAGCTAACAGGTTTCGAACCTTGCTCAACAGAGCTAAATCGAGGTTAATAAACTAAATTATTTAAAAAGAAAAATGGACAAAGTGTATTGAGAAAAAAAAAAATAGATGGTAATTAGTTGGAAGCCTAATACAAAGTCCTTCTGTTTACATAGAGAAGGCTTCAACGATAGAATATAGATGGCCTCCAACACTTTTAGGTGCTAAGGATGGTAAACAAGTCCACACTAAAACTAACAACATAATTATGGCTATTTATTAGGTGTTCTGTGATGGAAGACCCATATGTATTGGTCAAAATGTCTGAGGGAGTGTATTTAAAGTTGCTTTATTCTAGCATCCAGCCTTTGAGTCGTTCTCCCTATGTAGTGTGAACCACAACTACATTTAAAAGAATAAATTAACAAACTATTATGATGTGGAGGGAGAACATCCTTATGCATAGACGGTAGGACAGGCTTGGCAGAGAAAACAACATGAGCATTAGTGGTAAAGTAACAATGTCAAACTGTGGTAGAAACCTGCTTAGCAAACCTATCACTGATACTACCTAGCCAAGGAAGGCATTGGTACACAGGACATCTTTTTACTATAGCAGGTTTAACTTTGTTGAATTCAGCAATTTTATTCTTAATAATTGCTTGAACAATGCCTAATGGGTAGGCGTTGTTGCAGAGAATAATCCTAATTTCATCATCCAACTTAATTTTAGAACAGATCATAAGAGCCCTATGGGTAAGGGTCTTAATTAAATTAATTTTGTGTTTCATGGGACAAAAAGAATCCCAATGGGTATACAAACCAGTAAATGTTGGTTTACAGTAAACGGTCTGCTATAATCTCATTATCAAAGAGACAAAAAGTGTCATTGACGTAACGGAAATAAACATCAGGTTTATCAGATTTTAATAATACACTCCCTTCTTGGAACTCAACAAAGATATTTACTAAAATGGGCCCCAAAGGGGAACCCATCGAAACACCATCAATTTGCCTGTACATGATGCCGTCAAAACTGAACTCAACTGACATTGTGGCAAATTTCATCAGTTCAACAAACACATCCTGATACTTATATAGTTAATTAATATTTCTCTTAATTGTGAATGTGGACAAGAATATTCCTTTAAATGCTGTGCAATAGAGATTGAATCCAACATATGTAATGTAAATCTCCTCGATGATGTTGCTGTGGTCATGAAACCAACATATATATTTACTTTTGTCAGATACTATTTCCTAAAAGACATTTAAATTGATATACAATGTTGGTCTTTTGCAAAACATTAGTTGACAGAGAAGAATTATTGGGGATGATTAAGTTTGTTGAATTAAATTTAGTATAATTAGGTTTAGTTTTTAATGGGGAATATATTAATACTTATGGGTTTTTTATGATTTTTCATCTTGTTTGTAGTTAGAGTGTATTTGCTTGAGGTATAGTCGGTTGATATGTTTAGGTTTATTTGAGGAAGTATGATGTTCTTTTCGATTTATGTTAATATTTCTAATAGCTTGTCTAATTTTTTCATCAATAATGTAATTAGGAAAGTCATTATTAATGAGAGTTTGTTTAATGTTTTTTAATTCAGTGTAGAAAGTTTTTGTGTCAGGTTTAAATTTTGCACAGTTTAATAAATTTTGAATAATTGCTGTTTTGTAATAGGATATTCACTTTTAGAGTTGAGAGTGCACATGTTTATGCTAGTTAGTTTTTTTTATATGGGGAGGTAGTAAATGTATTATTATTGGTGTCTATCAATATATCAAGAAAAGGAATTTTATTGTCATTTTTAAGTTCATATGTGAACTTAAGAATGGAGTTTTTTTGTAGTTCATGTATTTCATCTATGTTTTTAATTAAAATGAGATTATCATCTACATATCTTAGGTAGGGTTTTTTTTTTAGTGGTATTAAATATCTTATTTTCAAGCTTAGTTATGTAGAAGTTACTAAATGTTGGTCAAAGAACTGAATTCATGGAAATGTCATCACGTTGTACGTATATATTATTTTGATGGTCAATAGAAAGGAACCTCAGAGATACAAGTCAGAAGTAGTTTCCATAATATGTTAGATTTAATTTTTAATGGGGGGGAGTGATGGATTGTTGTAAATATTCTTTATAATTATATCAATTGTTTCTCTAATTGGGACATTGGTAAATAAACTTTCAACATCAAGTGAGGATGTGGTTTCATTATTAGGTTTTTGTGTTTTTAAGATTTGGATTAATTTGTGAGTTGATTTAATTCTGTATTTTATGGTGTAATGAGTTGGCTAATGATTTTGGTTAATTGATAAACCAGGGTGAGGATTTGGGGTATGATAGAACGGAGAGGGAAGTTAGGTTTATGTATTTTTATATTATTTATAACAGAGTGTATTTCATGCTCATTTACAAAAAGATTCACAACTATCAATAACGTTAATTTCTTGTCTTAGCAATTCACCCCTGAAGAGGATCTTGGATGAGATTGAAAGTACTTGGGAAAATAACAGAAATGAAAAAAATGACATCGCCTCCCTTAATGAGTTTAACAACATTAAAAAATTGATCTGTGAATTTGAGAAGATTAAAATAAAAATAAATAGACATAATATGTCTAGATTATTCAACTAAACATGATTGAAGATATGCTGCTTAAATATACATATTTTATATATAGGTACCTCCACTGATTCGCTAAAAAATTAGCATACCATGATGAAAAGATGCCACAAACCTTATAAAACAAAACTTTATCAACAAAAAGGATTTTTTGATTATTAATTTATATTTTTTTATCCTTTTTAGAACCTTTGAAATTTTGGTTAAAAATCTAGTCAGTAAGGAGGGGGTGAAAAATTAGTATAAGAAATTTTAGCATCTATTTTGCAGTGAAAACACATTGATTTGGAAATTCTTGAGAAAATCAAATCATTTTTGGATTTTAATAAAATTTTCAGGACTTATTTACAAATGAATGAAATTATTTTAGAAATGTTTTTTTTTTTTAGAAAATCTTTTTGCATCTATCACTCCCCATTTATTTAATTTTTAGATATTTTGAGAAATTAAATTTTGTCATACATAATTTTTATATTAGTTAAAAAAATAGAATTCCTTGGAGAATTCAAATCATCAAATTTATTTTTGCAAAACAGGACCGCCATTTAACAAAAATCTCCTCTGAATCAAAATAAAAAAAATGCAATAAAACTAAGAAATTATTTAATCAAAAAATGTTTTATTTGTTTTATAAATAAGATATATTAAGGACAATAATGTCTTTAAAAAATTTTTTTTGATGAATAATGATTTTTTATAAGAATTTTCATTTTAAAAAAAATTAATTATAATAATTTATAAAGTATTAAATCTTTTAAATTTCTGCATTACTTTGTACCAATTAGGTGATAGTGCTATTAAGTAAAATCCATATTTACCAATCATAAATGGAAAAGCTTAGTACAAATCATCAAACAGCAATATTTTAAAAAGAATTATGAAATTTTTTTTGTCTGTATAAATGTGCAAATTTTTGTAAATACAGACGTCCATATGCGACATTATCAGAAAATAAGAGCAATAACTATAATGAATTTAAAGCCAAAGTACCTAAAATTCAATAAAACATTAGACTATGGAAAATATATGTCCACCATAGAAAAAAATTAGATACTGTCCATCTTTCAAGCTGTCAATGCATTAAATAAACAGCTGCTGCTATGTTAAAAAATGCATTTCTGTGATATTTTAAACGTAAAGAAAATAATATTTGTTTCAAATCAGATTAATTAAACTATAAATTAGCTAATATTCCTCAAATAAAGTTTCAGAAAAGTATATTTTATTTTTGAAAGATTTTTTTATTAAAGGAAAATACATTGTGATAAAAGATGACTAAAAAAGGTACTAAAATCAGCCATTTTAGCAATTTTAAAATGAAAACAACTTTCAGTAAATTTAAATTAGTTTTGAAATAGAGCAAAGTATTTTGCTTATTGGAAATATTAACTTTAATCTATTTACTTGGAATTAAAACTAAAATAAAAGGTTCAAGAAAGATTTTTTATTTTTAAAAATTAATTTTTAATCTTTAGGTATTGTCTTTCTGTGAAAGTATACATAACAATATAAAAAATGATACTCAAATATTGCTGCTTTCCTGTGGCTTTATAAATAATATTTTATGTAGACTCTCAGTTTGTATTATGATGTTCTTACAATCTTCAGGTAGTTCAAGGACAAGATACTCAGTTCTGTATTTAGGACCTTTTATATGGCTTGTGGTATATATTGCGCAATGAGGGGAATAAGCAGAGATGGTTTGAAAAGAGATCATTACTAATATGGAAATAACATTACCATTTATTTGTTTTATTATTTTTTATTTTCAATCATTTCATCCCAAGCAAGAGGATAATGGTAGATGATATTGCAAGATGAATGGGGTTACTGGGCGTGAAAGGGAATGAGAAGAATTTAAAGAGGAGGAAGGACAATAAAAGAACAAGAAATCAGGAAAACGGAAGATTGCAGTTGACACTGCATTTAAATTTTTGAAAATTATAGGTGGCAGAAAAGCAAGAAACTGGAAGAGGGTTCCACAGGCAAAAAATGTGAGAAAAGAATCTATTAGAATAGAACTTACAGCCACATCTAGCTATTTCAATAGTAAAACAATGAGACCTATTTGCCAATCTAGTAGCATGCTTAAATTCATATGGTCTAGGTACCAAAGAGGAGAGTTCATCAAAACAATTGCGATTAAAATATTTATAGAAAAGACAGAGGGAAGATATGTCATGGCATTGGGAAAGTGACTGAAGTTGAGATGCCAGTCAGGGCCTATAACATTACAGACCCCTTTTTGGATTTTTTTTTTGCGAATATCAAGATACATAGCAGGAGCACCAGACCAGATAATGCAGCAATATTCAATGCATGAATGTATAGTAGATTTATATATATATATATATATATATATATATATATATATATATATATATATAACAGTTTGTAGGTTAAAGTTTGCATTAGTATTTAATAAAACCTTTTGACCTAAATTACAAATTACACTCACCGTACTTGACGGCATATAAGACACACATATGTATAAGATGCACCCCAATTTCAGCAGGACAAATCAAGAAAAAATTAGTAATTACTAAAATTAGTAAAATTATTAGTAAATGGTACAGCCTAGGCTATATTTATGAGCTATTATTTTGGTTAAACAAGCCATGATTACAATTAAACAAAAAATAATAGGAAAAAGAACACAAGCCTATAAAAACTTTATTATATCCTTTATATGATCTGTACAACCTGCATCTTGTCAACGTCTTAGTGGAATAATTAAGATATAAAAATTCTGATTGTATTTTTACCAATGCAACCGGAAGTTATCGCAAGAAAAATATTAATGAAACAAATATATTTTACAAATATATAATTTAAATTTATTGCATATAATTTTAGTAAAACAAAATACTAATATTAAACATTATGAAATTAATATAATGAATATTATCAATGATAACACTTTTAATCTGTATGATAGCCTTTTAAATAATGACAATAGGTATATGAAAGTTACTCTAAAGTCTAAGCTAATAGGAGTTGCTAGATAGCCAATTTTGGCTGACTATCACAAATTTTAAACCTACATATGACATATAAGATGCAGGGGAATTTTAAAAGATATTTTTAGTAAAAAAATGTGTGCCTTGTATGCTGTCAAATATGGTAATTGTTTTCTTGTATTAACAACTTCAGTTATACAACATCCAACCAACAGGAATAATTTTGTCATATCTGGAAAATCATATTCTTTCTCATTTTTTATCAAATTAATTCAAACTTAGAAAAATATCATACAGCCTTGACAATGATCTATAATTGTTTTCCTGGAATCAAAATGTCTAAATTCCAAGCAATGCAACCAAGAATTAATAGTATTTTTGTTGACAGTCAAAGAAAGTAGGCCAAGGCCTCCCATCACACCCACCCCATAAAAAAATAATAGATAAAAATAATAATATAATAATGCTATAGAAACACTTTTCTGTAAGTGAAGATATTTAATCAAAACCTCATGAGATGTCCAGACTTTTCAGAAATCAAGAATGATTCGCAGCTGTTTTGAGGTTTCAAACTGTTGTGGACACCCACTACATAATCAACAATGAATTACACTTCTAAATTATTAATAATTCAACCACTTAATATCATATTAAAAAAATAAGTATAAATTGCCAATAGCCAAGAATCTTTGATACCATTAATCACATTGTCTGTTGCCACTTTATGTCTACCATTTTGCCTTTTACTTATTTGCAATTACCAACCAGATACCTGTTCTACAAACAGAGAAAAATTCAGTTGTACACTAAAGTTTATGTATAAATAACATTTTCAGCAAGACATCTATTTTCTAAATTTCCTTTTGTTCTTATGATAAGTCCACTTGAATTTCATACTCTGGACATAACTACATAGGACTAATCATGAGAGAAACATGAATAATTTTCTAACATTTATATTAATATCAATAATAAAAATTAATTCAACAAACTTACTATTTTTCCACTCATTTAAATAATTTGGCACAGTTTTAAGAAAATCTAATTAAACAGATTATTTGGATTTATTGAGATGATTCCATAAAAAATTTCTTAGCTCCATTCAACTAATTTGTAGTAATTTGTGAAATAGCAGTTAGCAACAATGCTTATTATGAATACTTTAGGTTTCATAACATATGACTGAATTTTGACATGGTAGATATAAATTCTTTCCATACAAACAAATGAATAAAAAAAAATCCTTTATCAACTGAAACATTGCTTATACATAGTAATTTTAAAAATTTGAATTAAAAATAAATAACATAGATAAAATATTTATTAAAATATACTTAAAAAATTGTAATGCAAATTAACTGCTACTATGTATGTTATAAATACCATTTGTTAGTAATATAAATAAAATTTCAGATAGAGTGTGTAGTAAAAACAGAACTAGTGAATAAAGTTATACCAAAGCTTTATTGCACTTTACTCTGACTACTCGTCTACTGACAGGGTGCTTGTTATACCTCCTAGATCTTAAGAGGAGGTAACTGATGATTTATCAGTACAGAGTGTATCTGCAAAAGGACAAATTGAATAACGTAATATAATATATATGAATAAGGACAAGGAAAATTTTTTTTTGCCAACGCGTTTCGTCCTCTGATGGACTTTATCAAGGCAAATGTAGGGATTTTATTTTGCAACAAGTATTTATAAACAAAATTAAAAATGTTGTTAGTTTTTAAAAATTTGTTATATAGGAATAACGTGTCACTGCTAACATTTGATTTTGAACATAGATCACCAGTGAGCAAACACAGGCGATCCCATTATTGAATTCAGTGGATCACGTGACCATAGAGGAAACGCATATATGTAGGAAGTAGCTGACGACTAACGATCACTATATTCTAGTCTATCCTCTATACTATTCAGATCTCTATTTCTAGCCTATCTTCTATTACTATACGGACCACTATTCTCTATTCCATTCACTATACTATTTCTCTATTCAGATCACTATATGGTGGTTACTTTTCAAGCGAATATTATCCATTAAGTACTATTAGTGCAAGTGCTATTTGAAGGCGTCTGACATCAGCAGTGTGATTAATTTGTGTGCGATATATCTTAAATAATAGAAGCTTAGCCGTTTTCTTTTAAATTTTTAACATTTTTAAAGTTATGTATTTTGGCTTGGGAAAGAAGTGTTATGGTCCAGAACAATGATATTTCATCATTCTAAAAATAACCTTGCTATCAGTGATGATAGAAAAGAAGACTATTTTATCATCCTAACCCTTGTAATTATAAAAACAACCTTTTGACCATGTGGAGAGACCAGTAGACAAGTAGTTGTCAGAAGAAACTCACATCTTTGCCAGCACTCTGTGAAGATTGAAAACAGACGATTTCAAACGCCATCCTCACAAACAATATTCTCGGAACCAAACCAAGTAAGCACTGATTTTTAAACAAAAGACATTGAGAACATTTTTACACACACCCTACCAATATTCTGTAATTCACATCCAAAAAAATACAAATTCTTGCTATTTGTGCCAACACATGTCTCAAGTTTTTAGTGTTTATATTATTGTTGTACATTTTAATTCATTTTGTTTTCAATATAAAAAAAGAGAAAAGGATTCCTCCTACACTAAAAATATATATAACAATGGGGTAATTACTTTAGCAACACTTAAATAATATCAAGTCAGGATTACTACCATATCAACAAACCTTACCAACTACTACGTCGATGTGAACTTACCTACCCTGTTACAGAAGTAATTCTTTCAGACGCAGAGATATTTGAAAAATACCCTTTTGTCTTTATTCATATTGTTCTTTTACAGATATATTATTAGTTATATCTGAAATTATATATATATATATATATATATATAAAAGACTGGTATTGGACTATTTTGTTCTACTGATGTAAGATGAAGACAGACAAACAAAATTTAGCCTGACACATATTTATAAGTTATTTATATGAATAAACAACCTAAAATATTCCAGTCGCCATATTCTGAAGACAAGGCAAATAAAAACTAAATACTTTTTTAAAACTAATTTTGTTCAGCAAATATTGATTGCCTACAAGTATATTTTCTTTTGCACAGTTTCTAAATGCAGCGGTTTGACCAGTTATTATATTAATATCTACTGAATATAAGGTTGCATGAATATCATGGAAAGTAGAATCAACATGACAAGTTCAAATCCCAGCTTAGCCTGTTAACTTTCACAGAAATTCCTTTGGGAAAGACATGAATCTATCACTTCTCAAATAGGGGTTAAATAGAAGGGTAGACAGGACTCTCTAGCCTTAGGTGACAACCAGTTTAAAAAGAAAAAAACAAACTTTGAATTCAAAACAAATGGGAAACAATTTCCCAAGACAAATCAATTCACAGACAATAAAAAAGGAACTTGTGGAGAGTCATGATTACTTATATTCTGAAGGAATATGATATTTTTTATTGAATATAAAGATGAGTTTAAATTAGTTTATTGCATACAAAGAAATAATAATTGTGCTTTGGTTTCATCATCATCAGTCACATGACTTGGTATGGTCATAATATCCCTGCCCACCTAACCAGTTCCCTCCACATGTCTGGGTTGAAAGCCAGAGAGATATTCATTCATGCATAGTGTGTTTTGGACAACTAGACCACAGACAATGTCCTCCCACTTGAAGACTTGCCTTGGTTACAGACACATGGCCAGTGATTCTATCAGGGGACCCCTGACACTGACAATTGACTGGTTTGGGTCATTATTAAGTAAATCTTATGAAATTGTTGCATTCACTTTTGCACAAATACTCTTGGGGAAAAGTGTGACGAAAGACATGACTTACCTCAGAATTCGAAATGAGTGCAAACGTGTCTTGCCTGCAAAGTGATGACAAAAAGAAATATGGCCACTATTGAAGATGCAATTTATGCATGCCAATCTTGTACAAAATGAGATGATATTTGCACACATGCAAATTTTGGCTGTATCAGAACAGTATAAAAAGCAGAGTGCCAGGAGCACGAGTGAATCGGGAGTCATTCGGCAGACTGCGTGCAATAGAGCTGGACGTACGAATTGACAGACGAACAAAGAGGATGTTGAAGTAGATGTGGCTGAGTTTGGTGTCTGTTTCACAACTGCCCAGTGTAATGGCTGAGAAAGAGTCACGCAATCCATTTCCTTGAGGCGACCGAAGAAGAAGAAAAAACATCTGGCCTGTCGGCGAGTACTGCACTTTTTGACCCCCCTCAACACCATTGCTTTTTCTACATAAAGTATGAATTTATCTCTTCTCATCCCAGACATGGGTTAAATTGCAGAGTAGACAGAACTCTCTAGCCTTGAGTGGCAACCAATCTAAAAGAAAGAAAACTACGAGTTCCAAAATATAGAGAAGGCAATGGAAAAAAGTCATATGCCATTTAGGCATGTAAAGGAAAGTGAAAAGAAAGGACTAAACATCAATTGTAAAAAAATAGAATGCATGGTTGTCAGCAAAAAGAAGAGCCCAACGTGCAAATTGGAAGTGCTAAAATCAAGCAAGTACAAAAATTTAAATATCTAGGTAATGTCTGACAGAGGATGGAAAATGTGACACTGAAATCCGAAGGCACATTGGGATAGTTAAAGGTGCCTTTCAAAAGCTAAGCAAAGTATTAACAAACAGGAAATTTTCATTAGAAACAAACAAAAGTGTATTAAACCGTTATGTAATATCAGTCCTCCTATATGGCAGTGAATGCAGATAAAGAAAAGACTTGAAGCAACAGAAATATGGTTCTACAGAAAGATGCTGAGAATACCAGGAACTGAACATGTGAGCAATGATGAAGTTTTAGTGGAAATGCAAATAAAAAGGACATTTATACTTAAGAAACAGTTAAAATTTCTTGGGTGCATAAGGAAAGAGGCCTCAGAAAATTAAACACTCACAGAGCATGTTGAAGACAAGAGGAACAAAGGAAAGCTGAGAATAACATATGAGTAGTAAGGATAATGGCTTGCTGCTCATATTCGAGTATGCCTGTCTGCTAGGATGGTTAGCCAATCCCTATTGCATACACCTGCTTCGGTACATCTGTGTTTGTTCAAGACTCACAGAGCTCACCTGTGGTTTGTATTGCAACTATGCTATGTTACAGTTTCTGGTAGAGAGCATGATAAACAGTCTGAACAAGCCCAGTATACTCAAACCCTCAGTTATGATGACTTGCAACTGCATGCTAGCTCAACCATCAACAGCTCCCAAATAGTTTTATCTACCCAATTTTACTCATGGTATGGTTTTCAGGAACTTTCCAACGGTGCCTCACGTCAGGATCACCTCTACAAGCCAATAGCATCAAGAAGTCACCTTCCTGACAAATCGATCATAGTACAATTCAAATCAGAGTCTCATGGTCAGAAAACAAACATTCTAACCACTCGGCCATGTGCCCATAAGAAAAATATGCACTCTCCAGCAGCACTTAATGAACTTGTGTAAATGGTTGGCAGAAAGGGATTAAGAGAAAGCAAAAAACACAAACTTCACTAAGAGCTACAAAATACAGGAAATTGTGGAGAGCCATGATTGCCAAAGTCTTGAAGAAACATGACACATAAAAGAAGAAAAAGGTATCAGTTTCTGATATCCTGCTCATTACTTAACTTTTCGTGTTCCATTTTGTGCTTGGTATCAAATTTAAAACCGGAGACAATATGTTGTAGCAATGGGAAACAGGTTATAAAATCCTGAACTCTTCTCAGCAAATGATTGGTTCAATGTCAAACAAAAATTCTAATTTTAAGTGAACATTCTGTGCACAAAGGAATTTCATTGAGCCAAATAGTAAAATATTATTGAAATACAGCCAACTGTAAGAAAAACAGGAAATAATTAGTTGTAAAGTTATTTTAATAATGGAATTACGGTGAGGTTGAAGGAGATTCAGATTATAAGTTTATGCGTACGTATTTTCTTTCCAGTTTGTAATGATACTAAAGATACTGTTATGTATATAAAAAAATTATTCTGTTATTTCATTATTGGCAGACTTACAGCAATATTTCACATAAAATTAATTTAAAAAAGATTAATAAAAAAAAAAATATTCTAATTTTAAAATGTTGCATTTTCTTTCAATGAGATTGTTAGATTTTGGTGAGAGATTTTCAAATATGGTTTTGTGAAGAAATACAGTAATTGTCTTATTCATTCCTACATTCTTTAGATTGTTAGATTCATGTCATAAAAGAAGAGAGAGAGTGAGTGCGTGTGTTTGTAAAAACTACAGGAGAGGAATGGAAACGAAAAAAGAATAAGCAAAAGGGAAAAAAGATAAAAATTACTTTAAAAGTAGATTTAGGCTATTCTTTATTCAGAGATGAGTGAAAAATTGTCATAAAAATAAGGATAATAGAGACTCTTGGTTCAGTAAGAGCTCTCTGAAAAAAGTGCATTCTTATATATTTGATTCATTCTTCAGTTGTCTAGATTTCTCCTTCATGTTATTTAGATTGTATCCTATACAACTCATATCATTATTGCCATAGATGTTTGCTACAATCTTCTCTCCCCAATTTCCTGTCCTTTAATAAATTTTGTCTTTTTGCTATCTCTCTAAATTCTGTTCTGCCATCCATTTACTCAAGCTCACTAGGTAGGTCATGCAGAGTTTTCCTCTGTCCTTCTTGCATTCAATCTGCCCTGTCAGTATCAAATTTTCCAAGCCATCTTTCCTCATTATGCACCCTAGAAATTTCAACTATCTCTTTGCTGATGTTAAGTTGCCACAGAATTTCCACAGACGCAGAGGCAGGAGTAACCAAGAGGCCGGCGGATGCTGGTACAGACGCCGAATGGTTTTGAATTCAGAGTTGACCTTCTCCTAGACCAGTTGCCATCCAAGGCTATAGAACCCAGTCTGTCCTGCTATTTACCCATAGTTGGAGGGAGAAGAAGAGTATTCACACCTTTCCCAAGGGTGTTAGCACGTAAGTGAATGTAACGGATTCGACTGGGATTCGAACTCGGCTCTACGATTCCTCAATCCGAGCCGTTATCCATTACTCCACCGTGCCTCCATAGAGCTGTGATTGCATTCAGGAGTTGTTAAGTATAGTTCTCAACATCCGAGTGTAGGTTCCATCAAGTTTAAACTCTAGGGTTTTAGTTAATGCCCAGGCAGTGGCACCATACATTAATAGTGCCTCTAGAGTGGCTTGAAAGAATCTCTACTTGCAGTTGTCTTGTAGATCAGATTTCCAGACTACATCCATTTTATTCAAGGTGGCCCAGGCTTTAGCTATGCAGATTTTCGCATCCTTTTCAGTAACATTTATCTCACTTCCTAGGTTTTGTAAAAGATTCAACAGATTTTATTGATTCACTTCACCAAGACTATCAAGTTGATATCCTGCAAAAATGTTGACCAATATTGACTATGCAGATGACCTAGCTATCACTGCAGACACAATTACCAATGCCACAGTACACCTACATAAAAATGCTGCCAATGATGTTGGATGCTATGTCAATACCTCTAAAACTGAATTCATAGGCTTCATTCAACTAGCAAGACTCCACAATTTACATAAAGGTAATGATGGCAATACATACATCTGACAAAATATGATCAGTATTACAATCCATCTTCATACAAACACAAAAATATATTGAATTATTATTGATTTGCTGGGTGACCAATCTGTTTTGCATCATGGCAAGGTGTCCAGAGCAGTAGATCACTTGTAAATTCTTGTTTTGTTCACCAGCAGTGTCCTACTGCCTTACTTTTTGTAGATTTCTCTAAAGCCTTTGATTCTGTACATATGATAAAAATGGAGAAGATCCTCTTGGCATATGGCATCCCCCCTGAGACAGTAGCTGCCATAATGATGCTATACAGAAATACCAAATCTTTGCTTAGATCCCCAAACAAAGAAACTAGTTTCTTTGACATTAAAGCAGGGGTCCTTTAGGGTGACACCTTCGTACTTTTTCTCTTTGTTATCACCCTTGACTATGTATTGAGAATTTCACTTGATAAACATCAGCATCTAGGTTTTACTTTATTACCAAGACTCTCAAGAGTCAAAAAATTGACTGATATTGACTATACAGATGGGCTAGTTATCACTGTAGACACCATTACCAATGCCTCAGCTATCCTACATCATCTAGAAAATGTTGCTAATGATGTTGGACTCTATGTCAATCAAACTATAGCAAGTATGTAATATAAAAAGAAAAGTAAGCATAAATGCTATTGTTTTTCAATGATACACATGTACACACTTAATTATAATTAATGGATTTGTAACATCAACAAATGTAAAAGTATATTAAATTTAAAAACTATAGAGAATTTTCTGGAAATTCCACATGACATCAAATCAAAAATAATAAACTCTGACATATCTATTTTTATTTAAACATTTCAGGACCTTGAAATTAAATGTTTTTCTTCTTTTGTTCTTTTTATTAAAGAACTGATACTTTGACCTTCAAAGGAAGTTCCATTGATATAGCTTCTTCTCAAGAACCATGACTTTGTGGAACAGACACCCAACTGAATGCTTCCCCAATCACTACACTCTTAACCTCTTCAAGTCTCTGGTCAACCATTATCTTTCCTATATATATTTGCACTTCTTACCTCTTCCTCCTATGTTCATACAAAAACATCATTGATTAAGCTTCTACCTTAAATGGCTCTTGGGCCTTCAATTGGTTAATGAATAACTAAAAAAAAAATGAGATAAACGATCAGAAAAGTGATCTATCCTTTGTTTTGTCAAGGTAGTGATTCTGAACAAAAAAAGTCTCCTTGTTCTTTCTCTAAATAACTTTTATTTACTCTCTGCTGCTGTGTTGTTATTGGTTCTGTTTCATTTGACAAAAGTAGGGAAGATCACCACCAAGCAACTTCTTCTTTCTATCACTTCCCCTGGGGTAGTCAGCATCAAAGCAGTGACAATATAGAACATTTGATTGAATGAACAGTATTGAAGAATTGCATATCTAAATACACACAGACAACATGAGATTCAAGACATGTCAGCAATAGAAAGTAAAAATCAAGAATATTTCAAAATCAAAGAAAAAAAAAGTCTTTGAGTGATTCTCAGTGATAGAGCATTGGATTAAAATATCAAAGGTCCAATCCCAGATACCTGGAAGGAGCAGCAAAGTTAAAAAGAAAAATATTTTCACTTAGAGAGACCATAGAGAAATATTTATGTTAAAATCCCAGAGGTAGGATAACCAGGTTAAAAAATACATATTTTCTTGAAAAAGAGAGTAATTTTAGCATTGAAATGTTAGTGGTTGAGCACTGGATTACAGGTCACCAATTTAATCTTATTTACTTTCATAATGCATAAAAAGAATGAAAATTAAAAGAAAAAATGTTTACTGTTAAATTTTCAAAACTCAGTGTTAATATCCAAAGCCAGGGTCTTCTCACTACTGTTGGAAGAACCCCTCCCTGATTGATCATGTCTTCAGGAGTGCAGCCATACTCACCACACTTAGCCAATTGCAAGTTGGTGAGATTATTTGACACATAGTTGGAGGTTTTGAGTTCAAAGTTTTCTTTCTGCTTGACTGGTTGCCACTCAAGGCTATATGACCCAGTCTGTCCTGCCATTTACTCATAGCTTAGTGGGGAGAAGAGATGGATTCATACCTTTCTCAAGGGTATTTGCACATAAGTGAATGTAATGAACTCGACTGGAATTGGAACTCAGTTTCTCAATCCGAGCCACTATCTATTATTCCACTATGCCACCCAGTATTAATCTAACAAGCATTAATATTTACTTTGGGGTAAGATTTTATAATTTTGCTTTCAACAACATGGTCTAGAGTATATATCTTGTGATATTCTACAGAGTAACCAATCAAAACCAAAATGGCAGTACCCATATGAAATCACTAGCAGTGTCTTTATAGTCATTTATTTCCAGTAAATGGCAATTTTCTATTTTTTCCAAAATGGGCCAGCACAGCCAGGAAACAATGCTGCAGTGAAAGTGCAAAAAATTAAGTAATGTATTTGATCCTTCACTTTCCCACCAACGTGATATGGCTTCCATCTGTCTTTTCTGCAAATATTTTCATGGCAACTATTATGATGACCTTTTCTTTGCCTCGGCTACATGAATTTAAGCATGCTACTAGACTGGCAACTAGATCTCCCTGTTTTACTTTTGAACTAGCAAGATGTAACCACTACTTCTAACAGTTTCTTTTCTCACACTTCTCACTTGCGTGGCTCTCTTCTGATTTCTTGCTTCCCTGCCACTTATAATCTTCAAAAAATTAAATGCAACTTCCATTGCTATCTTCTGTCTTCCTGATCCCTGTTCCTTAATGTCCTTTCCTCGCTTCTCCTCACTAATTTCTTCTCCTTTTCTTTCAGTCCCTGTAAACCCCTGCCTTCTAGTGGCTTTATTGCATTGCTTGGGGTGAAATGAATAAAAAAAGAATAAAATAAAAAAATAACTTGTACTAATATACAACATCAGCAATAGACGCTAAGTTTTTCAATCTAAATATAATAACCGTCATTACCTCACTGATTTTTTGTAATCAGATATGAAACTAATTTATTTTAAGTAGGGACACAACATTATTAAATTAAATTTTTCATGGATTTTTAATTAGTGTTTTATAGTTTAGTTATTTTGTTAGAATTACTTCATAAGTTGGAAATTAATAATTTTTTTCATTTAGTGACTTATAGAAGTCATAGCATTCAGCATTTCCATTGGTATATTAAAAAAAATTTTTCTCAGTACCATAATTAAAAAATAAATTATCTATGGGATGAAATATCAGGAAAGAGAGTGGGCCATTCTATGACTTTAAACTTCTACAATCATTCCATTGTTGCTTTAGCTGCATGCTCTACTGGTAACTTCAAAGCTTTGGTTTACTTTCAAAATCTGTCAATATATAGCACCATTCATCTTCTCTTCAATCACATGAAGCATGTCAACCCTCTCCTGAAGAAAATACAGCCCTATACTTTTACACTACCCTCACCAAAGTTCACTGTTAGGATGGGTGTTCTTTGACTGGTTTGTTTTCTCCAAATACAGCACACCCTATTTTGACTGGATAATTCTATTTAAGTTACATCAAACTACATCGTGGAATTCCAGTAAGACAAGGTTTTCCAAGTGCTCTTACAAACATATATATGAGAAGTTGTTGAAAACCTTTCAGCCTGACCAACTTTCCAAAATTCAACTAAATGACTAAACATCAGATGTTTGGAGGAAAGGTCTCAATTGAGGAAACTAAAATCATTATGCACAACCAACTAAAAAGGAAGCATGAAAATGAAAACAGATGTATATCAATAATATACTGAGACAGGTAGGGTGTATATCTTTAAACCAATTGCATTCAGTCCTAACAATCATTCTTTCTGCTTGCCTAAGAAAGGTTTTCTTGATTTAATAGAAATAGTTTCAAGGACTTTTAGATGATAGCTAAAATGTAATCTGCACATTTTACAAAATGTGGCAGCTGGGCCAGGATGGTCATCAATTGGTCAGAATGCCTTGTGGGCATGGTATTCTGACAGTGATGGATTGCCTTTGTTTGGGTTTTGGATATAAGACTAAAATGGCATGAAGTTGGCAGAATTTTGAAGTGTCGATACACTATCCAAATGCAGATTTGATAGACTGGTTAAGATTGCATGTGGTGTGATGCTACACCCATGAGTGGACATGCCTTCCCCTGAAGTTCTTCCTCTTGCTGTCTCCTAGAATTGGTACTACAGTGTCTGTCTCTCTTGTGTATTAAAATGAATAATCAAAAGAAACTGTCTTTCATTGATACAATTTATGAAGTGGTGTTGGGGTTTAAGGGGCTAAAACCAATGATGTCATGGGAAGCAACACACAGAACTGAGAACATGTAAGGATGATGCACACTCTTGATTTTGTATAAGGTGTTCTGTGATTGCAGACTTGGATGTAACAGCATACTTATGCAAATAACCTAATTGGCCTTTTTGTAATAGATGCTGGTACATGCTGAGCAATTCTCTTCTTGAGAAGTTTGGTAGTCCTACCTGTTATAAATACATGTATGTGTTGTGGAGTAAATAGTACACCCCTGATGACTATATAAACTAGTTCATAACTATAAATAAAAAGCTCTAGGTCAGAGGTAAGAGAAGCCATTTGGAGTCAGTCTTCAGACTAATTAATGCAGGCATCACAGCAAGTAGCTGAAGCATTACTTATATTATAAGTACTACAAAGCACATTATAACAGTGGTGATGAGGGATTCAAAACTCAGGTGATTTATAACTGTTGTGATGAGGATTTGGAACTCTTATGACTTATAACAGTAATGAGGATTCAGGAACTCATATGAGTTGTAACTGGAATTACAAGGATTTTGAAAACTCATACTGAGTGAACTAGTACAGAAAAAATATACTTGTTGCTTCAGGAACAAGGATACGAGTAACAATTTTTAATTTTAATCATGTTGGTTTAAAAAAGAATTTTTTTTTTGTTGTGGAGAAGAAAAAAAATATTTTTCACTTGGGTGTAGGAAAAAAAAACATATTCTTGCAAATATGGAGTAGTCTTTGATTGTTGAAAATCAGAAACAGCAAAAACAAAAAAAATTTAACAGTTGCTAGAATTACAAAAACAGCAACAAGTGTTGTTGGATATAACAAAAAATTCTTCAACGTTTCAGATGCCAGACGCTGTCCAAAACACCATATCAGAATTTGTATACAATCCTGCCGAGGGATTGACTTTTTCTGCATATTTTTGTAGATATGAACAAATATTCAGTCAGGAATGCAACAGCTGGAAAGATGAGAGAAAAACGAGATTGTTGTTGAGGAAAATAGCTCTGATAGAGTATGAAAAATACTGCAACTACATATTACCGAAAAGAACCAGGCGAAACCAGGTTTGAAGACAGGGTACACAGTCTGATGAAAATCTTTACTGACAAGAGCTCTCTGTTTAATGCTCATTGGATGTGCATGAATTTAACCAAAAAAAAGGACGAAACTTTTGTCACATATGCTGGTATTGTCAACAAAGAATGTGAAAAGTTTAGAATAAAGGAAATGACTCCAGATATGTTAAAGGGTTAATTTTCATTCAAGATTTAACAAAACAGATGCTGAAATACAAGCAAAGATTTTAACGAAAATTTAACAAAACAGTAATATTACACTGCAAGAAATAGTGAACAATTGCCAGATAATTCTAAGTCTAAAACACGATGCTGAACAAATTCAGAAAAAAAGAATGTACATTGGTACAAGCAAAGGGCAAATGTATGAAAAGGAGAACAAATCCTTTTTCAGATGTGGTAAATTACATCTTGGAAAAGACTGTCTATTTTAAAAATGCAGAATGTTATAAGTGTGGTTAGACCAAACCAAGAAAAAATTATCACAGGGAGAAATTCATACACAGCATTGTGACGGAAAAAATGGTCACAGAAAACAAAAAGAAATAATGTGGATGTGAAAATGCTACTGGACATTGGTAGTGATATTTCAATATTCAGTGAAACGACATGGAAGGAAATTGGAAAGCTTTTATTAAAAAGGACTTCCAAAGTTGCAATTTCAGTTTTTGGTGAGAAATTGTTTTCTTTTGAAGAAATGACTTATACATTAAAAAATGCTACTAATTTATTTGGTACTAACTGGATGGAACTATTTGAACTTTGGTATTTGCTGATACACGTTTACTGTAAAAACATAATTGAACAAGTGACCAATTTAAAAAGTCAGAGCGAAAATCTTAAAGAATTAAAAAACTGTTTTTCAGATGTTCTGTCAAATGAACTGGGTTGGTGTTCAAAATTCAAGATGGATTTTCAAGTAAAAAGTGGTTTGATGCCAGTATTTAAGCTGAAACAGAGTATACCATTTTCAGCATTGGAACAAGTCAATGAAGAGTTGGACAGGCTCAAAAGAATTGGTGTAATAGAAAAAATTAACCATTCAAAATGGGCTGCACCAGCAGTGTATGTAAAGAAAAAATAATAAAATTTGTGTTTGCAGATTTCTTATATTGAATAGTTGTTTAGAAACACATAACTACCCATTACTTATTTGGGAGGGAATTTTTTCAAAGTTAAACGGCAAATTCATTTAGCCGAAAAATAACATTACCCAACACTGGTGGAGATTTACTTTGGCAAATTTTGCACAGGCTTCACCAATCTATAGCATTCTGAGATGCACAGGACAATTTTGGGACTAAAAGTTTTTGACTTATGAAACTGCAATCCTAACATTAATGCTAAGCAATAACTAGTTACCTAATGTTGTTTTTTTTTAATCTTATTATAATTCTGTTTGTCCTTCCCTTAGCACATATGTAACATTCTGCCAATACCTCATATATAATGGACTATTCAATTTTGATTGTGTAAATGATATGCCAGAGATGCTACTTGATTTCATTGATAGAAGGGAAGACAGAAGTCTTTAATGTCTTGTTCAGTGAAATGGAAAAAGTTGTCAATTTAAAATCTTTTCATTTATACCCCCTTATTTATGATTGTTATTGCAATACTTTGTTAAAGTTATTAAGCTCAAATATTTAATAATGCAATTGGGAAATTTCTATGGATATTTTATTGTCATAGAACTCGTCATGAGCTTATTAAATCAGAAGATATCTTTGGTAACAAAGAAAAGAATATGGAACTGTTACATGACATCTGTCCTTCTTTACAGCAGCAAATGTTGGACAATTTCCTCAAAGATGAAGAAGAGACTGGAGGCAACAGAGATATGGTTAACAGAAGGATGCTAAGGATATCATGGGCCAAGCGTGTGAGCAATGATGAGATCTTAGAAAGGTTGCAAACAAGGAGGAGGCTTATACTTAGCATCAGGAAGAGGCAGCTGAAGTTTCTGGGACACATAATGAGGAAGGAGGGCCTGGAGAATCTGATACTCACGGGTCAAAAAGAAGGAAAGAGAGACAAGGGAAAACAATGTGTGACATACCTGGAAGCTTAAGTAAGTGGATGACAGAACGTGGTCTGGGAGAGGAAGCAGAGGGAAGGGACTTGTTAAGAGCTGCAAGGAGTAGAGGGAGGTGGAGAACCATGATCACCTACATCCTGAAAGGACATGGCACATAAAAAGAAAGAACTAAAGAATTAATTCATCAGAAAATTCAAATAGGAAGACTCTTAAATTTTCACAAATATTTCTAGTTATTATTCTCTTTTTCATATTAGACTACCATAGTTGTTTTCCCATTTTGTTTCCTTCAGCTATGTTTGTTCTTTTTGTTATAATTGAAAAGAAAAATTTTTTTTCTTTGCAAGTAGATACTACTAATTCAGCTCTCTTGATCAGACCTTTGGATTATGGCTTTATAAGATGAAATGCCAGTTTTGTCTCACTGATTTAAACTAGTGGTTCCAAACCATTTTTTGGGCCATGCCCCACCTAAGTATCTCCAAAATCCTGATACCCCTATCACCCGTGATATATAATTCTTATATTCAAAAAGTGAACTCCTATTCATGTTGAGAAAGCCTAAAAGGCCATTAACTTAACTTTCCTTAAGAACTTGAGACTGCATATATACAATAGTAATATCATTTAATTTTAGAATTTTACAATATTTATAAAAATATTGTGTTACTAATATATCCTGATAATATTAGTGGTCTATATATATATATATATAAATTTCCAAGAGAATAGAATCCAGGTAGAGGTCAATGTCCAGGACAGAGCAAGAATATAATTAATATATATATATATATATATATATATATATATTGTTATGAACTTGTAGCATATAGATGAACTACGGGTTTAAAAAAAGGAAAACATGGGAGCCTTTCTCCGTTTTCACTCAGAAACGAAAGCGACACAAGGGAGTCAACGAAGGACAGACACAAAACGATGGTTCTCAAAATAAAACATTTATTTACCAATATATAAACAGGTAAAGAAAGAAAAAAAAGAAATTCATTTTTAACAAAGGGGAAGGGGCCTATGGAAGAAAAGAAGGCGTGGGCGAATACATATATATACATAAAAGAAAGATCAAGCCAAGAGAATCAACTTATCTGTCAGTCGAGTTGATATGTTCACACAGAATTCTGATTCGCTGAGAGTTTGTATGTTAATGCAATATTTTGGCCAGCCGGCAATTTTCCTAAGTTCTTTTTCTTTCGGAAGTGTTCACGGTTTCACCGTATCTCATACAAGCGTTTCGGCAGTCGATTCATTGTCGTAACAGCACTCTCATCTCTAGTCGACAGACTTTGTCGTCTTCTTCACTTCAGTGGGCAGTCCATTTTGGAGTAGGGACGATTTTGCCCAGCAACGTTCATCTGCTACTGATCAGACGGAAACTGAAAACCCTTTTTTTAGATTTTTGCTGTCCCCAAAGACAGTCATGTGGGTTTTCTTCGTCCTTGACCGGGCACACGGGAGGATGAGGCCGAAATTTCAATCAACCCTTAGTGAATCGCAGCAGGAGAGCCTGATGGTGTCTAGACTTCACTTGTGGTCAACCGCCTGATGTCGGCAGGACTTTGGAACCAGGTCCTTTTCGCATTGGGTTGCTTCAAGGTTCAAGGACCCGTGGCTTGGGGGGGGGGTTAAAGACGAAAAGAATTTGTGAAGAGAAGAGGAGGGTATGGCTGATCATAGAACATATTCGCTCGCAAGTTGAAAGCATTGGATTTTTATCTATTTTGATTTATCTATTTATTTATTTATTTCTCTCTTTTTATATCTAACTAATTTTCGACTAGAATTTGGGATTTTTCTTTGGGAG
This sequence comes from Acanthosepion esculentum, assembly GCA_964036315.1. Lineage (NCBI taxonomy): Eukaryota > Metazoa > Mollusca > Cephalopoda > Sepiida > Sepiidae > Acanthosepion > Acanthosepion esculentum. Next base: position 62,052,939 of record OZ038501.1, read on the forward strand.
TGCTTTTTAGCCTTACGCCTATGTGGTTAATGGAATCATGGCTATGTCACAATATATATATATATATATATATGTATGTATGTATGTGATTATATACTGCAACTATACTGAGCAGACCTTAGTTACAGTTTCTGGGAGAGAGCATGTTATCTAGTGTGATCAGCAATCTGAACAAGGCCAGCACACTCAAACAATCGGTCACAATGACTTGAGACTTTGTGCTAGCAAAGCTATTGTTGCACCCCACCAGGGTTCCATCTACCCAATTTCACTCACAAGGCTTGGGTCAACCCATGGTATAGTTTTCAGGCCCTTTCCAAAGGTGCCACCCACTGGGATCACTCTCCTTCCCCTCCAGACCGATAACATCAGGAATTATCGTTCCTGACAAATTGACCATGGTGAGATGTGAACCCAGGTCTCATGGTCAGAAAATTAATGTCCTAACCACTCGGCCATGTGCCCATATTATATACAGTACATATGTAATTATATATGTAAATACATACGCACAAATATTTTAATGTATGTATTCTGTATATGCACTGTATGTATTAATTTGCACGCACACATATTCATACAGACTCACTAGAAAAAAATTCACTATTAACTCATTGTTGAATTGCCTCCCTTAAAAATCTAATTGCCTCACATCAGGGACCACAGATTCAAACAGCTTAACTATTCTACTGATATTCACTATAATCTTTATAAGTAGTCAGTCTGTTTACTGGCCACTGATGTCACTTAATTTCTATTAGAAGACTCAGCAGTCTTAATGTCTCCAGCTGAATTCAGAAAAGAAGATTAAATCATAACATCTGGATCATTTAATTCATCTACTTTGAGAAATTTTACAATTTCTTTTGCCGTTCCAGCATAAAGGTCAAATAGTGGTTGGATGAATTGAATGCTTTTCTGAAAGCATGAAGAGAATGACTTGACAGCATGTGGGTGAAAGCTCAAATGCCAGATGTTGGGTTTTGTAAAAGTTGCTTGAAAGCTGACTGACACACAATCCAGAGGGAGTACAAAAAGAGAAATCTCATAGATAGTGACAGAATCCACCTACATATACAAACAAATCAGTTGGGTTAATGTAGTCTTAAGTCAAAATTGGATTTTTCTAAGCAGAGAATCAATTTCTGGGCTGAGGATTTATCATTATTTACACTATTTGGATTCAGATTATTGTCCTCATCTTTGTTGTTTGTTATCACAATATTTTGTTCATTGTGCTCTCATCCCTTCATCAGGTGCATATCGATCTGGGTAACCTATAGGGAATTCTGAACTGAACTTTTTATTACTGGGATGGGCAGTGGAAATAAGCAAGCAATATCTGAGCAGTACTAAAAAAAAAACTAGAGTAGATATCCTTAGACTCCCTAGACATGGACAACGGAATAAGAACAGTCTAACCCCATAGATTAAATAAAGGGTTCAGTTCAGAATTTCCCAAAGGTTACTTAAATCGATACACACCTGATGAAGGCCAGAGGTCACAACAGCTGAAACGTGCTAACAACAAAGATGAAGATAGTAGTCTGAATGTAAATAGTGTAAATCCATAGAATCAATGTTTTTGCATTTATTCAGAAACTTTCATTTTGGCTGAGTCTTATGTGTTTATTTATGTTAAGAATGTCATTTAGCAAATTGTTTTTATAAAAGAATATGTCTATATTCCAAATAGTGCTATATCTGGGACAAATAAATTATCTCTCATATATATACACATGCAGGACATTCCTAAAAATGTATACATTTTTTAGTAGCCCTTAACTCAGTCTAAATGGAGATTGGAAACAGATGACAGTAAAACATTCAACACGAAAATTTACTGGAAATTCAAAAGCCTAAATAAAGTCTTGTAACAAAAAGTGTGTGTATAATTGTAAGATACACTCATCATACCTATGTGTACATGTAGACATTAAATTTGTTATTCAGGTTTTGTCTTAAGGATAATATCTACTATCACCACATTTTTCCTTTAAGCATTTATTTAAAGAGTTGGCTATATACAGAGTCTACCAAAATACGTATATGCACTTCAAGAAAGGAAAATCTTGTATAGATATTGTAATACTAAATTTATTCAGACATCACAAGATTAATACAAGTTAACTTTGGACTCTACAATCACAAGACATGCCTTAGCTTCCAGACATTTATTAGTATGGCAAACTACTGCTTGTTTAATGTTGGCCAAAGTGTCCAGTGAGATTGCTGTACATACATTTTCAATTTCTTGTCTAAGGGCCACCAATTTAGTCAATTTTCTGCAATATACAACATTCTTTAGAGTCCCCCATAGGTAAAAGTCTGCAGGTGTTAAATCAGGAGAACATGGGGAACTCAACTACACATCTTCATCCCAAGCCAGTGACCTTGTGATTTCTCAGTCAGAAAAGCATGCACATCTTGCTGGTAGTATGATGGTGCACCATCTTGTTGAAAGAAAAATTCATCATTCCCATAAAGTTCATGTATGGAAGTGTTATTGCAATTTGATAAAACTACAAAAGACAAATTTTTTTATTTCCTGAAATATATATAGGCAATCAATGTGACTAAAATGTGCTGGAGTCCCATCATGCATGAACCACATGTGTCTTCGTATTAGCAGGAGTACATCCTCTAGCAAGTCTGGAAGTCTGTTCAAAATAAAGTGTCTCTGCATTATTAATGTTTACTGCTTAAACCAATTATTTTATATGGCCTCCACAGATAAAAATCCAAAGGATTGAGATCAGAGGTATTTTGCAGGCCATGGAACTGGGCAGACTTTGTATCTGGATCCCCATCATGCATGAACCACATGCATCTTTGTATTAGCAGTAGTACATCCTCTAGCAGGTCTGGAAGTCTGTTTGAAATAAAGTCCTTGTAGACAACTCCTGTAAATTGTGTTGGGAGAACATATGAACCTTCCAGACAGTCACCTACAATTCCAGCCTACACATTAATCGTAAACTAATACTGGTGTCTAGCCTGTATTGCACTATGGAGATTCCAGTCTGCCCACAAATGCTGGTTGTGTAAATTTCTTATTTCATCTCTTCTAAATGTTGCATCCTCTATAAACAAGACTGAAGAGACAAACAACAGATTGGTAGTTTGTGCAATAAATCATCAGCAAAAGTTCTGCCATGGTGAATGATCAGAAGATGAAAAACCCTGCACATATTGCAAATAATACGAATACAGGAACAGCTCTTGAAGTAACCTTCATGCAGTACTATGAGATGTACAACATGCTAGGGCCAGTCGGTGTGTGCAGATACCTGGATTGTCTCCAACAGCCTGTAGAATGTGTTCTTCATTGTCGGGTGTACGAAAGTTTGTGGTGCTACAGATTCTGTCTCAGCAATGTGACGATAAACAGCAGCAAAAGTTGGATGACTCAGTTGCCTTTGGTCTGGAAACACAATCTGATACAGCCATGCAGCTTCATGTCCATTACCATTCACATGGTCATATGTAAAAACCATATCTACCTGCTCATGATATGAATATCCTGCCATTGTTAAATGGAACACTTCTCAGTTAACTCACTATGACACAGGTTAAACATTGAGGGCATACTACCACAAATGTACATGAATGACAAATGTAACCTAGTCTACATGGCAACACAGTGCCATCTACTGCAAACTTTCTGTAAACTTAATAACTCAAAAATGAAGGATTTACATATGTTCATGTGACTTTTGTCCTTGTTTTGGTATGAAGAACCCAACCCCAATGTTTGTTAAAGTATTTTTGATACACCCTATATATAGATACATAAATAGATAGAGAACAAGAGAGAGATATATGTGTGTGACAGAATGACAAAATGGAAAAAATTGAATTTAACGTGTATAGTCCAGTAAAAAGAGCTTCATTGAACTCATGTTCTTATTGATGGAATATGGGGGAGGTGGGAAAATATTAAGGAAAATTTTGGTTATAATTATTCATCAAGAACAAACACTGAAGTTGTGGGGGGATGTAAAATATGAAATTTTAAAATTTTAAAGAAAACATTTTTTACATAATTTTTTTCCATTTATTCCTACTATTACCTGATATTGTTTTAATATATAAAATGTGTATGTAAGCAATTAAAAAGTTTGGAAGAATTTAAGAGCATGCTGAAACTAAATGTAATATCAATTTTTGCTGCTAGTAAACAAACAACAGGCAAAAAAAACTATTTTTACTTGGAAACTTGGTACTAGGGTGATTTATTTTATAGTTAAATTCCCAAAACATTTTGACAGCACATGGTGCATGTGTGTCTGTATGAATGTGTGGGTATATATATATATATATATATATATATATATATATATATATATATATATATATATATAATTATAAAATGTTAAGATGTATACCCTTAATCACTACCTAGATTTCTACCATTAGGTGTCATCAGGTGGTGCAGTAAATTTAGTTTTCTAGCACCTTGTAATTCCTTTTTAACTTGAAGATTTACTGGGTGTGGAAAATAATAATTTTTTTTATTTCCATCCACATTTGTAAATGCCAAGGATGTATTTATTTATATGTCTACAATTTGACATTGTTTCTCATCGTTCATTTAGTCGTTGTTTTCTGTCCAGATTTGTTACGATAGTCAACTTTTCCTCTTGGCACAATCTACAAATGCTACCTCTAGTTCGCCCTGATTTCAATTTTTTTTCGGTATACACCACCTTACATCCGGACTTCTATTATTTTTTCTTTCAAGTATTCAGCAAGTTTCGTGTCATACTTATGGTTTTGTAGTTTGAATGAAGAAACACGATTTTACCATCTTTTTTTGAAAGGCTCCCATGTAAATCCTTTTTTGTCTATCCTCATCTTTAACTTCAGCCTGATAAATCACATTTTCCCTATAGCAGGCTCTGTTCAATGGATGTTTGGTTTTGTCTCTGCAATTACAATGTTTGTTGATATCACCATCTACCCTCAGATTTTTCGTATTTTGCCCCTTGATAATGTTATCCAAATTTTCAGTACAGCTGTAACTCAGTTTTACAGTGCTGCTGTTGAAAACTTTTGAAAATTCTGAAGGTTTCAAGAAATGTTTCTTCATTAGATTAAGGAAAAATGTTCCTATGTTTGTTTTCATTTGCAAATTGAATATATATATATATATATATATATATATATACATTAGAAAAATCAATGACAAATTGTAAATATCTTCTTGCGTGATGTTTTTCGACCTTTAGGACTTCATCAGACTAAAGTGAATTTTACATTGATGTGACTATACATGTGCATGAAGGAGAGGGGATGCTGAAATTTTAAACTTTTAAATTTTTTTTTTTTAAAATAAGTATTTGGGTATATAGTCTAGCCAATTTTATTTAGTTTTTTGTATAGGTTTTTATCACTTTTGTTATGTTATTAACATTATTCTAATATATAAAAATGTATCTTTTTCTTTTGTCTCAGTCCCACTGTCTTCCCAAATGTGCAATGGTTAGAGGAAAAAGATCATTCAGGCCTTCAGTAATGGTACCAACATTCATACTATGGTTTCCATCCTCAAAGTCCATTCAAGAACTATCAAGAGAATGGTGAATAAGTTTAAAAAAGAGAACAGTAGAGAGGAAATTTGGATCAGGAGGTCACAACAGGAAGTAGGATCATCATTTCAACTTAGTACTAAAGAGATCAATTAGAAAAGATCCAACTCAATGCATAAGACATTTGGCATGTGAGAGAGGAATTTTAGCTATGACAGTCCAAAGAGCAATGAAAAAAGACTTGAAAATAAAATCATATGTGAAACCTGTGAGGCACCTTGTTATTCCATGGCAGAAACTTAGAAGGTTAGAGAGGGTGAAGATTATCTTGAATAAGTTGGAAAATTATCCTGAAATATATATATATATATATATATATATATATATATATATATATATATATATATATATATATATATATATTTGAACTTTATTTCAATCCTTCATGAGCTTCTGATCCTTAGCTATGATTAATTAATGATGAACATGTCATTTTCATTTATGATCAATTATATCACAATTCTTCTGTTAAACTTGTAGTGTAATTATATATTCTTATTGCTTAGAGTTCAATAATGTTATAAAAAACCTTGTAAAATTTCAGTAAGGTATTGTTAATCATTTCTAAAATACAACAGTTCAAAGCTTAATCTAACAAATGAACAATCTTGCTTTTACACCCGGTATGTATGTGTGTGTGTGTGTGTATTCTATGTGCTTTTAGTCTGCCTCAACTACAGATTGAAGTCAATTTGCAATCAAAGTTAAATTTGTCCCAACTGGACACATTTAAATTTTTTGTGGATTTTGACTACCATGTTAAATGAGAACAAAACTTTTTTTGCTCTAGATGTATTTAGCAACAACACAGCACTCTTACTTCAAGCAAACTGGACTATGTAAGTTCAAACAAACCGTGTTACAGTTCAAAAGCATTTTAACTTGTGCATGTGAACGTAGAGATTATAATTTTTTTATTAATGGTGGGTTGTTATTGTTTGATGCAAATATACTTTAAAATTTTTAATTGTTTTTTTGTGGTTATACTGGCAGAGTACAGTTCTATTGTCAACCATAATCTGAAGTAATTAGAAGGAAGCGACGAAGATTTGTGTTAATTGTTTATATATGGTGCTTTGCTTAGAGAGGTAACAGGTCACTCTTCCCAGAGAGAAACATTGTGGTATGACTAATATATAGTGAGTTTTTTTTGTTTTGTTTTTTCCAATGGAAACATAGTCTCTCATGGAACATCAATATCCAACATAAAATTACTATCAAATAAGACATTTCAAGTTATAATAACTTTGACAGCTTCTTGTTCAGTACATGGTTTTTCAGTTTACAGATACTTTTACTATTTAATATTGTTGCTGTAGTAAAGCATATTTATGTACCATTCATTACTCTTTAGTCATTAGGACACAAATCTTCATGCATTCTGAAACACAACATTTTTATTTGCCCAAGTACTAGGAATCTAACCTTCATCACAGCATCTTCACATTGCATTTAAAGGGAAGAATAAAGACATTCTTTGATTTCTCTTGTTAACTCTAAGCTGGCCTCAGTAAATAATGAATTTGTGACCTGGCAACAGGTTCCATATTCTGTAGGGACATGGATATATCTCCTTCTATATGCCGTGTCCATTCAGGATATGGGCAATCATGGCTCTCCAAAACTTCCTATTTCTTGTTGCCAGCCGTTTTCCTCGATTAGCTAAGCCTCCTGTTCGTCAGGTATTTGACTTGCTTCCTCCCCCTATCTCTCCTACTCTCAATATGACCTGAAGTTGTTTTCCGCACCCTACTTCCTCGTTATGTATCCAGGGAATTTCAGCTTTCTCTCTGCTGCTATTTTGTTTAAGACTTCCCCATTTCTTACAGATTCCATCCTTGGAATTCTCAACATTCTTCTGTAGAACCACATTTCTGTTGCCTCCAGTTTCCTCTTCATCTGTGGGGAGATTGTCCAGCATTCTCTGCCATATAAGAGGATGGATATGTGGATGTTAACAAGCTTGTGGCTTTTGTGTGTATTTTTAGGTGAAATTATGCATTTAGTATATAAACAAAGAAAATAGAAGCATACAAAAAAAACTTGAGTTTCTACTATAGATATTTATTTCTTTTATGTTGACTGTATTGAAACAAAGTTAAATATCTCTTGAGCATTTCCTTTTTTGTTCAGAAATAATTTATGGGAAGTAAGGATAAGAACAGGTAAAGATGGTCGAGCTCAAGTCAGCCTCACACTGAGTTGGGATAACCAAATCTCTACTTCATGCGTAGGGCTACTGAAATCACATCCATATGATCTTGTTGGTAAGTGAAAAAAGGAAGATTCTGTCCTTTCTGGGAAAAGGGGCATAAAATTGCACATGTGTTCAGAAACCCTTTCTGGTTTCTTTATAGCCTTCATCATGAGGAAATTATTTTTTTTTATTCTTTATTATTATTATTATTATTTTATGTATTGGTTTTATTTCATTTTCCCACATAGCAGTCCGTCCTTCTTTTCTAACAAAAGTTTTCTGTTTCGCAGCACTTAACTTTTGGAAAGCATCTTTCAATTGTCCAATCCATGTTTGGATTTTACTGTCGCATTTTCCTTCCTCTATTTTGAATCAATTGGAACCTCATGTAAAAGTGGTGCTTTGTCAAAATGCTTATTTGAAATTGTTTACACTAATTATATTCAAACTAATGTCATCTTCCTTGTTGCTATTATCACATTTTGGCAGTTGTGTCCTCCAGCCTTCTTCTGGTGTCTGCTGATCAGAGTAACTTTCAAGGAATTTCAAACTGAACGCTTTATTCAATCTATGGGGATATACTGCTCTTATTCCACTGTTCATGTTTAGGGATAATTCATCACATTATATTTTGATACTGCTCAGTTATTGCTCACCCTTTTTACACCGATTCTAATTCTGTAATATCTGGCTCAGGGATTGAACTCACAATTACATTACTATTGTCCTATTTATTTGAAATGAAGTGAAAGCAAAGCTTATTTATTTTACATTTCTATGATGATGAATAAATAATAAAAAAGAAGCAGTTCAGTCCATTTCGATGTGTTGTCAATCAGGAAATTTCTAGAGAATCTATGTCATGCCTTCTAATTACCATCAGATTCTGGCTGATAATACACTATCAGCCAGTCCAACAGCAAAATATGATTTAAAATTTTGAAGGATCTTCACATCAAAGAATGGTAACACATTATTAATAAAAGATTTTTTTTTACCTCTGTGTGCATGTGCTAAAAAGGTTTTGAACCATAAGGTCATTTTAGCCATATGATGCTATGATCTATTTCACCAAGATAGCATAGGAAATCATGTGCATTCCAAATTCCAGACTGTTAACAATATGAATGCTCCACCTGCTAGCCTCGACATCTTTCTTTCCTCGAAAATGATCAAAACTGGTTAAAGATACTTAGAGCATGGCACACAATTTCAGCAAGTTCCTTGAGAAGTTTCTGACCTATCACTACTTTCATGGCAAATGTTCCAATGAGCTCTATTCTTTAGTGCCACCAGTTCAGACCTTTAGATCTAAAACCTGCCTTGTTATGTTCATAAAGTTGAATCACCTTCATCCACTCTGTATTCCATTGGTAAGAAGGAAGTTCTGCTCAGTTTCTACCCAAGAACTCTTAATTTGTAGAACAGATTCTGACCTGGATTCTTTCCAGAACACTACAATCTTAATCTCTTCAAGTTTCAGGTCATTCTTTATTCATCCTCCATATCCTCATATTCTTCACATTCTACTTCCCAGTTACATTCATATCATACACTTCATTCAGTAACCTTCTACTCTGAGTGTCTCTTGAGCCTTGCATTAGGAGAACATTATTAAAAAACAATCAATTTATTCAAAACCAGAAGAAACTCAGCAAAAGGCTTAACAGATATTTCTTCTATGTTCTATTTAATAACATGTGTTTAAACAAAGGATTGATACCTACATATGCTGTGTTAAATAATATATATATATATATATATATATATATATGTGTGTATGTATGTATGTATGTATGTATGTATGATAAAATATAGTTTTAAGGTATGCTATATTTATGGTTTAAAATGCTTAATATCAGGGATAGATTGTGTGCCCATATGATTTCGCTTAACATGTCCAATTTTATATTTATATACTAACCCCCCTCCCACACACACACACACACACACACATATTCAGTGTATGTAAAAAAAATACACACCAATGCAAGTGACTGCACACTGGTTATCTGACTGTCAGTGTTTTGATTTCTAATAATTAAAAAAAAAAATGATCTACTTAAAACACTTCCAATTTTCTTTCCTTCATTTTATCTTTTTTCATCCTACTGAAGAAGACCTATGAAGTTTGGACATAGCCTTGATTTTGTATATAATTTTTTTTTTTGCATCTGCAGCAATCAGATTTGTGGAATGTTATTCACAGTTTAAAAAAAGATAATATATAAATTGAATAGACATAGAATGTCTATCCTTTTTAATAAAACTTGTTTAAAAGAAAAATTCCTACCTAATTATGCTAGTCAGGATGCTGAAGGTAACACCAATTAGCTAAGTGACAAACTTTTTATATATATATATATATATAAAGGAATTGTATTCCTGATCAATCAAAATTTGTAAATAATTATATAGGCCATACTACAACATGTTTGACATGAAGACTCACTCTACACCTTTCTTACCATAGCTCAATTAGATCTCATTTAAATATTCATGGAGACCTACTGGACCCAATTCATAACATACTTGTTGACAACACAAATATAATAGCATCATCTACATGCAAAAAAAGGTTAAAAATAATGGGAGCCTTATTAATAAAAACAACACTCAATATCAACTATGAACATGGACACAATATCTTGACTGTGTTTTGAAAAATGAAAACATTCTATAAATACATACATGCAACAAACTATTTCTTATTCAACAATTAAAATATTTCATCCTTGAAAATGGCTAAATATATAGCTGAAAGCGCTAAAAAAAAACAACATTCGGACAGTTTTTATATAATTTATCATCCGAAAAGAAAAAAATTATTAGATTGCATGAGAAATTGTATAAAAAACTAATCAAAGCACCATGTATGCCAAATTCAATGAAATGTGCATGAAAGAAGGATTGATGCCTAAATACACAAATATATATGTGTGTGTGTGTGTGTGTGTGTGTGTGTGTGTGTGTATATATATATGTATGTATGTATGTATCTATGTATGAATTTCTGTCACAAAGCTGACTAAATTGCAAAAGCAAAAAAGCTAATGAAATCTATATAACCTGAAAGCTATTTGTTAAATGCTATAATTGTTTGAGTTGTCACCATTAGATTGCAATGCAATGAATCATGTACCTAATTGAAGTTAGTTACAGATTTTATAGAGAGCTCATAGATATCAGGCTGTTTCATCAAGCACACAACACATGTTCAAAGAGGAAGTACTTTCTATTATAGATATTTTTGAAAAGTAATGACTTCTAGTTAACATCAGAGGTGAATTACAAGTATTTCCTTATATTTTGATTATTTTAAGTACAAATAAAATTAGATAATGTTATGAACATAATTTCCTGGAACAGTGACTCCGATAAAGGTTATCTTTTTCTTCCTATGCAGACTACGGTGTTATCAACATTGGTTCAATATATGCTACTACTTGAGCAGATTTCTGTACTCTTCAGCTGTTGAAGGTTTCCAAATAACAAAACAAAAGCAAAGAAAGCAGAAAGGATTCTGAGATAATAGAGTAATAGAGATAACAACAAACATTTCTCTGTCCTCATATTTGTGTTGATAGATTGCAACACCAATTGCCATTTTCCCTCCCTTTCCTTTTATTGTCCTTTCTCCTCAGTATTGTCTTCTCATTCTCTTTCACTCCCAGTAATGTCATCTCAGTGGCATTATTGCCTTGCTTGGAGTGAAATGATTTTTAAAAAATCCTACTTGTTTATAAAGAACATCGAGAGATTTATATTTTTGGAATCAAAGGATGTATTTCAGGTAGTGTAAAATTTTCAGCCAACTCTCTGGATATTAATAATCAATTTACTTAATGATTCATATGTCTTCTATGTTGAAATCGTCTACCTTCAACAATGTACATCATACTACCAAGGTGTTGAATACTTTTTCCTTCCTGCCAATTTTCCTTTCCAACCTTAAAGCTTAAAAGAAGACTTTATTGCCAATCTTAAATGATTTAGTAGTTTCAAAATGTTGACTTTTCATATTATTCCTTGGCAGTAATTTGTCAAAAATGGATCTAACTTTCCTAGCAAACATGAGCTCTGCAGGTGACATTTTCACAGTGATGTTTGCATTTGACGTCATTCAATATATGCTCAAAAATTTTTGTAGTGCTGTTTGTTTCTTCAGCTTCAAAGCCTTTAGCTTTTTTTAATGCCGTTTTAAAGGTGCCAACAAACTCTCAGCTTGACCATTGGATGATAATCGGCATTGTCAAATGTTCAACTGCGTAGTTTTTGCAAAAATTTAACAACTCAATAGAAGCAAATAGAGTTCCATTATCAGATACAACACTGTCAGGTACTCCAAACCTTGAAAAAAGTTTGCGTAAACGTTTAATTGTTATTGTAGTAATGGGTCATTTACACTTTAATATCTCAGGCCATTTTGTGAAACTGTTGACCACAATTGAATAGTATGGACTATTTAGTGGTTCATATGTAGTCTTGCTCACGGTTTATCAGTGTTCAGCCATGCCTGATAGTTTATAGGTGGTGATTTTGCTGATGAATTACAACCATTACATTTTCTAACTGCATTTTGAATATCTTTGTCCAAATTTAGCCAATAAATGTAACTTCTCATCCTCACTATTCCCAGATGTCTTATGTAGAATCATTTCAAAATCCTTTTTTGTAGTGATAACAAAATTACTACTCTTTCCACATACAAAAGTACTCCATCACAACAGAAAATACTGTATTATTGTTACCCAGTTTAATTTTACTTTTACTCCATTTTGACTTAATGTCATTCACAGTTTTTTTGAATAAATGTATCCTTTTTAGAATGAATTTTTATTTTGTCTATCATGACCAGCAATTCTTTAATAGTGTTACACACCAGGCTTTAATTTTGCTTTTGGAATCCAGTGAAACAATCACAGTATCTTCAAAATCTTCTTTACATTTCAATATCAATCTGGATAAGCCATCTGTGCATCCCAATTTTTTTTTACACTAGAAATTCCATCTTAAAACCATAGTTCAATAAAGTCATAGCACAATGCTGTAGTCTGTTTGCAGTATGCATAAGAATCCCTTTCTTAGAACCAAATATACTTAATAATGGAAGATGTCATATTAACTCGCATCTGACACTACTATTATCTGTTGCTGTGGCTCATAATGCGTCAGCAATAACTATGAAGTTAGTAGTTTTTTTTACTTCCTTCAAAAGCTTTTTGACATTCTGCTGACCAATTCTATTTCATACCCTTCTTAAGTAAATTATTCAGAGGTGCTTGCAATCTGTACATATCTGGCATAATTTACTAATCTGAGTAATGATTGGAGGATCACCAAATTTGTCAGAGGAATCACGAGATCTCGGTCTCTACGCGGCCCCAAGGCTAAGATCAAAGTGTAGTATCTGTTCGCAGATTACTCACTGAATGATCGCCTATGGGGCCGGGATTCCTTCTCCGATACAGGCCAGCGGCAGGGATTCGTCCCTGTACTGGTAGTATCGTGGCTATGTCTGACTAGCTATGACCAGCTTGGACAAGCTATGACCAGCTAAGACCAGCCAAGACCAGCTATGACTAGCTAAAGCCAAAGCACTGCGACCCGGGTTTTCACCCGGGTCCATTCCCCCTCCCTTCCCACGTTAAACTCCGACCTTGTGTCACAACCTGGCCCTGTGGGAGGTCAAGTAAATCCCGTGTAGTATCTGTTCGCAGATTACTCACTGAATGATCGCCTATGGGGCCGGGATTCCTTCTCCGATACAGGCCGGCGGCAGGGATTCGTCCCTGCGCTGGTAGTATCGTGGTTACGTCTGACTAGCTATGACCAGCTATGACCAGCCAAGACCAGCTATGACTAGCTAAAGCCAAAGCACTGCGACTTGGGTGAAAACTCGGGTCCATTCCCCCTCCCTTCCCACGTTAAACTCCGACCTTGTGTCACAACCTGGCCCTGTGGGAGGTCAAGTGAATCTCGAGGAAGCATGTCTTTAATGGCATTTGCTCTAGTGGGATTTGATCTTCCTTTTTTCCTTGATTATCTGACCTAAATATTTAATCTTATCCATAAAGAACTGGCATTTCTATTCACTTAGTTTGAAACTGTAATCATGCAATAATCTGAAATAATTGCTAAATCAGTTTTACGTGCTGTATTTTCATAGTGCTCTTAATAAGTATATCATCTATGTAAGCAAACCACCGTCAAGTTCAGCCAACATTTTATCCATTATTTGTTGAAAAATACCTGGGGCTACTTTTACACTGAAGGGTAATCTTCTAAACTTGTAGAGTCCTTTATGTGTATTAATAGTCAAATACTTCTGGCATTCCTCATCCATTTCAATTTGAAGATATACCTCAGACATCAATTTTTGAAAAAAAAATTTACCACCATTTAATTTGGCAAATATATCCTCTGGAGTTGGTAGGGGATATACATGTGGCAAGAGATAGTCATCCAACCCAGTCAAAAAATCTGAAAATAAACAAATCTTACTTTTTTTTTCTAATATAAACCACTGACATGGCCCATTCTGAATAATTTATTTTTTCAATAATGCCATGGTTTTCTAATCTATCAAGTTCAGCATTAATAGACTCCAATGCAAGGGTATCTTTCTTTTAGGTTTAAAAACTGGTACCACATTCATTTTCTTTTAATTTGAAAAAATGCCTTTGGCTTTGTACATTTTTCCAACTCCTCTCAGAAAATAGTTGTGAATTTATCAGGTCATCCCATAAGTTCTGTCCGAATTTTGAATAAAGAAAACAAGTTATCAAATGTTACATTTAATTACAGATTCAATCAACAATGTATTTTCCCTGATTATCTATGACTTCCTTCCATCTATTAACAAGCTTACTAATTCCATTACTGTAAAATTCTTTTGGCTTTGATTTGAAGAACTCACAAATGTCAGTTTTAACCTCTTCCTGTGTTACAAAAGCTGTTTCTTCCAAATGATTCTGTAAGCTACGAAACAAATGGTAGTCTGAAGGAGCAAGGTCGGGAGAATACGGTGGATGAGGAATTTTCTCCCAACCAAGTTCTTCGATCTTTTGTGACGTGATTCTTGCTGTGTGTGGTCGCGTATTGTCCTGATGAAACATCACCCATTTTCGATTCACTAGTGCAGGTCTTTTTTTTTCCTCAAAGCTTGGTTCAAACGCTCTAATTGCTGACAGTATATTTGAGCATTAATTGTTGCATTAGGTGGTAAGAATTCAAAGTGGATTATTCCTTGGCAATCCCACCAGATTGAAAGAAGACCCTTTTGCCCATGAAGTTCCCTTCTTGGCTGTGGCTGGGGTCCTTCCCCTTTACCAAGCCACTGTCTACGACGCTTAACATTTCAATAAAAGATCCATTTTTCGTCGCCAGTCACAAGTCTATCCAAAAAAGGTGAAACAAGTTGGCGAGAATGGAGAGAAGAGTAGATGTCAACTTGGGATTTGAGGTTGTTTTCAGACAATTCATGAGGCACCCATTTTCCAAGTTTAGGAACTTTTCCAAGTTGTTGAAGATGACAATGAACAGTTGTATGGTTTGAACTGAGAACCACTGCCAATTCCTCAACTGATAAAGCAGAATTTTCCTCAAGGGCTGCTTCAAGAAGCTTTTCATCAAACTCAACTGGACGTCCGGTTCGATCTTCATCTTCAAGGGTGAAATCTCCACCTCTGAATTTTGCAAACCATCTTCTGCAAGTTCTTTCATTCACACATTCCTCTCCATAAATTGAGTGAATGTTTCTAGCCGCTTCGGCTGCTGAGTTTCCTTTCTTGAACTCATAAAGCATTATGTGCCTCAAATAATTCTTGGGTACTTCCATGTTAGCAGGGTTTTAATCAAACAAAATTTAATTTTATTGTTCTCTGAAATAAAATTTGATCAGTTTAAATGCATCTAAACATAAAAATAATGTTCAGCTCCATTAGACATTATAAAATACTCTTTAAATTTTGTTCATTTTAACAAAAAGTTAAAATTCAGACAGAACTTCTGGGATGACCTAATATTTTTTAGTTTACTGAGTGTTTCTTTAGCTGTAATCTTTTCCTCTGATGAACAATTCATTTTTCCACAGAATGAATTAATTGGCCAATTCCATAGTTCAAATAATTCTAGCCAATCAACACCTAGTAAATTCGAGTTGGAATTTTTTAACACGTAAACATCTGCTTTTTTAGTTGTACCTGCAAGGCCGATGTTACACATAATTTTCTCAAAAAAAACTAATTTCTTGCCTAATATACCTCTTGCAACTTTGTCAGTTTTTTTAAAGTTAGGCTTGCCAATTCTGTTCCAAATTTGTTCATCAATAATTGTAATATCACTACCAGTGTCCAAGCGATATCCCACCATAGGGTTATTCATATTTACATTCACAAATTTTCTATTCTTTGAACTTTCCAGTTTTTTAGCTGGTAGCACTACTTTCAACAAGTTAATTTGTGTATTTCTTTTGCTTTTCGACTTGCAGTAGTTTCATTTGTAACCTGTTTTCCCACAATTAAAACATTTTTTGGTTTTAAATGGACAGTTCTTTCTCTAATGAAGAATACCACAGCCATAGCATGGGTTAATTTTGGCAGTATTTTTATTTCAGATTTTTCTTTGGTACTACTGTCTTTTTTTAACTACTTGTATTTCTGATATGCCATTTTGTTCAATTTTTTCTGTATCATGCCTTAAATTGACAATTTTTTGGCATTCTTCCACAACAGTCTGTATCACTAACTGAATCCTGTTCAAGTTTTGTAAGGATTTGAGAGTGTATTTCTACATAGTTGTTTGATGTTAGGCCTTTAATGAAGATTAGACATTTAAGTCAGTCTGGGGATAGTTGATCCAGTTTAAATTTCTCACACTCATAGTTGACTTTAACAGCATATGTGAAAAAATCTTCATTTTCATCCTGAATAAGGTTCATGCATTGCCAACATGTATAAAAAAGGGAATTCTTTTCACCAAAAATTTTTGATAATATCAACACTGTTTTATTAAATGAGTATTCAGTAAAATGGAATTCAGATATTTTTCATGTTCAGCAGGGCACAATTTTTCTAACAATTTTCATCTGCCCATCCTTGATATTCTTCTCTGAAAATGGCCTCATACCTTCTGAAGTACTATAGGAATGTAATGTTTTCTTCTGGGAAATTAAATTCAATATTGAGTTAGCGACCGAGTCAAGTGAAAATGAAATTGACACATGATCTATTCCTTGCTTTTCTAGGATTGCCTTCAACTGTTCTCAATATTCAATCTGCTCCCACTGCATTTGTTGTAATAGTTGCTAGATAATTATCTTAAAATTCTTCCATAGTAGTCCTTAACTAGGAAGAAAAAATTTTTTCCTAATAGCAGTATGTCATACATACCTGGAATTTATCACCTTCCACATTGCCCTATGAATATGCACACACTCCACAAAATTCTTTTCTGTTGAATTATGAATTTTCTTTGCTAGCTATTTATGCTAAGTGAGATAAAAAAAATTTATTTTTATTTTTTGTGTGAATTTGAATCCTCATCGCCACTGTTATGTCTTCATTCCATTGAATGACGATAACACAATCATGAAATATAATGACACTTGGAGTCAATGTAGTCTTACAATATTCTGTAGTTAGGATATAAGGCTTGCTCCCGGCTAGCCTTCTGCTGATGATTATCGGTGTCAGTATATATGATATTTGGATGAGTCCAAGTCATATTCTGGAGAGTGTGTTCAATCTCCACAACAGTATGTTATAACTATAAATTATTAAATGCATTAAAAATACATAAGTATTATCCAATTAAATCATTACAAAATTGAAAAACAAAGCTTCTGAAATATTTTGATTTTTTATCCTTTTTGTGTATATGGTAAATCAAATTTTCGATTTGGAGGTGATCTTTTTCAAGAACTAAAACAAATTAATGCTTTTTCATTACTTTTGAACAAAAGATCATTGATATAGGAGACAGGAACATAGAATTACAAAAAAGTCATAACCAGGTCTATATTTACAAATGAAAAGTAAGAAGATAAAAGGAGAAATGAAATATATAATAAATAAGAAAAGCAATGCAATGGTAAGAAATAGAAAGAAGGAAGAAAATATGGAGAGAAGAATGAGACCTAAATGATAGGATAAAGATTTGATTAATTTTTTTTTTATGACTTATCAACCCTTTGCAGGTTATTTAAAGTCATAAAATATTTTTAGATTGTAAGAATTTTTCATAGGTAATGATGATTTACTGTTATAAGTCCTACTAATTAAACCATAGCTGGATCATTTTACTCATTTTGAAATATTGAATTGATTGATTGAGTTGGTTTCTACTGCTTATTTTTTTTTTTTGCAGGTTATTTAAAGCCAGAAAATTATTTTTTAGATAAGATTTTTTTTGGAGATAATTAATGATACAAGTCTTACTAATTAATCCATAGCTGGGTGGGAAAAAAGGTGGATTCATACTTTTCCCAAGAGTATTTGCATGTAAGAGAATATAACAAACCCAACTGGAATGGTAACTTGACTCCAATTTACAATTATGATCCACTACCCATTACACCACCCTCACATCCAAAATTACAGCACCTGATATTCCCAAGCAGTCACTCATCTAGGTACTGTATTTGAACCGATCTTTCAATGTGATGTGGCTATAAGCAGGATAAAGATAGATTGAGTAAAAAAGACGAACAATAATTGAACATATTAGAAAGCAGAAAGATGTAAAAAGGATGGAAAGGAACAAAGAGACTACAAATGGCAAAAATCTGTAAAGAAAGATGCAAAAATATCAAAAAATTAACATAGCAAAAAAAAAAAAAAAAGGAAAAATGTAAAAAAAAAAAAAAAGAAAGAAAAAAAGAAAATAACACAAAAGAAATGAATGGTGTGTAAATGAAAAGAAAGAGAAGAAGGGGAGATATTTAGAAAAAGAAAACAACAGAAAGAAAATACAGATGAAAGGTAAAAATCTAAGAAATAAAAAAAAAAACATGAAAGGACTAGAAATGGTTTGATTCTTTCTACACTTTCAGAGTCAGCACTACAAATGTGCTTCAGAAATATTGCTTGATAGCATCCTTTTTTTTTATTCAGTGGACTAGCAGTACACAGAAATATGTTGAACATGTTCTGGCTGTATGTGTATTTGTGAAGGTGTTTTTGCAAATACTGAGTGCAAACAGTTACTGGTTGTGTATAATTTTTCTGATGAAACTGAGGAGCTAATAAAAAGACTACAAATAAGAAATTAGCAAAAATTTAAAAAAAAATACAGAGAGAGAGTAGAAAAAAAAAAAAACAGTAAAATTATATCAGAGAAATAAAAACAAAGAATTCTCTTTCAGAGTAAATAAAAAGTAAAAAGGAAAAAAAAAAAACTGGAATAAAGAAGAAGTGAAAGGTAAGGAACAAAAGAGAAGAGAAAACGTAAGAGATTAAAAAATACCATAAATAGGAGAAAATAATTAAACAGAAAGCTAGCATAATGATCTCTCTTCCTGGTTTAGTCTTGAATCAAGTAGGTTAAACTTAGTAGATATGAAGAAGAAAAAGGAAGAAAAATAACATCAGGAAAGTTAAAGTAAAAGGCATGAGACGAAAGAAAAGCAGATTAAATTAGAGAAAGGCAAAAAAAAAATATAAGTAAAAAAGAAAAGCCAAAGAGACAAGAAAAAAACAAAATAAAAAGGAAAAAAGAAATAAAAATAATAGACATCATGAAATAAAAGATAAGTTGGGAAATAGAAACAAAGGAAAATAAAGAGAAAATAACAAAAAACAAGTGATAAGTAAATGAACATAGAAAAGGGGTACACAAAATAGAGAGAAAGATTTTTTTTAAATCATTTCAACCCAAGCAAGGCAATAACATCCCTAAGACGCAAAGGGTTATTGGGGGTGAAAGAAAATGAGATGTCATTAGTGAAGAGAAAGGACAATAAAAGAACAGATGTCAAGTAGACAGAAAATAGTGAATGATATTACTATCGTTAAAGATTGTAAGTGGCAGGGAAGCAAACTGGAAAAGAGTTCCACAGGCAAGAAATGCAAGAAAAGAAGCTATTGGAATCGAACTTACGGCTACATCTAGCTATTTGAACAGTGAAACGATGAATCCTAGTTGCTAATCTAGTAATACACTTAAATTTATTCAGTCAAAGTACCAAGAGGGAAAGCTCATCAGAACAATTGCCATGAAAATGTTTATAGAAAAGACACAGGGAAGCTATGTCACAGTAAATAGAAAGTGACTGAAGTCAAGATACTAGGTCAGGACTGCTAACATTACAGATCCTTCTTTGGATTTTGTCGAGAAACTTGAGATATATAGCAGGAGTACCAAACCAGATATGGTAGCAATATTTAATGTATGGATTTATAAATGTGCAAAATGGATTCTGGTGAGAAAAATTGTCTGGCATGGCACAATGAACCAACTTTCCTAGCAGCAGCCCTAGCAATTGATTCAATATAACCATATACCACTTCATGTCAGTGTAAACATGAAACCAAGAAAATGCAAAAAGTTGCTCTCCTGGAAGTTAGCATCAGCCATGCTAATGAAAAGCAAAAGTAGTTCTCTATGATAACTAAAAGATATAAATTTTGTTTTGGATGTCATTAAAATTTACAAGTCATTTCTTGCTCCAGTTAACAACTGATTGGAGGTCATTTTTTAGATCAGTTGCCAGTTTTACTTTATCAGATCTATCAGGCTATCTATTAAGACAGGAATAAATATTTGTGTCATAAGCATAAATTCTGAATTGGGAACTGATGACATGAGGAATGTCATTGATGAAGATAAGAAACAATGTAGGTTCAAGGATAGAGCCTTGGGGGGTGCCCACATTAATGCGAAATAATCTAGAAAAATGCCCGTTCAACACAACTCTCATTACACAATTTGCTAAGAAAGATTGGATCAAGTCAAATATTCGACCAGAGACAGCATAGACCTTGGGCTTGTGAAGAAGGCCAGCATGCCAAACCCCGTCAAATGCTTTTGAGATATCTAAACCCACAGCCCGAGCCTCACCATTCTTATCTAAAGCTTGATACACAAATTCAGTAACAACTGTTAACACATTGTTGGTTGACCTAGAGAAGGGAAATCCATACTGTTTATTTGAAAGAAAGATATGTGAAGTGAGATGCTTAACCAATTTACAGTTGATTAGAGCATCTAGTACTTTACAAAAAGAGGTAAATGACTAATAGGGATCAAAAGTTTGACCATGAGTTCTTAAAGGCAGGAACTACAGAAGAGGATTTCCAACAAGCAGAAATTCAAGAAGCAGAAAGGTATCTATTGTAAAGTTTGGAGGGAACAGGAGCCCAGTTCCTTAGGACAATTTCAAGGATATTGTCAAGTCCACATGCCTTGTGGGGATTTAGTTTGCAGATGATGCCAGAAATCATGAACATATCACTCAGTAGAGATTCCATTCAAGGTGGAAAATCAGGGAAAGATAATACTGTCTCTGATATTGAGCACTTTTCCCATTGATATAGCATACCTCAAAAAATCATATATATATATATATATATATATATATATATATATATATATATGTATGTGTGTGTGTGTGTGTGAGAGAGAGAAAAAGGATGCTGAAAAGGTCTTGGCTGACCTAGAAAACTAATTCTGATATTTGGTTTTTTATATATATATATATATATATATATATAAAATTGTATTGTTTAAATTTATAATTGTATTATTTAAATCTTTGAGTATCAGACAGCATTTGTAGATATAGACAGTGTAGACATAGAAACCAACACTGAATGGTAACTGTCAGTTTTTATGTGTCAAGAGATCATCAGTCCTCAATGCTTTATTACTCTTCTTGTTCTTACTCCTTCGTAATGTTTCTGTTTTCTAATTCTTCCATACCCCTTGTGATGTGTCTTAGTGGCTTTAATGTCTTGCTTGGGAGTGAAAAAATTTATATATATATATATTGTATTCCATTTCAAATTAACATCAGTTATAAGGAATAAACACTTTGTAAAAACAATAGTTTTCAAAACAAAATCCAATGTCTATTATATTCTGTTCTTTTCATGCCAATTGATTTAAAATGAATTATCACTTATAGGAGACAATATCTGTAGTCCTGATATATTCTCCTTAAGTGGAAACCATTATATATATATATATATATATATATATATATATATATATATATATATATATATATATAGAAAGAGAGAGAGAGAGAGTGAGTGAGTGAGTGAGTGAGAGTGGGAAGGAGAAAATGAAACATTTTTTACCCAAATTAACTGAATGACATTTACCATAATTGTGTGATGGAAGCTTTCTATATCTTCTGTTTTTGTTTTCTTTATAATGATTCTCACACTGTACAAAGCCAAAGTGCCACTCAAGGTAGATGTTTACAGAGTAAGAGGCACAGTTTATGGGATATGTGGGGAAGATAACAGTTCACTCTAGATTTGAACAGGTTTATATTATAGTGATCACAGAAGCATCCTCTATTTGCAAAAAACAAAGAAGCAAAATTTTTATTTTTTTCCTTTCCTTTCATTCATATATGCTCTCCCCAAATGCAATACAAGAAGTTATTGTATTTTTAAATGGATAGTCTATTTCTATACATTAAAAACAGTTTTCAATTTCTTTTTCTATTCTTTTACTATTTGGGCTGACTGATGCTACTTCAGTATATATGTATCCACAAATACAGGTATGGTTTTCATGAATATTATATATGAAAATATTATAAACATATAAAATGATGGTCAAATTTAACCAAATAGTATTTCATTTGTGCATGAAGATGCAGTCTACACATGGCTATGAATACTGCCAGATCACACTTAGGTTTTTATACTGAAAATATATGGGATAAAAAACAGAACCAATTTGTCAAATATACACTTCTAAAATCCTGTAATAAAAACAAATTAACCAAATGTACTTAAAGATTACTTTCAGTTTAAATGAAGAAGAAAGATTTGTTATTTTTTGTTTTTGAAAGAAAGTCTATATGAAAACAAATTAGTTATAAATTTACTTCCCTTAGAATCTATCTTTATATTTTAGAGCAGATTTAAAAATGTTGTAGATTTTAGAGCAGATTTTAAAAAGTTGTAGATATATTTACAGAGATGTGCTATTAAGTTGTACAAAAGGTTTCAGTTTCTTTGAAATAGAATCTGGGAAAACTTAACATTTTATACTTTTAGACATTAGATGCAATGAATTTAGAACTTATCAAACTATAGAAGTGGCAGAAGATAATAAAATTATATTCTCTGTCATTCTAGAGATGGAAGAAGATAATAAAATAACAATTTTTAAAATTTTAATGCTGTCATTGTGCACAAAATGATAAAATTTCCTAATATAAAGATTGGGTTTTCCACATTTTAATGAAACACCAAATGGCACACTTTAAAGAAAACATATCTTTAACATCGGTGAGACAATAAAGCATCATATTATAATTCTGCTTGTTCCTTCATTCCTTCATTATTTAGCACATATGTTATGTCTTACCATTACCTCATAAATAATAGGCCATTCCTGTTTGACTGCAAGGATAGACCTCTAATAGTTTATCTGCCCCCTGCTCACAAAATAGAAGTAAAGATATATCAAAATGTGCTGTTTGGTTTTAGAGACAGAAAGAAAGAAAAAAAGGGAAGATGAAGGAGGTGATAACACTCTCACATTTTTAATGTCAGCTTCTGTGAAATGGAAAACTATGTCAATTTTTAATATTTGCATTTGTACACTCTTACTTCTTTAAATAATAACCTCCATTCATATTTATGATTGTTATTGTCATATTTTGTTAAAGTTGTTAAGCTTAAATATTTAAGCAATAGGGAAATTTCCACAGCTAATTTATAGTTGTGGAGAGCTTATTCAATAATTAACTTAAAAATTAAGATTCATCAGAAAATTCAAATAGTGAAGCCATGAAATTTTCAAGGGTATTGCTAATAAGTGAATCATTTTATTTTATTTTTATTTTTTACACTGATACTTAGTTAAGTCATACATTTTAGCTGCATCAAGGGTGGTCTTCAGTGATGCACTGTTCTCATCGCCGATTTCGGGTTTCGCATCATATCGACTCCAACAGCAACCCCGACCTGATTCTAGGTGAAACAGGCCGCCTCCTTGAAAGCGTCGTGCTACGCACCGCGACTTTGCAAAAAACAGAAATTCATTAGTAAGGCTGGACTTCGACCGTTCTTATTGACACATGTCAGTCAGCGTCAGCCAATGAAAACAGGGCTTTTCACACTCCACTTCTATATAATGGTGTCTTATTACTAAATCCGGTTTTTTATTTCCGGAATCCATACCGAGGTAAGCTGGTATCTTTATTACATTGTTTACATCCTTGTTTTACCTTTTAAATACTAATCCCATATCCATCCCAAATCTTTAACTAAAGCCACACTCATATCCAACTCAAAACTAATCTATATTAGAGCTTTCTCGAAATAAATTTGCTAAAAAAAAAAAAAAAAAAAAACCCGTATACACGTTTGTAATTTACCGACTAAAAAAAAAAAAATACAATTGACTTCTCATTCATTTAAATCAGGTGTTTATTTGGAATCTTAATTTGAGATAAAAAAAAATTATATTCATTTTTTTTAAAGTAATACTAATGGCTAGCTACTTATTTCTGAACAGACCCACCTGCTACAGCAGCTAGCCAATCTTTGTTGCAGACACCTGCTCAGACATATTTTTGTTTGTTCAACATCCACCAGTGGTTTATACTGGAACTATGCTGAGCATACCTTAGTGACAGTTTTTGAGAGAGAGCACATCATCTAGCATGATCAACAATTTGAACAAGGCCAGTACCCTCAATCATGATGACTTTTGACCTCATGTTAGCACAGCTATTGATGGCCTCTAAACATTTCTATCTAACCACTCACAAAGTTTGAGTTGGCCCATGGTATGGCTTACAGGCATATACGAAAGGTACTATGTACTGTGATCACTTCTCCAGGATGATAATATCAAGGTCACCTTCCAGACAAATCAACCATGACGAGATTTGAACCCAGTTCTCATGGTGAGAAAGTGAACATTCTAACCACTTGGCCATATGCCCATATTTTTTTAAAATAGCCATTTACCTTCTAAAACATCTCTACTCAGACTCACATGCAAAGATTGGTTTAGATAAAACTACCACTGTCCACCTGTGTATATCAAGAAGTAAAAAAATAAATATAATTATTTAAGACACAGTGTGTGTGTGTGTGTGTGTGTGTGTGTGAGAGAGAGGTTCTTTCAGCCGATCCAAGATGGAGGTGCCAGGAAATGAAACTCAGATTCTATGCAGAAGTGTCAAACCATATATAAATAATCCAGTCATTCTTGACAGGTACTATACAAATACAGATAATTATGTGTTGTATTCTGTTATCTAGATACCATATCTAAATAATGGACCTGATTTTAGTATAGAATAAAAATTACTCTATAAGAAATTTATCTTATAATAGGAACTTGACACAGAATGATAAATAATAAACATGCTAATTAATTGGTGCAGAAACTGAACATAATATTGTGGGAATTATGAAGTCAGTGTAAACCACATCATTCCTTCTTATTACTTTCTTTGGCTGCAAATGAAATATATGCAAAAAGGCTGCATGTCTACTGGCAACCATCATTGTTCCCTTAAATTAGTTACTTACCTCTAAATCTGTAACTTCAGCAATTATGGATATCAGGTTTCAAAAGATTCTTGTTATAATCTTGTTATGTAAGAATAAAGTGTCACTGCCAACACTTGTGTTTGAACATAGATCACCAGTGAGCAAACACAGACAATCCCATTATTGAATTAAGTAGACCACGTGACCATAGAGGAAATGCACATATGGGAGTTAGTGTGTGTCTAATTGATCCTTATTTCTATTCTATCCTCTATTACTATTTGGATTGCTACTTCTATTCTATCCTCTATTACTATATGGTTCACTATTCTCTACTCTATTCACTATACTATTTCTCTATACAGATTACTGTTCAAGCAAGTATTATTGAGCAAGTGCTATTAGTATGAGTGTTATTCAAAGGCCTCTGACACCAGTATTGTCCAACAGCGTACTATAGTTGTATCTGCGATTACAAAGTCTCTACTATAACGAGCATTAGGAAAGTGACAACAAGTATTCATTGGCATCACAAAAGAAGTTAGAAATAAGAAGTTAGAAATACTTCAAAGTTGAGAGTTGCTGGTTTCTTTCAGCATACACTTACATGTCAAATCAGTGAATGGTAGAAAATGAACTGCTCTGAAGCAGATTTTTACAACAACTGACTTCGCCAGCCAACTCACTTAATTTTGGTGCCAACCACTGAAAGCCTGGGTGAAAACCCTCAGCGTCATGGCATCCAACCACATCAAAGAGTTCTCTGAAGTCTTTAGATCTAAATGACCCAGAGAAGTTTCATTCATAAAAATAGATTCTCTTAACACTTATCAATAAAAAAATTTTTAATCACACTTTTTTATTATTTTTCAAGTTATATTTATTCAAGATTGAGATTATTGTTATTTTTTTATTTCTTGAATCCAGTTGCTAATTTACTTGAGGATAATTGGGGAATTCACAAATCAAAAGATTGATTAAAAAAATAATATACCCAAAATTTGCAGTAATTTTTTTCAATAACAAAAAAGTTAAAGAAATTTAAATTTATTTAAAAAAAATAAAAAACAACTGTTGGCTGGTTTTACAGCATTTTTGGATTATTTACTGCATAGGACAACTATTGAGATTTGAACTCACTACTCAGTTGTAATGGCTAACCAGACAAGCCTCAAAAGCCATTGCCCTATTTCAAGGTGCCTCTAACAACAATTAAAATATAAATATTTTCTTTGTATAAGTTCTTGGAAACAAATTTCTCCAAAACATCAATAAATTCTAAGTTCTTGACAATATTGCAATATTTGTAATTACCATAAGAATAATCTTGTTAAGTAGTTCTTGGCAATCTATCTTGGAAAAACTTAGCATTTTCATTAGTTAACTAGAAACACAAATAAATCTGTACTATTATTTAAACATTAGAGAGTGAATTATTACAGTGGTGTTTCTTCTTGCTATAATAGGTTTACTATAAATACTATGATGTACTATACAGTTAATATACAACTATATTGTTAATATATGATTTTCAGTCTATTATCCATTCTTATTAAACTGGTGTTGAAACAAAGTGGAATGCAAAAATGGTTATGCTGTTAATATAAAATCTCTTGACTAAATACCTACAAATTATCAAGAAATCTTTATTAGGAAATGACAAAGCAGGCTCATCTTTATGAATGGATTTAACTTTTCATTATTTCATATATAATGAGAATTATTCAGATGAGTCAGTATCAAACCAGAATGTGAATATTTGATCCGGGTAAATTTCTTCAAGTGTTAAATTTTATAGCATGTGTTTCATCAAGATAAATGAAGTATTAACCTGTTGAACACATAGCACATTAGTATTAAACCACTGAACACATAGTACACTAGTATTAACCCATTGAACACACAGTACACTAGTATTAACCCATTGAACACACAGTACACTAGTATTAACCCATTGAACAAACAGTACACTAGTATTAACCCATTGAACACACAGTACACTAATATTAACCCATTGAACACACAGTACACTAGTATTAACCCATTGAACACACAGTACACTAGTATTAACCCATTGAACACAGAGTACTAACTTAATGGTGCAATGCTCTATAGTGTCTAATCACTAGTAAACTTGTAAAAGCATGTACCTCAATTTTAGAGTCTATAGAATAACTTGAAATATAGCTTACTGTGTAGTATTGCTCTGTAGTCTAAGGAATAGCATAAATCTCTAATGTCTGCATATTTCATTCAATTTTTTCTGCAGTTCAGTTTTTGTGTCTGTACAAAGTGGAATCAAGATACTGATAAAATCTTGCCTGATGCATATATTTACCCATTATTTAAAAACTTAAAATTTTGGCTTCCTAACATTCTTTTGTTTTATTGATTAGTTTAATTAAATATGGCGGTTCAAACAAAACATGATCAAATTGTCCCATTGAAAATGGCTGGTATGAAGAATTGTGTGGCGCTAAAACATTGACTGTTTGCAGAAGAACTGTTTTTAATGCATGGAAAAAGTTTCAAGAGGAGCAAACAACCTCAGTCACTTATATAACATATGTGATCATAACTGGCTTAGGCAATCATATATCTTTCGATACATGACTGACAAGGCAGATTTTTTCCCACAGTAGGTTTCCATTTCTTTCTGCAGTAGACCAGTTGCCATCCAAGGCTATAGAATCCGGTCTGTCCTGCTATTTACCCATAGCTGGGGGGAGAAGAGGAGCATTCATACCTTTCCCAAGGGTATTAGCAGATAAGTGAATGTAATGGATTCAACTGGAATTTAAATTTGGCTCTCCGATTCCTCAGTCCGATCCAATTCAGAGAAGAAACCATTTAGTTCCCAGCAGGAGAGCCATTGATGCCATCATAAAGAGGTTGAAGAGAAACCCACAATCAAGAATAAGGAAGATGGAAAAGGAGGATTGTGCAAGAGGATTTTAGGCTAAAACCATACAAGATACAACAACAGCTGCTCTCAAGTGCCTCCAAGCAAAAATGCAGAGGAAAGAAAATATTGGAGGAGATGCAGCATGCCACAGACTAAAGATTTCATTTGGTCGGATGAGAAGTTTTTCACTGTAGAGGCTGTAGTCAACTATCAAAATTTATAGGGTTTACATCACTTCCCCAGGAAATATTTCTGAAGATGTCTCAAAACAATTCAAGCTACAGAAACCAACTGGTACCAGGGTCTGGGCTGCTGTTGTTTCTGATTGTTTGAAATTGCCCTCAGTTTTCATTGAAGAAGAAATGAAAGTGATGAGCAGAGTTTACCAGCAAATGTCGGCAGGAGCCCTGGTTGTCTGTCAGATTTGGAAGTCACTATGTCTTTATTCAAGATGGAGCTCCTGCATAAATGGACAATTTGATGCAGAACTCATCCAAGAGATATTGCTGGGGATTTTTCTTAACAAGTCAATTTGGCCTCCGTCAAACCCTGGCACTTATCTTATGCCCTTTGTGCTAGCAGTATAACCTGTCTTTGACCGGGTTTTTCATTACTGGGAATTTTTGCCGATGAATTGGAGCAGTTTGAGTTTAAAGTCAGCCCACCTGAAAATCAACATTAGTAACAACATTTGGGTGCAATTGAGGCACATCCCCAAATGAAGGGTTAACAATTTGAATGGGGTGGGAAGGAAAAGGGAACTATATAATAATAATAGTATTGTAATAATTTAAACTATTTATTTTTATTAAAGTTTTTATGAAACATATATGCAAGAACAGATAGTAAATAGTAAAATGTTACTGAGAGTTATAATGGACAGAAAGTAGTGGAGAGCTATTGTCACCAACAATTTGGACTCAAAACTGGCACTGAAGAATTATCTATCAAACAAAAAAAATTCATCAAAATCAGATGAAAACTGTGGAAATACATAAATAACATCTGATCACACACACACATATATATATACATATAGGCACACATTTTGAGAATTATAGATATAAGGTTGGAGAGTGACAATTCAAGTATCTCATACTCAAATGTTTTAGACCTGAAAGAAGTTCTTATGACATTATGGTACAATATGTGCAAAGAGGTAGTTAAAAAAATCATGCACTTTAGTTGAGAAGAGATTAAGGGGTATGATGAAAACAAAGAGCAGCCATTTTGAATTGTAAATATATGTAAAATATTGCCAATAAATATAAAAATCAACTTGTAAACTTTCATTAACCAAAACCTAAAACTTTTTATTTTATGATAAAATGAATAACAAGTAAATGTATATGCTGTACCTGATATTTACTGGCAGAACTGACTGACTAAAAAAGAATTACACAGCCTAACATGTAATTAGAATAAGGCTGTTTATGTAAGCAACTTTGTACTGGCCATTTGCTGTTCTTCACTGCTGGTTTATTGTAATATGTAGACAATTCTGAGATAAACAGTGTTTAAGTAAGTGGCCAGATCTTAGTTTCAATTGCCTAATTCAAATAAAATTCTTATCAAGAAATGAAAAATGATCTGCTAGTGAAATAATAAAAAAATTCATTTTTAATTTAAATCATAATCAGTGTGAAATTATTTGTATTCTTTGAAGTAATTGAATTAAAATCAAACATAATACAATTCACGATTTAAACATACCAAAAAAATATATCAGTAAGGAGATTAAGTTTGATTAGAAAAATAAGTTAATTAAAATAGTCAAGAATATTAGTGTATAAGTTTTTGGCAAAAATGAGTTCTTTTCTCTGGCAATAGATAAAATTCAAAGAAAAATAATGATCTGAAACAAATTGGATTTGGTAAAAATAAGTTCTTTAGATAGTGTAGTCTTCATATTTCTTTCATTGCCAATTATTATTAATCTTTGACTAATATTTCTTTTTTTATATTACACCTCATAAAATAAATAACCTAGCAGCTGTACATAATATAAGTTTTCCAGAGAATCCATCTGTGCATGCTTTGGAACAATAAAATTGGACTATTTCAATTCAGTCTGAAATCCCTGCTGATTTCTTTTCTATTTTTTTAATTTCATTTAGTTATTTGTTATTGCTTCTTCCTATATATCTTAATTCGCAAGAGAATTTCACGTGAGCTATAATTGCACCTGCCATCTTTGATAAAATACATAGTTGCTTATGTATAATAGAGTAAATATTTATTCATTCGCATAAATAAATATCAACTTCTCATGTAAAATCAAAGTTCGGTCCAACTAACATGAATGAATTCCATACCACCAGCTCAAGTGGATATTTATTATGGCTTGGCTTTGCAAAAGAAAAACATCTAAATATGAATGTACTACTAGCATAATATATATCTTGAACATCAATATGTTATGTGCATATCCCAAAACCCAAAATGCTGAGATAATTTCAAGTCAGTCAGTTATGTGCCATGCGTGACACACATGTAGGCGATCATGTATCTTTTGATACATGACTGACAAGGCAGATTTTTTCCCACAGTAAGTTGCCATTTCTTTGTGCGGTAGATCAGTTGCCATCCAAGGCTATAGAACCCAGTCTGTCTTGCTATTTACTTATAGCTGGGAGGAGAAGAGGAGGATTCATACCTTTCCCAAGGGTATCAGCAGATAAGTGAATGTAATGGATTCAACTGGAATTTGAACTCAGCACTCTGATTCCTCAATCCGAGCTGCTATCCATTACTCCACCATGCCTCTTCTGTGTATTTCAAGTACAGATTCAGAATTGATTTAATCTATTAGATTAAATCATAAATAATTTCTTGTTTTTGGAAACCAACTGTAAAAACAAATGTATCATTCTAACTACTTGTGGTAGCTAAAATAAATTTTTGTTGTACACTAATCTACCTTACTTTTTTCATGGTAATGGTAGCATACACAGTGAATTAAAAGAAAAATGTTGTTCTCCTTGATGACAGTGCAAGGTGGCATACAGCAAGAATAATACAAGAAAGCATTTTGGAACTTGGCTGGTCTGTTCTACCACATATACCATTCCAGCATTTCTTAGCTTGCTGGAACCAATATCAAATTACTTAAAGGTAACATCATTTGCAACAAATTTTGAGTTTCTTTAATATTGTGGTGAACAATCACATAGAAGCAAGCAAGTCAGAGTGGCTTGTATCTGGTGCAAAAGAAAATAAGTTCCTTACCTCATCACACGAGATATATCATCTGCATTTTGTTCTTTGAAAATGGCATTAATCTCCACTCTTCGTGTTGGATGGTTCCAACAGTATGGGCTGTAAATGTAGCTTTTGTACAGCTTAGCATAGTTTAACCAATAGCAAGTCGTATGCTGATTGGTTGAACTGGAGGAGGCTATTTGCCTGGGTAACTGAGAACAAAAGCAAAGACCACTAATTGGTTAGTTGGCTGTGGTGTTGGCATGATAAAAGAGGGCTGAAACAGTGAGAAAGGAGAATTGTTTTTTGTGTTGGTGAAGTGTGCAGAACGGTGGATTGAACACAAAATATTTTGGATTGTACGAATGATGTCCGAGAAATAGAGACTACAGATATGCACACACACACACACACACATATGTATATATATGTATGTATATATATATATATATATATATATATATATATATATATTACACCTCAAAACAATCCATCCAGATGGGCTTAATCACAAATTTAACAACATAGAATTAATATATAACCCCATTAATCAAGCTCTACCCACATTTTTCACCCACATAGATATGCCTGCAGAGATGTTGAGGTCTCACATTTATACACACACCCATACTAATATATACACACATCATACACACTCCCAAAGAACTAAATGATAACATACACAACACAGATACATCCCCTTCCCAGGAACCAATAAAACTGTCATAATGACCAAGGGAATCCAGAGTAACATGAATTTATCCAGCCTCTATCTTAATAAACAACTTAAAAGAGGACGTTTGACCAACACAAAGACTGACCAAAATTAACAATAAAAAAACAAATGAAAACTACAGATAAAGTTCATTTTCTTCAGAAAGTCATTCATTCCAGTAGTTCACTGCTACTAACAAGCAAAAATTTTGATCTCCTGATGATGGCCATGCTGACCATGAAACTAGTCGAGGAATCTAATTGAAATAATAAAACAAAAAAATATTAATATACAACCCAGTGTGTCTGAAAATTTTAATTTTTTAATTTATCAATATTTTTATTGTTCAAAACACACACACACATATATATATATATTCAAACAAGTTTGATTAAAAAGAACCAACAAGGTCTGTCTGTTTAAATTTTGATTGTATTTTTTGAAATTTAAATAAGGTGCTTAACACTTCAAATGCACATAAAGCCTGCTTAACCAATGAAGATCAAACACAAAAATAAAAAATATCAGGATTTCTTTCTATCTCCATATTTCATTCTCTGATGAAGTTTTAATAAAAGTGAAACATGTTAGATTTATAAACATTTCCTATTTGTTCTTTACCATAACATTCTGTTAAATTCCAATCCATATTTGATCCCTATATATGATTTAAAAACACCATGACATGTCAGTCTCTAGCATTTGTGTCTCAAACTAATTAGTGCTTATTTCCAAACCAGCAGAGACATATACTAAGGTACAATACAAACAGTTTTCTGATATATTTTTTATCATATAGTATGTTGAAGGTGTCATTCAACTTAGTCTGTACTGAAGAGTATCTAATGAAAGCTAAAATGGTTCAGCAAGGCAACAGAAATGTGGTTCTGAGAATACCATAGACTGAACATGTGAGTAGCATGGCAATTTGGGGGAAAATAGAAACAAAAAGGACACTTAGAATCAAAAAGAGGCAAAAAATGAGGAAAGAGGGCTTGGAGAATTTGACACAACAGGGCACATCGAAGGATACCAGCAAGTAACCTAACAAGCTAGTGTAAATGGTTAGCAGAACAGGGAATAGGGGAAATAGCAAAAAGACAGACCTTACTAAGAGCTACAAAGGACAATATAATGAGGAGAACCATGATCCCCTACATCCTAGAGGTACATGGCACATAGAAGAAGGCAATGTTCTATTTTTCCCCAAAATGGCTAACAACAGCTAGCTTTTAAAAAAAAACACAATCACTTGTCCTCTTATACTGTAAAGAGAAAATACTTATAGCATATGATTACAGAAACAGTTTTTCTCTTACCTGTGGTAAAATATCACGTAACCCTAAATAATAATAATACTCACAATGAACAGGTATGGTGAAAATAAGCATACAATAAAATATGGATATTTCATTGTCTCACAAAGGGAGTTGGTTTACACATCACAACTACACCGCAGAGTGAATGTACTATTTGAACATTTTCTATTTAAACCAAATATTTAATTATTCCTCCTGAAGAACAGAAAAATGATAAGTTCAAAAAATGTGTATTTAAAATACATGTTAGAATTTCGTATGGTTTATTTTCTCTTTATGTATTTGACATACAAGGGTAATGAGTACATTTCTGTCTTAATTTCTGGGATGAGGAGTTATTATTTACACTATTTACATTTGGACTATTTTCTGCATCTTTGTTGTTGTTGCCATAACATTTCAGCCATTGTACCCTTCAGTTCAGTCCAGAATTCCCCGTAGGTTATCTGGATTGATATACAACTGATGAAGGCCAGATGGCAAAAAGCCGGAACATTGTGAGAACAACAACAAAGATGAGGACATGCTGGTTATTTGGTAGTATTTTAAACAGACTTGGGTGAAGGCACTACAATTTGTTAGTATGTGTCTATTGTTGGTAATTATTTTTATGTAAAAATATATTACTAGTATTTTTATACTTTCATAGTGTTTTGTTTTTGTTTAGGGTCTCACTATTTGTCCATAGCCAG
This sequence comes from Acanthosepion esculentum, assembly GCA_964036315.1. Taxonomy (NCBI): domain Eukaryota; kingdom Metazoa; phylum Mollusca; class Cephalopoda; order Sepiida; family Sepiidae; genus Acanthosepion; species Acanthosepion esculentum. Next base: position 62,087,252 of record OZ038501.1, read on the forward strand.
GACCGTAACAGGTGCTACCACCCCAGGTTAAGGCGGACCTGGGAACAACAGCAATTTATAGGTGCTTCCTGGCTCCTCAAAACTGTCAATCTTCCGATCAGACATCTTGGTGCCAGATGTAGTTTATCGTCATACCCAGGACTACATTTAGCAAATAATGCATGAATTATTTAAAACATATTTGAACACATTTGATAGGAATTTAATTTACTTGTAGTGACTAGTACAGACATTTGGTTGTTCTTTGTCAGATAATAGTAGTTTAATGAAATGTATAATAAATAAAATGTGTACAGTGTATGTAGAAAAAGCAAGTTTTCAATATTGTCTTATATATTCAGTGAAAGGTAGTGTCTCAGGAATATCTCAAAATGTAACATCTGCTTAACAAAAAGTAGTAAAAAGCAACTTGCTTCACTTTGCTGGTGTTTAAATAGTCTATGTAATGGTATAGTAAAAAGTAAATAACTTAGTGTGACTTTTTTTCCATCAATTCACCTGAATCAAGGTGATAATGCCATTAAGATATAAGTGGCTACTAAGAGTGAAAGAGAATGAGAAGACTTTAGAAGGAACCAGAAACCTAATCCTAAACAGGAAACAAGTGATAAGCTTCTACTCTTGTTCAAAAGACTTGGTAAGAGTGTGAACCAGACAATTGCTGAACCTATCTACTATAAAACCTTTTAACAGCAAGCTAAAAAAAATTGTTTTTTTATTTTAAATTAGTCAGTCAGTTATGTGCCATGCATGGTACATGCTCAGGCGATTATGCATCTTTTGATACATGATTGACAAGGCAGAGTTTTTCCAACAGTAGGTTGCCAATTCTTTCTGCAGTAGACAAGTTGTGATCCAAGGCTGTACAACCTGGTCTGTCCTGCTATTTACCCATAGCTGGGGGAGAAGAAGAAGATTCATACCTTTCCCAAGGGTATTAGCACGCAAGGGAATGTAATGGACTTGACTGGAATTTGAACTCGGCTCTCCGATTCTTCAATTCGAGCCACTATCCATTACTCCACTGTGCCTACTTATTTTAAATAGTGTATCTAAATTAACTATACAATCAACACACTTGAAATTTAATAGGAACTTGTAGATCACATGAATATAAGATTTTTGGATTTTTTTTATAGATAAAAAATCTACAAAAAATGTGGCTAAAATACTCATACTGATTACAATAAAGTAAAAACAATAAATGAATATAATTCAAAAGACTTGCAGTGAATTTCTCCATGTTGAATTATCCATTCATTCACAAATAAATTCATTTCATGGCCAAAAATCTTAGCTGTTAGTCTTTTTAACATGCAGTAGGTACAATGATAGACAGTTAATGAAATTTTAATATTCAGTAGAAGATGATGTCTCTTTAATTTCAAGGACAGACAGGTAAGTTAAGCAGATAAGCCTAAGAATTCAAGTCATTATTTTAAGTATCACAGATCAAACCATCATAGAAGGAAATTGATAAAAATTTTTAAAAGCTTAACTCAATTATTTTACCTGACTCTGCCTGTTATTCAGTTGTTCAAGTTGAATTTCTAATGCAGTACAGAAAGATAATTGATCCTTAATAAGGATAAGAAAATTGAACATAGTATAGGCTACATGAGAGGTAGCTTCACCTAACACTGCAAGTTGCTACCAAACCAAAATATTAACCTAAAAACTTGAGTCCTGTTCTTAGCATTATCAAATGGATGCTGTTGTAGATTAGCTAGCACCTCTAAAGTACTCTACCAGATGGCCTGGCTAATAGCCTTAAATAGTCTACAATTAAGGACTTCAAGAGTTGATTAATGAGTTGATACTAAGCTAATTGGCAAAGTGTTGTAGATTAGCTATCACCCCTTCAGCACTCTACCAGATGGCCTGCCACATAGACTTAAATAGTCTACAAGGACTTCAACAGTTGATTAATGAGTTAATACTAAGCTGATTAATATGCGAACTGATCTTACTTCATTTGGCTATACAGCATTTGACCCTCCTCTATTCCTTGTAAGTTGTCTTGTTAATTGTTTTGTAACTTATTGTTCTGTGTTTTTGTATGTATCCGTTAGCACCGGATACTGGTGCTGAATAAATATATTAAGCACTCATTCTTCTCTGTGTATCATTCACCTTGATGATACAACAGAAAGGTATGAATCCACCTCTTCTCCCTCCAGTTATAGGTTAATTACTAAGACTTGTATCACTAAATCATTATCATCTCAAATAAAAAAAAAGAAATTCTTACAATCTAAAAATACTTTCTGGCTTTAAATAACCCGCAAGGAGTTGATAAGACATAGAAAACAAATCAATAACAAAAAACTGCTATTTCTTTTTTTTGACAAAGACTGATAGTGACCTATTTAAATCTTTTGAAAAAGGAAAAAAGGACAGGATTATCCACCTCTTAAGGATTAAGGAATTAGCATCCAGTTTAAAACATCAAATGACAAAGACTTAACTTAGACATGGAAGTGTCTCTAGCTTTTAAAAAAAAAAATTTCAAATATAAAAATAATTCATAAATTACTCTTCTATTAACTTTGGATGCACCTGGTTACCTTTCAGGTGCATTAATGCACTCAAGCTCGTTAGTACACCTGGGTACACCAGTTGAGAAATGCTGTTCCAGTGCATGATTAATTTTTCTATTTCATGGGTTCTTGTGTTTTTTGTATGTATCCGTTAGCACCAGATACTCTTTCTTCTCTTTGTATCATTCATCTCAAAAATACAACAGATGCCATGCATGGTCTGAAACTCATTCAGAAATATCTAAAATTTCAGCTTTCTCAGATCAATGGTTGAAAATAATTTTGAGTGAGTGAAGAATGTAGGGAGTCTTAGTGAGGACTATCCTTCTTTGAACCTTGTGGACAGGATCACAAATAACTGTAGCAAATAACAGAAATCACATTAAAGGTTTTTTTTAACAGCAACTAAAATGGATAGCACATGTAACTTGAAGAGAGAATGATGATATAATAAAGATGTTAACATTCCACAGTACTTTCAAATAAAGGTTAGTAAAGAAAATCTCCATCACATACTGGAAAGAGTGATAATAGTTAACAAACTTGAGAAACCTATTTTCTTGAAAAATTGTTTTAATAGGAAGATTTTATAAATTTTGACTAAAAATAGCACTGGTAGCACAATTGATGAATACCAAATGTTTCCTTATAAGGTAACAGCTAATATTACTATGACAATAGTTTACTTATGCTTCTTGTATTTTGGAAAGGGATGAAATAGGAAAATAACTACTATCATATCTGGACTGAATCTGCCCAACTGTCAAAGCTTTTCTCAAAATTCTGATATTTGGTCATTTAGTCAGATTTTGGGAAATGGGTTAAGAACTTTTCAGCATTTCTCATATATATATACATAAATCACAAAGATAGAATAAAAGAAGCTTAGTCACAATATTATTATACAGTGATTTACTCAAAGTAATCTCCTTATTTTGGTTGTTATAGTCACAATCTTTTTAACTGTTATACTCTAATTTTCTTCACACTTTTGGTAACCTTCTAGCAGCATAATGAGAACTATCTATTGCATGGTTTAAATAAAGGATTCAATTCAGAATTCCCAGAAGGTATGCTAACTATGACTACAACAGAAATCTGAAGAAGTTTGAAGGTTACAACAGCTGAAATCTGAATATAACCACCATTACGAATACACAAGTTTGAGTAAACTAGTGTATGATAACAATAATTCCTCCTCTCAAAATTCAGACAGAAATTATATCAGACATAGAAAAATTGCTACCGACTTAGAAATGAAAGGACTGATCTGTAATTAGCTTGTGCTAAATTAACGGAAGAGAAGCTGAGATATATTTTTCCAAAATCTGAACCTTACAAATTGTTTACCTTTGAGAAGGTCAATTCCACAAAGAATAGAATGGCATCATTCTGATTTTTCTTGTTGGTTTCATGTTTCTCATTAATGATTTTCATGATTTGTAGTTAATCTAAAATATTTGAAAATTCTGTAGAAGAATTTAATGCATTAGGAGGAAAAGGCATAAAAGAAAAACAAGGGCACAAAATATACAAGTAAAGAAAATGTTCCTAATGATTCAATTCACAAAATTTAAGTCTCTTAAAGATCCAGAAACAGCTTAGTTGTTAGAGCAGAACATATCAGAAATGGGAGGTCAATGGATAAATATCTCCTTTATAAAATCTTTCTATTAAAACTAAATTGATTTTTACCTATTTTTATTATAAAAATACATCATGAAAATATTACTTTTATTTGATAACATTTGGAAGAGAAAACAGGTGGACAAACCATGGAGACATCAACTTATTATTCAGTCAAGATAGCTTGGATATTCATGAGTCTATCATGCCAACAATCATGGTCCTGCATCAAGTTCAGAAGGTCATTAGCATGTGTCATTACACAGTTGGTCATTGTAGATGGTTGCTGGGTGATTTACCCATCATGTGTCATGGCTAGATTCCAGAGCAGTAGATCACTTGAAAGTTCTTGTTTTGCTTGTCAGTGATGTTTTACTGCCTTACTTTTTGTAGATTTCTCTTAAGCCTTCGACTCTGTTCATCGAGGGAGGGGGGGGAAGCAGTAAATCAATCACAAGTTCTTGTTTTGCTCACCAGCAGTGTCCTGCAAAGCACATTTTGCAATTGTGTAAGATTGTAGAAATATCAGAGATAGGTCCATAGAGCTGTGATTTAGTTGGATGTTGTCTCCAAACGATGTTAAGTAAGATCTCAGCATCCAAGTGTAGGTTCCATCAAGATTAAACTATAGGGTTTTAGTTAATGTCTAAGCAATGGCACCATACATTAACACCACCTCTACAGTGGCTCATAAGAATCTCTGCTTGAGGTTGTCTGGTAGATCAGATTACATCCATTTTATTCAAAGCAAACCAAGCTTTAGCTATGCGAATCCTTCTCAGTAGATGTCATTCACATTCTTTAAAAAAAATTGAGTCTCTTCTCAAACATGTGTATCCACTAAAATATAGTTTAAATAATAATAATATTGAATTAAAAATAAAATCTATCAATTCCTTTAAAATTACTAAAAATCCTATATGTAATTAGAATATTAGAGAGAAACTTCTCCTGAAAGTCAAATTGAAATACTATAAGAAAGTCATATCTTTTCATGGTAATTGTTCGAAAGAGCTCTTTGCTATGGTACCTGGAGTTTTCGATTTTAAGCACAGTACTAGACTGGTGTTGAGATGTCATAAATTTACAGTTGAACTGGCTAGATTAGCCATAAATTCTATGCTAACAGTTTCTTTTCTCATACTTCTCTCATGTGGAACTCCCTTCTGGCTCAATGCTTTCCAGCCAACTTTAATCTGCAAAAATTTAAATGCAATGTCAATCACTATCTACTGTCCACCTGATTATCTCTTGTCTTTCTGCTCATCATTATATTTCTGTTCTTAATTCTTTCACATCATGTAACCCCTTGTGTTTTAGTGGTGGCATTATTGCCTTGCTTGGAGTGATTCTGATTAAAAAAAACATTATCCGAAGGAGAAGGAGAAGGAGAAAAATTTAGTAAGACAGATGATATCTAAAGAGAGAAGGTTGAAATAATACAGGGTGCATCAGAAATACCTCCCACAGTATGGTAACATATTAGTGGCAATGGTTTCTTCATCAAGCTAATGTCTTACCATTATGTGGGAGGTATCTCTGCCACAGCCTGTAGATAAGAATATTGCTGATGAGTGAGGAAATTAAAAAGATATGTTTACACTAACCTTGCTGAAAAATAAATGGCATGTCATTATGAATTTCTTTGATTAACAAGGAAAAGAATGGATAGTAACCATGTGTTTCATATAGAGAATCGCCTGAGTCATTCAGTGTCAAACTATCTTATTTAACCTTTAAACAAAAAAAATAAATAGATCACCTTTTAGATCTATCCAAGTACTTTAAAATAGTATATAATTTAACTTTCTAGGTGAAAAAAAAACAATTGAGATATGATGAAAAAAAAATTATCGAAAAAATATCGAAAAAAATCAATTGATATTGAAATATTAATATTTAAACTTTGCAACTATTTTCCAAAATTCAATTTTTTGTCAAAGGTCAAAGAGTCATATCTGAGGAACCCTTTGACCTAGAGATGTAAAATAGGTACCATTCAGTTTTTTATCATGAAGCTTTATAAATGTAACAAATTTGAAAAAAATTGTGTCAATGATGGTCTGACCCTTGCTAATTTCAGATGGAATGACTCACCTATGTTACATGTTTAGTGTCAGGTTTGTCATAATAGAAAAATCTGATCAGTAGTATATTTGCATATGTAGGAGGCATGGTGGAGTAATAAATACTAGCTCGGATTGAGAAATCAGAAAGCCGAGTTCGAATTCCAATCAGATCCATTACATTCACTTACATGCTAATACCCTTGGGAATCCTCCTCTTCTCCCCCAGCTATTGGTAAATAGCAGGACAGACCGGATTCTATAGCCTTGGATGGCAACTAGTCTATTGCAGAAAGAAATGGCAACCTACTGCAGGGGAAAAAAAATCTGCCTTGTCAGTCATGTATCAAAAGATACATGATCACCTAAGCGTGTATCACACATGACACATAACTGACTGAGTATATATGCAATAGTATTTCTGTCTTAAAGCAGTGACAGATACAACAAGAATAGAGAAACCTCTTTCCCATATAGATTGTACATCTGAGGAAGGTTGTCAAATGGCTCGGTGACAAGGAAAGAAATGAGAAGAATGATAATAATAATCTGAACAGTTCTTGGAATGATAATGACTCACTTAGAATTACAGAATGAATATAACAAATATTTAACTGCTGAACTGATGCTTATAAAACCGTTATAAAGTATAAAATGTTAGCTTCTGCAATTTTGCTCCGCAAAGTTCTGAATTTTAAAGTTGAGTAATGGTAACATTAAAAGCATTTTTTGTTTCATTACAAAAATAATGATAAATTCATTGGACTTTTTGCCATGCTTGCTTTATTATATTACTAAATATGATCATTGCATCACTTCAAGTAATCATTTCACTTCTAATACTTAACAAATACAAAACCATTAGTAGTGTTAAACATTAAGAAAAACCATTTACACTATTTACATTGTTGCCCTTAACTTTATTGTCATATTCGCAATGTTTTGGCTGTTGTACGCTCTGAACCTCTTCAGGTGATATACATTGGAATTTCAAACCAAACCCTTTATTTATAATGTATACCACTGAATTTGAAACTGCAGATAAGTTAATGGGAAGCCACTCCACTATCTCGGTCAAGATGTCATAGGATGTCATGAATATTATAAAGAAAAGGAATCTGTGAAGAGTGATGATGGAATGTGACATTTAACAAAAAAAAAGAAAACATTTTTATCAGGTAACATTATTTAACTATTTTTGTTCTAGGATCAAAGGCCATATATCCTTTAGAAATTGTTTGCTACAAAAAAGATGTGAATATTAAAGGATAGTTCCAATTATTTCTGGACAATGTGATTATTATATCTTCTCTGATGCCTTTTCTCGGGAAGAGTATAGCAGACAAGTAGAGGTGGAATACAGAAAGACTGACAGTGTGCATATGTCAGAGATAGTACAAAGGAAGGGATCAGGTTCTCCAAACAAAAAGAGTTTTTGCCATTTGATCAACCAGTCAAAACAATATCAACTTTGCTTTGTTTATTTACATATTTCTCTTCCAGCCTTTCTTCTTTCTCTTCTATTTATTTCCTGCTTTGCATCCACTCCTTTGTGGTAAATGTCTGTCTGTCTGTCTTTCTTTCTTTCCTTCCTTCCTTCCTCTGTTTTATTTTTCCTATCCTTTTTCAATTCCTCTCTTTTTTATACTTCATTTTCTCTTCTCACCTTTCTATTATTATTCAGTATAGTATGTAACTCCTTCTACTATAAAATTATAATAACCAAATTATATCAAAAATAACTTTTTAAAAAATCTACAAAACTGGATGGCATATAGAACCATATTTGGGCAGGAGCTGCCCAAGTCTCACATTCCAGTTTTGATATAGAGTTCAAAAGCATCTCCAAATCCCTGTTGGAAAAGAATTATTTTCCACCCTTCAACCTCTCTCTTACAGGCGGGATGTCTCTTGCTACTTCCATGGAAAGTGCTTAGACAAATTACACTCCTTGGTCCCACCAGGTCTAACCTTCATGGCTAGGACCTGCCATACCATTTACATAGTAACAAACTATCCACATTACCTCTGTATTCCACCGGTGAGAAGTAAGTTCCACTTCAACAGCTTCTTCCTGCAGACCACTGCCCCGTGGAACAGACTCCCAAGAGGATGTTTCACCGATCACTAAAATCTTAACCTGTTTAACTCTATCTTCCCCTCCTATACAGATAAACTACCTCTTGATGTAACCCTCTACTACAAGTGGCCCCCAGGTCTTGCAAAGGGTGAACTGTACTGTAAAAAAAAATCAAAAACCCCCAAAAAAATAACGACACATTAGATACCCACACACACTTCAGTTCTTCTATGTGCCATATACCTTTAGGATATGAGTAATCATAATCCTTTTATCTATTATTTTTTACACTGTTGTTCATCCAATACAAGGCCCAAGACCCACTCAATGTAGAGGGTTACAGATGTGGTTGTTGAAAGTAGATAACAATTGACTGGTTAAGATTGTAGTGATCAGGGTAACATCCTCTCAAGAGTCCATTCCACAATGTAGAGGTCTTTGAGAAGAAGCTGTCTGAATGGAACTTCCTCCTTACTAATGGAATGTGAAAGGAAACCCAGATGAGTCAACCATGTATATGTGGCATGATAATGAAAACAAATTAAATTTTGATTTTCAGACAATGACAGTATTTACTTGAGCATTTTGTTTCAAGTCTTTTGGTTTGTATATGTTTGCTGTATTTACAAAGGTAATTCTCAGCACCTTTTAAATCATCTCTAAATTAGTCAAAATTCATGTTTTGCTAAAATGGTGGTTGCAATTACCAACTTTCTCATCGGTAATTATTACAAATCTTAGACTCAGAAGATTTTGGTTGTGAGAATTTCTGCAAGACATATCTAACTAAAATTAAAAGTTGAAGGATTACTTTACAAAGCTTGTTATTATCAAATATCTCTTTTGGGTTTTTAATAAAATATACGCTCATTAGGATAAAAAATTACAGAATACTGAATTCAGCATAAAAGTGTTGGTTCATGAATTTGATGACATAGTAATTGTGAATTCAATCCCTAGGCCGGGCAGTGCAGACTTGGACTCAATGGAAACAGGGCGTGCAATAACTGAGTAATACTAAAAATAAGAACTAGACAAAGATATCTCTAGATAGGGGCAGCGGAATGAGAAGAGTCTACCTCAGTAGATTAAATAAAGGAGATGTTACAGGCAAAACAATATCCTATTATTGGCTTCAAGATTTAAAAGAAGAACTTGGGAAAAGCACATTTATAATTATTAGTGTTCTGAACTATAAACAGTGTTTTGTTTGGAGGGGATGACCTATAAATTTATAATGAGAATATACATGGTAACTAAATACTTTTAAAATATTATATACTTCACAAATATTAAAAAAGGACAATAATCTCAACATACAAAATTAATTACAGTTGCTTTGTGAAAAATCCAAAAATAGTTCTTCTCTTGAGAATTTTATTTTTGTAATATTAAGACTCATATCCACTAAAATGAAAGTATAACCAATACATTTATATGAAGTCAACAGATTTGTTTAAAAAATAAATAAAATAAAATATTAATCAATAAACAGTAGCTAAGGTAATTCTTCTTACAATTTCCTTGCTACAGATCTTGTCTTTATTTTCAATGTTCATAACACTGTGTAGCAATATTCTTCACCTTATATTAAAGTCTTTCTCAATATTTACCAACAGTACTCAGGTTTTTTTATGTATATTTCTATGAGACATCTGAATGAAAAGCTTAGATCAGTTTTCCCAGCTATTCAAATAAAAGATTATGGTTGTTTTATCTTTTAACACTTTAGGAAATACAATGAAAGTAAGAAGCCAGCCAAAAATCACTTTGAATTCAATGTTTTAGATATTAAAACTTGTCAATCAGATTTTTATGTTTGAAATTGTTTAACATGCCATATTTACTGGACAATGAAATACATATTTTTCACTCATTTCAAAAAGGTATTTAAATATTACACTTATCAAATTTGCTAGTATTGTGAATAGGAAGCCAAATATCAAAGACTCAAGCTGTAAGGTTACGATGAGATTTTATTAAGTTGTTGTTCAAAAGTATCTTTGAAATATCTGATTCATATAAGCCAACAAATATGGTTAACTTTGATTGTGAAACTGTGGCTAATATTATTCAGAAGTTCTAAGAAGAAGCATCGTCAGTTATTAATTTTTGACTAATACCTCATTTGACATTTTATCACAAAAACAAAATTGTCATTTATAAGGACCGTGGATTAGAAATAAATAAGCCACTAGAGAGACTCAAACTCACATCCCTAATCTGTGGATGCTTACCATTCCATTGTAGCAGCCTTACTTCTTCTATTTGTTGTATTTTTCAGGATGTGGGGGGTCATAGTTCTCCACAATTTCCTGTCATTTGTAGCTTAGTAAAGTTTGTCTTTTTACTGTCCCTATTAATCCTCGTTCTGCCAACCATTTACACAAGCTTGTTAGGTAGGTTGTTCCTTCTTTTTCTTGTTTTCAGTTGGTTCTATGAGTGTCAAATTTTCTAAGCCCTCTTTCCTCATTGTGTTCCCTGGAAATTTCAACTATCTCTTTCTGATGCTAAGTATGAGTGTCCTTTTCATTTCCACTTTGTCAATGCTCACATATTTAGTCCATAGTATTCTCAGCATCCTTCTGTAGAAGCACATTTCTGTTACTTCAAATCTCTTCTTCAACTGTGAGGAGATTGCACAGCATTCACTGCCATATAGGAGGACTGATATTACATAAGAGTTCAGTGCTCTTTTCTTTGTTTCTAATGAAATTTTCCTGTTTCTTAATATTCTGCTTAGTTTTTGGGAGGCATTTTTCAATATTCCAATGCACCTTTGGATTTTGGTGTCACATTTTCCATACTCTGTTAAAACACTTACTAGATATGCCATACTAAAAATAAATACTAGTCAAAATTTTGGAGTTGTAATATAAAGTAACTAATATTTACACAATATCAGCAATATTATTAGTCCTGATCTTGTGGCTCGTCTTCAGTCACTTTACCACCACCGTAAGGTTGCCTCTCTGTGCCTTTTCTATAAATACTTTCATGGTAATTGTTTGGATGAGCTCATCGCTATTATACCTAAACTATTTGAATTTAAGTGCAGTACTAGACTGGCATTGAGATTTCATCAATTTACAGTTGAGCTGGATAGATGTAGCCATAAATTCTATCCTAACAGTGTCTTCTTGGTTGTGGAACTCCCTTCTGGCTCCATGCTTTCCAACCAACTTTAATCTGAAAAAATTTAAATGCAATGCCAACTGCTATCTACTGTCCTCTTTCCTCTTCATTATGAATGTTTCTGTTTCTAATTCTTCCAAACCCAGTAACCTTGTGGCTTTACTGCCTTGTGTGGAGTGATACTGATTAAAAAAAATATATTAAAAAGAAATACTAGCCCCAAATTAATAATAAAGTATAGTTAATTTTCTTAGTTTTTCAGTGGGTAGCTTTTTTAGGATTATTTAATAAACATCAAAATTTTAACTTGTAATTTTTTTTATGTATTTACATAAAAATAATATCTAATTGCCCACAAGAATGTTTTTTTTAGCATTACTTCCATCTTTTGTGAGTAAAATAAAATAACACCAACTTGCATAATGTTTACTTACCACATAGGCATTATTACAATGTGAAGAATGCTTTCCTACAGGTAAGTGCCAAAAAAGTAAGACAAGCAGCAGAAATAATTGTTTACATTGCACTCAAACAAATGGTCAAACACATAACTATTATTTAGGTTAGTTTGAGAATACAATGAATTCCAAGTGAATTCAAGAAAGCTGCATACTATACACTTATAAAAGCAACATAGCAAAAGTAATTTTCTATTCTAATATGATATATCTAAAGTAGTTATTTTTGAACACACATTTGAATTACCATATTTGATGGCATATAAAATCAACCATTTTAAAACAAAAAAATTTTCTTTTTAAATTCCCCAAAATATCACCAGTGTTATAAATGTGAAACTAGTAGGCAAAAAAAAACCATATGCCATAGATTACTAATAATTGCATCTACCCTAAATCCATTATAGTATGATATTAAATATAAAGGTGGGGGTGTTGTGTCCTGTCGAATATGGCCAGATCTTCACAGAAAGATCTCTTTTTACAAAGAATTTATTGTCATTTTTCCTTTTTTGTTCACTATATTTGATAACTTTTTTCATACATTAAAATGGATAAATGGGATTTATTTCTATTAAATCAAAATTTGTTCTGTTTTTTATGCATATTTAGTTATTATACATCTATGTACAGTTAATTATATGAAAAGTATGTTTATTCATTAGTTGGGAATATAATAAATTAAAAAGTTGTATGTGTACGAATATTTGTTTCCCCCCATTGTATATATAGATCGTTCAAGTCATTAGAAGATTGCGTGTACATGAAACTCAAGTCACAACTAGAGCCATCCTTTCATAGGATTTAATGTTGGTAGGCATTTTTTTGCTCAGTCTAGGCAACCTAGGCTTTGAGCACTTTACTGAGTAGGTAAGTTTGCTTTCAGGCCTTTTTTCTCTTTTCAGTATTATCATCTTTATTCGAAACTGTATCTGGATAAAAGTTTAGGTTTTAGCAAGCTGTTCATTTTTTTGTTTAATGTGTGTGTGTTTGTGTGTATGCATAAAACCAAAACATCAACCTGAAAACTCAAGTCATGTTCTTAAATAGCCTTTTATGGTTATGACTTTCAGAGGGATGCCAAACATGGCACCAGATCCATTCAGAAATCTCTAAACTCTCAGCTGTATACAACCACTTTCTAAGATCAATGGTTAAAAATGGCTTTCAGCGAGTGAATTTTGGTGAAGAACATTCTTCGTTGAATATTGTGGACTGGCACTACAGAATCACAAAGAACTATCAAATAACAGAAACCACATCACTTGAATACCAACAGCAGCAACAGCTAAAATGCATAGTATAAGTAACTTAAAGAGAAAATAATAATGTAATCAAGATGTTGACATTTCAGACTTACTTCAAATAAAAGGTTAGGAAGGAAATCCTCATCAATACTAGAAAGAGTGATAATAGCTACTGAACTTGAAAAACCTATTTTCCTGAAAAATTGTTTCATGAGAAAGATTTCTATAAATTTCAACTGAAAGTAGTTCTGACTGCTTGGTCAATGAATGCTGAATGCCTCCTCATAAGGAAGTGGCTAATATTACTATTATTGCATATAAGCGTACCTTGCATTTTTCCGTATCGAGTAGTAATATAATTATACAAATCAAACATCTTCCTTTATTCAGCCACAATGCTATGAGCCTAATCTTGGCTATCTACCTTATATTCAGTACAACATAACATCCTATGATCTAATTCAATGTGATAGATTATGATGAGCAGAGTTCAGATGAAAGGCTATAGCAAGAAAAAAAAGCTTTTTTTTATTTCACACAGACAGAAGCTACCACTTAGTACAATCACTTTAGGACAACATCTTTGAGAGAACAATAACTGGCTGAAAGCAAAAGATATAAGATTTGTGACAATTTACATTATTATATTATTAACATCATTATCCACAACATAAAAAGTATCAGAAACTTTGATTCTAATAAGTGGATAATTTTAATTTGTTTAATGAAAGTGTTTGGGACCAAAAGGTTTTAATTGCAATAACTGTTTGATAACATCCATCATTATATAAAATGGATTCTTCTGTACTTCTCATCATAAAGATTAAAATAACTATGGTTCATAGTTCTTAATTCTGGTTGTTGTAAAGTCAAAGATCTATTTAATCTGTTAAAAGTTTTTGTGATATTGAACCAAGGAGGAAAAAAAATGTAATGTACTTTCATCTATTCTGTTTGTCGATGCATTAAAGAAAATATTTCAGTGTTCTGCATTTAGAATGAGATGCTTCTCATTTTTATATCTAAAATTCATGCAATTAATAGATTTTTAGTCCAACAATATTTCTTATTACTATAAATATTTTAGTGGTGGGTACATATGTTTGTCAGTAAACAGAGATCTCTACTCAAACTCATGTATCCACTAAAATAATATGCATATATATATATATATATATATATATATATATGAGGAAAAACTATTCTTAGCCACAAACACATCAAGACTACACACCATGCTTTCCAACTTTATACCCACAAATTCTTAAAATCCTCAGCACAGGAATTGTAAGAAAAAGAAGCTACACTTTTTCACAAGGAATACATAGCAGGAAGTGCTCTCCACAAACACAAATGGCTAAAATAAGAAATTCAGCTAGCTACAACAACAAGAAGCAAATCCGTATTTTACAAAACAAATTAAATACTTTGATTTTCAAAAGCAAATGGTCCAAAGTTGGTAGAAAAGACCTAATTACAAACTTATCTGAATCCAAATGTTTGGACATACACTGAAAAGCTCTCAGCTTCAGTCAAAAGTTTGTCACTGGACTGCCAAAAAACAATATCACATTATTAAAAACCTCACTATAATGGGCTAAGAATAGTTTTCCCTTTTGTCTTTTTATTCATTTTGTTCCTTTACAGTTCCCCTCTATCTGAAAATAATTTTTACACACACACACACACACACACACACAATTATTATTATTATTTATAGTCAGATTAATGTCCTCATATTTGCTGCTATGATCACAATGTTTCAGCCAATGTGCTCTCCAGCCTTCTTCAGATGTCTATCAATCTGGGTAACCATTAAGGAATTTTCAAACTGAACCTTTTAATCAATCTATCAGAGTAAATAGTTCTTACTCCCACAAGTTTGAAATTCCTTGAAGGTCATATGGATTGACAGACACCTGAAGAAGTGGGCACAATAGTCAAAACACTGGGATCATAAAAAAGATGAGTATATTAGTTCAATAGCCCCTTTCAATATGT